>OX458973.1:7500000-8750000 GCA_949774945.1 Hoplodrina ambigua
CTTCGTTGGCGGCGCTTTGCAAAAATAGAATTTGGCGGCAGTGCGGGTTCAATCCCGAATCCCAGTCGGCCGCAGCCAGTGCACCGGCAGCTCCCACCACACTCATTTCTCTCCACTTTCCTAGTGTATCGACAATATATCGATAACGTCCAGTGAACCGTTCTAACCGTCAATGAAAAGATGACGGACTCCCTCAATTTTCTTGTTTTATGACCCGAGTGTTTACAAGTTGTGTTATAGTGAATTTTGTGAATATGTGACAGTCAACAATGACTGAATCTTTAGTAAAAATGAATGGTATGGGGACACTTCGGACTAAGTTCAGAGGCGTGAAGAAGGAGTTGTTAGACAGACAGACCAGCATGCTGATCCAGTCAATGACAGTTTGTACATCTCCACTTCTAGCTACACATATTAATTTTGTTGGAGCATAACGATTTCATTTTGAAAAGTATAAGCACACTTTCAAGTATTTTCAGTTTTCCTTTGGTTTTGTTTCAAGAGAAATAATAATTTATACCTAGTTCTGTTATATCTGTAATTCCTATCGCGTTTGTTACGAGCAATTGCCGATAAACTTGCATTCTGAATTGTGTTAGGTTCAGTACGGCTTTTAAATTTACGTACCTGGGTAGGCATGATTCGTTTTAATTCAATATAAATTCAATTCGAATGTGAGGAATCGAATGAAATGATTGCCATCATTAAAATAAAGTGATGAACAGGTGATTAAATATTAAATTCTAGTTCTATCAGTTCGGTTTTTTTTGGGTCATCAAACTCATCAGCTAGGTCCTGCCTACTATTTTCCCCGTACCTGTGTCGCTCGGTATAAGATATTTAAAAGTCGTCATGACTCATGATTCACAGAATAGCGACCTTCATATAAAGTTCACTAGGTAATTTGTCTTCTGCTCAGTGTTACTAATACAAACCCTGTTATTTCGTAACCAACCGACTGGCTAATCGTAAACACCACCTTTCTATCAGATCGATAGACTTCCCACTACGGCGCAGTAACCCAACTATTTTAAGAGGGTCACTACAAACTCGGTGAGAACTCTTTCGCTAGCGACATTCGTGTTCGGTCGCGCAGTCGGGTCGTTCCGGTGGTGGTGTCGTTACCAGGACACCCTATCACTCAAAATTGTCGATGATCCATTCGGTTGTGGTTTTAGCTGCAGTGCAGAGGAAATTGTTGTGCAGCTTACTCGTGTCATCCCGATTCCGTCGACTGGTTTATGAAATTGCGATATTATTACGATGCGTCGGTGAGTGTTACTTCGGCCAGTACCGAGCTACCTACACTTAAAACTTTGGATGAGCACATAATGAGCAAACCACTTAAAGTATCTCTGAGCATCATTGCAGTCACGTTTTAAAGTGGCTTCTTACACAGAGCCTCTTCAACGAACAAAAATATTGATTAAATCAGTGGCTATGGGTTCCTATCTTAAGTGGGTAAAATTAAGTAGGATATTATCAGAAGCTTTGTCTCTTGGTACTTAATATAAATGTAGTCACGTGCGTGTCGAATCGACCAGTTTCCTTGAGTGAAAGTAGAGGTGTCACATATAATAACAATAACTAAAATCAATCAGTTCCTTTATAATATTTTGTGATAACTAAGTAACTGAAAATAAATAGTGATGGTGGTGTTTATGCAATTCGAAACTAATCTTGCAAAAACTTCTGTGTTTGAGTTTACACAGGTCTCTAAATTACTTTTTTATATTTGTGTTTTAACAAACCTTGATAAATGTTTTTTTATAACTTTGCAAAATAATTGTAAATAATTGTGAAAAAAAAAATACTATTCGAGTTCCACTGTTAGATCAATAGGCGATATGAAACTTGTTTTTAAAATCAAAATGTTGATGTTTTTAAAGATAGTACCTAGATATTTATCTTTCTAGCAACAATTTATGACAAACAAACAACTGAATCAAATTGACACTAAGGTGGCGCTAATATTTTTTTAACTTGTATGTCTGATAGTTCGTAAAAATAAATAGGTAGTAAAAGAGTCTGAAGTAAAACTGTAGGTTGGGAATCCCTAGAATTATGTAATACCTGAGAACAATGAGCAAGAGGTTACAAAAAGGTTGAAAGTTTTTTTTTGCGTAGGTAATTGCATATTAATTGTAATACTGTTGCTAGTGGTTTTTTAATGTAAACCGCTTCAATAATCATCTTGTATTTCCATATTTACCTATTTATAACGTAAAACAGTCGCCTCATGATATGAGAACAATTAGCATAACATTAGGTGTCTATTTATTCTCTAACCGAAAGTAAATTTTCAGGTCGATGAACTTTACCTGGAAGTACTTTACGAGATATTACACAATGTGGGGGGATGTGACGTAGGCTGTGAGGTGGGACAGCTCGCAATGCTGTCCTACATACAAGAAGCTTTCAAAATTGCTAATGACAAGCACACAGAACTGCTCACACAAGCTGAAGCGAAGGAACCGCCGGAGCTGATGTTGAATGTTGAGGTGGTTGAAGCCAAAGACTTGGTTCCTAAAGACCCAAACGGTCTAAGTGATCCCTTCGTCACCATATACTTGATGTCCAACCCCACACATAGGTACAACACTTCAGTCAAGTCTGGTACTCTCAACCCTTTATGGGAGGAACATTTTTCTTTGTAAGTACTTATACATTACAATGTTATTGCCTCATTATATTAAAGTAATTGAAGTAGTCATATAGATAAAAAGTAAATTAAATCGTCAAATGTACAAAACAAAATTAAGAAGATGAAACATCTTAGCATCTTATCTAATGCAAACAGTGGATGCAGAGTTTTCTGAGAAGTGTGAGTAGGTAAGTGTTATGTACACAGACAAAAGCTGGGAGAAACACGGCTATGAAGTCATGTATGAATCAAATATGCAGATTAACGCGTATAAAATGCACAAGAAAAGTTAGTACTTACAAAAAAAAACGCTACGGATTTCTTTTTATTTAGATTTTGTTACATTAAAATCTCAGTCTATTTTTTTTATATTCCGATGCACCTGACCTACTAACTGTTTCACATTAACCTAATGACGTAGACAGAGAATGTTCTAAACGTCATAGTAAAATGTAGTATTGTTTAATGTTGCTATAAAAATTTACGACTCCATTAGTGCAACTACAAATATCCGGGCCTGTAGCCTTGTTCCTTGGCAAACATTTCACACTAAATAAACATCCGATGTAATATTATTGTTGTTAATAATCGGGTAATTAAATTAATGTTAATGTTTTCAGACCTATGCCAGGAAGCGTGCAAGAAGACTCCCTTGTACTGGAGGTATGGTAAGTTTAAACACCACTTGTTATAGATCCTTTGCCTGTTGAATGAAAATTAAATCTGCGTGACCAAAACAATTGAGTAACTAAAAAAACCCGACACTAAACCTAAACCGAGGGTTGTTGACCCTTGACTCCATTTACTGCTGTGATTAGCGATTTCACTGAACCGCGATACCTGTGTTTTAATGGTATTTTTATTAAGCGGTGTTACTTTGCACGCAGCTACTTAAATGAAACATGCTCATATTCTTATTTTAATTACCCAAGTGACATAAAACTATAGTAATTAAATGTTTATGCCCTAGTAACAAATGCCATTGACTTATGTTTATATTGTTTATGTAGTAAGGGTTTTCGAAGCGAATGAGAACAATTTTAACCCTTTCAGGGACTTTGATCCAGCGGAGACGGTTAAGGAGAAAATGACAAAGATATTTGAAGTGAAAGGGGTGAAAGGACTCCGGAAGCTTATGAAGGAGATAGCTATCACTGCTTCTACGGGGAAGCATGATAACGAACTGATTGGCACCTCAAATATACCACTAAAAGTAAGGCACTATGATATTTTCATTTGTCTTATTCGTATCAAACTCACTTTCGTTAATACTGATGTGATCTTTAATCATGGTGTGTGTCTGATGTGTGTCTGTTGCAATAATTAGTAGAGAACGGGTGTTTACCGATTTTTGCCCTCTAATCTTTCTAACAATACCATTTTGTTTTAGTCGATTCCAGCAGGCGGGATGACAATGTGGTTTAGTCTTAGTAAGAAAAGCAAACTAAGACGGCAGGGCGTAGTTAAAGTGCGCCTCAACTTCTCATCGGAGAAGAACTCGCAAGTAGCTGCTCAGGAACACAGACACCTCCTCAGAATCATTCTCTTGCACGAGCTCGAAAACTCAAAGGTCTGTTTACTGCGTAAATATGAAGCCAGTATTGTCGTAGTAAGTTAGTATTAGTCACTCATACAACACAACTGCCGTACCTATGCGAGGCATGCATACTAATCGTTGACTTCCTATAGGCACTGACCTACGTACCATGTACTCGTAGTCATTATGAGGTAACTTCATAAAAGAACGTATATTATTCAAACTATTTTTGTAACGACAAAAATATTATCGATGTCTCATTGTGAATGATCTCATTATGCAAACTGCATACCTACGTAATCATCAGACCAGATGTTTTACTTGGTTATTTTTGAAGTCTATTTTTGGTACTATGTTTAGATGCAGGTAGACTCATTAATCAATTGAATAAACAATTGAAGGTCTCAGCAATTTTTACTGCTCCATCATTTTATTGACTGACAGTAGATACGAAAAACAATCGTAAAATTGCAGCATTCGTCACTTTACGATCACCGAGCAAACTTTTGAATTCGATTGAACTAGATCTTACGTCAACAGAATTGGAATGTTTCGTTTTATGTACGTAGTTCTATCTCTTAGAAGTTTAACTGATAACCACATATTAACCTTAACTTTTGAGTGTACCAGTTATATTTTCCGATCGTAAAAATGTCGCTGTTTGTGCGTCGGGATAAACAACCTACTGAGGTCATGGACTGATTCTGACTATTGCAGACGTTCCAAGTATTACATAGATACACCTCCAATGAAGCATGCAAATAAATGTTTAACTATCGATCAGAAACTCTGATTAATTTGTTCAAAATAAACTTTTCCTCTTTAACGACATTAGTCCGATAAATAAGTACGCTTCTTGTAGATCTAACATGACGCCGGACACGGTTTTTCTGTAGATAAATGCTAATTAGACACAGCACGCTTTTTTGTCTATCGTCACCTACGTGCGGCTGTTGAAATTAGACCTTGATTCTCAAAATGGTGACTTTGCCAATACATAATTATAACTATTTAAAGTCAATCAATTATTAATCTAGGCCAAAAGGTCAAAAAAACTCAATTCGTTTTGTAAATGCTGTCCTTTTGGTCATCGACCTGATGGTACTGGTATTATCTGCCCCTGAACAAGTAGACAAGGATTTCCCTTTACGTGATAGCTTGTTACTATTATTATCATACCAAACTACCTATTTCCCCACTAACAATAAACCTTAACGTCTCGAATACTTAATTACTGTTGCTTTATGGTCTCATATTAGGTATAAGGTATATCCTGATTTCCTAAAGTAAACAAAATCGCCTCCAATCATTATCAAGGGAATTATTTGGCGTAAAAAGAGATTTCTTTGTTTGTAATAGTAAACTCGTATAAAACCGCTGTTCTACATATGGTGATAAGTGTAGGCGACGATCGAGTTTCGCTATGACTGTGTTTAGACATACTAAATAAAATGGTTTTGCGTCTGTTAGGCACTGAATAAAATTATGGTGAGTTTATACAGGCAACTCAATTGAGCAATTCTTGGCAATTGTAGTTAATTATGTATGACGCCAATTTACAAAAATTCCAACATTGTATAAAAAATATAAGTACCTACGTCATTCGATTATTCTAGCTAATGTACCATGTTCATCCGCAGGTGGCACCATACTGGTGGTGCGGTAACTTCAGCGCGGCGGCCGAGGCAGTGGTGACGCAGCACGCGGCCCAGTCCGGGCTGTCGGCCAACGACAACGTCCTGGCGCAGTGGGCCGTGTACTGCGCCGTCACCGCTGACCACCCGCTCAGCTTCGCACTCTTCAACACCTTGCTGGATAAGATCACTAAGCCGTTGCAGTCGGGTAAGTACGCCATAATCATCATAACGCGTCTCCGAAGCATTGCTACATCGACCGGTCCTGTGCTTCTAGCATCCTCGCATTCCTCCGACCCTCACTGGGTCATTACTCGGCCTTGACCTTCGTACGGTTTATTTACTTTATTTTGATGATTGGTTTGTAGATATTTTGTTGTGAGTCTTGGTGTTCAATCTCAGAGTTTCTTAAATATCTTGATATTGAAGACCCATCTTTTTCATTAATATAGGTGTATGGATTCCACTTTCAAGTTTTGCCCTTTTCCATTTCAGGTCTAGTAAATGAAGAGGACGTCAAGCTGTTTTGGGATGGTGCAAGGAAGCTGCTTCCAACATGCTACAGTCACATTAGGAAACTAAGGAAAAAGACTGCTGGCGACAAAACTGTCATGAAGACACTCAGAGAAGTCCTCAAAATTCTGTACAAGTTGTCCGTGTTAGACGTTCCGGAGAATATAGACTTATTCCCAGTTAATTTGTATGGATGGCTGCGGGATGATATGGGCAAGTTGACCATTCAGGTCGTGTTGGAACAGGCGGTCATTCAGGGAGCTTCAGACTGGTTCGTCCATATTCTGGATAACAACGAGTGTAAGGACAATACAGAGGACACGAGACTACAGCATTTGATCAGAGTCATACAGTTGGTGCGCTCAGATCTGCAGCGAGCTGTCGAGTATTACGACAGAGTGTTTGTTGAGTAAGTAACTATACGAGTACGTATCATACAGTAATAGCGTTTACTCATACTGGAGTCATAAGTATTTTTAGCACAATTTTCTTTGTTACTATGGTTATTATGGAAATGATACTGATTATGGCGTTAATTGTTTACGTTTTTAATGGATGCCTTGTGTGTAGTGGTCACAAGCGTGACAGATGCGCATGGGATCTTGGGTTCGATGCCCTGGTTGGCCCCATTTTTGTCAGAATTTGTTTCTCTCACAGAAGGGTACAGTACCTAGACAGGCTAGTAGCCTGTCTCTTCTGTTTACCCCATTGAGGAATACAGGTTTTATGTAATGTATACCTACGTACCAACTTTGTTAATTGAAGCGTTAATTTTTACAGGGTAATGAGCTTCCCCTATTCGAAGTCATTATACGGGCTATACGAAAGCAAGATAGCCTCACTGGTCGAGTCGGAGATTATAGACGTTTGCAAGAGTCTGAAGAGGTTGCGGTACAGTGAGGGGTCGACAACCACGCTGGCTGGAGGCATCAATGGAGAGACAGGTCTCGGGTCTTCGTCGGTGGGTTCAGAACCCCTGACAATGGGGACGACGCTGTTTGAACTGTACCTCACACTACAAAGGTTTTTGACGTGAGTATCAATATCAACATACACCGTAAGGTTTAGCAGTACTAGATAAACATACAAGAGTTTGAGTGACACTTCGAAACTGTCCTTTATGGCTCTTTGTTTAAGACTGTTATTATTGAGATAATTTAAACAGTCATCGTATAATTTAGGTCTTCATATCTTATTTACGAGATTGCGTTTCTCATCTCATTGTTTAGTATATGAAGTCATATTTAATTAGTCATATTATAATCGTTTCATTTAGATTATGTTGACATAGAAAATGAGAGGTTCCAAAATGAAAATCTCTTTAGTAAATTAATGTTCCTAATCGATTTCTCGTCACACGAAAATTGTTGTTTCAATGAACACTTAACGTATAAGTACCTACATACTGTAAAGTAAACGACTCTAACAATAAAATTGACTGGATGGCCGTGTAATCTTGTTAAATATTTAAATGAACGCGTCGCGTCTACCATATATCTTTGTTTTTTAATAGCGTGAAAAATTACTGCGATTATACATATTTTTTATAATTATTATACTTATGTAAGTTCCCTACGTATGTTTTAAAACCGGTGTATTTTTTTCACTTGTTTACGTGATTTGTATTATATTCTCACGCTACCTAAATCTTCCACTATCCGAATCACAGTAGTTTTATTTGGTCTTATTTTATTTTATTTTATTTTACTATGTAGGTACTAGCTTCTGCTCGCGACTTCGTCCGCGTGAAAGTTGATATATTATCTCACGGGAAATATAAATTTTTCCGGGATATAAAGTAGCTTATGTGCACTAGCACAGACTGTAACATCCATCCATCCCAACTTCGCATTTATAATAATAGTAGTAAGATAAATTTAAGTTTTTATTTAATTTCTTTACAAGTTTGTAATTATGTCATGTTTCTATTCTCTATCTATGGATTGCTATCATAAATAAATGTTTTGATTTAATTACAGATTGGGTCAAGGGCTCAACGAGACCGACTGGCAATCATATGCCATATCAAAATTCCACTCATGGTTCTTCGGCGGCGTGGCCCAGTGGTTGGACATCGCTGCATACAAAGCACTCACGCGTATAGAGAAGGCCGTAGACCTCGACGACTTAGTCCCGGTAGATACTAACGTGAAATACAGTAGTTCAGGAGTCGATACCTTGGCTATTTTCTATCAGATCAAGATATTCTGGCAGCAGCTAGCGTGGCCTGATGTTGAGGGGTGTTACACGTTTGTGGCCAAAATTGTTGATGTAAGTACTTATAATTATAAGTCTCTTAATTTGTAGATAATACCTAAGTTGTCAGTTGTGATATCTTTGTGAACTTACGATTAAATGTAGAGAGATAAATGTTAGACATAATATCATTTTGCAAAAACTACATCATCTACACCTAACATATTAAAAAAAAAAAAAAAAAATTGCGTTTGTAAACATATAAACTAACATACAACAGCAACCAGACCTGGAACCTGTAGGCTTTACAAATATTTGTTCGGGCGGGAATCAAACACGCAGTACAGCAGCCAATCGCTCAGCTACTGCGCTAACCAATGCTTCCAACAACTTCACCAATCCTACCTCTTTTCTTCAGGATATCTGTCGTTGCTGCGTGTTCTACTCGGACAAGATGGCGGGTCGCGTGGATAACGTGGGCCACGTGTCCAACGTGTTCGAGGAGCGCTTCGAGGTGACCACAGAATGGTGTGTTGCCATCAACAACATCGACTACGTGCGCCAGAGCCTTCCGCCCTTCGTCACCGAGCTCGGCATGGACGAGATCATACAAAACATGTGCGAGGCTCGCTCACCCATCGAGGCACAGAGGTAGGTTACTGTTTGTGTGCTTGACATTATTAATCAGTTGTTTGTCAAGATAATCCCAAGCTAGAATTATATTTTTGTGGTCTGAAAGTAGTCTAATATGGCCACTGTTGCTCCCAACCATAAGCTGCAGAACTCAGTCTGGTTCGCGGGCGCCTTTTCGACGCATCGTAGAAACATATTTACACTTTGTCAATTTGGATATTTACGAGCTTTCACAGTTTAAATTCAAAGAATGAATGGCTATTTATATTTTAAAATAGTTAATCATGATAAAAATAGAGGTACGAGTACGTTTATTTAGACTTAAAATTAACCCTGTCATACTTTTTGATATGTAAAGTTTTAGAAAGATATTAGACAGTGACATTCTTTAATTTCTGCTGCGAAAATGTCATGAGTTTATGTATAGTAGGTATCTAACTAAAAAATCTAACTACAGTTATTAAAACAACAGTTGCTTGTATGATATTTCGTTTTAAATTTTCAGATGTAAAGAAACACTGCAGAACGTCATTGCCAATGCAATAGATACTGTTAGAAATAAAATCGTGGATCTCCTAGAAGTTATGGTTAAAAAGGTGAGTTTTATTGATAAAATTAGCGAATTAAAATAAATTCAAGAACGATTACAATAAATTCCCTAAAAAGGGCGTAATCCTTTTTAGGGAATTTATTAACGTGAGGATTACCTACTACCTACCTGTCGAATAAATGTAGGCGGCTGTACCATCCATTTATTGGCATAACAATCGATAAACATAAACTTATAAAAGACTGTCACTGTTTCAGATGATGCCATCCATCACCCGTTTCTTGATAGAGGGGGCGGAACTCCTTCATCAAGACTGTTCAAGCATGGACCGCGTCATGCGCTACTTAGAAGCCAACTTAGACACTTTATACCAACATTTGAACAACGAAAACTTTTCTAGAACACTTGAAATTGTATGGGAACAACTCGGCGAAGTTCTTTATGAACTCATACAGGCTAACTTAGAGGTCAGTTGGTTTTTTGTATGAAGACGTAGATTTTATTCTAACTTAGCTGCTAACAGCTGTAAATTGGCATTGTAATAATATTTTTAACTTTTGAATAAGCTGTAGTTTTGAGCAATCCTTGTAGCTAGACATGAGCTGTCACTATTTCAAATTGAAATGCGTCTGCGCATGATAAATTATATTCAGCTCACCGCTCAGTCAGATACAGTCATCGGCACGTCCGTGTTGACATTGACAGATTCTTCTTTTCGTAGCAGTAAGGCTATTTTCATAGTTCAAACGTGACTACTGACGTGGCGTTGCCCGTACACGAAGCTCATATCTCGTTGCAAGGACTGTAAACCATCGACTTACCTAACCTTATCTAATTTCAATTAACAGTTCAAACTATCTTTGATGTCTACAAGATATCTCTATAACTTACAAACACACAACACTCATATTCACTCATATGGTTTTGTTCACATGATTCATACATTAAACATGTAACAAAATAACTCTTATAATACTAACCCATTATTAATTTTCGTTTGTAGAAAGAGAAAATCTCCACCCGTATTCGCTTGTTTAGGCGTAGATATTTTGGAAAAAACAAAGTATCCCCCAACTATATTATGTTCAGGGTAAATAATATTGCATTTGTATCGCACGCTATTGCACATTTTTTTTAGAACTGTGCCGTGCACTACACTGTGTTTATTATATTTGATTTATCTCCGGTTTCTTGAAAGAAAAATTATGGAGACAAATTGTTAAGTGCGTATATGCTGCCGTGATTGGCTGTTCATAAATCAGTCAACCAATCACAGCGCTGCCTTTGTCACTGATTTTCCGTTCGAGAGACCAGTGTTGAGTATACTGTAGAACATAACATAACATCACGCCTGTAATCCCCGAAGGGTTAGGCAGAGGTGTACCCATTAGTACACCCACATTTCGCCAGTTATGTTTTTAGTCCCATGTAATAGGGGGCGAGCCTATTGCTATCAACCGGGCACAAATCCAGACTCCGAGGCTGCCACTCAGAAATTCCTGATGGAAAAACCCAATAACACTTTGCCCGACCTGGGAATCGAACCCAAGACCTCATGCACAGCGGTCGAGCTTGCTACCACTAGACCAACGAGGCAGTCCCTTTGTGTGTACCGTAGTACAGTATCACAGTACACACAAAAATAATTGAAAAAAAAAAAAAGATATAAACTTCATAGTAGTAAAATACACCTCTACCTAACCCTTCGGGAATTTCAGGCGTGAGGTTATGTATTTAGTAGAAAAATCTGCTTTAAAAAAGAAAATTGCCCAAGTTCACATAGACTCACGTTATTAAAGTATCAGTGCGAACAAGGGCTTACGCTTGATGTTCTTTTTTGAATGGATAAATATATAGAATTTTATCAGTAACTACTGACGGCTAATAGAAATGAATCGTCATTAGTTCCTGGTTAATTACTTTTATTGGCGGTGACGTTTGAAGGCCACACGTCGCAATAAATAACCGTGTAGTAGTAGATATGTAGGAAGTAGAGCACTAGTTTTAATATAATTTATGTAAAAGACAATTGTTAACAATTTTGTTGTTTGTAAAAATAGGTTTTTTTGGTGTAGCATGATCAGTTTTGGATTCGAAGTTAGTCTGATTAATTTTTCGTTCTTGATTCGATTTCAAAACTAGTCGGACACCACCGAAATTTTTTGTATTATATGTGAATTTTTTTATTATAAACAATAAACGTGTGCCAAGAGAATTATGATAATTATAAAATAGTTTTGTTGTTGTTTTCAATAGCACCGAAGGGCAAAGATAACTCGCTATATCGACCCGCGCCGCTTGAGCAAATCGGCAGCCGCCAGCCTCGACGCGGTAAACCATAGTCCTAGCAAGCACCTTGTTATGTTACTGTCTTATGTTGCTCTTACCCCGCCGAGTTTACACATTGTTTTATATACATTGCGAACTGCTTACTATAAACAAAAAGATGGCACGTGCAAAATGCGTAATGTATATAAAATGTGAAACAACTTTTGGACTTGGCTTCAATGTTTCGTGTATGACGACGAGAATGTTACCTACACTAGTTGATGATTTATAAGTCATTGACGTTATATGTTAGAGATATAAGCTATGTTCCCGTGTATAAACATGTTTGTTCGCTTCAAGTAGCTTATTTTCCGAAGATTGTGAACATGTCAAATGTTATTTATTAGTACCTATACCTTCGTCTTGCGTCTTTTTAAACTGTAGCATGTGCAATATTGTCCATTTATGTAATCTTCAGTCGTATCCGTGATCTTTTGAATTAAGAATTAAGGAGATGCCATTAAATTATAATTCCAGCATTACAATATCTTTGATGCAAGCTGAGGTTGTATTCATAGGTATTATATTGCATGATCAGCATGTCTTTTACCTATCATGCGATCTTGAAAATCATTTCTAGCCCCATCCTCAACATACGCATGAATGGTGATGGTTTGGATATTATGCCCGCTTTGTATCGTTTAATACCTACTAGCATCGTGGTGATGGAACATATCTTTAAAGTGTATTTTTCTGTAGTTGTCTTATTTAGTAAACAATTTTGAATTTTGAGAAAGTTTATATGATTATGTATAAATGGTTAATTCGAAATAGTTCTTGATGTAATTTATGTTGTAAGATATATTATGTTATTAATACGACAATACGTGAATGTCGTACCTAGTTTACCTAATAAGACAACTAAGAATAAAATACACTGTACAATTTACCACATATTGGAGCAAAAGATAATAATTAAACAAAATATTACAGAAACGGCGACCGCCATCTTTCTTCTCGAATCTCCACGAGTGTGTCAAAATAATGATACGGTCGTTCCGCCAAGATAACAAAGATACATACTCATCGGACACATTGAAACGCGTGGAATACTTACTGAAGCTCCACGGTATGGAGACCAGGGAACTTATACACCAGTTCCATTTGGAAAGGTGGCAAGAACAACAGACGATACAGGAGCCTAAGATGGGAATGTTGACTGTTAGAGCGCAGTTCATAGAAGATAACTTGAAGATTGAGATCATGAATGCCAGAAATTTGACGCCTGCAGATTCTAATGGTAAGCTTGGGTATATTTCTAATGTTCATTAAGGTCGTGATGTTTAATTTTAAGTATTTGATGTCGAATTACGTCGACCGAGCATTTGGTAAATGGGTAACATCTACTTTGGCAAATATTTCAACTAAGAAATATTTGCAATCTCACACCTAAAGCCAGCCTACTTCAGTTTCAGTAACATACGGGACTGTTTTAACCGCTCAAGAGCCGGCTGTCATACCGGTATGACAGAACAATAGAAAATCAAATTGTGTTTCATTACGTACTTGAGTAATTAGACTTATTTATGCATATTTATTATTATTTGTCTTTCTAAAAACAACTCATAAATATTCGTTCCAGGTCTTTGTGATTCGTACGTCCGAGTGGCCTTACTACCAGAGGACACTTTCGTCAACGTGCAGAAGCCGAAGACGCAAACGCATAACAAAAACCTGTTTCCGCTTTATGATGAAATGTTCCTTATGTGAGTACTAAAAATGTTAATTGTTAGCCAAAGTTTTATAAGTTTTATCCAATCAAATTAAAAATAATAAGCAATTAGTAAGGGGCAAGGGGTATTTTTTTATATTGGAGCTTATTGTCTGCCCGGGCTCACGCTGCGAGCAAGTTATTTTAGATATAGTTTGAATTGAGCAGAGTTGAGCAGACTGTCTTTCAACCAAGTATAATTTAGAGCGTCCGAACACACCCTCACACATACGGCCGTGCGCAACTAATTTATCTACTTATTTTTCTCATCACATGAGAACTACAACGTGTCATAGACACTCCACACACTTTATAAAGGATTTTATTTTCATTTTTAAATCACCTGTTTGTAAAGCTACAGCTTCGACTTGGCATATCTCTTGTCTGACGTGATTAGTTGTTGATATTTTGATCACCTCAGATCTACTAATCTTGGTATATCTTGCAGAAACAGTTAGATCAAACTAACTTCACTTTTGTTAATCCTCCTTAAGAATTTTCAATAATTTTGTGTGGAACTGAAGCTGTAAAATTATTTAGGCATGGCCGGACAGATTCTGTCAATCATACTTATGAATGGTCTTCAAAAACAGCTCGTAGCGGTGACATTGACGCAGAAAATACTGATACAACCATCTAATATTGGAATTAAGTTCATGGATCAAAATAGAGTATAGATGCCGAAGCTCGTAGGCCAAATAATGCACATTACTTGGCAGAGTGCCGCGATGTTTATTTTCACAGAACTGCTTTTCTTTAAATACATTTTCAAATATTTTGTCATCTCATTCAATGCTATTTTTTGCAGTTATCAGTGTAATGACCTGTAATTTAAAACTGTTCTAAAATTATGAAAATATATTTTTGCATTTGATTGCACATCAAAATAAACGTATTGAAGGTTACTTACAAAAACAGGAATACCAAGACGATAACTAAAAATACCTTTAAAAAGAATGTGTTTGCGCTTTGCAGACAAAAATCTCACAGGCACCATCACACAGTCGTGCCGTCAAAGCATCCAGTTCAGTCAAACAATTGTACATATTATTGTTAGTGCAACAAAATAACCCGATGTTTTATCTTTTCCAGCCCTCTAACACCAGAACAGCGCCGCCTCACGGACGGTCTGATCCACCTCGTAATAAAAGACAAGGACATTTTTAGCGTCAGCAACACATTCGTGGGCGAGGCCTACTTACACTTCAGCGAGGTGCCCGACACACCCGCGCCTATCTCCAGCCTGCCGCAGCAGTTATTACCGCTCTCGAGACCCACGAGTATAGGTTAGTAGCGACAATGTCCCTCTGAATATTATAAATCTGAAAGTGGATGTCTGGATGTTTGTTCATCAATCACGACTACACGGCTACACGGCTGAACGAATTTGGATGAAAATTGGCACAGGTTTAGACCATGACCTGGATATTTGACATGGGCTACTTTTTATACTGGTAGTACCTACGACCTTGACGTGGATGAAACCGCTGACAAAAGCTAATTTTATAATGTCTATCAATTTTATCTTATCATCTTCTATGTATCAATTTTTTCGTATAATATCATGACATCCCATGGTAAAAAAGTGCGAAAACAGGCTTATATTAAAACGATTAAAACATTTGTTACAGACGGCGAGGCTATCAAAGCGCTAGAAACCCGACAAGGCGACAGACAAGCTCGGGACTTTATCAAGAAACAGAGAGCTAAGTTCCCTGGCACTAAACAGTTCTTCTCACTCGGTTGAGAATAATACTTCCTAATACTTATAATTAAATAAAGGGTATATTCTGAGTTGTATATAACGGGATAGAGAAGCTACCGGATATATTTGTTTAACTGACAGTTTGTTGTAATGCAATATTGTACTGGGAATATCAGTTGGAGGACGGATTTATGTTAGTAGTACAAGAATACAAATAACAAACCCTTTTGTTTATTACGACTTATCAAATCCTTACCCACTTAACTTATAGACATGATTCAGTTCACGGTGTTATGCATAATTCATTTTGTATGTATATTGCAAAGTGTATGAAATCATCGATATTTATGCAAAGCTAGCTAGTGTTGATTTGTCAGTAGCTGAGATTCCAACGATAAAGTATGTGAATGATGTCTGCTACATACATCTCAGGTATATTCCTCGACTGTATATAAATTTTTTGCTTTTATAACGCACAATACGAAGCTATAGAAGTCTAGGCTGTGGTATGAAGTTCCGATACTAGCACCCGGTTACTAAATGACACGAAAAGTTCCTATCAGATTGTCAAACTCAACTACTGCGATTGGTTGGCCGAAATAACAACAGCCAATGAAATCAATTTCATGAGATTTGATAACCGAATAAATTCAATTGGCTATCAAAAAAACGGGTGTTGATTAGAGCATTAACTTAACTTATAATAGTCTGAAATATTTCTGGTTTTATACTTAAAACTAAGAATTGTGCTGCGCGGTTCTACAGATGTGTATTTCGAAAGTTTACATAATACTCTTTTTTTTTTGCGGAAAATCTGTAACAATGTAACGAGTAAAGTCAAACCTGCCATTATATATTATTTTAGAACGTTTGTCTATGTGTGTATGGATGTAGTTTGTAGTATTATAGCTCTTATGTGCATTGTCTGTTTAATATACTCACAAAAGAGACCTATAGTAGTACTCAGATGGTTTATAACGTGTATGGGGAGGTTTTTTAAGGATCTATACTTTAGTTGACCTATTACACTTTTATTTTGCTTTTATTGGTAATCATCAGCAAATAAATTATTTTGTTGTCTTTGAATCATAAATGCATAATAATATTTTACGTTAGTTTATTAAGGGCAATCTGAAGTACCTACCTACTCCATATTTAAGAACATATTTTATGAGATATAAGTGTTAACATTATATTGTAAAAACGAAACGTGTTGTAATGTTGTAAAAATCTTTGAAACTTTATTTCAATACACAATGTTCAATTAAGTGTATAAAGTGAAGTAAAAGCAGTAAAATATGCTAATGTTTATCGGGTGCTATTAATTTGGAAAATTAATATGATATGTGAGCCCAGTCTAAAAATAAAAATAAAATTAACATCAGAGTAAAATCAAAATTAAGTATCTAGCGATGAAATTGTGTTGTACACGGAATCGTGACACTTTAATAGCGCGTGTGTGTAGTCCCTTAATGTTCGTGAGTCACGGAATTTGAATCTCGAGGGCCTACGGCACCACGTAGGGACAATAAATTATCATTATCATACATTTTCCTAGTGGTAGGCATTCTTCTGCCATTATTTAGATCTCATCTCATCAACATCATAAAGGTATCTTAGTTTTTTATACGTGAACAGTAATTTATTGTTTCTACAGATTATGTAAAATTATTTCGAATGCATAATTTTATTATAATTTATTCCATAATTATGAATGAATAATGTTTGGCACTTAATTACACACGATTCTAATAACTATTCAAAATCTCTTAATTAGTTCGTTCTACTTTGTGCACAATGACCAAAGTTTGCAGACAGTTGATGTACACTTACGAATAATAAATTATTTTATAGAGAAATGTGTTACATATTAGATAATAATACACTATTGGTTATTGTGTGCCTATTAAGTATGGAATACGAGTGATTTTGTCTTGTCTAAAGTAGTAAATAGAGTACATTTGAAAGTTTGTATAGGTACTTTTTATACTGTTGAATAATATTGTATACAAGTATAGGTGATTAGGTGTGTAGAAATTTTGTAGACGTTGTATTCTGTGATAAAGAGAAGTGCCTTATTTTTAATTGAGTCTATATTTCTTCATCGTAAATAGTGCCTATATTGGATCAGGAGCATGAAATGCTACCCATTTCGTGTTAACCTTTTGAACGCCAAAGTATAAACGTATCGCCGTACCCCTGACGCCAGGCCACTTTTTTTGTCAAATGACAATGATAAAGAATAGGGATTCAAAAACTTGATTACATTGTTTATTTCATAGTATGGTGCGACGTGTATTTTGTCATATATTTGTGACGTTGGCGTTCAGGGTAAGATTTCGTTTGTCACATATATGTGACAATGGCGTTCAAAAGGTTAACTGACAGCCTTGAGATGTTTGTTTATTTTTATTATTGCTGAGATATAACATAGAAAACTATTCCTGTATGTCTGTTTATATTTATTTGCAAAATAAAATTATTGTTTAAAATAATTAACTTATTATTTTTTCTTTCAAAACCTATCTAGTGCACCTACAAAGTTCTTTCTTCAGTTCTAAGAAGATAGCACCGAGGGTCATAATTGCCTTGTAATATGTAATAAAACTGTTGTGTAAACGTGAACGAAGCACTAAACTCGTATGATAAAGCAAAGCAGGAATGTATAGCTAATGCGAGTTGTTTATGGCAAATTAATTACACAAGACGCCAGTAGATGCTGCTCTCAAAGGTACGGTGTTATTGCTTCATGCATATAAAGTAATAACTGCTACAATCTCTGTGTAGGTACTATTTCACTGGAGTCCACGGACATACGGCACGGTAGTACAATTATAGTCCATTTAAGATGGCCTTAGAAAAATAACGTTATTTCGATACAAGCATATACTAAGCTGGGTTATTTTACGATAAACAAAAAGCAGTGTAATCTATTTATCATTTACGTTTAAGTTTGTGCAGGAAAATGCAATCATTTCAACAATGTTACATAAAAACTCATTGTTTCGCTGTTATTTTTCTTGTTTTATCCTGAATGGACTATAGGTCCATTTAATTTTTTATACATATTTGTTATATTGCTGCATTTATACATAATTAATATATTATAATCTTGACTTCATCTTTTGGCTGCAGAGTTAAAGTTTAGCATTGGTTTAAATAACCTGGTAAGTATTTACGGATCCGGATAATTGAGTCTCGAAATTAAATTTTATGCTTGTCAATCTGCCAGATACCAAAAAATGTTATATGGATATGATTAAAGGTAGGTTACCTTTATGATAAGCCAGTACATTACTGCAAGACCATCACAATAACCTTCGTCATTTAAATCTGTAAACCTGTCATTCAATATTAAAATCAAATTAATTAAAATGTCACATATAACAAAGGGCCAATCGGTCGTGTCGGGCGGTGGTGGAAACGCGGCCTCGAATGAAACATCTCGGCGGACGGCGGCGGCGCCTTTCATGTTCCTCCCCTCGCTTTGATCGCGCCGCGCCGACAATCCGCTCGACTACTTATCGGTTCAGATTTATTGTGATTCGGAGGCTGTGGGCCGCGGGGAGTCGCGCGCCGCTACTGCTCTACTCGCCCATTCGTACTTCGCTTACAATGCTTATTCATGTGGGTAATATCATAAACAAAAGTGTTGCTATTGTTTATGTTCGGCTCGAACCTTGCCAATATTCCGTAAATGTCGATAAGCTGCAATTACTTCCTCGTTCGTAAGTATACTATTTGAAAGGTCTAATTTCAAATAAACCATTTGGTAGTTATCAAGCAATTTCTTCTAATACCTTATCATGAAAGTTGGTACATATATGAGCTCTTCGGTCCAAAACTTATTTTCGCTGAGCAAGCTGTTATAAAAGCAACATGCACAATTTACAATTGTATTTATTTAGCAAGCTGCGATCAACCATCATTTTATTAAGCCTTCATGTTGGTGCTATAGGATAATTACAGCAAGAAAGATGGTGATAACAATGTTATCACTGTTATCAGCTGTCAGACCCACCATTGACACAGTTTATGAGGGAGACTTTAGTGCAATAATGACATGGAACTTAATGTTCACCGCGACCCAAAGGAGGCAGATTCTTAGCTAGCTACCAATTAACTTAGAAGTAACAAAACTAAGAATCTGCCTCCTTTGGGTCGCGGAGTTTTGTATGTCAACATTGGGGTCTTCAAACTTTTATCATATTTCAAACTGCATTATCTATTCATCCTGTAGGTAGGAAGAAACAATAATCTAGCGCCTATCATAAAAAGATAATTTTCTTATATTAGAAGCTGCTGTCGTTGCGTTAACTGCTAAAAATGATCTTAGTAAATTCCCATAAAAACTCATAATTCGTGAAGCCAATTTGGGTAAAAAGTTCTCACAAAAGCAGTTAAAAACTATATTACAGTAATATATCTGTCACGACTGTAATCCCGGAACGAGATTCCCGGAGGCGTTGACTGAGATGTAACCGTTGACCTTTGACACAGTTCACCTACGATTATAGCTACGTAATTTATTTTGTGGTCACTCTCGACGCTTATCCTAATGTGAGAGGCGGCAAGTCTTTTGCTGAGCACAGCTTCAATCCGACCCTGGGATCAAACGCAAGATTTCACAGCGATAAAAGAAACACACCGCAATATACGTACCGCTCGATGTGATTTCGTCGGGAAGTGTACCGATCTTTGGCGTCACCGAGAATGAGTACTTACCACATTTTTTTTACCTCCATCAGTGCAAACCCCGGTAGCAACCGGTGGCTACTGTAAAAAGTCCACTATTATTAGTACGTTCTCGAGGTGACTAGTGGTTTATTGCTTGATGCTACATGTACCGATTGTACCTATGACATGCAACCTACACAGAATACCTAACTGTTGTATAACTAGTTTATATGTTTTATCTAAAGTCTGAGTTAGACATACCTACTAAACTAAGTTATTTATAACTTGGATCGCGAACTTCTAAGAGTTTATATCTGGAACATAAAACGAGCTAAATGTGACTGATGTTGTTGTATTATAAAATTAATGTGGCGCAATTTACCGTTTGTGAGAGCCCGACGTTTTGCCAAAACATACTTGAAATATGTTTTCACGATAGAGAAACAATAACAAATTACTATAGCAACCTCAGGTACAAACTAAAATATTTAGGTTGTTTATAAACACTCCTTTTGCTAAGAGATAATTTGCTAAATATATGTAGGTACAGGGTTGTTCTAAACTGATTGCAAGTTTTGGAGCAAGAGTTTGGCTTGATAGATTATAGCTGTAACTTAGTTTAAAGACTTATTTTCTTAGACGGGCACCTCCATACAGAATCATACATAGTGTTACTTCGCAACCAGAGCAAAAATAGAATAATTAGACTAACTAGAACGTCTAGATTTTTTTCCCGATAAGAAAACGTTTTTCTGAGTACTTATAACGTGTGATCTACCACCTTGCTGACAGACAAAACTACTTTTTTAAAAATAAAAAAAAATACTGATTGTTTTGTTTAATTTATCTATCTAATCTGTGTTTACACATAAAATCACAAACTTTAGTCAACAATGTCACAAGTCAACCTACCTAGGTATATATTGGATTGTACACCATAAAGATACATTCGACAGCCAATACACTAAGTAAGTTATTCTTCTTAGTTTTCAGTTCATCGGGAAATGAACTTACTATCTACGTTTGGTTAGTCGGAATACAAAGCAGTAGCTCGTGTCCTCTCACGAAACAAAGTTTTATCATCATCCGCCACTTCGAGACGGCAAGATTGAGTGGCAAAGTACACATCTTTGTGGTTAATATATTCTTACTAGCCTAGCTTTTGTCGAAGTTAGTCGAGTGATCCCTAGTTAAGAGTACGTATGCCTTTCCACATGCTTAATGCGTCGTGGACTCGTGGTGGCTACGGCCTTAGAAGCTAAGCGGAGTGTATTAGCATGTACTCTCTATCTGCGAAAACGATTGTTTATTGATTCGACTTCTTCATAAGAACTGCCCGACATACGTGCTAGACACGACATAAGTATTTGTCATTAGGTATTTGGTATTTGACATATTCTAGATGTAGAAGCTAAAAACAATGTACAGTGTGGTACCTAGGTACACAAAATAAAAAAAACGAACAGTCTCCTTATAAAATCTTCATCATCATGAATAGCTAACTTGCGTTGGTTGCATGACCAGCTGCAGTTTGTTTATTCAAAGTAGATTCAAGTGGCTCGGAAAAACACTAGAATAATATTTTCATTTATCTTTGTACTTTTCCTTTATGATGCAGCTCTAATAGTTGTGTTGTTTTGTCCTTGTACTGGAGAGCTGTTGACCGGTGTTGAACGGCTTCATATTATTGGCATCGTTAGGAGATTTGCATTTCTCGTTCTTAAGAGAAAATCTACCTAACTACTAGTTACTGGTGATATAATAAGTATTATTGGCGTCTTTACCCTGTAAATCGACATTTAAATATAATATTTTTATGAAGGTTCCTTTGTGTATAAAAGCAGGTTTCCAGAATTTATTACAGAGCATTAGAAAATTATTAATTTTATCACTCGTTTGTGTCTGGATATCTAAGTAAAAAATATACAGGGTGACCCAGACTGAATGGATCAAAATAAAATGATCAATAAGAGGCTTTATTACCTCTTTGGAAGTAGGTATACAAATGGGTATTTTCATTCCCAATAGTTAATAAAAGGCTACCATTCCTAGAATTTATGACATTACTTAAATTTATGACATTGTGAGATGACTATTCGACATGGAACACTCAAAATTGGCTGGTGTAGGTACAAGATGTGATGGTGATTTGCCTATTACTGTACATATTCTTTCGAATTTTGATATTTTTCTTTTGTCCGTATTCTGATCCCTTCCAGGGCCAAACTAAAGCACCTAGGTAGCACCTAAGAAAGTAAACTGTATACCTATTTTCAAACAGGGCATTAAAGCACATTATCTTTTGGACCACTCTATCTTCGACACCCTGTATAAAAGGGACTGGAAAAGCTTTATGTAGGTCCAGCATTTTTTTAAAACATCTTTTATTGCTTAATGCTTATAATGATTAAATAATAAGCAATATAAAGAGAACGCGGAACGAAAAAATATTATGTTCATTGTTATGGAAAATGGGCTGTATAATGGTCTTTTATATTAAAAGCTCTTTTAAAGAGCCCGTCCCACTAAGTCTTTAATGGGATTGAATAATAAGCTATAAAGATTTTGAATGGTCTAACTAAATGGTTTATTCTTTCCGCCCTGTTTGCGAGCGGTAGCGCGTAATTCTTTAGATGCCCGATTTACTATCCGGGATAGCTAGATTGTTGTATTGGGAGTCGATAAAATAAGCTTAAATGGGTTCGGCTCGTATATCAGAGTCGGCATCATAAAGGTGGGTACCAACTGTCAAATGGCTCATTGTGGCGGCTTGGCTTTATGATGGCATTTTTACAGGCAGGTACACGCTTTGAACGTCTGCCATGCCGCCCGCCAATTATATTCTACTTAACTCGGTGTCTACGTCCAGTTTTATACACTTCGGACAATTTGCTTTGAAATAACACCTGCAGCCCATACATATGTCAAATCATACGATAAAATCTTTATTGACGTGAAAACTTGGTTCTTTACGTTAAAATAAATTATTTTACGACTCTTTGGTAAAGAGTGATCGTTAAATTTTAAGGATTTCTAAATCATTGTCACTCTACAAAGTTGTATTAAACGAAAGTTAGCTTGAAAATAATCGTTAATAAGATGGTTTGAATATAATGTTAAATTACAAAATTGGTTGAGACGAGAAGTTAATTCATAGATTATGTACGGTAACATTTTAGACGCGTCACTGAAGATTATATATCAGTATAGGAGATCGAGATAGAAAAACAGACTGCGGGTTTGTAAATCTTTGCAAGCAACAGGCCATAAACTTATTTCTAGCTTATGGATTTGTTTCTATGAAGAGGTAGTAAAAGCTTTATCTTATGAGTACCTAATCGATTCAGTCGGTTTTTCTACTTTCGCCAAATAGGCAATCTTAGGAATAACAACATTTGTTTTACGTCAATGAAGCGTAACTTTAGTACAGATATTTGTATGGTTTGATCACCGAACTATGGTCTCTGTTTTGTTTTGTCTGTACTTAATCCGCAGTTTGCCGATGATAGTAGCTCTAATGAGGCGACTTTTCAGTTTCAGCGGAGCTTTGTTTGGTAACTTCGAGTTTTGCACATTTCCCACTGAAGTATTGTGCTTTGTTTTCTGATAACGTCTGTCGTTTATTAGCGCGACTTTATTTTTTTATAGTGAAATGGATATTGATTTGATCTCTACCGTGAGCGAATGTGTGATCGACTATCGCTCAGTTCTAAATTGTAGTCATCGTCTTCTTACCTTTGTTCCATTTTATTTGGGGTCAGCAGCACAGCATTTTGTAACTTCCATACATCTCCATCATCCTTTATTTCTTTTTCATCGCCTCTTTAGAAATAGAAATATCATCTTTCACATCATTCACCTATCGTTTTTTTAGCCTCCATAGTACAGCTGTCCATAGTCATACTCAAAATGTGAACATGTCCATCATTCTTCCGCATCGCAATCAACCTATGTTCACACCAATCCTCGGTTCAATTCCAAGCATCACTTTAGACTTCCTCAGCTCCGTGTAACTCTGTCATAAACCACACATTTCTCTTAATATTTATGCTTTAGCCACCCCTTTCAAAATCCAATCGGGAGTCCCCATTGGTTTCCGTGACCTAATACTATTTTATCGACCCTGTGTTATCAGTACCAGTCTATTTCGCAATCGCCTTAAATGAATGAATGTTTCGAGATATCGGAATTCGGAGCAGACAGAAAGCCGTGCGTTATCTAGGATTATATATGGTCCTCAAAGCAGAGAGTAAGTAGAAACTAACGAAACCCTAAAACGTAGGGTATATAATTGTTTTTTATTTTGCTGGTTTTCAGTAAAATGATCCTTTCTGTCCTGATTTTAGGTCCATTATCTAAACCAACTACAACAATATTGAGGGCCAAAAGCGAACGGTGCCTTTGCCTAAATGCCCGACCTGAGAGCATTCATCATCATTCAAAATATCTTCCTTCCTGTTGGTGTCAACGTCGACTCTACGTTTAACTAATTATATAAATACAAATAAATATATGATGTCGACAACATCAGCGGTACTTGCCTTGAGTCAGTCGGTTTCACAAAACTTGTAAAATTTAATAAGGTGTAAAATTATGTCTAAAAGGAACATGGCTAATCTGTGAAGAAGGAGGCGGTGTGCGCGACGCAGACGCAGGCCGGAGGGCGGTCGTTTTGTTCGGTGTCGATGCCGTTGACAGGTGGAGGGTGCGCAGGGCCGGTGGGGGGCGCGGCGCGGCGCCCGCGCAGCTCGCGTGGCCCTCTCGCCTGAGTCACGCGCGCCTCGTAATGCTTGCATAATAATAATGACGGATGCCGATCGCGCGGCGGCTCCTTTGATCTGCGGCGCTTTTGATCTTGCCGCCGGAGCCGGTCCCGCCGCCCCTGCCGCACAAACGAGCCGCCCGCTCGCCTACTCGGTCGGGCGGCGCGCAGCGGCGAGCGCTGGCCCTTCGCCCTCGCTCTAAATAGAGGCTTTATTTTGTAAACAGCGGGAGCGCTACCGTGCGCGCGCGTGGTGCCAGGCCCGCGCAGTGGTGCGCCTGCGCCCGCCAGTATGGGGTGTGCTCCGGCCCGCTGTCTGCGCCCGCGCTTCGCCAACCACCACCGGGAGCGATGACGCGCCTCCGCGGCTCGCTCCGCCGCTACGACTACTGGATTGTTTGGACACTCTGTGTACGCATTGCTTTATTATTTTGTGACATGTGTTTTCACACCGGTCTAGATAAGTGAGAGTAAATAGTGAAGATCTCTAATGAGCGGAAGTTTATATGTTTGTGGTCTCTGGCTTGTACCTATTGGAATCAATATTGATTTGCGAGTTTCCGATTTATATTTATGTGGATGATTTTTTGTGATAATCGAATAGGTTATAGATACCTACTTTGAAGCAATTAGTTGGTTTAGAATGTAATAATAATGTTGAAAAAATAACGCGTTGAATTGACAATAACTAAATCTCCTTACCCTTTCATAACTACAGAGTTTGTATTTGATTTTTCAGTTTTTTTCTTCAACTCGTTCTCAGCGAAATATTTCATATCCTGGTATACATATATCACAAACACTTTTTAACCTATCTGCTTCATTTCATTATCAAATGATTTTAATTTACTATCTAGTGTTTTGCCTCGGACGTTCATAAAAGAAGAAGAGCTAGAAGCTATTGGAGCACCATGTTTGTTCATACATTGTTCTAAGAAGTCGTTATTTTTATATATTGAATTTTATACCTATTCTCTTTACCCTGTCAAAAGAATAATTTATGGGATTTACCACTGACTTTATTATAATCTCGATTGATTTGTTTTTGTTCATTCAGTGCTCATCTCGCGACATCAATTAAGTAATTTGGGGTACTGTTTTTGAAACTTATTCATTGTTATTCTTACTCAGTCTAATAGTTAATTTATATTTGTCATGGTAGCATTGTTCCCTAGTGTGGAATTTGCTCGGCTTCAAGGTATCTTATGAGCAGATAGGTTTATTTTGTGGTATATTAATTAACAGTTGGCGTTATTAATTTTTGGTGCGGAAATCATTGTGCTTACGGCATGCAACAGCACAGGGGTCATGGCGGTATTTAAAGTGTTCTTAGAACATTAATAACTTTGGTAAAAGCGTGATACAAAGGTGGAACTTTGACCCTCAATATTTCCGCAGCCAGAAGGTTCCTAGGCAGGTATGGTACATAACAAGAAATATCGTATCGATAGAACGAGAATTTCATTTTCAGCTTCGTTAAGTGATTTTAACACCCATTATAAAAACGGTACCTACACTATCTACTTACTGCTGCTAAAATGCGGATTTTGACACGTTGTTCTAGTAAAGAAACGAGAGCCCACGCGTACCTACCTACCTACTATATAGCATTACATTTACTACTAGTCTTGGGTAAAATTATAAGCTAGCAAAACTAGATCTCTGAGAACACATAACATCATAACATCACGCCTGTTATCCCCGAAGGGTTAGGCAGAGGTGTACCCATGAGTACACCCACATTTCGCCAGTTATGTTTAAGTCCCATGTAATAGGGGGCGAGCCTATTGCCATCAACCGGGCACAAATCCAGACTCCGAGGCTGCTACTGAGAAATTCCTGATGGAAAAACCCAATAACACTTTGCCCGACCTGGGAATCGAACCCAAGACCTCGTGCTCAGCAGTCGCGCTTTGCGACCACTAGAGAAATATGCATATTTTGTGTATAATCCAGCCGTTTGCAGCATATAACTTACGTACAAATCTGCAATAATCTGTATTGATATTGGATACTAAACAAGTTTACAAGGAAATTGAGTGGGACAAGAATTATTTAAATGGTCTTATACAGTTATATACCTACCTACATTACCTATACTAGCTTTTGCCCGCGACATCGTTCGCGTAAATGTCGGACTCCCGTTAAAGAATCATCTCCTTTGTTAAAGAATGTTTATGCAAAATTTGAAGTCTGGACCTATTAATCACGTTGTCTCATATAAACTTTGCCTCTTTTTCACCCCCTAAGTCTATATAATAATAATACCAGCCTATTACTGTCCCAATGCAGGGCAAAGGCCTCTTCTCATACAAAGAAGGCATGAACATTGATCACTACGCTTGCCCAAAATGGTTTGGCGATCTTAGACTTATATTAATTACAAGTCTCTTACTTAATTCATATTAATTCCTTCATAATTTTAAGACCGGAACTAATTAACAGTCTTCTTAATCACTTGATTAACGTGAGTTGTTTACATGGTGTAGGTAGTACCTAGATGGTTTATATTTTTCTTTTTAAGATCTCGGAATTATACCTACTTGTTTCACTATTTTTTTTTTGCAGTTGCGATTGAAATTCTATGCGATGGTTACACGTTATTTAGGTATGTGTAGATTTAATAAATTGGTACTTACCTACTTAATGGCCAAACTGTGGGTATACTGTAGGTTGCTATCAGAGTCCTTAAAATTGGTATCCTATTTCTATAGGTACCTACTCGTAAAAGGCCATCTGTACAATAAGTTAAAAAGCATACGTGACTGGCTCGGTAACCCTTTTCTTATACAAATTTGTTAACCTGCGTCCTACCTACATGAACGTTATTCTTTTGGAGAGGTAACTATACCTTTAAGTTTGCTTCATTATTGTAAAGGTTGAATTTTTAACTAAGTGATTAAGATATAACAGAATGTCTTCAAGATTTGTATCTTTGAGAAATGTGATACATGAAAAGATATTAAATCGTAGAAAGACTGGATAATACATATCCAGTAGTCTGGAAGTATACAGCAGGCTTTTTGAAAATTAACTTCATTCATTTAATTAGACTTACTCAGTAATCGTTACACAGCGTTATTTGCTGGGTCAATGAAAGGGTATCGGGTAAGGGTCCCTCGTTTTGTGCTTGTTAAATCGCAATAGGATTACCTACGTCTGGTGGAAACCATTTTCCCTATCTTTTTGTTTTCAAATCATAATAATTTTATTATTGTTGAATGTGATGTGCAGGTTATGCTGTGTGAAGCGTGCGACAGTTCGGCGCCACCTGACAGCCTGCGCCTTGTCTGGCTCTCCAATACTTCGCTCACCTGCAACGATGGATCTGCTGCCGGGTACGCCGTAATTCATCTATTATCAACTACTCATATCAGTAATAATGTAGCGAAAAGGTGCTCGCATCGTAGTACCAACTACTACTTGCAAAGTGAATTATTAGGATTGCTTTAACGTGTTACAAGCTGGAAAGCTGGATGCTGAACGCTGTGCACTTTGATCACAATTGATAATCTTTATTTTTTTTTGTTTGAAGCCTCCTTAACTTGGACTGCCTATAAAACTTATATGTATTATACGATTTCAGGTATTATTTCCGGCGTGGTACGGACAATGATCACTGGGTGGTGTACCTCGAGGGTGGAGGGTACTGTTGGGACCCGGCGTCGTGCAACGCACGCTGGCGCCGGCGGCCCGCGCTTATGTCATCCACGCGCTGGCCACGAGCACGCCGCGCGCCCGCCTTGCTGTCAGCCGACCCTGCCGCCAACCCGCTGTGGCATGCCTCCAACCATGTGCTCCTACCCTACTGCTCCAGTGACATGTGGGCTGGTACCAGGAACACTCGACATCCCGGTGCCGGATTTGTGTTCGCCGGTCGTCTCATCGTTCGGGCTGTCCTCTCTGACCTCTTCCGCTACGGACTCTCTGGCCGGATGCTGCTCGTCGGTTCCAGTGCTGGCGGCGCCGGGGTTATGTTACACGCGGACGCCGCAAGACGCACGCTGCGGTCGAAAGGTGTCCGGGTTGCCGCCATCGCGGATTCCGGCTGGTTCCTGGACCGTCCAGCACGCTCTCGACGCGCCCCTGCAGCTACAGTCGCCAGGCTCGGTCACACTCTCTGGCGCGGCCGACCACCGACGTCCTGTGTCCGTGAACACGTCACCGAGCCTTGGCTCTGCTACTTTGGTTATCGACTTTACCCACATATTCGCACGCCGCTATTCATTTTCCAGTATTTGTTTGATTCTGCACAGCTGGCTGCAGAAGGCGTGCGCGCCCCTCGGACTAGGTCACAGTGGGACGCAGTCCACCAGACGGGTGCGGCATTGCTGTCTAGTTTGGGTCCAGTCCGAGCTGCCTTTGCGCCCGCATGTCTTGCACATGGGGCTCTGGCGCGTCCCGAATGGCAAGCTATAAATGTTTCGGGCATAACATTGCCACGCGCAATTGCATGCTGGGAACAGAGACTCGGTGGTGGCAGAAAAAGGGCTCGCGGTGGGTGTGCACCGCGAAGATTGGTGGAGAGATGCACGTGGCCTCAATGCAACGGCTCATGCCCCCGGCTGCGCGACCCGCGCACCGGTGAAGAGGTGGCATTAGCGTCACTACTGCAGAGCTTCGGGCTAGATGTGCGTGGTGCGGCGGCGGCGATGGGGCTGGACGCGCGAGCGCTGTCCCGCATGAGTCGGGCTGAACTGCTGCCGCTTTTGGCACCTCACATGTGACGAAGTTTATATGGACTTTTTAAGTGCTTTCTGGCACGGTGAATCTACCTCGTTTTTGTTGCACAAGTACAAGTAATATTACGTTTAGATGTTAGATATTATTTATTGTTCGTCGAACTCGACGTATTTTTAAGTAAAGGGCTGGAACTCTTTAGATTTTGTTTTCTTCCCATGGTGGGACTACTAGTTAATGGAAAATGAAATTAAAACTCAAGATATCTTTGGCACACCTGTATTTTATGTACAATTTATTATCGATCCTTTTAAAGGACCGACAGACTAGTTTGGGTTTATCATCTACAAATATAATATCTAAAATTATCTCACTACTTGTCCACCGGCCGCTCTCTTTATATGGCAGTGATGAGGCGGATATTCACGATCAGCTGGTACTTAACTAAATAAATTGATTGGGTAAGTATAACTGGCGCGGCGGTTCGAAGCGGGTCCTGACGCGCGGGAGCCAAGGTGCGCGGCGGCCAGGGAGGCTGACGCGGCCGCGGCGCATTGCGTTCACATGGAGTCCCCCGCTTCGATAGCGCTTGTGGCGATGTCATAATCGAGAAGCACGCTCTTCGTTGATCGTTATAGATAAATCTACGACATCGTTTCCTAAGAAGAAGTCGCTGGAAATGATGTTGGCTCGAGTCCGCCAACGCGTTGCGAGGCGCGCGGTTACGTTGCGGTTGACGTCGTCAGCGTTTTCTCGGAGCGAGCCTCGCAGGAAAAGGATGTCGAGTACGGTGGGCGTGGTCTGCGCCATCGCAGAAAACAGCGGCGAGCGCGCTGTAGGATGCGGGGACGATGAGATCGCACTGTCTAAGTACAGGAACAACTCTGTGGGACTGTTCGTGTTAGCCCATAGGTGAGGTAGAATAGGCCATAGCCACGAGTTTTCTGCAAATACAAAATGTTACGAGATTGGTTACAGAATATTTTGATAACATTCTGGTAAAGTACCTAACTTATGTCCAAATTTGATTTATCAGAATAAATTATCTGTTAATTATAATTTATAATAACTGCGACATTTAGATAATTAAATTATAATGACAGTAATTGCTTTCACTTATATTTAATAATGTAGATAGATCAGGTAGATAACAGTTTCGTGGAAATGATAAGAGAAAAGTAATTACGTTTACATAATTACTTTTTTTTATGACGTCATAAAATTAGCATGTAAGTCCATGGAAAAAAAAATTGTAAAGTTATGTTTGCACAAAGAGTGAACAAGTAGATGTTACAAAAGAATCTGATCGTGGCATGGGCGTACTGGTGGATAGAGGGGAGTAAGTACCTCCCTTGGGCTTCTGGGCTCATACATTTTATAAATTTTAGCTAGTGTAAATCTAAATTTTCCCCCGCCCCTACCAAGCCACACGCAGGGTACGCCCATGGATAATAGTAATGAAGACGCATAAAATAGGAAAAGTTTGTATACTCACGAGAAACTATAGAGTTATCGACATAGCTGAACAGCAAACGTTTGTCGGCGTTGATCAGCGTCTGCAGAGTGGGCCCCTTAGTGCCCACGCCAGTGCCGAAGTCATTAGCTGGAGCGATGTGGGGACCCAGTTCCCTTTGCACTATCTCTAGGAGGCCTGCATGCACGGTCCTGTCTGGCGCCCCGTCTGGTTGGTAGAAACCGACGGGGAAGTGGTGGGCATCCAAGAATATTACCTGCAAGCGTGAGGAATTGTAATGAATAAATTGTAGAACTAAAAGGTCGATGATACAAAGGAAAACGTTGTCATTGTAGGTATTAGTCGCATCTATAGTTTCTTGCTTTAACAATTAGTAAATATCATACGAGCATCCCTCACCTCTTTAGTTGCATCAAGAAACGCTCTTATTTCCCTAAGAAGTGGAATTAATGGACGGACTCGAATTAAGTTATGATTCAGCCAATATCTGTAAACACATGAAAATTAAATTAGTTTCAAAATACATTTTTAAGTTGTCTTTTTTGCATTGGTCAGTAGATTAACTGTCTGGAATACTTTTGCAATAACTTGGTTACCGAAGTAGTCATGCGAGACCATTGATCGCCTGACCGTTTAATGTTTACTTGGTATTTGGAACAAATGGTTTACGACCATATTATTTGTTTTTAACTTCAGTTACATCACCTTCGAGCAACCGCATAGTAACAATGTTTATTGACAATATTGCGACAGTACATGCGCGACTGTGGCAGAATGGAACTTGTGGGGTTAAGAACGTTTCGATGACTCGGCAGTTCTCAACCCATAATGGCTACTCCGACTATTGAAGAGCACTTTGGTCGCCGGTCCCGGTTGTAGGTATATGTGTAACAACTGACACCGTCAGACATGTCTCGAAGACCAGATCAGTTAACTATTTAGGATACGGGTATAATTTACTATTTGGGCAGGTCAAAGACCAGTATATCCGCAGGACGTAATAAAAGTAGTTCAAAATAAACTGTAGGCTCCAGGAAATAAGGTGACCAACAAATAAGTTTTATATAAACAGACGTAAGTACCTGTCTTCCACATTTGGATAAAATTCGTAGTAAGCTATTCTGAAGTCAAAGTATCTGATGCCGTGCACGAGCTGGCCCCAGATGGACCGATCCTGGCACAGGATGAAGCTGTCTCGCGACACGGAGCTGATTTCTGTGTTGAATTTCCAGGCACCTGCATTGTGCGTACCCGCTATGGCTAGGTCACCGATACGCAGGTTGTTGATTTTAGGCCTGGAAAAATAATAAATAATTCATTAGATACCTACTGATTAACTATATCTAAAAAGTATAATGGGCGTGTTATGTTTAATATTTACATTACGTGTTGGTAATTTGGGCAAATGGCGCTTATTAAGTAAAACGATCGCGAAGGCGCAAAGGCGACCAAAGTAACTTAACCAATGTAGTCGGGTTCGGGATACACTCTTATTAACTACTTTAAATAAAATAAACACGACTGTGTACTACTGTGAACTCTATAGTATAATTTAAATGAAATATCTTTTCATTTTGAAATAAACTCACTCACCCTATATCTTCCATCCAAGTAGGTTGTATTTTCAAGCAATTGTAAGCTTGTATTTCAGCGGTGATTCCCGCTGCCACCCATGGCCAAAGACACTGGGGTCCTTTTGAACCTACGCCAGCTTCCCAGCCTGCGGGCAGAGTCCCTCGACCTAAAGACACGTTGGTCACCACGTGGCCTTCAACCGATGTCACAGTGAACACTGACAGAGCGTTGTCCCATGACTGTGGTCTGCCATCAAATAGACCAATCTGTAAATAGAAAGGCGATGCAAGTTTTAGAACGATTACATCTTGCTTAGAAATATAAGATATACATTGGCGAACAATAAAAAAAAAAAATCAAAATGATCACATCAATTGAAAAGAAATAATATATTGGAAATTCTAAAATTAATTCGTTATCCTGTATACATTAGGTAATAGACCTTCTAATCGAATTTCGGCAATTATGGTCAACCTCAGCGTAGACCGACATTACGACATACGAAAACGTTTTTATCGAATGTTCTCTTCTCTCTTTCTCATAGTCCGATAGGACAGCAATCCGACACGCTAGAGATCAGGTGCAGGATTAACAGTTTAACGTGCTTTCTGAGGGCACAGGGGTGTTACACCACCAACTTCCAAACTCCTGGCTTACTTCCTAATCGAAATACTCAATATCACTATGATCTACGTATTGGTACCAACATAATTTTAATACAGATCATATTATTTTGATTGTTCATTTCAGTTCATGCTAAAACATGGCATGGCTGTTGATTTCCTGCCTTTACATTCACACACAATTTAATTTGATATGTGGATGTTATCATTCATCGGAAGGTGTCCATGTAAGTGATACACTTCCACTATTATTATATTTCGTAACGTCTAGTATTTGAAGGACCAGTGAATGATGCCGTGAATAAAAATTGATCGTCAACGGACGGAGCGTCACGTCCGTGTGATTGTCATACTTTGTTACGTAAATTATGATTTGTTGAAATAGATTCACTTTAGGTGTCTATAGTAACATTACTTTAAAGGCTAACTTTTGCATAATGGTTGAAATACTAATCTATCGCAGATCGCTGCATGGTCTTGTATGAGGTATTTTATGGAAGGATTAAGCTCAGCCGTAGACTTGGATCTTATATTCTTATGACTGAACTGGAAAAAAGGTCATTACTCCTACTCATCATTCTTGCATTAACAGGATAAAGCAATGGACTTAATGAAGTGAGTGTTATGACTAACACAGGCCCAGGCAACATTAGTATCAATTTACGGAGACAGATTTGTTATTTATTGCGAAATGGAGTAGCGACCCAACAAAGGATCAGTACAGATCTGTTCACTGAGTTTTAATTTCAAACATTTGAAGTGTCAATCATCATTTAGAAGTTAAGGTGAATCACCGGCGACTATTTCCCTTATACATATTAACGTGTCTATCCAATAATAATAATCCCCGTCACTTTTGTGAATAAACAAGATTTTAACACTGACATTTAAATTTCTTCACAGTGAAGATTAAGTAACTTCAACTTCTTCATATTTCAGCTCATTTGTATTCATAAGAGTAACGGTTTGATAAACAACTTCCAGATTTTAGATTACCGATTCACTTTATTATAATGTAAACAATATTAACATCACTTATTGAGCCTTCAGTGGTCTTTCTATTATGGATTCATGAGATGTATTGTAGATTGGTGAAAATGTTGTTGACAATGCCTCAATGTATTTGTCTAATTATTCACCTAAGTATTTAAACTTGCAATCCACTAAGTCATAAGTTATTTTGACGTTGAAAAAATGTTCCTAGTTACATCTCGATAGGTCGGTAAATAAATGTCACACTTCACAGTTCGAAAACTGCAAAGTGTGCTGATTGTACACTATTATTTGGTGCTAACGTATAAAAAAAATGAAGGCCATGATCATTTACTGAATAAAACCAATGTGGTAAAAAATAAAACGAAAATAAGTGGTTCCAAAAAGGTTCCCCTAGTAAAAAAGCTTAAATCATCAATTTAGTAGCGCTTACGACAACATTGTGTCAAAATCACGACCATAGTAGGTATGTCTTAGAGAGTCGAAGATCGAGATCGTACATCGTACTCTACTTAGTGCAAAGAATTACATGCTGGTTTACTTTATGATATTTTTTTTTTTTTGTAAGAAAAGGTAAATTTTATTTACATTCTGAAATAAATAACCTTAACTTAAATAAAACCCTAAAGTAAATGTAAAATATGTACAATTTATAAAAAAAAAAGATCAGAAAGGACGAACCTCATAAGGCATCAAAAAATTCGTCCGCGTCGCTTTATGATATACTTACTTGTGTGGGTGCACTGAAACACCCGTTGAAGTCCCAGTTGAGTTCCACCGCATCCAGCAGGGTTACGCCCGCTCCCAGCCGAATCTCAGGCGAGTGAACTGTCACCCACACTTTGCCACAATGTGACTTCTCCAGTATCTGTTTTTCTGATGCTGGAATTATAAGTATCGGAATTTCAAATGCTGAACCAACTGCAATATTAATTAAAATGTATATTCAGGTTAGTTTCATAAATAGTATTAATTTACAATAATCATATTGTAAATTAACTAACTTAGGTACCTAATTGCACAATCGATTTCTACTCCTACATTCAAGTTAATTAAAATAGAAAAGCAAGATTTAGGTAATTCGTATTACCCGTGTGTTGAGGATTTCGGAAGCAATAAATCTGTGTCTAAATATGAGTATTACGCAATGTGATTACAGCTTGAAACTATTATTATTTGAATCTGTGTAATATAAAAATATTACTTATTATCAATAAAATGCTGCGAATCTTGCAATTATGCCAAATTGACTGGTAACAAATGGCATAAATTTTGCATTGGTAGAATGTATTTTCGTTAATATATTTTGGGTATAGACAACAGAGGTTTGAAAGACAAAAGGAACACTCAAAGGAACAAAGAAAATGAGGATGAGCTGCAGGCTGGACTTGTTTTTCATAGCCAGCATGATGTAATGGAATACAATTTTTTCTATGTTAGTTTCTAATTAAGTTGTATCTTCTTTTGAAGGTTAGTATAGATTAGTACTACGGTTATTGCAATGAACAATATGCGTGCCACCAGCCACCGGAAGTGCGGCCCTTTGGAACCGAACACTGTACGTACATACACGTTTAAGAGTCCGAATAATCCGGCTTGGTTTTACGACCGGTACGATAACCGGCGACGTCTTGTGAGGTACTAGTGAAACTGAAAATGTTACATGGATATTAAAGAGATGCAAGGCAAGAATTTTTTTACACTGCGTGGAATAATGATGATGTGTCTGAAATTAGTTTAAAGAAAGATGATAATGGAACAGTAATGCCGTATGCTGGAAATAATGCAGGTAAGGATAATTTAAGATCAGTATTCTACTGAGTACGTTGATACTAAAGATGAAAGGTAATAAAGTTTAATGACTGTAAACGATTTTAGCTTTACGTAAAGTGATAAATCCGGAATTCAATTAAATGTTACGTTCAGTTCTATATCATTGAAGCCGTCAAAGACTGAAGGTTCTTCCATTGAGCAAATAAAAGTCTATCAGTCAATCTAAATTTGGGACAAACTGTATTCATTGACATTGAAATCGATATGATCAATCAATACTCATAAATTATGTTTCCAACACGGAAAACAATGAAAATTTCACCAGAATGTGCCGCGATTCGCGAGTTCCAGCGAACGTTAAGTAATACGACGCTAATGACATAATTGCACAGGCGATGTTCACCGAAGCATATTTAATTATGTGTTTAGTAAATCTACCGCGTGGACCTCCTTTTGCGGATGCTTCACATTATGTAAGTACTGTTACCGTAGCCTTTGTCGCTGGACGAAGTGTTGTCGTAATGTATTGTAGCGATTTCGAAGATGACGCTTGAGAAGATAAGGCTAGGTATGAGAACGGCATACTTCAACACTTTTTAAAATTCAGATTTGCATTTTTTTACTACATTCTCCTAGAAGGCTTTTGGTTCAATATGAACTAAGTAGAGTTCGGTGTTTTCGGTCTTTATGATTGTTATCTAAGATTATTTGGCTCGGCTATTAGAAATACAGTAAATAGTAACGGCCTACTAAATGTTTATGATATTTAGAGCGTCAGCTCAAAAGGAGATATATTCAAATGCTTTTCTTTTTAATAATTACTTGAATTGAACATTACTTATACATATTATAAATTAATATAGAGATAATTATCAACCTTCATAGCATCTGGGTATCGTTTAAAGAGCAAAGACAACGTCATGTGGTTATGTAAAGGTTCTAGAAAAATCACGGAAAAATAAAGTTGTGGGGTACCACAACTTTATTTTTCCGTGATTTTTCTTCCTTTTCTTCCTTTTAAAACCGTTAGGTATAACGGTTTTAAAAGGACCCTTAATGTAGTCTAAAGAAACATGTTTCTTCCATCCTTTTTTTTGTTCTGGTTCATACCTGAGAATGTTCTGGTTACGGATATACATATTGAAGGTACATACAATGTGTTCCATTTTTTTTTTACGAAAGTTTTAAGTTTTAAATGCTCTTAACTTTAAACGTCCTTGATGGTCCCTGTACTGTTGCATGCACCCATAATTTCAATGTTTTGCGTGCATTGCACGTAACCATAAATTGTGATTTTACATCAAAAATAAAAGTCGGCTACCAGCTATAAATTTTGCTCAAAGTGACTTAGTTTGATGGGCAGCGTCGTTAACGGCTTTCTGATGTGTTTTTTACACCCCGCATATGTGTAGTCGTAGTAGTTAGATCGTCAGCACTTCAATAACACGCCTGGTCAGGAGTACCGCAATATCACTGGGGCTCAGAGGGATCTTTAATCCTACTGGCTCCAAGTACTTTAGAAAAGGATTATGACCATCGATCGAAGAAGAATGTTAATAATATAGTGGTGCTCCATACACACTATAAGGATAAGAAGACACAATGTTTTCTTGACCTTTTTCCTTATTCATACTATTTGAACAGTCAATAGCGACTGATTCTTTTTAGTCTTGGGTAATAAAACTAAATGTAGATACACTTCGAAATCCGCATAATGTTCAGCTGAAACAGTTGGCGATATTATGGCATCATGCAAATGTTTTCGTTCACCATTCAATTTCAGTTTAGTACATTTCAACGTGACTGTGTACTTAAAATTATGTAAAAAGCGAATTGAATGGAACGTGTTAGTCAAATCAAAGTTTTTGTGCTTATGTTTTATTTAGGTAAGGGTCCAATCCAGGTGCTTGAATAATCAGATACGACCCGTGTAACATCGGCAAGAATTTGGCACTTTGAGTTGGGATCCGGAACCCAATCAGCTTATGAGGTTACGAAGGAAAACAAAAGATTTTTGCTAAATCAAATCAGACTAACCGAAAGACTAGTTGTATTCAGTGTAAGTAGGTACTTTATACGTAGTATATACACAAATGTGGAAATCGTATACGTAATACGTAGTAGATATCGCACGAATCGGATATGGTGGTAATAAACAACTTATAGATCTGGTAATCTAATCAAATGAGAATGTCAACGAAACTCATCATTCTTGTTATCATAAGTAAGACTAATTGTACATGATTTATCTTAATTAATTAACTCATTTGATATGAATACGTGTTTTGTAATTTACAAAGACGTCAATAAGATTTTGAGATGTGCTTTTGTTTATTTTTCAAACTAAGTGTAAGGCCGCGGTTACACGAAACGTAATGCACGCTGGCAGGCGCCACTCTGTCAGCTGGTCACTATGTAGTCCGGTCAGATAAACATTCAGGGGTACAAAAATTTGGCACAAGCTAAAATTCTGACAAATATTGAGAACACTTTCATAAAGAAGATGTGTTAAATCGCCAACGATCAAAAGTGTGCAAAAGAAATTATTCAAGATCAAAGTACCTAGATTGTTACATTTTAAATTAGGCGCTTACAATTATTGACTGACTATTAACTTTAGTGTGAACGCCACCATTAGGTAGGTATTGTAAATATGTAGCTCTATCAAAATCGGATTTATGTTTCCCCAAGTCAAAATTTGACCCATTTTTCAAAGTACCTAATTATAATGATTTTGGATATTTAACGCTCGTTTAGTAGTTTTAGACTATTAAGCGAAAATAACTCATAATATTTGTAAGGCTAATTGCATACTGTGTTTTTTTAACCGACTTCATAAAAAGGAGTAAGTGTTGCAAAGTGTTTGGACCAAAACCTTTATTTCAAAATGATAACATACTTATTACATTTCGGCAGCTGTAGAAAGTTTAATAATAGTAGAAAAAATATTTCGCCTTGCAACACATAAATTAGTTAATAGTTCTTTATTGTGCAAGTAAATCACTTTTAAATAAACATTAGGTACTTTAGTCAGTAAAAAGCATGAGCAAATATAATATAGTTTTTTATCAAGGGTTAAAAATAACTTGTCAACTTATAAAAAGAAAAGTATAACAACCAACAATTCAATGATACCATACCATACAGTTAACGTCACTGTAACATAGAAGTAACGTATATATTAAAAAAAAAAATTACAAAACCGAGCCGAATTTGAAACAAAGGCCTATAGTCTCTTAAAAAATACTAGCACTCTCCCCGCGACTTCGTCCGCTTGATTTTCTTCACGGATCCCTAACTTTGTACAAGCATTTATTTCAAAATGAAAAATATATATATATATATATTAAAAAATAGAAAGAAATAACAAAAAATTAAGAAAAAGAAATTTTATGCCTATGTCACCCGGGGATAGTGTAGCTTCCCAACAGTGAAAGAATTTTTCAAATCGGTTTTTGAGTGTGTGTGCACACACACAACAATACAAATCTTTCTTCTTTATAATATTAGTGTAGATGTAATAAAGACTGTTGTTTATCCAATATACCTATTACTTACACAATAAAAAATCGCTGACAGAACACACACCCTTGATAAAACAGAAAGAAAACGGTTATTGAATCATCAGCCTACAGCCTACTTACTCAAAAATAACACTTTTAGTTAATGAAACAATTACCACATTTACCACTAAGTTAAAATAAATTAAGTTGTTACAAAGGCGATAATTATTTAAAAAATCTATAACTTTTAGTGGATGAATGCATACCAAATGAAAAGTTGGGAGTGGTCATGCTCGATGATCGTAATGCAAGGAAATGATGATCTGATTAAAAAAATTAGTTGAATGAATTATTTTAACGGTACCTTAGGGGTCGAAAGGTCTTATGAATATGAACTACTTTTACTATGAGACCAACTATAAATATGAAAAAAAGAAACAGCTGTTCCCTACAAAAATGCATTACAACATGCCGCCCGGCTTTCCGCGTGTGAGAGTTTTATAAAAAAATGCCATTTAACTATCCGACATTTTCGGTGGATTTTCCGTTACATGAATGTGCCTTGACAGTTACGAATGAAACATAAAAAAAAAACAGCCAAATCGTTCGAGTCGGTCCCAAGTGATATAATATAATATATTCTATGCTAATATAAATAATCTCAAGAGATGTTCGTTTGTTTAAACGTGCTAATCTCTGTAACTACCAGTCGTATTGCAAAAATTCTTTTTTTTTGTAATAGCCCGATTTAACATTACATCTTTATTTTTATTATTTTTACTACTTACTGTTTTATAATATCTTCATTGTGATCACGTGTACAATCAACAAAAATAATGTAACCAGGATTTTGTTTTGTAAACACCTAATTTAAAAGAGTGCCATGGAGTTTCAAGCTCGTTCTTCTCCATAGAGGCCTACCTCCGTTTTCGAACAAGCAACTAGCTTCAACTTTCGGACAAACTGACCGAATCCTTGACAATTCAAAAGTGCCTATAAATGGTCTAATTGAAATAAATGTTTTGAGACTTTGACTTTGACTTAACAATCACGCTACGACTCACGGGAGCGGAGCAGTAACTTAAGACGTATAACGCGGTGAAAAATAAATCACGCGGTCGAAGTTGCGGGCAGAAGCTAGACTTAAATACATGCAGCAATTGACTTTTATTTATATATAGAGATTTTCAGAGTTGGACCATAATAAAAGTTATGTACTTATTTAGTTATTCATGAGTACATTGAGTACTTTCATAGAGCGATACTTTACTAGTGTTGGCACGTGAGTTGGATCATTCGGTTCCCTTCAAGATGGTTGAGTTAAAAGATGCTGATCCACGTTATGTTCGTGAACGGGCGCTGTCAGTTAGGATTGCTCATCTCTTATTTCTTTTATTTATTTTTATTGTTTTGTATTGTTCTTCAGAAAAATTGTTTTCATATATACGAAAAGAAGCAAAAAAAAAGTAACCAAGATTTTCTGAAAACTTAATTGATCAACCTATGTTTGAGAACGAGTAATTAGCTTCAACTTTCTGATTAACTGACTGATTTCTTGACAAATGTCTTCTCAAAGTGTCCGTAAATGGTTTTTATTGAAATAAATGATTCGACACGGGGTAATTTCACCCCCTGAAATATTGGTAGTGAATGAAAAGTCAGCGTGTGATGGTGAGGATCAGAGCAGGATCCAAAATTTTTAAAACAATGCTTGATCATCAGTAAGGGTCTCGTGCTCCTTTCTGTTCGCTCATTGTCAACAATTATAGCTGATAACATTGAAATTGCTGATAGTTTAAGTAAAGCAAGTTTCTATTGTTATAAAATTTATAGCTAAGATAACAATAATTGTGTATGCATATAATCATAAATACCTTCAAAGTATCGTTGTAGCATTACAAAATAATCTAGACTTCCGGACCTAGGTAGGTAAGTATTATATTGTGCAAAATGATGCTGTGGTGATTTAGTCTATATAATTACGTAAATAACAAGTAGGAAACAGTTTGCTATCATCTTATGTAACCCAGTCTACTTATACCTATTTTTTGTCTGAAGCGATACTACTATTTTGTTTTTGCTGTTGTTATTATTTCAGATAATATGTCTGTAGTCTGCGCTTTTATATACGTTGAAATAAACATTTAATTAAACGTAGATTGCCACTGGATCTCGGATGTTTTCTAACACAAATAATTGACGTAAATTGCTATGCTTTTATAAGGTGTTCCTAAAGAGAACTGATTTGGATCTCTGAAGAAAATATTTAAATGGTTAAATGTAAATATATCAGATAAGACAAGTAATAAAAACTGTATCAAACAAAAACAATGAGTAAGTAATTTGATTTTAAGTTCTATTTCCTTTAACTACCGATATTTATTTTATTTGTCAAATGTGTGGACTTAAATTCTTGACAAATAAAAAATAAAAAATAGGTAAAAAAAAATTTTTTGGAATATTGCTCAACTCAATTACTGCCTGTATACACGAATACACGGTATATAATATCGGCAAAAGGAAAATCAAACACGTGACTGAATTTTTGATAGTTGTTATGAAAACAATATAATTTAACTCACGTCCAATAGTGGCCCCGAGCGCGGTGACAGCAAGCGCGAGCACGGCGTACCACGACGCGGCCATCTCACTGCGGGTCTCTCGCGCCACTGAACTACGATCACTTTTGGCGTTCTTTCGCTACAATTGAACACTGCGCAGGAGACGTGCACTTAATACTGACGCCACGCTCCAATCTAATTGCAAAGTGTTGCTCGATCCGTTTTTGCGCGCACTATCCAGTTCTGCACACACAGGCACGCCAGTGGATTGTGTTCAATCAAATTAGTAGTGGGGTTCCAAGTGCCATGGAGTACGCAGACGTACAACTACACTGTAATGGTAGTGCGGGCTTCCGACAGTTCCCTCGTTTCCGATCAGGTGTCGCGTGCGTCGGCGGCGGTAACGCACTAAGCCGCGTCTGGACCACGTGCAGCCCCCCGGATGTCGCTGATGAAATTAGTTTTATTGATCGAATGCAATTCAGTACACTCACTTTATGCTTTTGACTCATTGAATTGAGTTCTGTTTGTCCATACATCGTGCGAGGTTCACATTGATGTAATGTTTTCTATTATTAACATTCAACAAACACAAATGAGGCATTCAGTACCCTCTCTAGTATTTATAATGTTCCGACGGTACGCGCATCTCTTTACTCTCGTGCGTACTAAAAATGTCGTACATTTTTAAAAACATTACCCAAAGATTATTTAATTTAAAGTTAAATCTCTTTGACCTTGCACGACTGCCAGCCATCCCTGAGCCCGCATCTTTAGAACGTCATTAGAGACTGCAAAAGAAGGTTCCAACAATTTCCTTTCTACTCGCAAAGTGATTAAATTATAAAATATTTGTTCCTTAACTCTGGGAAACACAAAAGACTTTAACTCTCTTAAGAAAATCTAAAGTCATCTAAATTGAAATCTCATCTGTTTTCGTAAGAAATGTCGGATAAGATATTCTAATTCTGCAAGCATAGATGGTTACTATTGAGTCATGGCCGTCATTGCTATAGTACCAAAAAAAAGTGTATTTGTATATATACAGTACCTACATAATACATTCATGAATTTCTAAACTTTTAGTTTTGCCAAATATATGAAAATTATTCATGTTTTTACCCACTGTCACTTATCTTAATCTTTTACTAAATATTTGAGGACAGGCCGTCAAATTTTTCCATCTTCTTTACCAATCGGGAGGATCAATCTTGACGTCACTAATTAATTCCTTCGATTATTACTAAACATACATCAATCAGTTTTTTATCAGTTTACAGGTGGTTGTGAGATATTTGGTCGTAGATGTGTTTATTAGGTCATTCATCATAATTTATTAATGTTATCAGTTAGGTTATTAGTTAAGTAAGATTTATTTTTAAGCAATAAATTATAAATCAAAACACTCAGGTGAAGGTCACTTTGGTTTCGTACGATAAAAAGTTGATCGAAGAGTTACAAAGTAATAAATTTAAATATTATATATGTCAAAGGTCTTATTACAGAATTGGGAATTTTAAAGGACACAGAGGGTAAAAGAAATTTAAATGTTTATAATGTTATAAAATGAGCATTTTGCTACAACAACACACATTTTGAACATTACATAATTATTTATTAATTTTTTTAGGCTTTATGCAACATAGGCAAACTATCGCATTTTTCACCATCCAACTTAGGGTTTTGGAGATATTTTTTTTTTGCATAAAATCACAAATCAAATAATAATGGCAATATTTTCAAGACTAGGTTTATGACTATTACGAGTCAGTAGTGATTTTTTCTTGTAGTGGTCGTACGTCCGTCATGGCACGGAAAACCCGAATGAGTACTTACTTATTACAATGATTATGTTCGAAAACCCACAGTTAGGAACAGGTAGTGGACGCTCATGACGATTTTCTCGGTTTAGAAAGCAATGTAAGTAATTTGAAGGTGTACGGGAAACAGAGTTTGACGATAATATGACAGATCTTATGTCTGAGGCTAAACGATCATAATTTGTGAGTTGTCAGTCACGTTTTTTGAAAATTGACACCTCATATGGCGTTGCTGTGTATCACAAACCGAATTTTTGTACTTATGAAAATAAATGCAGCGTGAATTATGCGACTACAACTCGCAAAATAACATTCACTTGGTCTTAAACTAGCTCTTTAACTGATTCTTAAGTATGGAAGGCGATGTAGCCTTACTGTATTACTCAGATTCACGATCCTACTAATTTTGTCAGTTCCATAATATTCATACATACAAGCAGCAATTGACAGAAACAAATTATGCATTATGGGTGCATGCAGGGGCTAATGACTCCAGTGGTTTCACGAATGGTTACTTGAGAGTTATATTATAAAACCTGCACCATTAATAATGATGACTATCACCACTTTATATAAAAATCAATTGCCGTGCATTATTCTCTCAAAAACTCTAAAATGACACGACCGATTTGAATTTTATTTTTTGTTTGTTTTTACATCGGTGAAGGAAAACATCGTGAGGAAACCTGGACTTGTAATTAATATAAGTCTGGAATTGCTAATCCGCCTTGAGCAAGCGTGGTGATCAAAGCTCATGCCTTCTCTGTATGAGAAGAGGCCTTGCAGTGGGGCAGTAATAGGCTGGTATTATTATTATTATTTTCCTTGATACTGGGGTGGTATAGTTTCAAGGGACTGCAAACCAACGTTCGGGCAAGACAATGTATGGGGTGTCCATAAACTAACCACTATTTTGTAAATATTGCTCTACCTACTACGGGCATGTTACGTTGTATGGCAGATTAAATTACTAAGATTGTTTTTAAAGATAATTATGTTTATTGTTACTTATTACTAATTTGTGTGTTCCTTGTTGTGTTTAGCTTACTAATATGTTATAGTAAGCCAAACACAACAAGGAACGTAGGAATTTCCACCACACTGTCAAACAAGAATCTAATAAATTGGTAAAAAGAAGAGGTAATGTACTTAGTTATTAGTTATTATTTAACACAACCCGGTATATGTATCAAGCTCGTTTGAATTGACTACTATACCGACTAGAGTTTAACCGAAATACACCTGTTAACGCAAATAAATAAATAAAAATATACTTCACCTTTTTCTCACCTTTGCTCATGTCTGTGCCATTTTATACTAAGTGTCAATTAGTGAGGGATATCGGTTTCATGCGAACGTACGTGAAGCGGTGGCTTTTGTTACCTCTATATTATAAGCTGCACTGCGCGTTGGTGTTGCGGACGCCAGTGTTCCTGCTGTTTAGGTCCTGGGTACGATCCCTAGGTTAGGCAAAAAGTTGACAGATTTTCTCATTAGAAATTTCTCAGCAGTCCGTACTCCAATGGCGTGAGCTACTCATTTTGACAATTCAACAATATTGATTAAGTACGTTTGTCAAGCAGACGACTTTTTTTGGTTGGTTTTTTAAGTTGCATAATATCATGATAAATAATCAGTCTCGTCTAATTCTCAAAAGTTACCACTGTAAAGTGCTTCGTAGAACTTTTAAGTGAACACATAAACATCTGTAGGTTACGATGTGTGTTACTGTTTATGTGCTGTTCCATTCTTTAATACCTTTTCTATCTTATGTTGCACCCTCCCAGCGATAATGAAGCTTCGTTAGCGTTCATTTACTTGGTTTAGTAAACGCTGTCAAGCCTAAAATTTGATTATCTTAGCTTGATCAAATTTTGGGCTAAACCTAAAATTCGTTTAGTTCCGTCAGCAGATTTATATAAAGAATACAAATTCATGGCGGTATAAATACTTGGCAAATACTAACTAGCTGTTTAGCTAGACAGGACCCTTTGTTTGATGTACTAGATTGATATAATAAAACAATACGCTCTAACAATGTCTCAATGTTTGCAAATTATAATCGTTTCTAAGAAAACAGTTAAAACATCCAACATCCTTACTTACCTATACATTTTTTTTGCTTTTAAAACGTACATTTTACATAAGTTTACTTTTAAAATATGGTCTGCTTTTAGTTGAAATAAAAGATCAATTTACACATTTCACAACATTTTATTAGATACTAAAATTCATCAATTTATTGTTAGTAAGCTGACATAAAAATAAAACAACTAGTTATTTCCACTAAATCGACACTGATTCATTATTGAACTTCTTTTTCAAGATCCATGAAGTTCTCTATAGCTTTTGCTTGTTTCTCTCGTCTCTCACTACTGTCCGACGAGATGACGGATGCAGCCCTGCTGGGGTTACGGAGGACTGGCTTCCGAAGCTGGAAGAAGTTCAACGAAGCCTTCAGTTCTTTAATGAACACTTCTTTGTGTGTGACCTGAAAAACATTCGACATGATTTTAAAATTGAAACGGAATTAATCCAACATATATAAAAGGTGGCTTGTCTATTATGTTAAAATTCCAGAATGTTCATTTACGCTTACTTTCCTAGCAGGTCTGTGATGAACAGCTTATTAGAATACGTTTCATCCTTATATGATTAACGACGCCGCGAATAAAATAATCAAGTAGATAAAACAGCCTAGACTGCCATTAGCACATTTAGTATTTAATATCATTGAAAGATACAAGTTCTTCTGTTCCATTTTTGGATTTTTAAAGCAGAAACTGCTATTTGTTACCACAACACTGGGCTCTAATGATACTGTAACACAAGCAAATGTAACTCACCTGTTCCCGAACAACAATGTTGCGGACCTCATTCATGAACTCGATGAACGTCATAAACAGACATAACACTAATCCCACGGCCAAAACCACGAATGCACCCATCAGATTCTCCATTTCGAGATCGCCTTCTATGTCGTTCTCGTCCGTAACTGGCTGAAATGTTGTGATAGGTATTTACTTGTGTGGTATTTACTTGAGTCAAGAATGTACACTGTAACATCTACATATATGGGAGGAGGCCTATGTTCAGAAGTTGACGTCGTTCGGCTGAAACGATGATGATGATGACGACGATAATAATGGCAATACTATAAAATGAATTTGACTGAATATTTATTTTGATGTCCACGTACGTGAACCACGGTTTTGTTTTAGTTTTGTTTTTCTAGTTACATATGTATAAAATATTATGTACCTACGCCTCGTCAGGTACCTGTAGGTACGGACCAGCGTGCTCTAATTTATGTGTAAGTGCATGTTATGACAAATAAATTATCTCAATCTTTACAACAAAAATTAATGGTTCCTTACGTCACATTTTATAGCTCCATATTTTTCAAGCCACCATTTATTTTTAATTTGCTCCAAGGTTGTTAACTCTTTTAGTCTAAGAATTGCTCTGTTTATGTCAGTTCTGAAGGGTGAATCTGAAAATATAATTATAAGGCATTATTTAAATGCTTTACACAGATATGCCATGGTGATAGGCCTACTCCGTTCTATATAAAAAAACTACTTTCCGATAGACATACGAAAAATACAATTGTAGGGTATTTCAAAGTAATCTGGAGTTACACTCACTAGCAGGCATTGCTATCCCGTAATCCTTACTATCCAATTCGCCTCCAATTTTCTTCAAGTCACAGTTTCGTTTTAATTTGTATTCTATAGTACTGGACTCCATAAAGAAGGCGTACTTGTTTTTACTCTTGAGAACTCTTTTCTCTCCATCGTCATTGTTATTCACGAAGACAGCCGGGTTTGCTATCATAGTCTCGTATATATGTCTGTACGTTTTGTCTTTAGAGGACTGAAAAATAATGCTTGTTTAATTGTTACGGTTTATTTATCGGCAATTATTTCGACAATCGCGCTTTCTGCGGCAAATAATAATACAGTTTTAATTATAGTCATCGTATAGGCAAACACAGTCAGCAGGGGACTATCGAGTTTTTTTCACTTAAATTATTTGACAAACAGGAAATTACATACTTTAAAAAATTCATAGGTTGATCCATTTTCGATAAGTCCATATCGAATCTTGGTTTGCTTAGCCAAGTCATCGATGCTGTTGATCGGTTCGTTTTCTAAGGCTGATGTCATAGAAGCTGACAGCTGGGCGATGTAAGTTTGACACACAATCACAGCGAAGAACCACCACATACCACAAACCCAGCGGGTACCAAAAGCTCTGAAATATTTAGTACAAAACAGTTTTGTAGACATAAATAGTTTTACAAGTCATGATTGCAATCCTTGACGTTTTGATGTTGTCGAATTAGGCTTGAAACCAAGCAGTTACCAGAATAAACATAAACAAATAAAATTACTTGGGCAAGATGTCACATCCTTGCGTCATGATGGAACCCATTGTCAGCCAGGTGCAGTTCTTAAACGTCCATATATTTTCTAATTCTTCTGGATCTTTCTCGCATGGTTCTGGATTTTCCCAATCAGCTGGTGATATTCTGAAATTATTAGTTCTTATTTAACTTTTTAATACTCCAATCTCGCATATTTTTCATTAATGTACAAAATCTTCCGACATATTAATTGCAAACAAAAAGAGAATATTTCTTTAGACCGAGGATAGAATAAGCCCTGAAATCTCAGTGAGTCTTTCAAGGAACGAATTAAGTAGTTTATTTGTTTTCAAATTCGAAAATGTATAGTGTTCTTCTTACCTGGCGCAAATAAAAAGAACGATGGAAACTACACAATAAGCAGTCGCTGTGTACATCCAGACCTCAAAAGTATACGGGTTAAGGAAAGAAAACATCCCCGGCTGGACTTTACGATCCTGGGTGAATAGGATACTGATGCCTAGAGTCATGAAAGGTACTGAGAAATCAACTTTTTTTTTCCGATCCTCCGTTATTGTAAAGTCACATACAGCTAAATCAGCTTTCTGTAAAATAAGTATTTTAATCTCAACGGTGGCATAAGATACAGTAGGTTATGGTACAAAAATCAGTATTTATTACCACTTACTTTGTCTAATAAGACTTCTACGAGGCCGGGATATCCTAAGTCCTTTTCGTGAATGAATTTATAAGTGTAATTAAACTTTTCTTCTCTCAATATTCGGAATATGTTCTTGACTAAGTCTACGGAGAAACCCTCAAATTTGTCATTAGGGTCGTCTGAACAGTCCTCGCCTTCACATTTATCTTTGTACCAGAAATATGGTTTCGCTCTACGGGATACTACCTGTGTAACAAAAATAATAAGATGGGCGGAATAAGGACTTACGTCTGGATTTAGTAATCAGTCATTACCAAGTACGTACCAAGTCAGTACCAACTGCAACAATTTTAGTGCTCAGTAATACTTACGATAAATTCTTTGTTGAATTGCGGGTTAGTAACGCTGTTGACGTTTTGTTTTGTTTCCAAAATGTCGGTGCCATTGGCAGACTCCCATCTACCAATAGTTTGCCTGATGCGGACGTGTATTTCATTCACATACAAAACGTAATTAATTCGCCGACCTAGTTGGTCAAACTGTATGTTACCAGTAACGCCGTAGGTTTTTGTCTGAAATATTATTTTACGGAATTCAATAAACTTTAAGACAATAATGATAACATCATTCCAAATATGGACACTCACTCACTGATCACTCCAAATATGATTTTTAGTTTGTACCTCAAGTATCGAGAATGAGAGTGCCTATTGGAATATGCTAAACAAACTGTTAAAGACAGCAATGACAGTCTTTTGGGTTATCTAACAAATCCAAATCCATTGAAAAAGGGAACAACTTTAGAGCGCCTTAAGTTAATTAAAGCAATAGACTTATTAAATGTAGTGCTGTGTCACCTGTAGTATGTTGCGCTGGAATGCGGCTCCGTAAGCCCAAGGCTCCTCTTCACCAGTACAACTAAAAGAAGGAGGCTGTGCCCGATCTTTAAGTTCATCCATATCAAGTGCCTTCCCTAAATGATTAGCTACGTCATCCATTATTAGTGATTCGAGCTGTAGAAATGAAATTGAAAATGAATAGAAATTAAACGAGAAGTAGGTAAAACAAGGGAATATTAGAATTAAAATTTTGTTTTTGAATAAGCTTGTCTTATACTTATTTTCCTTACTTTGAACTGGACAACGGACTGCGATTCCACGTTAGGTTGCCAATGGCCAACTCTTGTTGCCAGATAATGTCTCTCGTCCTTTAACTTGTCATATTGAGTGATGCTGAGCCACGTTACGTTGGCTGGCATTTTCACCAATTTATCAGCTACTGTAGACGCGTCCATAGAAACTAGAACGAAATGCTAAAGCACATTGTGACGTTACAACACAAGTCAAAAATATGTAAAACTGATTAATTTTTAAACATATTCTAAAATAAGTAGGTATATGACGAATGTTAAACTAATTAACTAGAGATCGGATCGTCTAATGTATTTTAACCCAAACTAACAACAATTGATTTGAAGAAAACTGTCAACAGTTTTCAAAAATTCATTTTTAAAAATAACTAGGTACTTATTTTTAAAAATGAAATTTTATCTTAGTCGTTCTTAATAATTAAAAGTACAAAGATAAGTAATGTGTATCTACCTACTTCTTTTAATAAAATAGAATCATATTTAAATGATTTTATACTCGGAGTCGCGTGATTTTTTCGACACAAAAGACCACTTCATACTAAGCCAACATGTGAAGTGTACAATTATATCTACATGTATCCAATTATCAGAACCTTCGTTCTATTACAAGGATTTCTTTGTCTAAGGAGCGCTGCAGCTGCAATCAGTAGATGTAGAACAAATAGAAAATAATTTAAAACACTTACCTGATAATCAGTAACTAATTTTGCATTTTCAGCTTCGCCAAGATATTGTAAAATACGGTCCGAGTGGCAGTCTAGTACGATGCGGGTTATACGGTTTTGACTTAATTCTTTGAAGATCTGTTGAAAAGCATTAAAAAGTTTGAAAGTTTGATACTTTATATCATCTAAGTCAATTATTTCGTGTGTTGGTCAAAACCATCACACGAAATCTCCACTTCGCTGAAATTTCCACTTATACTTATTGAGTTAAGACAAACAGACGCATGTAATTATAGAAAGATTACCTGTCGGTTATCGCCGCCTGGATCCAATTTATACATGAAGATTTGTGAATTTAGTGACACTTCGGATAAGATATTTTGCACTCTTATTAAACCTAGAACACAAGCCAAACATTTGAAAATAAAACTACAAATAAGAAGAACAAACTATCTCCATATAAACAATACTGTAGATACCTAAGTATTAATTTTTTGGCAGAAAAATATTCAGGTAAGTATTATGAGCCCGTAAACAATGAGTTTAGTACAGTAGATAAAGGCAACATTTTAATTTATGTTATTTATATCTGTAAGGTGTTTAAAGTAAACCTATTTCATATGTGCCGCGATTTACACACTAAATGCGTATCTAGATTATCGCATTTGATAAAAATAAAACGGAGTAACGCCTTACCAAAGCTATCTTCGTAAAGAGCTGCGAAATCTGTCCATTTGTAGTATTTCACAAGTTTTCCATAAGCTCGTGAAATGTCCTCGGAGTTCGGATAAAAGTTTATTGAAATCTTTTTAAAAGTCAATTCATCGTCGCCTTGTTCTTCTTCCTCGCCTTCTTCACCTTCTTCACCTTCTGAATTACTTTCTGTTTCTTCTTCTTGTTCTTTGTCTTCATTTAGTTCTATGTCGGGGTCTAAAGGTTGCCACGTGGCTTGAATGTGCGGTATGTTCGCAATAGCGCACTGGTCTCGTGTAGCGCCGTCTGATATTGCATTTTGTGGACCAAATACAGCCACCGGTTGTATTCCATTGTTTGAACATACTGGAATTATATTACAAGAAAGTCTGATTGTGCAAATAAAATCAATAGAATATGTGAATATGTTTGTGCAATTTCTTTACGAGCTTTGCCGTTGTATCAAAGTGAACACAAGCAAAGCATATTATATTTTCATTTTATTTCTTTTTGTAGTGAAATGGGTTACTTCATTTTTGAGACATTGATTTAATAAATTAATAATGATATTACAATAAAGTGCAGAAATTGCAAATCCTTGATAATCAATAATATTTGTATAGGTATGGTACTATTTCCATATACTTATGTCAATCAAAGTTCACGAATACTGCTGCGCTTGGTACTTCCAATGTTCGCCACAATCACATCACCGGTAGTCGGTTCGGTGATTAAAGCCCTATTAAAATGTTGTCATAACTGTTGTGTGGGTTACGGAGATAGTATAGGCAGTCGTTTCTTCCATGTAAAATATAAATGTTTAGCACCCACAGAAACCTCTTATGTGTATAATAATATCCATTAGTACGAAATAGTTAGCTACTCACATTCTCTCCAGACTGAATAGCTGTCAGACCTCAGCGGCTGCAGGGTGAAGGGTTTTATTCGAATATCCCTGAGGTGCACATGGTTTAAACTGTCGTTGAACGCCGACAGCTGAGTACTGGCCTCCTTGTCGAAGATACCAGCTGAAAATACATGGAATATTAAATGAGACTAAATTAGTTCAACTTCATGTTAATAAACCCTAACTTTGGAATCTTGAGTTGTGGGTATTTCAAAGTATCTATTCGTAATTTAAATTGGGCTCTCTATGTTTGGGTAATAATTAGCATGGATGTTAGTAGATAGTCAATAGTTATAGCATTTATGTAATTCACTCGTTAATAATGTCTAAAAACGCTTACCTATTTGGTAGGAAAATTCAAAAGTTTCCGTGAAGAGAAACTGCGGTGTACATAGTTGAACACAACACAACAGTAAAAGTAAATACCAGCACATGGCGTAAAAACTTTTTGCGAATGTTTAGTTAATTTTTTAAACCATTTCACTTTAATTTGTGGGCGCACCGTTTAGCGAATGAACGTCTGGGTACCCGATCACTCAAATAACTTCTATCGGAGTTATAACGAAATGGAGGGGGCAATATAGGTACTACCTACATGGAAATATGTGTTTTGGATAGAATACACATTAAAATAATAGTTTGCAAAGTCAGAAGTGGATTCTTAAATCTGTTCTTGAATTGTTTTTATCTCAAGTTTGAGACAGTCGATTCATCGTATTACAATTTCCTTAGTATTCACATCAATGATATTCTGGACTCCGCAAGCGACGGCGACGCGTGACGTGCGGCGCACGCGACGTGACCTAAAACTGTTTTCCAAAAATACTTCAGACGGCGATGATGCGGCCGGCGCGCCGCATGCCCGCGAAAACAACATAATATTGTATTCATAAATCAACATTAATTTCTACAATGATCAATCTCAAAGCTTTACTTATAGTTACCTTAATTGTATTAATACGGAATACTCATGCAGGTCGCACGACCGCTTTCCCCATAGGTATGTGAACAATAAAATACATAAAAAACAATATTTTGACAACAAAATCAATCGGGTTGTGTATTTTTTCAGGGGGCCTTTTCAACAGGGAAACGCTGCCAACTTCCTTGCAGGTATTTGACACAATGATTAAAGCAAACCAAAAGAAGACGTACCACGGACGGCCCTTAAGCTCGAAGGTAGTCGACAGTTATTCCACTTCTTTAGAACGTAAGTCAATGTATCTTATATATCATAACCTATAGTTATCGTTCAGAACAGTCGTAAGTACAAGTCTGTAAGTACCTGTTAAAGAATTGACATTTAAACAGCAGTTTTTTTAAGCTAAAGTTAACAGACATATAAATAATAATCATTGCGAAAGAATGGTCAAGTTTTGTTGTTCGTCAGAGATCCCCATAGAATATTATTTCTGTCCATTGCGATTAAATATGAACCCATTGATTTGACGGACTGGCGCCATGTGTTAAAGCTGCATTAAACTTTACCTATACAATCAGTGTTTACGTCGACCTCATAAAATTCATAATCAATGCGACTCGTAGTTCGAAACGTTAAATATTTAGGACGATATCAATAGCCTGGTCCAGAAAAACATAAAGTAGTTTTCTCACAAATCACTTCCAAAATTTTAGAGGTGTCAATCCAACAGATTATTAAAACAGTATTTGCAATCCGTAATTATCTGTTTTTTTTTAAACAAATGAATTAGCTTTTCCATTTTCAAATAAAATTGTTTACGAAGTGAACCTTTTCTACTACTTCTAAAGAGCATCCTGTTATTACCTGCATACAATAAGTCGATGCCGTATTTATTAACTTTATTTCTAGTTCTCTTTCCAGAGTTACGTAACACTTATTGTTGCTTTTCAGTGTGTCCATTTACTTCAGAAAACAAGGGGATCGTGGCTTTAATAGATGCTCGCCCGACTTACGGCATCTGCGACACTACTTGTTTGTTGTGTAATAGATTAAATGTAAGTTATTATTTTAAAAAATTAAGCTGCTCTCTAAATCATGATAAGCTACTCGTAACTTATGGTTACCGTCCAGTATTTATTAGTTTTGGTGACAGGGGTCACATAACAGTTGTCCGTGTATAACAATTAAATCAAATCTTATTCATTCATTATAATATATTATTTATTTCAAATAAACCATTAACGGGCACTTTTTAATATTTAGGGTCAATTATAAATAAACATCCTGTATTTAATCAATTATCAAAAAAGTTAAAATCATTTCTCTATTTAGATAAGCTTTAGCTTGATAAGCTTCAGCTTTTACCATAATTAAATTATTATTTTACCACTTACTAATATTTATATAATTTTTTTTTCTTCAATAATTTCAGATAACCCATTTGTCACTGGGATGGGAGCCCACAGCGACTCTGGCTGAAGACTTCTACACGTTTTCTTATCATCCACCACCAGAGCTAATCTCGAAAGCTTACGCTACACTGATCAAAGACTTGGAATGGGACAGGTTCACAATCCTATACGAAGATGACGGCAGTGAGTACATAATTTTTTTTTCATCCCACCACCTCGGAAAGAGTATTTTTAATCTTCAATATCTGAGTGGAAAAGCCGTTTTTATTCTCTAGAGGATAAAGTAAATTGAATTTAGAACATCGTGTGCACTAAGTTTGTGGATTAAAAAAAAAACATTAAACCTATTTACTGTTACCTCTATGGTGCCGAATATATCATACAACTTTTTTTTAATTTGTTAAAAACTCAGACTCGGAACCTTCTTGGTGTTCTTTTTTCAATTTGCTTTGTACGCGGTTCTTTACGCGGCATTTTTTCACGTCATTGTTAAACCTTGTATTAAAAACAAGAAACTTGAAAACAAGTGAAAAAACTAAAATGAGTGATTCTAGCGACTTACCTGTCATAATGTAGTAATTAATACCTAAACTGAAATAAAAGTGTACCTATCTTGTGATTGTAAACGTTTTTTTTTGCATTTAGTCATTTCCTCGCTGAGGTGGAATGAAAAGTTACGTGTTGCACTCGAGTGCAAAGATTTTTCACCTCGTGCTCTTTTGATTCCCTCGCTAACGCTCAGGATTCTAATTTTATAATCCTTCGCTTGCTCGGTCATCAAAATTGAACACGCGGTTAAAAAGCAACTTTGCACTCTTGTATAACAAATAACTATTTATTACTACTTTTACTTAACAAAATACCAAACAAGAATTCTCCTGACGTTACAAATCCCAAAATTGCTTAGTTATTTCAAATATGTAGCATAGTACCTACCTACTAGTTTTTTTTTGTACCAATATCGTTCTTGCTAATTATTTGAAATGGTAGTGGCAATCTCCATTCCATGGATTCCACCACTGCAAGTATTTATTAAAGGAAAATTATTTGCCGTCATATTATAGGTAGGTAAAATAAGTTCAAAATGATTTTAAATTCAGGGCTTCTAAAAAATTCACAACACAAGAAAAAGATCTCAAACTTAAACAAAGCTTCTAAAACGCCAGAAAAACGCAATAACAGAGGCCATCTGGGAATCGAACTTCAAAAATACCTTTATTTTTTCAGGCTTTTTACGGCTGCAAGAAGTAATAAACTCATGGCCCAGTAAAACGGGCTTGAAACCAATTGTGTTCAAAAAATTAGACCCCGACAGCGACAATCGGGAAATATTCAAGTACATATTCAAAGTGGCACGAATAAGTTATCACGTACTGGATTGTAACGTAACTAACATTCATAAATATATGAATGAAATCATACAAGTTGAGAACGCGACAGAGTATCAAGTATGTATAAAGTACTGTATTAATTATCGTTCTGTACATATGTAACCGAGAAAGTGCACTAACGACGGTTGGTAGGTATACTTCCCTACTCGTGCATTTATAAAACCAGTAAGTTTTAGATGGAAATTGATATAAACTCATGAAGAACATTTTTATTGTATGATTTTATTATTGTATAACTTGCTTTACGTAAAACTCTATCCCCAATCGATCAGTTAAATTGTTTGACCAGCAATATACAACATGGTTTAAAGTTTTTATCTTATACTTGCTTATTTTTTTTGTGAAAATTGTTTTTTTCCAGAGTTTTATATTAACTAGCCTAGATGCATACAGTCTTGATTTTAAAGGAATTCCTGCTCTTATGGCGAACGTTTCTACCCTGCATTTAACTACACCGAGTGAGACGCCTTGGAAAGACAGAGGAATGCTCCAATCCGGAGCATTAGGGGTAATGATAATAATAATAATGATTTAATTCATGATACTAGAGATGATAAGTTTGCCGAAACATCGTTTGATCACACTTGTCCAATTACTAAATATTTGTGATCGTTTAATTCATATTTCTAGTCCGCTATTTTGATATATCTCTTTTCCATAAAGCTCTTAAGATCGTACTTAATAGTTGAATCATAAACATCTCTACCTTGTTTAACATCACACAGTCGTTTGCATAAACACCAGATGTTTAGAATATCTCGTTAAATCTTTTCCATATTCTTGAAAACTAAAGATTTACATTCACATTCTAAAGTTTATTTCAGCTTGAAACAGCTTTAGCAGCTGATGCATTAAGTCACTTAGAAAAAGCAATCAGAAGCATGCAGATGGATGAAGACCCCCTAGAACCACCCGCTTTATGCCTTAAAAATTCTAAATCGGAGTACGAAGAAAGTGCATGGCCTGTAGGATATGATCTTCGAGAAGCACTACGTAAGGTAATAATTTATTGAATCTATGAAAATTAATATAACCAAATATTTAACTTAGAGAACAAAAAATACTTTAAGAATTATCGCTTGATTTTACATCTCAGTAATAATTTATAAGGGTTTCAATGATTCCAGACAGTTACCAAAGGCTTCTCAGGACACATTGAGTTCGATGATGAGGGGAGAAGAGTCAACTTCAACTTACACTTTTCAAAACTAAACAAGGATAGTCAATTTATGTATGCAGGTGATTGGAACTTCAAAACAAATGTCATCACTCAGAAGAATGTGGAGGATAGGTCGCGCGCTGTACAAAACGACACAAAATACAGGGTAACATTATATAATTTTTTGATTACTAAAAGTTACAAAGAAGACTTTCTCGTTGGTCTAGTGGAGGTAAAGCGCGACTGCTGAGCATGAGGTCATGGGTTCGATTCCCAGGTCGGGCATATTTTTATTGGGTTTTTCCATCAGGAATGTCTCAGTAGCAGCCTCGGAGTCTGGATTTGTACCCAGTTGATGGCAATAGGCTCGATCCCAATTATGTGGGACTTAAACATAGCTGGCGAAATCTGGGTGTACTAATGGTTACACCTTTGCCTTACCCTTCAGGGATTACAGGCTTGATGTTATGTTATGTAAAATGAAGACAATTATCGATTATGATGTTTAGAGCAATTTGTATGTAGGTGGTGACAAGAGAAGGAAAACCATATTTTCATGTAGTGAAAACAGAAAATGGAACGCAGTATCGTGGATACTGTGTAGACCTCATTGATGCCATATTTAAATATATTCGAGTAACACACAAAATTAATCTTGATTATGAGTTTTATATAGCTCCGAAGAATGATTATGGTAATCAGGTGGAAGGGACAAATAAGTGGAACGGAATAATTGGAGAACTTATGGAGCACGTAAGTAATATTTTCATAAAATAAATAATAACTGAAATCCTATATCATCATACTAATATTAATATAATAAGACAGAAGATTGATTGAACGCGTTAATCTCAGGAACTACTGGTCCGATTTGATTTTATCGTTTTTATAGCCCGTTTATCGGCAGCGGAGCAGTATTCAAAGAACTAACATAACGCGGGTGAAACCACGGGGTATTGCTAGTTGTATATAATTAAAATAAGTAGCACACTACAAGATTAAAATTAAGTTTAACAAATTTTTGTTCCAGAAAGCACATTTAGGCATATGTGATTTGACAATTACCTCTGAAAGGAATGCGGTGGTGGATTTTTCAATTCCTTTCATGGCTTTGGGTATCAGTATGTTGTACAGAGAGGAAGAGCCTGAGGCACCGGATAGATTCTCATTTATTAAACCATTGTCTTTGGATGTTTGGTTGTATCTGGCGACAACGTATGTGATTGTATCATTTGTTTTACTTATTTGTGCAAGGTTGGTATTTTTTGTCTTTTTTCTAATTATTTAGGAACGTCTTTGAAGTAACGTGGTCCGCAAAGAAATACATATAATAATTTATAAACCTGAAACTTAGTATAAATGGTAAATATCTGATATGGTTGTACGTCTTTTTTCTCATTAAAATTCAATCTAAGCATTCCATTCACTGTTTAAAGCTGTCTAGTGATCAAGAGATGATAGAATAATATGTAACTATAAGTATCTACCTTCTGATTTTTTTTAGAATGAGCCAGAATGACTGGGTTAATCCTCATCCATGCAATCAAAACCCTGAAAATTTAGAAAATATATGGAGTCTTTACAATTGCATGTGGCTAACTATGGGTGCCATTATGACTCAAGGATGTGATATTTTACCAAGGTATAAGGACATTTTTATTTGTATCCTATTATTTATTCTTAGTGACAATATAATTAATTGGTGATTTATTAAACAGGGCAGGAGGTTCTCGTTGGATTGCAGGCATGTGGTGGTTCTTCGCTCTCATTGTGACTGCTTCTTATACAGCGAACATGTCGACTTTCCTCAGTAATAGTCGGCGAAGCAACGTCATCAAAGATATCAAACAACTTTCGGAACAGAACAAAATATCATATGGAGCTGTGTATAATGCCTCCACATATAAGTTTTTCCAGGTGCGTTTTGATATTGTGTTTTAAACGAAAATTATTTAAGATATTTTATTTGGAAGTTGTATAATTTTAATTATTAATTTGCAGACTTCAAATGATACTGTGTATTCAAAAGTATGGTCAGTAATGAGTTCGGCAAGACCTACAGTTTTCACACACAACAACGATGAAGGGAGGGATCGTGTACTCAAAAGTAACGGGAAATACGCGTTCTTTATGGAATCAACCTCCATTGAATATTTTATTAAGAGAAATTGCAAATTGAAAATGTTCGGTTCTAAATTGGATTCTAAGGAATATGGTATCGCTATGCCAAAGAGTAAGTTAAGAAAATATTACCTTAAAAGTTCCTATAACAAAATAATCTCACTACAACCTGAACCGAATATACCTACGTAACGAGGTATTATAATTATGTTTGCAGGATTTTCAAGAAAAGGATGGATTGATAACGCAATTTTAGCACTGCAAGAAGAGGGTGAACTGGAGAAACTGAAAAAGAAATGGTGGGAAGACGAGGATAATGAAGCACATTGCGAGGTTTGATTAATTTACTGTTTATAATACAGATTACATAATTATAATCAAAGAATAAAACCTTTTAACTTATTATGATATGGTTAGGTAATGTTTACATGTAATTATAATATGTATTTACGTGTTATGTGAATACATTGTTAAGTTTTATTAAAATATTTATTAAATGTCGACAAATTCGACTGATATTCGATGTTAGGAAATACCTATAATAAAAATAAACTGTTGCTTTATGTTTGTTATAGAAACTTGTCAATGAAGAGGACGATAATGGCTCGCTTCAGATGAAAAATACCAGTGGTATCTTTTTAGTACTCGGTTCAGGAGGACTCTTGGGTTTTGTCGTGGCCATCATAGACTTCATGTTCCATGCTCGCCAAATCAGTGTCAAAGAAAAGGTATACTTTAACATTTACAGTTATGACGTAGGTACCGATGAAAAATACAGTGAAAATATTTGTATTGAGCTTAAAATAGCATCTAGTGTTTTCTCTTATTTTATAACAACGCACTGCTATCACTTTTGCACTAGTTACGGTCTTGTTCTTGTTCATAACAAGAACATTAAAAAATAATTATAAATGTCTAAGGCAGTAATTCCCAAGAAGACTGGATCGCGACTTACCTAACAAGGAGTTCCAAATAAATAAACTAACACTAATGCTGCGTTTTTGACAGATTGAGTTTAATATTAAATTGCAATCGTTACTATAAGTTAGTAAAATTCTCCCAAAGTCGATACTTGCTACCTGGGTATCACGTGCAGGGTGGGACATTATGATAATTATGCAGATTTACTTATTATTGGGATAGATTCGGTATTTCGTACAATCGTTTATTACGGAATGAAATGCTGCCAATAATTTCTAACGATCTTATCTTGCAGGTGACGTTCTTAGAGGCACTAACAAGCGAGTGGCATGCTTCTCTGAACCCCCGTGAGCTGCACAAGCCGGTGGCACCACCCCGGTCCGCACCCCCCTCTACCACGAGCCCCTCCCCGCAGCGCGAACGGTCCCAATCTCGAGCGGTCTCCGTACTCAGGGCTGCCTCGTCTTTCATCAACTTCGATGAGATTTATTAAGTTTATATAGAAAACATTTGTATAAATGTCTATTTATGTTTATCAAATATGCCTTTACAAAAGTTTGGGGTGACTCTTAGCGTTGCCAGTAATTTGTATATTAGAATTCAATCGTTTCAAAGCTTAACATAAGTACCTATGATTTTGTAAAAAACATCGGTAATAAGATGAGCAGCAGTGCCATTGAAGGTTTATAATATTAATCGGTATAATATTAATAGAAGGCCATCTATTTCATGGGTACTTAAATTCAAAATTATACATACATTTTTAAAACTAATTAAGCATGTAATATCTCAACTTTTAACTACCTCAAAAAGTTTTTAATTTATGTTACAAATAAAATTGTTACAAGTACAAATTATGTTTTGTTGTTATCACTTATTAAATACGTTAAGATGGAATAAGTCTGCAGCAGATCGAAGCACAGATGAAGCTCTCGAAGCACTGTGGGAGCCCGAAGCAGTTGAGGAGGGACGCGAGTGCTTCACTGGCTTTTCTGTCTCCCAGAAACTTAGTGCAAATGATAGCTCGGCCCACAGCGCTTCTGATTGAGTCATCTGCAAAAATAATATAAAAAGATTGTTCAAGGAATTAAGTTTGGACTTTCTTTTGTTTTTTTTTCTGATTTATTTGCAACATTTGAATCTATGTTGTATAGGTACTTAATAATTTTAGAAATTTGTCAAAGTCAGATATTTCTTTCAATTAATCCATTCACGAGCACTTTTATTGTCAATTGTCAGTTAGTCAGTAAAAATCAAGCTAGTTGCTCGTTCTAAAACGAAAGTAAGATCTCTATAGAAAACTACGAGCAAGAAATGCTGAAGACATTCTTTTCATAAAGTATAACAAAATTCTGGTATATTATTATATCAGCGAGACATTTGAGTGAGCATGACAATGCTCTTAACCACCATGCTTATTCATGTGTAACACATAATAACTTAATAATCCAATAAATGGCTCTATGGTACTTCATGTTCAATTCGACTAAGTTATTTATCATATTTTGACAAAACAGAGCTGGAATAGCAATTTAAGAATGGTTCGGCATGCAAAGTAGTGAATATGTCGCTAAGGTCTTATACGCATTAGCATATGAATGCTATTTGGCGCTAAGTGAAATTCGTACCTTCTGCTCGACGGCGACTTCTCTGACGTTCCAAAGGAATTCAAATATGCCCATTGCGGCGGCCATGCTGCATCCTAAACCCAATACTACGAACACACCACCTACATTTTCTACACCTAATTCCCCAGCAGCACCCTCTTCGCTTGCTTCTTTGGCCTGAAACGTGAAATATTATAATTGAAGAAGTACGCATATAAACTGGAATTAAAACAGATCAGATACAATATTATTTATAAGATAAATTCAGTGCTTCCTCACGATTTTTTTTCTTTACCGATGGTTGATGTCTGAGATGAACTAAGAAAGAACATAAAAAATAGAAAATGTCGTAATGGTAAGTAATTGCCCATGCCCGGTTACAAACCCACAACCTTGTGCATGAGAGGCGGACGTTTTAACAATTACGACATATTCACAATAATTGAAACTTACTGCACAAGCTTCTTCTTTCGGTGCTTTCCACCAGCGGTTTTTGATCTCCACCAGCTTGCCACTTTCAGCTAATTTCAGCAAAGCATTGTCCACTGCCGTTCGATATGACGAATCTATAAGAATATGAGTAGGTATAAAAAATCGTAGGAATTGTTATAGATCTCATTACACTAGACTCACTCTACTACTAATCACACTAGACTTCATTACAGAGGTCTGGTGTTTTTTAATAATACATAAAATGATCACACATAAATACGAGTACTGAAGGATCGGTACACCAATAGAGTGTTTTTCAATAAAAAATGATACTTGCCGAAGGGCATAGCTATCCCATAGCCTTTGGAGTCGAGTAGTCCGCCAACTTGCATAAGCTCGCAGTGTCTTTCCAGCTGGTACTCAATAGCCGTGGATTCCATAAAGTAAGCATAATCCCTTTTGCCTTTTAAAACCCTGTCCAACCCCTCGTCGTTATTCTGGACGAAAACTGATGGTCGAGCTGATTCCATGGCACCGTAAATTCTTTGATACATTGAAACATTGGACCGCTGGAAAATGTAACATCGTTAAAAGTTATAATTTATCTCGCAGTATCATGGGATCCATAATAGACCAACCGGTAGGTTGTATAGTGGCTAGTGATTAGTCATTGATACTTAAACACATGATTACAAGCAACATCCTATAGAAATGTTTTTTATTTATTTGCAAAGCGCATGATTTCAATTGCCCCAAAGGCGTGAGCAAGCATGCGTTTCTACGGATGATGGGTAAATGAAAACAAAAAATGCATGGTAAAACTTGAAAGTCGATAGTTTTATATTGTAATATATTGTAAAAAAAAGGAATAAGTAATAACTAATTGAGTTACAGCTAAACGCGTAATACTCAATATTTTATGTGGATAATAAACAAGGATAAGCGTTGAAAAAGTAAATAAAATCGTTTCTTTGGAAAAGTTGTTTGATAACATGAGTAAAAATCATGTGTATAAGTATCGAGCATTAATAACCAGTCACATTATATGCATTATCTAAAATAAAAAAATAGATTAAAAAAATATTATTAGCATACCTTGAAAAATGAATACGTGGAACCACCTTTCAAGGTTCCATATTTAATTTTGGTTTGCATAGCTAGATCTTCAGCAGATTTGATTGAGTCATCCATAGCAGCATTGGTGAGGAAGGCGGCCAGGTTGGCAGTGTAAGAGGAACACATGATCAGAGCGAAGAACCACCACATGCCGCAGACCCATCGCGTAGAATAGCCTCTGATTTAGAAAAACAAAAAATATACTGTTTATTTGACATCAAGAAAACACTATTACATTAAATAAACTCTTTTTTCAGTCTTACTTTGGCAAGATATCAGAACCCTGTGTCATAATTGAACCCATTGTAAGCCAGCAGGAATTTTTAATGTGCCAAATATTCTCTAACTCCTCAGGGGATTTGTCACAGGGATGCGGATTCTCCCAATCATTTGGTGCCAGTCTAAAAAAAATAATAAACATAGTTAATAATAGTGGTTAATAGTTATACATAAATCGCAGTTGCAAGTACGATTCGAAATTCAATAACTCACCTAGCTAAAATATGAAGCAATAACGACACCATTAAATAAGCTGCAGCCATATAGATCCATACATCAACCGAAAATGGTTTGAGAAATGAAAACAGCTCCGGTTCGGGAGGAGTTGGCTTTAAGTAAAGGATACTTATGCCCAAAGTCATAAAAGGTGTTGTGAAATCAACAGAAGATCGTCGTTCATAAGTTATGGTTAAATCACAAATGGCTAAATCAGCTTTCTGAAAACAATAGCAAAATAAACTCGCGACATTACTTACTATTTTTTATTTAAGATTAACTTGTAATGCTACTCACGAACCCTTTCTAAAAGATGTCCCACAAGACCATCCCATTTTTTTGTTTCTTTGTTGTATGACCCGTAACCATTACCAGGCACTATTTCGATTTCATAGTTCAAGTGTAGTATTTCTTTTAATATTTCATGTATTAAATCTTTCGAATATCCTTCATATCGATCGTTGCCGGTTAGTGTTTCTCCTTCCTTGGGGGCCACTTCAACTAAGTACGGTGCGCCGATGCGTGACACTACTTTGAAGGTTTTGTTTTGCCATTTTTCTGCTAAGCGATCTGACGTCTCGTCCGCAGATCGAACATATTCGAAGCCAGTTTCTGGATTCCACTTTGCAATACTATTAAATCCACTGTTCGATAATTCCATTATTTCTACGTTAAAATTTAATCGTTCGCCCGTTGTATTATCTAAATTGATTTGGTTTGTTATGCCGGCAATAGGATTCTAGAATGAAGAATAGTCAGCAATAATTAATAAGTTAACATTTTCTTTTCGAATCTATAGTTTAAGTTATTCCTTTTTTTATAAAGCAGTTCGATCGCGTTCATTTGTGTTGCGGAGGAACTTAACAACAGCGTTGTTATATTGCTTGATAGATTGAATACGTTGTATTTACCGTCAGCAAGTGATTGGTAAAATCTTCACCAACTTCCCATGTGTCTTCAGAATCACAACTTATTTCCTGGGCTTCTATTTTAAAATCATCAGGAGCTTTTTCGACGGCGTCTGTTATAAGTCTGGCAGCGTCGTTAGCAAGAGCGGCTTCCACCTAAAATGACATAACAAATAACACTTCATAAATATAGATTTATTTTTTTTGTTGCAAAAACTAAAAATTTGCCTCACAGTGATTTCATAAGATTGTCGCGGAATTTTCACGCCGTCTGAACCTCTAACTTTCCAGTCTGATAAATAGGATATAGTTCTTGAGTCTGAGTGGTCGAAAATCCTCAAACAAGTTACATTTGATAATCCGTAGCGCAACTCTTCCAGATCCAAAGTGTGGGCGTCCAGTGACATCAAAACGTAACTCTAAAAGAAGTATTAACTTTTTTACAACAGATTTTTAAGACAGAATTGAATTAACAGCATATAGATATAACAATAGGTAGTTATTATTAAATTGGTTTTCATCACTTGTGTTTCAGAATTTGTAAAAATCTTGGAAATAATGGACATACCATATAATCTTCAAAGAACTTGACCTCATTAGCTTGGCGCAGATATTCAAGTACTCTGTCGGCTGGACAGTCAAGGATAACCCTAGTTGCTCCAGTACCTTTTAAAGCTTTCAATAATGGCCGGTTGTCATCTCCAGGAACCAGTCTTCGTACGAGCCACTTTACCTCTGGATCGCTTTGTTTCAATACTTCTTGCAGTCTTATAAGTCCTGAAAATTTTGTTAGATGTTTTTGGTTTCAGTGAAACTTAAGAGTATTTTAGTATCAAAAAGTGTAGTAAGTTTTAATTTCACGCAGTGAGAATCAAATCTAGAACTGAGGGTCCTATTTTCTGAGCCAGTTAACATTTATTTAATAAAAATAGATTGGTTAATGAAAGGTCAGACCAACCATGATCGTCATCATATAGTAGTGTGTAAGACCTCCAATCGCTGTCTGCAATAAAATGCGCTAGAGCCTTAGAGAGAGCTACAGCTTCAGGGTACAAGTTGAGGCCAGGTGGACTTGGTTGCTGTAGTCCTCTAACCGCAGGCGGTCGCCATACTGCCTGCAAATTAAACTTTGTAACGGTCGAAACATCGATTTGCGTACTTCAAGCGTGGTGACTGCATTGTATACTGAGGTATACACCCTGCAATCACCTTGAAGTGTTGTATCGGAAAAGTCTCAACACTTCGGTGGTATCTCCAGAGACGAGAGAAGCGCGTCTAGAAGTAGTGAAACTTTAATAAAAACTGAATTTATTTGTACTCGGTGTGAGTCGTTGAAGTTATTATAAAGGGTGGAAGGAATATAGTAACAAATACTAATAATGAATTTACTACAGCACAAAACTTCAGCTGTTCATATGACTGTGTACTCGTAGATATACTTTTGTTTGGAACAGTTTTATTTTAATTGCCGATGAAAAATGTTTATACTGGGGGTCTTTGCAATAATATACTAAATCAGGTTTTGTTACGATTCCATCTCGCATTATTATTTAGGTCATTTCTTTCTTCACATTTCGTTCTTCCCTTTGCACGAGAGCAGGAAAAGGAACGGGAAGCACGCATGAATTCATTAACAGTATGCTCAAAATACATAATAATAAGTTCCTGATTCTTAAAAGTAATAAATAATAAAAAAAACTGTAGCAAAATCGTGTGGTTTGTTAATTTCATACATACGCATAAACTCACGCCTTTTTCCCATTCCCAACCCCTACCTGCGTTGCCACTCAACTCTGCCATATGAATACCTTTTGTTAATTGTCTTTCACTCATCCTCTCATCATGATCGAACCATCTAAGCATACCCTTTTCTGTCTTTGTCTTTGGGTTAGTGGTTTGTTGTTATTTTCATGTTTTAAAAAATCTCATTACTTGCACACACGTACTTGTATATGCGGTACACTGGCAGCCCGGCAATGTGCTTCGACTGCTGATGCCGACACTGGGTCAGTGGGCCCGAACACTGCGATCACGCCGCCGGAGAGTAGTTCGCATACTGGCAATACACGGAATTATTATACTATACTATAGGTACTTACGAAGTTACTTGATCTGAGATAATAGGTATAGCGTTGACTTTACCAACCAACGTAAGCTGCAATTATGTATGACGTACAATACATTAATTTCAAGTGTGGAAAATCATACGAGCCAATATCTCAAGTCGAAATAAATGTTTCTAGATTTTGAAAACGCGAACAGTCAGAGCCTGGTAAGGATGTTGATTGTCATATGAATTGTGTATTATTTATTGTTTATATTACCACCTGTATTTGATTAGAAGCTTAGTACTCCGGATACAGAGTGTTAATAAACTACCTATACATTCTTATAGGGTTTTTAGTTGTAAGTTATTTGCAATTATTATCTGTTTTGTTTACATAGTGTCTACCTCTGTACTACAAAACTAATGTGTCTCGAAATATTTTCATGTCAAAATAATGTGAAACCAAATTGCCGTAAATAAGCAATAGGCACGCCCTAAATGTGGTATTAATAATTTAAACTGTTTGTGGTAAACGTATTGTAATCGGCGAATGCAAAATTGATCAAACACCGTACTGTGTTGCTTATTTAGTGTGTATTTTGCAAAATTAATTTAACAATAATGGCGTCAAATAATAATGTGAAGTTGTGAAAGCGCATTGTTTGCTAGGAAGCACCACATAATTTGTCGCTGATGGAGTTTATAGAGAGCTGTTTAATTAGAATTAAGTAAATATTTGCGATCGAAGCTCAATATGATAATAAATAAATCATACTTAGTTGGTTCGAAAGTAATTTCTATTTAATTATTCAAAAACACCATCATTGTTTAGTTACAATTAAATGTTTTGAGGTTTTAGTTAGAACCATAGGCATTCTGTTTTAATATTAAGCTGTTTGTTCTGTTTGACTGACTTGTATAGCTATTCTGTTTTTTGTTTGTTTCTTCACTTAAGAGATAATTGTTCATGAATACTGGTATCCAAGGTAAGAATTAACTTGTGATACGTGCCTTTAACATAAGGCAAACGTTCTGCACAATAGTACGCAATTATATTTTATGCATGAAATACGCAAATATAAAGTGTGTGTTCACTGTGTTCTGCTCACCTGCCTTAGAAGCTGTGTAACTATCACCAAACGGAGAGTAAACAGCTTTCATTACGAAGTGATATTTTTCGCTTTCCATCGAGGCACGTGCTAAAGCTGATGCGAACGCCACTTCCGTTACTGTGTTTGGGGGAAATATGGCACCTAGATGAAAAATATTTAATAACGTTTAGAAAAATAAATAACCATTCAGATATTCTTTAAAATTGATATATCGCCACTAAACAGGTAGTAGGTACATTATTTTTAATATAAAGCAAAGAGAGAGAGTGACAGTTTTACGACCAATGATTAAGACCATAGGTACAAATCCTTAGAAAATTGCTCAACCATGAATCTCGATTGATTTTGGCAGATTTGATCTTAATTTTAACTTAAATCTATATTAAATCGATATTCATGACTGAATACCGCAAAAGTATCTTTATATATAGGACTTGAGTAATATAGGTATTAATTACTCAAGTCCCACGTAATGAGACACAATTGATTTTATATTATATTGTTCTGACTTACCGGTAAGTCAGCCGAGGTTTGACAGGTAATTTCTTTATTATATTATAATATAGGTATATGAGGAATAAATAGACAGACAAATTAAACACATTGTAACACGATTTGCAACCGTCTGTCGCTACCAATGGCGGACTTCTTAGTATTCTAAGATATTATTTGCACAAACTTGTGTCTCAGTCGTAAACCAACTCACCGATGTTAACAGTCGTCTTCAGAGTTTCAAATTTCCGAAATACGGCTTTAACGTTCCCGAGAATTAATATAATTGTTACCACCGTCACGTACACTCCTGCAAGAGCAATATTGTAATAAAGAACTTCGTTGAGACACTAACTGAAAACAGATTTAAATGTCACCAAGATAAACACATGATTTCTAGTAAATCTCACTGAAGTAAAAACTTGGTACTCGCCCCGGTATAGCATTTTCGAGACTGGATTTTCCGGAATAAAAGTAGTGAATTGGAACAATGAGATTCAGCGCGGCACAGCTGTCGCATTACAAGTTTGCCGGTCGTCGGTGGGTGTTTACTCGACACATGGCAAACATCGGATGCCCGGATGCAGGAGCATAGTCACCGAGCGTGATGCTCGCGCGGGCTGCACCGCAAAACGATACACGTTATCACAGCTGTTTTGCCAACTGTATTCGGACCTATTATTAGATAATGCTAACTAGCATAGTAGTGCAATGTCCCAGTTTCAGGTTAACAGGTGACAACGATCAGCTGCAATTATATCTTTACTATATACTGCCGAGTAAATTACTATGCTCTCTGACAAAAAGGAACGAGTAATAAGTACCACGCTTTCACATGACTGCTTAGTTGCGGTTTCAAGACCATTAAATTTAGGGTTCCTCACGATGTTTTCGTTCGCTGTTAGTTAGTAGTGTTATATTTGAATTAAGAAAGTACATCGTAGTGCATCTTAAACTAGGATCGTTTAGAAAACTCCACCGACCAAATTACAAGAGAATCTTGTTTTGAAATAAGAAACGCAATGTTTTTTTCCATATAAAGATAAAATATAAAATTAATGAATGTAGAGCAGACAAGCTTTCAGCTACAGAACTCTAAATGTTTGCTGGCAATGCGGATACGACTTATTTATTGTTTTCAGTTGTTCTTCGGAATGAGGTTAACTCTAGTCGCTTACCTTTAACTAATTTAGTTGATTTTATACTATCAAATATACTCGCTAGAGTCGTGAACTGAATACACCATCGTCAAACAAATAAATTCAATTTAGGTTTGAAAGATTATATAAAGCGTTTTCTTTAGACATCAAGTCTAAAGAAAACGCTTTCAGTTTGAAAACTTTGTAATTTTTCTTTTCTTGCTGAAACAGGTCTAGATTTTTTTAGTTATTTTTTTGATTGACGTTTCTTTCGTTAATTAATGTGGAGTAAGCCATTATTATACCCTAGCCGGTCGTTAAGGGGACAGTACCATCAGAGCGCTTCATCCAAAACTGGTATAATCATATTTTAGTAAATAAGTAATTACTTTATGAAATTTTGTAGATAGAACATTTAAGAATACTAGGATCTATGCTTGTGGTTAGTTAGCTTTCCGTCATGTAACTTAATTTAAAAATTATTATAACTAAAATGAGACTTTCACACAGGTAACAGACTGAAAGAGACTCTTCGAGCTCTTTCTAAAGCCCGAGGTGCCATATTAATGATAATCATCGTCACTATCCGGCTTCTCCTCCAAAGTTTTACAAACGAACTGTTCTTGCGCGACTTTCGCATACAGCGACTTCGCGCGACGATAGTGTGTTAAAAATAGCTGCAATATGAATGTAATAATAAAATTATACTATTATTTGGCAATACTACAGACTATGCCTTTTTTTTTATAATGGCAATAGGATATCTGTTGTTCCGAACTTCCGAAAGGAAGCCGGTAGGAATAGAGATGTATGAAGTCCCCGCCACTTGTGCCCAGCTCATTGCCACATGAGCCTGATAGTATAAATTACAAATTAAATTACTGTGCTATCGAACATACTCGCACGATTCAGTAGGTAGAGCAAAGCAGGTGAACTGAATACGCCATGGTCAGACAAGTTGGCGTTGGTCCAGTGTGTCGGGACATTGTCACGATTACTATTATCGTTGGACACTGCTGACGTGTCAGAATTAACTGACCAAATTGTTCCTCGTGTTTGTTCAGCTAGATCGGCATTACGGCTGTTTTTGTGGTTTTAATAATTACTTCATTTTGTTATTGGACGGTCTATAGGTTAGGAAGGTTTAGTTAATTGTTAAGGAATATCATAGTCTTTTATTTGTGTATTTATGAAGTCCGTAAAATATTGTGCATTATTTGTTCATTATAAATATATACAGCAAATAAATAAAAAATGTATAGGTACCTACTTAGTTACTAATAAATATGCTAAATGGTCTATAGGTAGATTAAACACTAATTTGATAAATATAAAAGCTGTAAGTTAGAGGGTAGAGGGTTTATGAATAAATATAAAATATGACTTGTCACTTTGAAGTCAAAATACTATAAATATTGCTCCCAAGTTGAGGATGTACAAGACTTAATGTTTAGAACTAAATAATATAACATTTGACAGTGTTACATTTTGGAATAGAATTTGTCGTAATTATATTATTATTCTATCAATGTTACATAACATTTTATGACCTCAATGTGGGAGAACCATTAATGGAGATAATTTATTATTCAGCTTGGCTGTGATCGCTTAGCGCTCGGTTCCTGTGTTCTAAATCGAATTGGTTATTTGAAATTACTCAGGCGATATCCCTTTTGCCTACGTACCTGTAAATTTCTACGAACATTACCAAAGGCTGAAAGGGTCCGCTACCTCTTGCTGGTTTCTTGAAATTGGCTAAGGTGTAATATAAACCAATATTGGGAGCATATTGAGAGTCTTACGCCCGGTTTCTGAGGTATTTTAACCCGAGTTTATTTATTCGATAGTGCTATTGGTTTGATATTACGTTTCGCTCAAAAATAACAATTGTAAAAAAATACACACTACGGAGCCTAATGTAACATGTTTTTTTCCATCATTGCGATAATTTTTCTGCTTTGAATCATACCTGGGAACCTTTTCTTTGCGGAGATTTTAAACGTCTAAGTTTTTCTAAAACAAGTTTTTTAATAATTTTGCTAAACTATAAATACCCCCTGAGTGGCATGTACCCGTAAGCACAATATTTAGCTCAATGTTATTCAGTTGGATGGGCAGTATGCGTTGTTAACGGGTAGGTATGTGATTTATCTTCTTATACTCCGTTGATATCTTTGACGAGACAATAGCTAACGATAGTTCAACTTTTGATCTTATTTATAAGTAAAATAAATAATGGTACAAAATAGAACATTAGGCTTTTAAAAACCGTAATAATTATTAGTATGTTTCATGATTGACTTAAATAAAGTGTGTCAAACGAAGGCCGGAGTCACTTTAGAAAATCACTATAATTTAATTCGGATCCATCTTTTAACAAATTACTACGCAAAAATAATAAAATAAAAATTGTTGGAACAGCAAAATCCTTTTCATCCCTTTCATTGTAATTTAACGAGACTGAAAGTGACTCGGTAATGATCGCGGTAGATATTCAACATTTTCGTCAAACTTATAACTAACGAATACAGCGCGCCATTAAAATTAATTGAATACAGTCTACTCGGGTACAGATAACTTTTTTCATCATATTATGTTTATAATAAAGCATAACATAACAGCATGCCTGTAATCCTCGAAGGGTTAGGCAGAGGGGTACGAGCATTTTTGACTGATAAAGAACTAAAATCATCATCTGCCAAGCCTTTTCCCAACTATGTTGTGTTCGGTTCCCAATGTAACCGTATGCTGCAGACCACCAGTGTTTTCCAGAGACTGACTGCCTGTCCGACACAACCCAGTTAGTGGGTCACACATTATAACTTTGCAACGGCTAGCATGTACCTACTCATTCATAGCATTGATGGAATTTCATGCATCATCATAAAGTAATTTCGCATACGCGAAAAGTGAAGCCGTTTATTGGACAGGCGAGCGGATTTAAAAAATGTAATAAACGTGCGTCAATCGAGGGTATCGTTCATCACTGGAAAAAATATTTAAAACGGATTTTTTGTTAGGGCCGCGCAGGCCTCGCTTTTAAAAATCACGTATAGGTAGGTACTGCTGCTGAAAATATTATTAGGGTAGGCTGTATGAATTGTTTAATAATTAATTAATTAATATACTTATACGAACGTAGGTATCACATGGCGTTTTCTGAACGGAACAAATTATATTCACTCTTGACAGAGAAATTGGTGACAGCAGTTAAGGTATGTGGTTTTTATCCTTAATAAATAAATGTAGCATAAATAAACATCACGCCTGTAATCCTCGAAGGGTTAGGCAGAGGTGTACCCATTAGTACACACACATTTCGCCAGTTATGTTTTTAGTCCCATGTAATAGGGGGCGAGCCTATTGCCATCAACCGGGCACAAATCTAGACTCGGAGGCAGCTACTGAGAAATTCCTGATGGAAAAACCCAATAACACTTTGCCCGACCTGGGAATCGAACCCAAGACCTCATGCACAGCAGTCGCGCTTGCGACCACTAGACCAACGAGGCAGTCATGTCGATAAATGTAGATGTAGACAATTAAATGTAGATGTAGACTATTCTTGCAGTCATAATGTCTGAAGTTGAGAACCGGTTATTAAACGTACCCGTACCCTTTTGTCAGCCCATGGGATTAGTTTAACCATAAAAAGTTAATAACTGAAGTTTTTAAATTATTTAAATTGTCGTCACGTTCACTTAAAGCTGATCGACTTTAGAGCTCAGGCCGAATCATTTCTAATTCTCCGCAATTTCCATTTTAAAGTAGCGTGGAAAGCTGCCGAATTTCCGTTAACCCTCAAAGCCCTTTGGTCCGAGTCATGAACTTAATTATAACGGGTTGGTTGGTGCGGTCTCCTTCACCAACCGGCACTTAACTCTTCGTGTGTGATATAAAAGGCGACCACACAACTTCGTAATTGTTCGTACTCTGACGCATCGCGCGACCCCAAACAAGAGTAGTTTCCAAACTTATATGGAATTTAAAGCTTCAGTAATGAATTTTGTTAATTTCTTTGAGTTTTGAGCGCTTGAAAATTGTTGTTTGATCTCTTTGTGGCGATTCTGTGGTGACTAAACGGACGTGCCTTAAACTGTGTTGCTTAAATGTAACCTCAATTCATGAAACAGATTGTAGACGGTGGCTGAGATGGTCCATGGTTTTAGCAATCATGAAAACTGATTAAATGATCTGAGAGTTACTCTCTCTCAGATTTCTTATTTTATCTAATACGTTTAGTAACACAAGAGGTGAAAAAAGTTGTAATAAATAAAGTAATTCAACGAGTAAGCATCCTACGAAATACCTGCAAGAAAATAAAACAGAAGAATTTAACCGAATTACTTGCCGAATCGATAATCAAGATTTACCTTCTCCACAAGAAGTATCTTAATTCAATTTATATAAACCGACTCTCAACCGACTGTTTGATTTCAGTGATCACGTGGTACATACAGATTACGTATCGAGAAGTCTTTCCTCTATGTGAACAAGACAAATTACCACAAGCGAGTCGTTTGTTACGCGAGAGGTTTGCGATGTGAATTGACTCTAATCACGTTACGCGTAGGTGTACATTGGTTGGTGTATATTGGTTTAGGTTTAATAAAATGAGTTTTGCTAAGCCTTGAAAGGATCAAAAATATTTGTAATTTATGAATGTTGCCACAACGTTATTGTAAGACCCTTTTCACATGGACACAGGACCGTGCGCATGCGAAAAGGGGTGTTAATACATGTTTTGAAGAAGTACTTAACATTTTTTGCAACAGTTATCGTTAGCTTGTGTCTTATTTAATTTAATTTGCGGTTTCAATCGCTCATAATATAGCGTATAACCCGCTGTATTGTGAATTGAATTTAGTAATTACAACTATGTATCTAGTTAAATTCGTGATATTATGAGCGATTGAGTTATAGCTAAATAGGGTTTTATGATAACCTAACCTATTTGATGAAATGTATTCATAAGAATATATTTGAAAGGTCCTGTCTGCTTATAAAAACAGGACCTTTATAGAATATTAAATAAGGGCTGTGTTTCTGGGCACAACAAAATAAAATTAAAGAGCAGAAGTCGCCAGAGGTCGTTTTCACATTTGCGGTCCGACACTTACTTGTTTTCAATGCCTAGCCCAGATATAGTGGCATAAAATTTTATAGACTTGTGTAAACTCGCTCTTGTTCAAGTTGGAAAAGTGGTAATGGCAGCGCGCGAGGTTTAGGGATCCTCTCACAGGAATACGAATTGAAAATGGAAGAATATTTTCATGTAAATCTGCTCGATGCTCGAGATTTATTAAACCTGGCTAAGATGTAACTCAATTCAATGATGATAATAGAATATTCATTTAGTTTTATGACCCCATTTCAACAAAGGGTTATGAATTATGCTTGCCAAATATATTTGAATTTACTTTATTTCAGTTTCTACTAATTTGCGGAACCAGCAGATTAGTTTTTTCAATAGACATGCTACAAAGTGTTCGCTAACAAAGTTGTGTGGGTTCAGTAAGTTGGTCTGCGCAGTCGGGGCAGGCAGCGCCACGGCTGGTCGGAACTTGAGCGTTTCTTAACAGCTTCATTACCAACGGAAAACTTCTAACTCCTGAAAACCTGATGAAAACTAGCCAGCTGAGACTGTCGTCTAGCTCTCTCAGTAATTGAAATTACTTGAAACGGCATCATTTACAATATTGCACAAGTTTTTGCCGTCAGAATGTTGTGTGAATATTACAAATAATATTGCAACTTGGAACAATTTTATTCGGGGAGTCAAGAGACAAAATATCTAGGGAGTCCTAGATAGAAGTAATAAAACGTTTTATTTGCTGTAGAATGGAATTTTTCACATACATTCACAAAGTATATTATTTGCAGGTACTTAAACTCAACATTGATGAGAGTTTCACAAGAAGACAAAAAAGGTTATAGCAATTGCAAATACCTGGTTTCAAATAAAGCGGTAAGCAGTTAGCATAAATGGATGAAAAAACAGTAACCAACAATGAAAAGGTATCCTATTATCCGGCTGAACTACGAATGAAAATCGTGGCTATCAATGGAAAATAATGTTTGAGCTGTGTTCGTGTTTGCGGGTTTTATAATTTTAAATACAATCCTGAACACATACTAATGTGCCATTTAGATTCAACCTGAAGTGGTTGTTTGGTACAGGGGAATTTATAATGGAAATTATTCCTGGGATATTATTCATTGCCCACAGAACACGCCTACGTAGTACTTACATATGTATAGCAGTAGGTAACGTGTTGGCAATCCATTTTAGTCACATGTTTTAACTTTATCTTTCCTCGAGGAAAAAAGATAGGAGCATCCGCGAGCTTTAGGAGTGTGTCTCACTGATATGTAGTCGATATTATTTTGTTTTAGTGTTTGTTTTTTAGGCGGTTTCTAACCGTTACACTTTTCTTAAATCAAATCAAATAATTTATTGTAATCCATGATGTACACTTTGTTTACTTATTTTGATTATTATTTTAATACAATGCCATTTATTTATTTAAAATTTATTTAATTATCTTATATATAATATTGCTTATTTGTTTGCTTGCTTAGTTATTCTCGTGTTGTTGCAAGAATTTAAATAATTACTCGTTTAATGTACTAAATAACTTAGAGTAAATTAGGTACGTAACCATGTATGTTGAATACTTAGGTAAAAGGCACACAAGATCTGAGTATAGGTATTATGTTAGTTTTAGTTTATTTTAGGCACTATATTTGTATGGAAAATCTTATTCTATGTTGGCTAAATGAACACTTTTTGTAAACGTTTTTATTTGAATAAATTATTATTATTATAATTTCATTTCAAGATTCAAGATAGCCTCAGTAATTTTTCAGACAGTAAAATAATTTAAAACAAACGTAAAATCTCTTCTAAAGATTTTAATCTGATAAATTTTAATTCTTTTGTAATAGAATAAGGAAAACATTAAAGATATAGGTAACTGGTAGGTATATTTTAGGAGAACGATTAACATTGTCTTCTTGTATCACATTATAATTTTGTGAGAAACGATTAAATACTGTCACAGACGTCCACCCCACAAATTTTATTATACCTGCTCTTGACGTAAACTCTGATTTCATTATGCATTCCTCAAGCATGTCTGAGAGCAAAGCGTCTTCGTGCTCCGCGCGTCATGCACGACGCTTGGCATGCAGCCAGTCCTCAGCAGGGACATGAGAGCTATCGAAATCTATCTACGAAGTACACCCTCCAATAATCCCTTACCTGTTGAATAATGGATGCTTCCACGTATTTATTCCTCTCAATGCTCCCTCGAGTCCAGTTTACCTACTCCTTATTTGAATCGCATTTAATGATGTTTACTACAATAGCCCGCCGGGTCCAAATCGCTCGTGATTGTCAAATATTGAATTTGATTGAAATAGTTATTTGGGCCCGACGTTCTAAGTTTAATAGTGACGATTGGAAAGTGTTTCAATAAAAACGTTTATAATAATACCTAGGTCAGATTTGCTTTTAACCGCTACTTAGTTGGGAGTTTTTATTAGTGAAATATTATAACGATATTTTACGAGTCTAAAAAGGTAAAGTATTAATGTTCAGTATCTTGAAATACTTACGTGCTTCAATACTCATTGCTGCTAATGCTAAATGTATCACAGAAATTCCTATATAAAAAAAAACGCAGGTGTTGAATCATCCAATATTTTCAAATTTTCACACCAGTGAAGTGAAAAAACATACCATCTACTCTCGTTGGCAAATACTTGTTTAGTATCTAAGCACCTTAGTTACATATACATAAAGACAGCCGGTGGCCACGTCTCAGTGGGATAAGCTGTTTATGTGCGAATGCTTACAGACTGATAGCATTTAGCTGTGAACTTGATTCGTTTACTGGTAATTAGCAAAACTTGTAGTGTCAGCGGAATTGCTTTAAGTTGTACAAAATACCGGGGATAACAGTTCCAGTACCTAGGTAATAGGTATTACTGTTTTGAATAGAATAGATTAACGTAATTGCTTCTCCAAAAGTATTTAGGGTATCACTATAACGTTTAAAGTTAAAACGAATTAGATTGATGACAGGGATTATGAAAACAGAAGAAAGAAAAACGTCCGAAGACAGTTATAATATAAGACTTGACTGAATTAAAAAGGAGTGAGTTAAATGGAAAACATTTTAGACTCAAAGTTAATAAATTCTCCTTGGAGTGAAATTTGGAGTGAAATTGATAAAGTGAATTAGCATCACTTGAAAGTAATCTCTTTGTGTCAGAATTCAGAGTACTTTCTTTGTTTTTTGAACGATTAACAAAATTAGGATCCACGAGTACTTACATTGTAGAGTTTTCTATGAAAATAAGACTTGTGCTTTACAATAGCTCTGTGAAACTAATAAAACAATGTAGGATTGTTTTTTTCATTTTTATAGTATCGCATTCTCCTTTTTAAAAGAATTTAGTTTAGGAATCTCGACTGTTGTTTGTTGCTACCGATTGGGATTCCGATCTTTAGCAGTAGACATCACATGTGTGCTGTGTGGGATAATTAGAAGGTCTTTTATTTTTATGCGTCTAGTTCTTGCGTTCTGTTCTGAATATTTAAGAATTGATCTCTATTACTAATGGGGTAATTTAGGTACCTATATGTTTAGTATGTATACCCCAGAATTTAATTTTCTTATATTGTGTTGCTATTTATTTATTCTGGCAGCTAAAAAGTTGCAGAGCTGTAAAATTCCAGACTTTGTCTCCGCTTTCGTGCAGACAGCGTGTCGTGGCAGAAAGCTGGTGCTCAAGTGAACGTGACAACTCGTAAGTATGAATACGTAAGCGTTCATTACACGCATACACATTTGCATCTCGTCTGGCCGTACGTAACTCGACTCAACTCAATTTCCTAGCACTCAAACGGTTTCCCGGTCGTAGGGGGTTGGAGTGAGGATCGGGGGCATTACTCATTTCCGTATCATAAAGCACTTTGTGCTATGCAAATTTGTTTACGCTTTACGGTACTTGTATATAAGGTAATAACACTCGTATAATTGCTGTCGACTGTAAAGAGTACGTAATTATAAATAAAATTAATTTTCAATGCAACAACATGAAATGTCGCGTCTCGTTCGTTAAATAAGCGACAGAAATATGGTTCCGAAATGGAGAGCGCGCGGCGGTTTCATTTCATAATTTCAAAATGTTTGATATAATAAACATTCGAGTTTTAAGTTATTGGGAAGAACATTTGTTTCTCTTGTATTTGATATTATACCTGTACCTTTTTATGATAAATAAATGAAATATTTGGAAATACTGTAACTGACCGTAATACTTTAAGACAAGACAAGATAAATTATTGGTGATAGGGAAAATAACAAGAAATAGAAGTAGTGCTTTTATTGTTATGTATGTGATACAGTTTATTCTCACCCGTTGCAGCAAATAGCTGAATCTGTGCTCAACAAGAAAGAACGCGTTCACTTCTTTATGAAGTTTACATGACGTTATCCCTGCAATTTGAGGAAATGTTATGTAATGCAGCAAAAGTCTGTATAAACAATATCATTGTGTTTTCAACATTATTTTCAAGTTTCTTCAATAAGTAGTACCAATAGACCAGAAAGGATGTATTGGACCTTGGTTGTAGAAAGTAATTACCTTGATTATAATAGGCTTTGATTTATTGCGACCAAATTAAATCGGGCAGAAGACTGTTTAAACTCGGCAGCGTCGTCGGGCCCATCTGTCAAAGCATTCTGTCGGAATAATCGAGAGTATTACAGAGTGATTTAGGAACATCTGTCATTCCAACATGGTTCATTTATAGGCCTGTATACTTTTTTCATGCTTAAATGGCTTTCATCGGTAATTAATCGTTTAGGTCTACTCGGAAAAGTCTATCGAAGTCCATTTTCTGAAAATATATGGGTTGGTTTGGTCTGTTGGAAAGTGGTTTTTAACAATTAAATTACCATCTGATTTGTCAAATGAGATATTATTATGGCTGGCTGGAGGGGATTCTGATTCAATAAAAGCCACCCGAAACAATCGATTTGCGAGGTTGAGCTGTGGTTCGAGGCCGGTCAGCTTGTGGATTATAATTATCCCATTTAAGTGGAGTCCGTTTATAATTTCTAGAGTAGATAAAAAGTCGGCTTAAATTGTCATACCTGTGGTATTTAATAACTGTTAATTAGGATGTAATGTTTGTCCGGTTACTGGGTTTGCCGTAGATTAAGTTCAGGGCTGACAAAGATTGTTATCGACTTGCTAAGAGTAAGGAGACACCTAGCGTCATCTCGATATGGGTCGAATGAGATGATTAGTGTCAACTTTCCCTGTACTGGTCTAGAATTACGAATGGCGAGAATGTGCTGCCAGTTAAGGATCTCTTCTAACTTTTGCTGTACTAGTTATATATATAAGAGATATACGGATGTGACTGCCTTGTATGTCTTGTGATGAGCCTGGAGGCTAAGGTTTGATCTTCTAATAATTGCAATTGAGTATATCTGTAACAACATTTTCTGTAGCAATCTAAACGAATTCCCGGTTGATGAGAGAAAGTTTGCCGCCTATAATCTTGACTGACAAAATGCGGGGAACCATACAACTCTGCCGATCCCTCAGGGATACAGACATGTTCTGTATAATTGGCGTACTTTATTATTACTGTCTACTAACTAAGCTCTTATATTAGAATCGAATAAGGAATGATTCCAATTACATATTGTAATCAGTCCGCCTTTATACGTTCTGTGTTACGTTTGGTCTAGCCAATCCATCAGACTTATTCCATAATTCATATCTTCTATTATTTTTTTGTTCCATTTGGGTCGTTGCGTAATACAGTAGGTACTAATGGAACTAGATTATGTTCTTATTGTACTTGTTTGGACGATTCACTCTTGATCTTTATAGAGATTCTTGAATTCGGATGATATTAGAATGCTTTTTTTAATTTGATAAATAGGTGTTTTAGTTATAAAACGTTTGTCGGGTTGTATTTATGGATGTTGGATTGAATGTTTGGTACATGACTAGGACAGATTTTATCCTGCTGTTTATTATGTTTCCGTAATATAGTCTCGAAATGGCTCATTTTTTCCCAAAAGACCGATGCCACGAATAAAATCTAGTGAATTTTTTTTCGTCAAATTAAGTATAGTTACATAGGCAGACTTTAAGCCTGAGGCATTTTCTACCAGTGAATCATAGGGCGACGAAGAAATAACACGGTTAACATGACATGACATTGATGGATAGAGTATCAATATTCCCACCTTTTTGGAAATTCTTAACGGCAGTACAAGACAGAAAAAGGATTTTAAAGTTTCATAAAAACGTGTCAAGTAAAGTAATTAACTAAAAGCTCGACAAACAAAAAATCTCTCGCCAAAGTTAAAAATTTCCACCAAAGAAAATGGTGGGCCGACATCGTCGTCGTTGGCACTTAACGATCTATTATCACTCCCTATACAATAGTTTGCGCAGGCCTCACTAACTTTACTTCTAGTTTCAATGATGGATTGCTCCCTTAGTTTATAAATCTGTAGGTTGCTCAATCCTTTGATGACCTCTCGTAAAGGCCGATGGACTTCGAAATGTTTTCGATGAGATTGTAGGGAATAGGTATAATTATGAATCTACTCCATTAATGTTACTTACTGAGTTCCTTTTTTTTCTTGAATATTTGGATAACAATTCCGCATAGCCTTTCACAGAAAAATGCCAAGACATATTCTACGTGGGATACGATGATTAGGTACCATATCTTGTTAAAAACAATTCTACTTTACAATCCGAACTAGCCCTGACGGTTCGTAAGATATATGGCGACATATTGAAGACAAAGCTCCCGCCTAAATATAAGGTCACCGGGCGAGAATATTAGTCAACACCCGCCGGTCGATGCTAAACAAATAATATATTGTCTGGGATCGCCCGTTCCCCGAATATGTTTTTATTCTGTGTCGTGAAAACCTTTAACGATCCCATCTTGGTTCTTATTTCACCTCGGCTTTTAAACAAGCTGTGTAAGTTTACGTGCGAAATGTACCGGAAGCTCATATACGTTGTTTTATAGGTCTAGACGTATTGGCCCGGGGATTTATCGACAGGGCTATATATTACTGTACGGTTATCTAAAGGATGTTTTGACGTATCCCAGTAAGATAGGAAACTGTTTACATAAGCAAACAGCCAATCAAACTGAAACGTTAAAATGTAGTAGGTAATACCAGACGTTCAGGAAGTTTGGAAAATGTGACGGTATTTTTAAAAAATAATTAAAAGTTTAGACGGATGGAAGCGCTGGAGTGCTCGGTGCGAAAATAAGATGAAAAAAGTATTTATAGCGGAGTTTGTCGGTATTGAGAGCTGTGGGCGATGTCGAGGCACTCCCGGGGCTGAGGCAAGCTTCGACCATTTTCAGGTTAAAGAGTCCTCCTTGCGAGGCGAAAACGTTTACCATTCCTTTAAGGCCTTCATTTCACAAACCCAACTTACCTTCCTCTAAAATTAGGAGCAACCGGAGGATTCGCCTTAACTGAACCATATTCTATAAGTAGGTAGGTATGTGTTTATAGCACAAACACGATTGCAGAATATTTTAATCCAAGGAAGTAGACGTAATCTTCCTTTCTTAAAATGGAAATTCACAAATGACTCTTCCGTATTTCTGAGTGCTACAGTCTTTTGATAAGCCTAAAACACATTTATCTTCAGAAATAAAACCTGCCAGCACAACAAAAGAATACAAAGAAAATATACAAAGCCGGAATTATACATAAGTTCTTACTATTTTTGTGAAGTCTACTATTATCAGGGCAAAAACCTATAAAGTAACTGTAAGAGAGTTGTACGAAGCGACAGGATTAGTAATGACCTAATAATTTTAGGTCACAAAAGTTGCGATAACATGTTGTTAAATGATCAGCAGTGCATATAGATAAGGACACACGTACAAACAAAACAAAGGAAAAGCAAATAGAAATACGAAAGCTGTTCTATTTTGACTTAATTTTACGTCCGAAGAGAAAAACAATTGCGGGTGGATTGGATAGGTAATGCGTTGGGTAAAAATAAACGAATCGGAAAAATAAATAAGCTTTTCAGGACCACTGAAAGAGTCTAATTTGTGGAAGTTATTAAAATTAATAGGCCGAGAACGGACCACGGTGGTTTGAACTCTATTTAGGTTTGCAAAAACTGCTTGATTGATTTCGTGAGAAACGTCATAATATTTTTCACGTAATAAAACAACTTTTATACATAATAAAGCATTTTTTTTTTGTATTTACTATGCCTTTTTACGTGTATATTCAAATTGTTAACGATACAAATAAATACAATGGTTTTGAAGATACAAGAAACGCCCTCAACCAACGACATTATCACCCTATTGCAAATAATAATAATTATTTCTAATTTGGATATCAGTGTAAATTAGAACGATTATTACATCAAAGGTCAGCCAGTTTAAAGGAGCTATATCCGTGTTACGACGCAACAAGGGAATTCAAGGGATCATAAAGCCGTGAGGTCTCGGCGATTGAATAAGATTATATCACGTAGATGAGCCGAGTTCTCCGCACTATCTGTAGGTGGGCTTAGCACGAACTATTGCGATAACACATAGGAACCCATATTATGTAAACGTCATAGTGTTATGTATTATCGTGTATAATTCCACAAAATGTTTTATATAACTTAAATGAATTTCAGCATTCAATTACTGCTATATAACACAAATACGTTTGCGTTTTAGAGTGGTTCCCACATTTGGAAGCGAAGCCGAATAACATTTAGGTGTATCCCTCCATTAACCTCGTCCGCGCTCATTTGTTATTCTTGTCGAAGATATTACTGCACCCTTGTTGTTCCACGACCACGCTCGTTTGTAACTGTAACTGTATGTAGTGATTAGTGGTTTATAAACGTTACCTTATTAATAATGTAATCTTTTTGGAGAAGTATAAATAAACGAGACTTAATTTTTTGTTCAAAGTAATTTTATGCTTAACTTCTATTAGGAATTAAGATATTTTTTTTTCGTTCAACCAATAAAAGACTTATAGGTCATAAGGTGATACTTATACCTATTCTCTAAGATTTATTAACCATGGCATTTTTCGATAGCGTTTTCTAGCTTTCGACTTTGCCAAATAGGTATGATTATCCTCGTCATCCTCCTATCCCTATCCCAATTTATTTGGGGTCGGCGCAGCAAACCTTCTGCTTCCATACATCTCCATTAGCCGCCGTATCAGTAGTCACCTTTGCCCGTCATGACAATTAAACATATTTGTTAAATGAGAGGCCGCATCTAACCCAGATACCTACCTATTACACTTTGAAGAAGATATTATCATTAACGTAGGCATACGTTCCTTGTACTCCTTCCTAAAGCTGTTAAATATATGCAGCTCTTTGATGAGAGAGAAGGCTAAGTTGTTCTCTTAATGAGTTCTCGAACCAAACTTTAGGCGTAAACTGCTCTTTTGACGAATTAATTTTGAAGTTTGACTTAATGGTGCTCTAGACAGACTTTTTGCATAAAGCCGAGGCGCATTATTACTTTTAATAATGCCTTCCGAAATTCAAAGGAGATAAAAATGTTCGGGATTTTTAAAACAATCTTTGTTAAAAAAAGATTGAATAAATAATTGCACACCGTTTATTTTTTACGTTCTGAAATAAAAAAACTGGAAATTGTTCTGAATACAGAACTGTTATTTTTATACTAATGCTCCTGTTCGTTGTGAAAAGGCAAAGTCAAGATCTTTTCTGAAACATTTTAATTAAACGTCACTTAAAAAAGTTGTAGCAAAAATGGAATAAACAATTTTGCTGTTGAGAAGAGAGTGGTGGTGGTGCTGACCGCTTGGATTGCGGCCAGAGATACGAATTTTGCGGCCATTTTTACACTACTTTTGAACGATTCGCGGCGTGTGTAACTCAGGCATGCCTATATAACTGGAGCACTTTATATCTACGTGCTCCAGACCAGTAGTAGGGTTGAAATATGGCTTTTATGAATGGACGAGTTTGTGCGGTTTTTAGGAAGCAACCTTTTGATGTTTGAGAAGCATTCCTGCTTTTAGCTCACTTTGAAAATTGTTTGTTTTTGCCCTGGAAAAAACGGACCATTGTCAAGCAGCTTACCTGCATCTACGTAAAGTTGGGTTCGTAGGGCCGGAATAATTGGTTTAAATTCCTAGTTCAGTAGCATTAAATTTTGCCATTAACCTGAAACTTTACGACGTTACACATTAATTACACTTGTAGTAATATAATTTAATTTGAGTTTAGTTTAAGTCGTTTGTTGGTCGACGGTCCGCTATTATTTTAGGTAGTTATGTTAAGGGTTGAAATTAATTAAGTACGTACTTAGGGAGTGCAAGTAGGTACATTGCACTTGGTAAGCTACGTGTAAATTAGGTTACATTTAAGCCTCTATTAAAGCTCACAGCTCACATAACATAGTTTAAACCTAACAAAATTTAGTCTAAGAAGTTGACTTAGTCCCAAGCCACAATTTTGATCCGTAAAATATGTTTATCTACTAACAGTAGGTACATAATTGAGTTCACTACTAAGAGAAATAAAGCTAATCAATCCGACCGACATTTGTTTTATGTTATCTATCTCCTATCTATGGTGGCCATTGCCAAGGGGACGCCATAGGAACCTCCTAAAGAGGGCTGAGATAAGTCTTGCCCACGCAGTAAGCTGGTTTTAGTTTTACTCTAATGCTGGGGTCGCACTTGCGACTATCATCTCGAAGCAATGTTTGCCAAAATTCCCTAGGCTTTGCTGGATACTACTTGATAAATTTATACGATTTACTTGTTATCGTGCTAATGTAGGTTAACAATTTTGTTTTTTTTTAATGTATCGCCACCCGTCCGATTTCTAGGGGCTCGGACTCATGATAGCCGTGTGTATTAACAAACACACGGCTACTACAACTAGTATGAAGCTTCTTAAGTTCGTGACGATAGACATAAGTGCGGCCCCAGTTTTGCAGAACGTTGCCATTCGTCGCTATATAGACGACGGAATATCAAATAATGAAGCACGTGTCTTCTTTTGAACATCCCCAATCAATATCCGTCATTACCTTTCAAGTTTCCATGACAGACTATTGATCACAGATTATTGTTATTACCACTATAATACCATAAACAACAAATATTTGTAAGAAAGTGTATTATTTTACATGTAAATGTTTCTGTATTATCGCTTTTTGCATTTCAACAGCGTTTCAGCATCTCATGGGATAACAACCGTGTTTCCTTATCTTCCACAAACTACTTTGAAAATATACGCAAAGAATATTCTTTGTTCAGATGTCAAAGGAAATATATGTAGGTAGGGTAGGCATATCAGAATTTCGGTAGGATGTTTGTAAGAAATCCTATGTTGTTCTCAAAAGATTTACTATTTTTAGACGATGACCTTTAGAAGAGGATTTTCTTATGTATTTTTTCCTTTATTTTTTTTTAATGTTGACGTGTGCTGGACATAAGTTTTCAGACGACAGTAGGAATACTTAAGCTTATGTAAAATGAATATAGATGTTAGTGCCTCATAGCATGCGCACTCATAGCTAGCGATAAAGGTTTAGTAATGCAATGACACTAGCTTTCGTTTAGTCTACTACTAGTACTACCTTTACATATTAATAAACATGGAGTTAAGTTATGCCAAACTTACCTAAACCTGGAACAATGTAATTATTACTGGTCTATGCACTAGTATTGCGTAGGCTAGAGCCACAGAATAGAATGGGCAGATAGTGTACAAGGAGTTTTAAAATATGTTTAAGTTTTGTTTATGTGTCATGTGTATGTGTTATGTTAGTGTGTTTTGTGTGTGTGTTTGATCTCGATAAATTGTTGGAGTTTATACGAACGACGTCTAGAAATAAGTATATATTTATACTATAAATATGCATAATTCTATGTAAGTAATGTAAATGGAACACGAACACAAATTAATTCTATATAAATACAGCCAGGGCTTGCGACTGTAGTTTCAAAATTACAATGAAGTACTCTTAGATACGTGTATTTTCATACTGAAAGTGTATAAACTTTGCATATCAATTCAAAAGGGTAGTTTCAGGCTAGCTTACAAGTATTATGCATAATCTCGCTAAAGTCAGGGATAAGATAAAATTTATCTGCGTTCAAATTGATCCTCAGACAGTTCATAAAGGCATAAGCCTACATTTGCCTCTCCTTTCATTCTCCTAATAAATGTGATGTTTATTTAAGTGAAATTTGTCTGCCTTGAAAAGCTTCTTGTTAAATGTTCCGAAAAATATTTGTTTCTTATTCAGGGAATTCAAATTGCGATTACACGCACCATTTATTTTTACATTGATAAATCAGTGATTTGTATTTTGTTACTGCAATGATTAGTAGACGTAGCCTGAGTTGATTTTCATTTGTTGTTATTAAAATTCTATTTTGCAACACGTATTTGAAGAAAGAACGATATTTTATTCTCATAAAACCATACAGTTGTTATTAAAGTGATCGTGAGGAAAATTAAAAAATATATTGGCTCATAGCAGAATTGTTTTGTCAGGTATCAATCGTAAGTACCTTGTGTATTGTCATGGGGGAAGCGAAACCACACAGGAAAATAGGCTATGTGGCAACCAATGGGGGTGAAAACATTTATTTCTCACCCGACACACTTTGTGAGATTTATTTCTTCGCAACACAACAAACAATATGTGCAAAAGTTGAGGACTTACTTGAAAATATTGCTTAACTTTTATGTTGATTTTATTCAAAATGTATTTAAACACCCCCAAAATATTATAGAAGGGTAACGCTTACATTTACACCTAACAATGATTGACGAACACCATAAAGAGTTACTTATAAGGGTAATCTCCGAAGTCAAAGTGTGATGAATTGATTGATTCTGTCTTAGCTGCCGGATAAACAACAGCCTCCCACAAATATACTGATTAGTAGGGAACAGGAGCGTACTGCCGACACGATTAACACCAGTTTCGCATGACCTGAAATGGTTGTTTGTTTTCTTGGTTTATGGAGCCGTAAAGGGGAGATAGAGAGGTCTACATCACTGGTCGAACTTACCACTGATGTTAGGTTTCGTAGCTGCGGTTTTAACGTTTATCCGTTCATTTGTTCTTATATAATAGGTGTGTTTAGACATGAATTACGACTGCCTGTAATTTACTAGTACTTTGGAAGCGACTCTTTATTTTCACATTGAGACGTATAGAATTTAATTTAGATATTTCATACTCTTTCCACAACACATTCCAAGTAAGAATCACTTATCTATTGGGGGCACAATAATAAAAACAAATACGACATAGATAAAAGAACTTCCAGACCAAAAGGTTCGGTATTTGCATTCGAATGAGGCGAAACCCTTCAGTGAAACCAAATATAATTTTATTGTCAATGATTTCGGTCTAAAAGCTTCTACACGACCGCTAATATTGTATCACACGATATTAGGCGATGACGCGCGATATCTCGGATGTCGACCCCACCGAATATGTATAATATGAGGTAGGTAGGTTATTACGAAAAGTTTTAGAAAAAGCCGAGTGTCAAAAGGGAACGGAACGCGGTGGGAAATTAAATTTCCGAGGACACAGAGTTTGATTGCTTTGCGGAATTGAAAATTAAAATTGTAGATGTAATATTTGTATTTTACGTTCAATTTCCTTCCCGGAAATAGTAGCAGTAGACATCGGAAGTAAGTGATATTAAAACGAAGAGGTCCCGTAGTATATACCTATAAGTGCGACGGTTTGCTTATAAAGCTTGATATGACTCTCCAAATGGAATAATTTCATTAGAAGGTAATCATTACCTGTGACCTTCTCTCTAGTGCATGATGGCTTTCACAATACTATTTGTAATCATTCAAACTGGGCAATTATCTACATCAACATCATATAGAGGTAATCTTTGAAAATACCTGTCCGATTATAAAAACCAGTACTCCAGTACCAGTACCTCTTATAAATCAGAGGTAATTTGTGAAAGTACGGTTCCGATTATAAAAATGTTTTCACTGATAGAAAGATATTTTATTGCCGAGTGCTACAAGGTTTTTACAGTACCATGTTTTATGATAAACTTGATTAAACTTAGTACTCGGACGAAGTCGCGGGTAGAAGCTAGTTGTAAATAGTCAAAGAAGCACATTAAATACCTCAGTAACAAGTAAAAATTGTATATTGCTACCCATGAAAAGGTACTAAAACTATACTATAATAACTAGAGCATGTCATCTGTTCAGATACGCCGATCTATCCTCATGAAGTACGTAAGCTCCGAAAAGCTTCTATACAAAAACATAGAGATTTTCCCGGCGGCTGGCTAGCAAAGCGTACCGTCGCACGGAATTGGCCGCTGCATACACACACCGATTGTCAGAAGCTGGAAATGGATTCTGCCTCAATTCAGCTTGGTCTGTGAAATCTGGAAAATGGAAGCGAAGCAGACATGCGATTGATTTGTTCTTGGTTTGTTATGTGTTTGATTACGTGAGAAGCCTTTTAGGTATGACAAAAACTTCTTAGTTTTATCCCCCTCTTTGAATATTGTGTTTTACCTATTCTGTCATTTAGAAGTATCAGCATATTATTATTTCGAACATGAGTTCAATCCTGAGGGAAATGACATAGCGTAATGCTAATAGAAAAACGTTATTTTCATTGGATTATAGGATTTAGTCTGTTATTACTCGTATTGGTACCTACGTAATAAAATATTGGATACACTATATTCAAGGGTATCTCTTTGTGAAATATTTTAAATTTGGGGTTTTGTTAAAATACACAAAAAATATTTACGTAAAAGCAAAAACATCACTGTAAACTTTTTCGCCGTAAATGCTCGAAATATATTTGTGAATTTTGACGAGCGTACACATAAGCCCTTATGTATTGACGTTGATAGAACTGAGATAGAACACGAATATTTGCGCGTTGATTCAGCAAAAAAGTAGATTTCAGACGTGTCAGCACAAACGAGGTACCGTTAATCTATTACAGATTACAGTAACGTGTGTAGGTACAGTATCTGGGTCACATACTACGGTAGGTCTTTTAAATCATTATGATTGGTGGATATTTGAAGTAAAGCGCTTTAGAAGAAGGGTGTCCCGGTTACATAATATGGGGTAGGACGGACGCCGGACGTCAAGTTCGTGAATTCGAATGCCTTTCTTTATTGGAAGGAGAAAAATGTGAGTAGAATGCCGCAGGTGTAGTGTCGCGTAGCGGGGCGTAGCACCGCGTAGACTTGCGTAGCAATGCGTAGCATGGTATTCACTTCATTGTATGAACCGACAAAGGTCTCTCATTTTCAAGGTTTACGGGCCTCAGGTCAGACAATTCAGTTTGTTTGGGATTTTAATGATTATCCTCTGTACATTTTTTTTTTAAAGGCAAATAAAGCACATTGTAAATAAAATAATTATTTTAAAGGCTATACTTAATTATAATGCATTGTGATTGAATTTAATCCGTTTATTCTGCAATAATAATGTATAAGACAGGTTGGATGCGGTACGCGTTACATTATTGGTATTAACATATTCGTACTCGCGTTTAATTTGGGGAAATTTATTTGGGTCGGTCTGTTTAAATATCCACTTTAATTATAATAAGCGAACCATAAAGATACTTTATAAGCCTCTTGTATAAAATAAGGTTGTACTTCGGAATACGTCCCCGTATGCCTGCGGAGTCTTTGTTTAAAATGTTTGCAACATTTTCCTTATTAGAAGGATGCTTCACAAGAATTTTCCCACAATTTTCTACTCGACATTCTATGACTGCAATATTTTAAGTGGGCCCTCTTTTATAACCTTTCATGGAACCGTATTTTTTACATTTTACTATAAAACACTCTAATGAAGAAAATAAGAAGTTAACTAAATAAATAATAAGGTTTTTATGATTATAAACGACTAACTTATTCAGTCAAGAAGAATTGCTTCCGGTACTAGGCATATTGAGCTGAGGTTCTTGATTATTAGGTGAGGTTAGGTTAGAGACCAGCGCGTTATTACAGAAAGTAGCAAAATAAGAACATTAAAAAGTCAGCATGAAAGGGTGACTTAGTTCAAACAACAATGCCCTAGAATAATCCCTGAAAGACACGTAAGCAACACACATTATGCAGCACTTCATGAATACTTAACAAGTTAATGAGATGCGTCAATATTACCCAGTTACTTGGGAGCCGAGCTACGCAAATACGTGTAGATACACGTTCTAAATAATTAGTGTGCCGAGCTAATAGGTTGCGGCGCGATGCTAACGAGCGGTGCCGGCCACATTTGCGAGTGAAGCGCGGTTCAGCGTCTTGCTAACTATAAGGGAGATGCTACACATGTAGCGGGAAAACAACGAGCGTGGAGCGACGATGAGAGCAGCTGAGGATGATTAGGCTAATGTGAAGCTGATTCACCAGGGGGAAATCTCAAAGTTTAACAATGATTGCATTCCCATTTCGGACTCAATCTGTTAAACATACTTGTACTATGCTTACCTACGTTATCGACAACAGATGCTCTCTGAGTGTATTTACACGGACCGCATAATAGTAAAATACCTCTGGATTGAACAAAATTATTGTTTTGTCAATATTGTTAAGTCTGGAACCATACTATTGTATTACCTATTGAATACCTGTGATAATACTTCTTTATTGAATAAAAAGATTTTGACATTGATTGTCACTGAGATGAGATTGTGACTAGATTTTGGTTAGATTGGGAATGTTTTTAGTTACGAGAATTGGTCTTCTTGACACTAAGATTGCGACTGTCATTTAGTTATGAGACTGCGGCTTCTTAAATCATTCAGCAGACAATAAGCTATATGCAACAATAGAAACACTTGCGTGTGAAGTGTACCGCCTACCAGAGGCCAAGCTTTTCAGCAAGAGTTTAATCTCAAACATAATCGTATTTAGCATATAGTAAACCATTCGAATGTGATTGTATCAATCTAGTTCTCTTGGTCGCCTTCGCTCATACTTCTCAATAAACATAACATTATCCCTGACTTTGCCCGCTCCGCTTCCCGTGTGCGGTATAACGAAGACTATAATCAGCAAGACCTTGTGTCCCTCATAGCCAATATGACACCCACGACCTTTCCTTTGATAAATTATGCATATGTCACGCCTCGTGTCCTCGCATCATCGATGTTGTGACGGCTAAATAACACACGCTTTGCTCTCTGACACTCGCTAAAGGAAAATTTACATGGAAGAGCAAAAGGGAATATGTTTATACTCATATTGCTTTGAAGATGGTTTACGTTGTCTCTCAACTGTATGAAAAATTCTTACTTACATGTAAACGTAAGTGTAAATAAAACAACAAAAAAAGAAGACAAATATTTTTCATTCGGATTTCTCTGTATTGACGAGTGTTACTTCAATATTAACTTCAAATGCGAGTAGGTTTATGGAATTGCTATATTTCTTATAATGATAGCATTAAGTTAGAATTTATTGAAGGTAATGTAATGTGGGGTATGTCCCACATAACATTACCTTCAATAAATTTTCTTGAGCTGAAATAGGTAGGAACAATCAAAAGAAGGGCATTTAGATAGTCTTATATTAAGCAATTTTTAGGGAATATAAATAAAGAAATAAACATTATTGGAAACATTTTGAAGTGAAATGTTAAAAACCTATTAGCATATGAAGCCATTTCAATGTAAGTAAGTATTCAAAACTCAGTGCCAAACTTGTTTCTTCAAGTTTATGATAATATATACATATTTTGCCTTCATCGTATCATCATGTTGCTCTAATTGTCTAAAGTTAGCCTAACACTTTATCAGGGTTATCTAAACTTAAACTGACTTTTGTTCAACGTTAAATTCCTTAAAACCATTTCGCAATGTTTTCTTAGGAAAAATTCCGTCATTATTTTAAGCCGAGCTCAATTTAACTCTAAAAACAAGTCCCCTGGGCGTATCCAAACAACCATTTGTAAACAGGCGGATCTTTTAACCGGATCACAGCAGCAGCGGCGACGGCGAACATTTTAGCGTAAGTTCCTTTTTTGTTTTGAGTATCTTTTAGTTAAATGAAAAATATCGCAGCGTCTATACGGGTTCCGTGTCCTGAAAAGGCGGTATTATATAAGTTATTGCTCAGTAACGATATATCAGCTCCGATAACACATGTCTCAACATCTTTGTGAGTAGAACGCCATCCCCGGGGCGTATTCAGTGCGTCGGTCGTCAATCTCGCTGCCATCCCTGCGGCTCGTCAAATCGTACACAGCTGTCTGGTATTTTCAGTGCTTTACAACATCCCTAGGGAGGTGATGTACTGCCTGACATGCTTTAGTGTTATGCTATTGCTTTTAAGATGTTCTAGCGATAAGTTATGTCAAGGATTTTCTTTAATTTATTTAGTTGGAGGTTTTTATAACTCATATGAGTAACTCCTACTGCTGTATTTTATTTACTCAATTACTCCAACATAATAAATTAAATCATTCTGCGCATTTGATCTACAAAGTGTTGTTAGGGAATATTTAATTTTTTTTTTTTCATAAAATGTAAACATTAGACCTTTGACATTCAAAACGTGTAGCTGACAATTTCAATACTTAATTTTTGTAGGCAGTGTCGTTTGTTAGGGACATTCACCCGATAACTACGAGGTAAGCAATTTATCGCTCTAGTGTTCGACTTAGATGCTCTAACAGCTTCGGTGCTAATGGTTCACATGTGTAATAATTTGTGTAGATCTTAGATAGTAGTTGATTGGTAGCTATTTGTATACTATTTTTAATGTCTAGTTGATAATTTGTCTTAACCCAACAGCAACAATTGTAAAGCATTTGAGAGCAGGGAGGTGTTACCTTTGTTCCTTTACAAAGCAATGGGACTATACGAATTATAAAAAATCCAACATAAGCTGGCGATTTCGTCCGCGCGCATTTCGAAATTTTTACAAACTCGTGAATTTTAAAATTGGAGTACATACTAGTACAAGTATATGCTCTTTTCTAAGCCCATTTAGTACCATATTTCATCAAAATCGGTTTAGTTGTTATGCTGGGAAAGCCAGACCGATTTATTGTCGTATTATTAACCTTAGTATGTACTGATAAAAGGCGACGTGACTTAATAACAACATTTGGATGTCGAATTACATTAATATTTAATACGTTATGATTTAAAAAATAAGTAAGTAGGTACCCTGAAAGAAACACAAAGAATGTGAGTTATATCTTCCATTACTTATTATTTACTGTTCTGAAACCAATTCCTTTGATATGTAGAGCTTTTGAAATATCATAAAAGGATCTTAAATTGAAATAAAAAATCAGACCCTTAACAAAATGGCCTCCTTTTTACGCATAAAATATCTAGGCACTGAAGAATATGTCTGAGTTATAAAGATGACAATACTAGTGGTTACATTTCTATCCATATTCTGTACTCGAATGGATGAGTTCTCGATGATGAGATGTTTACGGCCCCGGAAGAAATCTCGGTAAGAATCTGAAAGCATTTTCCATACATACCTTTTACATATCTAACATGCTTGTAATTCAAAGAGGTATAAACTGATATCACCTTTTGAACACCTTGCGTTGGCCTGTGGCGCTATACCGTTGTTATATAGTATTAAATTCATTATATTCCCTGGTAATAATTAATTTATGATCGTATATTATGGCCAGCAAATTACACTGTGAAACATTTATATAGGGACAAACGGAACCAATTAATCAGTCTCATTATTAATACTGCTACCGTCAACCGAGACCGGAAAATAATTTAAAATAAAGTGTTTTTCTTTTCACTTTAACCAACTTTTTTACCATTGGGTCGGTTACACGAGCGTGAAAATCACAACTTTGTTCAGGAAACTACATAGTCAAATAGAAAATTCATGAAATTTATATGGATGTAACTTTTGAGGCTTGAGTCGTGAAATCCTTTGATAGCGCCGTGAAATATGTTTACAGCTATGAGATCTTTTGAATATTAATTCAAGTCACGATTACATTGATAATAATTATTATTATTTATCTCATTCCCTAAATGTGGGGTGGCGTGACGGAGGTTTATCATGGGACGGAGCAGCATTCATCCACCTATTTGTATAATGGAGGTATATTCAACTGAGAGTACCAATTTGTTTGTCAAACATTGTTGATACACGGCAATTACCTACTTGAATGTGTAGAAGGCATGACAAGCCACCTGGAGATGCATATTGTAGTGGTATTAGTCTGCTACTCATATTGATTATACCTGGAGCGTGACGTGGTGACTTGTATATGAGTGCCATACAGATAGTCCCAGACAGAGTGGTTCAAACAAAAACGTGCAATAGGCTTTTATTGATTACTTGAAAACAGATATACTTACTTACAATAATGCTGTACCTAAAAGTTTATAAATTATTACTATCCTTGTAAAATTCTGGCATTATGAAATGGCAATTCGACATTAATCATTAGTCTTAGATCTATCATAAGTATGTCATAATTTGACCTATCACATTTTCATTTTTTGAATTTGTATTTTTTTATTACGTTTATCTTCTCATACCCTGATTACAAAAAAATATAGCCCATTATAAACACCCTGTATAGTTATCATAGTCAGGAGATGAGTAAAGAATGATGTATAGATGAAGGATGTATGGATGTGTAGAAAAATCCTGCAACTTTTCTGGATATTTTTTCCTTAGATTTACTCTGAGTGTAGTGAAAATATAAAATCGGGAGCGCAACCAAGAGATTTTGTTCCTCTCAAATCAAAAATCATTTTGTAATACATGAATTGATATATTTGTTTACATATGATCGCGTTGCAGCGTTGCTCGGTTGAAATTTCACAGTGATTTGCATTTAAAGTACCTTTCAGGGATTGCCGTTTGTGGGCAACACACACCGGTACTTACCTACCTTAGTATATATGGAGGGCTTCGATCGCATTAAGTTCTATATACCTACGTATAGGTAAGGGTACAGCAACATAGTAAACAACGGGGAATTCAATAAAATAGATGTGTAAACCAATCGAATACAATGTAGTCAGAGCTAAAATGTAGTTCTATTTTATTTATCAACGCTTCTGCCACTCGCTGTATTTTGTTTATACCCGAGTTTTGATTTCCCATGAAATGTTACATTGTTTGTTGCCGCATTAAATAACTTTATTATAATTATACCTATAAAAAAATAATTCATTTGACGGTATAGTCAACATAATACTTTTTATGAGGGCCATGAAAACCCTATAACTAATGTTTACGGATATTATTTAACCCGTTAAAAACCGCAATAATTATAAACAAGACGGAAAACGAGAAATAGCCCGTAGATTAGAAGCTGCAATAAAAATTCTTTAAATCTCTCTGGCATCATTAAAATGGTTTGTTTCAGTAGACATTCATCAAGCGGTAGTTTAATTAAAACGAAAGTCTTGTGGCAACACTTTTTGCTGTTGACTGACCCAACAGGGTAATGTGATTACAGGGCGACATGGAATAATAAAAATATGGAGTGTATTATTTTATGAAAATAAGTTTAGCAATATTAACAATATGTGGCGATGACAATTTCTGTCGAAGATCTAGTGCATAAAATAGCATACTATTGGAGAGATCTATGTCCAATATTCGTCTGCTATTGGCTGGTAAATTGATTATGCTTATTGATTATGCATATTACTGCTGCATCATTGCATGAGTTGGGTACCTAGTACCTGATTAGACAAAAGCGATAAAATTATTACGACTGTTTCAGTCACGGCGTGCGGCAACCCCTATGTGAAATCTAGCTTTGGACTCCATTTCATCATACTCCACGTCCGGTAGCCATTAATTTATGCTAAATGCTGGCGGTATTACTCGCCGCTCGTGTAAACATAATGCCGTCCGATGCATTGAGGATAGAATTTAAATGTAAATTTGTACTTTTTGCCCATTCACGCCGCTTTTTTTAACGTTTCATTTTGAGATTCAAGGTTGAATTTGTATGGAATACTGTGAAGAAGGTTTTTATATAACCCGGATGATTTGTATAGGTACGTGAACGAATGAGTTGTATGCCGATTCAACTTAGGTATTTACTGAAATTATATGGTATCTTTAATTTTGAGTTACGATGAGTATAGCTATATTCGGTTCAATCTGCTTTTCTTGGATCGATCTCCAAAAGATAGCTCAAAAACTACAATGTATATTATTTTGTACATTTTGAACATATTCAATAGTTATAGTTTACTGCTACAATACGAAATAGAACAGAGCAACGTTTTATACTTCTCCCGAGGCGATAAAATGTATCAATGGCGACAATTCTTCGGCAAACATCGATAAATTCGGTTCAATGTGTATCCTATCTAGACTAATACATAGATAGTATTGACACCGTTTGTGGTAATACCCTCTCTCTATATTTTTCTCTGTTTCTACCGATAAATCATCCATTTACAATGTCATTTTGTGTGTTGGGTATATATTCCTATCTTATCAATTTTCTCTTTCAATAAAAGGAACTTTTATACTCAGTGATACTTTCAAGTCACTTAATAACGTTCTGCCTTCTCAGCTGATTAATAGTTAAGTGTCAGTTGCAAAGGCCTAATTTTTGACCGAGGGAAGCCGTAACAAAAATTAATAAGTACGTACAGTTAGGTATATAACTATCTATCTTGAAACCAAAAGACAACACAATCGAATACTGGTTTTATAATGTTTTCATTTTAAGGTGTATTAAAAAAACCTGCAGTGTGATCTGAATACGTTGTTTGATAATAGTAGACAGAAGATACCTACTAATGACTGCGTTATTTTTCAATGGCAGTACTTAGAGTAGCTGTTATTCCGAATTTGAAAAGGGAATTCAGTAGGAATAGACTTGTATGAAGTCCATGCCATTAGTAGATGTATCGACGGACAGTACGTACCATTCCCTCAAGAATGACAATTACCTACATTGTAATGAACAATTTCTGTTCTCATTTGTGTATTTTCTATTTATCTCGTTAGGTATGCGGTTTCCAATGCGCCTAAATGACCGCAGCCCGAAATTTACGTACATCGTGCGTTACACGTGTACGTGAGTTAGATTTACGATGGATCGTTGAGATCGAAAGATTTGGTCATGTCGAAGTAATCCAGGCTCGTACGTCAGACACGTTTACATCATCAAATAAGTTTGCTTTGTCCTCGTGGTGGAACAAGGGCCCTTAGGCGACGGCCCATAGCTTCGCACTTCTGTACGTGATCATTACGCGTATGGTGCTTCCATTCAATTTGCTCAGCTAACGAGACGCTGTATTGTTTTCTATACTAAATACTGAATGTTTATAGCTTTCAAAATGTGCGTTATCCATGCATCAAGCAATAACTGTAGAAATAAATAATAATTTCAAGTGTTATGGAAAGGCTCTCCTTTTACGAGCGCAGAATTATAACTTGTAGGTTTTATTGCACAGTCAAATTGTAAATACGATTCAAAGAGAGGCCTTTCATAGTAACATAGCAATATTGGAGATAATAAAAACATAACGTATAAAAATATAAATTGCGTAGCACTCGTAGCAGGTGCCACGAAGCGTGAACACAGGCGTTATTATCAGCGCGGGTTCCGTCCCAAAAACCCTTTTCCTCTTAGCCGTCTAACCGGAAACCGGAAAACCCGTATTCAATGGGTTATCGTTGGAAATTGTGATTTGGAAAGCGTGTGAGTTTTACACCTCGTATTTTACATTTCATCGCCCTAGTGCTTTTGAGATAAAAAAGGCTATTCGATATGAATTACTTTAAAATTTTCTTGCTTATTCTGTGTGACGAGGTTTTCTTTTGGAATACCCCTGTATGTTTTACAGGATAATAATATAATATTATATTATTACATATTATATTATCATAGAAGTTAATTTGAACTAAACATATTTCAATAATATCTGCAAAAAATCGGTTTCTTTATTCATCTGGTATTCGTGAATACTGCATATCATACGCAATATGTTAAAAAACATTTTGTTAGATATTAGTGTAACCAAAAAAATATCCACCATGTCCACGTTTAGCCCGGGGCATGAATACAAAATGTTAATATAACTGGCATTCTGTTAACACGGAGCAGCGTGGCCGTCCGTTACAAAGAGTAAACAACGTAAACACACAAGTTATCCGCGGCATGCACGCCTCGCGCCCGCGTCGCTCCCGTCTCGCCCTCGCTTCGCTCCCGTCTCACCCTCGCTTCGCTCCCGTCTCGCCCGCGCCACGTCGCGCCATTTTGTTTCGGCTAATTAACGTAGGATTGTCACAGACCCCCGGGGACCTTGTTAATGTACCTATGTGTTGTACAAAATGTCTAGCTAGGGGTTAAATTAATATTGTTGGCAGAATTTTTGAGGTAGGTATATTTTTTTGGCAGTTTGAGGTAGGACGATAGTGAAAGAATATGATTGTTGTGTTGACTGTGACCACAATTAGATAGACGGGGGGATTTAATTTAAACTAATCAGTCTTGAAATAAGAAATGGTAATGAAGCTGTATTCAATGAGGATTACCATTGCAAGGTTAAAATAAACTTTGAATTTTGTTGTCAGTTTTAGAGTTGTACCTACCACACCGTCTCTACGGTGTGGTAGGTACAACTAAATAAACCCTCTGGTAAATAAATAGACCAGAGGGTTATTAATTTATTATAGTTGAAGGGTTAATGGAAAGCCAAAAATCTTACTTTGTGTCAGGAAATTCAGCAAATAATAACTCGTTGTACTTTTATGGAAAATGAAAAATCATTTTTACAAAAATTGGACTGCATTGACGTAAAATAGTTTGTTTCAAGTAAGTAGGTACTAATATAATAAAGTTTATACCTACGAAATCTGTAAGTACTAAAGTATGTAATTTTTACAAACCTCAGCAAGATTTGTGCAGTAACAAATTTAAGTGGGAGTGTAAAACATTTTTTCCCTTTTACCACAAAACGTGATCACTGTAATATAACTTTTATTCTTGATATAAAAATTCTTAGCTTGATATACGACGCTGTAAATCATTCCTTTCATAGTAATAAGTCTTCTAGGACAGCTACACTACTCTGGTGTAGTGGTTACGACCGTGACAGTCGATCACGAGGTTCGTGTTGAGCTTCTAGGGTGAAAAATTTTTGTATGTTCATTATAAACCATCAGTTCAAGATGCCTAATGCCTATGGCCCGTGAGACCTAACAACAGGGTTCGGGATATTATACCTACATGAACGTTAGTACAGCTTCACCTCTTAGCAGTAAAACCGCGATGTTACATCATTTACTCCTAAAGTGCCACCAAGTTCCTGCGACAATATAAGTACCTAACACTTAACACATTGAACGTCGAGGGCGCATGGGGTCACACAGGCAGTTACACAATTTCTTCATTGCCCTTTTGGGGGTGGAAATGACCGCATTACCTATATGTATTTACGTAATAGAGCAGCCGTCACATGGGTAAAAAATTGCGAACATTTTGCCGTAAGCCGAAATAAATGGCCTATTATATAAGAAAGAAATGCTTGTACGAAAACCGTAGCAAGAAAAAAAAAACTATTTTCAATGTTAGTTTTTTTCCTTTACCCACTTACATTCATTTTTCCTAACGGACTGTTCGAGTTCTTCTTTTGTTCGAAAGTATCGAACGAATCAGGCTTTTTGTAAAGAAAACTAGGGCTCTTTCAGCAAAAGTTGCAATTCCTAATTAGTTTGCAAATTGGTCTCACTGATATTGGGTTTCGAACTAAGTTTTGATTTTATCATACTTCGAAAACTTCAAGCTTTTTCTTTTCTACTCAGAGTCGTCCTGTTATCTCATTGTTATTATAATGAAGTAAGTTTGATTTAGTGTTGGATTAGACGTGTAACAAATAGAAGGTTCGATTTATGGTAGAATTGAGTCCTGCCTACAAGAACATAAGAAAAATATCAAACTTTACGACCGCCGTTACAAATATACTCCGTAAATACTGCAATAGGAAATACAGTAATATATTTTGTATGTAATAAAATATAAAAAACACTTTACGCCGGTGACAAAGCAATATTTTGATAGGTGTTCTGGTTTACTACCGACGACGGCTCGTATAACTGACGGTAGGACGTAACTCAGCGGAGCTAGCTCGTATAAAAGTTGTAAAACGTCGTGAACTAACTCTAACTCATTTACCTGCCTCCTATCTATTTATTTTATTTCTAGTTTTACGTTTCGCACCTGAATCACTCATTATCTTGTTTTGATAATAAATATATGAAGAAGATACTGCTAACCACTTATACGAATTTGTTTAATAGACACTTCTATTAATGTTTACCAAAGTGGATGTTTGTCTAGGATTTACTTTTACTTCGTGGAAATCGTTAGGAACATAACATCTCATTTCAACGGTTTATGGTGTTACTCTAGTTTGTTGATATTGAGTTCACGGGTGCCAGGCGCTTTATGAGTAATAACACGACAGTGTTCACAAAAAGTAATGTGATATTTAATGATTCGGATACTCAATAACAAGTCTTGGTCTTAATAAAACAATTTATTTATTTAAACTCGGCAATGTAAACTTACAAAATATATTACAGACAGTGAACAGGATATTTGGCACATGTTGAGCCGATGAGACCTTTCAGACCGGTAGCTAGATATCGTACCAAATATTAAAAGTATGTTACATAGAGTATTATTCGGCACAGAATTATGATGGCTCTCACGTTATGATCGGTTTGTTAATCCAATTTACACTCAGTTTACACCAAATAACGTAAATATATTTAATTATCATTTCAATTTTCCATGTCAATTTACTTCGATCCTTCCTTCGAGCATTACAGGAAAAATATTTTTTTTAACTTATTTACCTGTTGTAAATTTTCCTAATAATTAAGTCTACTTTGGCAGTACCACTGTATCGATTTATTTACAGATTATTATAACTGGAAATATTAACATTTTCTTAATCTATTTAATGAAATGTCAATTTATTCTAATCGATTTTATAGTTATAAAACATCGATATATCTACGGATTTTATAACATATTTCTCAAATTGATATAAAGGTATAAGAATTAAGAATTATAAATTAGAAAATTTGGTATTTCAGACGCGCCAAGTACGTCAACTACACACACGTAGGTCTGTCTGGTTTATAGTAAATCGTAAAATTTGGCACATGTGTATCTTTGGCAATAGGGTCGCTACAAATCATGATTATAAAAAGAATTCATTGGAAACAATATCAAAACTTTGTAACATCGGGTCGCTTACGTTATAACAGCACTTATTCTATACAAATTAGATATGAAATTATTTACAATAATATATCGTAAACATCTACGCTACTCGAGTCGACAAACGAACCTTCAGCTAGTTTGAACATTCACAGCAGGCCGCGGTACCACTGGTGTTGCGACTTGCGCCAGCCGCTGGCCGCAGCAGCGAGGGGGTTATCGGAGCGTCCGCCGCTTGTGCCTACACGTCGCTGGGGGGCGAGGCGGCGGGCTCCGGCCGCTAGTGCAGCTGGCTCTTCGTACTAAACCCGTAGTGCAGGTAAGGCGAGCCGGCGCCGTCTCGTGCGCCCCCCGGCCCGCCTCCCCCGCCGCCCGCACCACCACCTGGACACTTCAGCGCTGAACGTAGCTCCGACGCCATCTCGGAACACAGCGACGCCTGCGCATGAAACAATACCTAAGGTTGCAACTACGCCACGGTTGATAGACGATATCTGATTGTGTATTTTATAAATTCAAATGTCGATGATTGACTTCGTTTTGGTTGCATTTATATAGGACATTAACATTTATCATCATTGCAGTAGGTATACATGTAGCATCACTGCTGTTCATCTTACTTGATCTTAGACATTACGTTAACCGATTTGCGGTCTCCAGTCAAGAACATGTTTACACCATACCGAGGTTTTCGTGCCTTTGTGCACGGGCCACGGCATTATGCTGAGCGTCAGCCGTTTCGCGCATAATTCTTAATTATTTTGTAATTATTTGTTTTTTTTTTATATTTAATGTCATCTTGTTTTTTTTTCGATTTTATGTACAATTTTCTATTTTTTCTTTTTATTTCTCGTCACTTTCACGTGAATAAACAGTTTTTATTTCTTTCTTTTTAATTTCAATAATACAGCTAATATGACAGGCGCATAAAAATATTTCAAGTATTAGCAATCATAAATCATACCTCTTCCTTCTGTGATCCAGGCAGCAAAGAAGATATAGAATTGTAATGAGTTAAATCAAATGATTTATTGTAGTAAAAAGTGTCAAAAGAAGGCATAGCACATTCCGAAAATCAATTAATTAAATTGAAATTCAATGTAAAATAACTCTCAAGTACTTCATTAATTTTTATATCTAATAACTAAAAGTGCCTGAGCTAAAAACACAAACACAAAGAAATCAACACACTTTGTTCACTAATTAGGTACAGTCTCACTAGCTTCTACCAAACTAATGTAATAAGACTCACTGAAAAATATGTTACCTATATTATTTTAAAAATAAACCTAGAACAAAACAAAAGTATAATTAATTAATCATTGAAAATAAATAAAATAAACTAAAAACATGCTAACGAAAATTCACAATCAGCAGAAATGGTAAATAAATTAATGTCGAACATAATGTTAATTAATGTCACCCGTCGAACTTTCCTGTTGACCGGAAAAATATGATCTGCTGGGAATTTTTTGGAGATGAAAATTATATCAGTGGAAGCGTAAAGTATTCGTCTTCAACATTGAATGCATCAACAATACATAAGTGACCAGCTGTTGGAAATAATGCAGGCCTCCTCTCTATTAAAAGAAGCGGCTCATTCATACGTATCCAGAAAGGATTTGTGGACGTGACATGGTTGTCTTCTAGTTCTAGGTCTTGTCGGTCCACAATGTTTTCCGTCAACAAAGTAAAAGTTCACAGACCATGTAATGTTTCAAAATGTTATCTACTCACTCGTTCGTCCACGGCGACTTTGCGCGACTTCCAGACAAACTCGCACACGGCGATGACGCACGCTACACCCATACCACCCATTAGAACCACGAACACGCCGCCGACATTGGCCAGTCCAAGCTCGTTCGCTGTCGATGACGACTTCGATGTCTCGTCCTGTGTCATTAGAATGATGATTTAATAAGTTTTACGGTCTACCACATTAATACCTTGGCGTGAGAAGTAATACGATTTTTTTCGAAGACTACTTTTGATAAAATCCGTCACAATCACAAGGATTAGTAGATGGTGATCAGACATTACTAGTAAGTATTGATTTTCTACATTAGGAGCAGTAAATTAGGTATTTATGTGCACGTTTTCCATAATTATTTGTTATTCTGAATTGTTATTATAAGTTGTTTTACGCCGGTAGTTTTGATCTACAGTGCCAATAGACGTCACGTTTTATTTTATTTCTTCATTATTGAAACATTGTTGAGCTTACGTGACACATCCTCGCCCTTTTATATCCCTAAAATACCCCATAAACGTTTAGTGATGGCTCCTGACGTTTCTCGAACAAAAATGCGAGATGCAAAGAAAATTATTTGAGTTCTTTAGACGCTCCGAAAGGAAAAACGATGGGTTTTTAATGAAAATTCTTCCTTTGAGGCTTCTTTCAGTATTTTCAATATGCTTAGTTGAGAATACAGCTCTAATAAAGTATGCTTCTAATTAATAAAAAAGCTTTTAGATAATTAACTTAAGGTAAAGGCTTTTAAAAATAGCTTGATTTTCATATTTCCTTTTGAATATTTTGATGAACCCAAAAATGAGAATCCAGAATCGTCGTGTAACGTTGAACACTGCAGAGCGCAAAACTACAGTTACTAGGAGTAGTAAACGACGTCGTTTCCCCTTACTTACCCTACAAGACCCTCCGCCACGTTTCTCTTTCCACCATTTGGTTTTCAGAATGTGCAATTTTCCTTCCTCTTGCAGTTTGAGAACGGCCCCGCTTATAGCTGTACGGTACGGGGAGTCTAAAGACAATTCGAACATATAATTATGTAATTAAAACATCTAACAAAAATATTGTAGGTACACAATATTTTAGGCGATAGCAGAACATAGTCATAAATGTGAACAACTTTAATTTAAAATGAGGAAAAAAGTTGCTTTTAACATTCATTTTGATCGAAAACGTTAATTTTCGTGAGCAAAATCTCGCACTAAAATATTTTGACATGAAGGGATGTCACTTGTGATTAACTCACATGTCATAATGCGTCTACATACTCGTATGCACTACCAAACCTATATAAAATAATTCTGCACACATAATATCGCGTCGACGAACCTCGTTCATAAAAGTTAATATTGGTGCAAAACTACGTATTTGCCGATATAGTTATAAAAGTTTTCCCATTATTCCAAGCATAAGTATGAATTGTTTGAACTGTAGTTTTGACCGTTTATACCTATATACTAGCTTTGCACAAATGAATGGAATTATGTATAAACTTTTCCATTTATATTTGGTAGAATAAATGAAGATTGTTCTAATGAAGCTTTTGTTTAAAAACGCTGCTTTACTGTATATAATAAATGAACAGAGAGAAACAAAATTATTTTAGATTTCACTTACTGGGAGGCATAGCAATCCCATATCCTTTAGAGTCAAGCATTCCCCCCACTTGGGTGAGGTCGCAGTTCCGCTCCACCACATATTCTATGGTGGTGGACTCCATGAGGTAGGCGTACGCGCCCTTCCCTCTAACTACCCTCTCTTCTCCCTCCTTGTTACTCGTCGCGAAAACTGATGGCCGGGCAGACTCCATGAAAGACCACATGCGTTGGTATGTGGAGAAATTCGAGTCCTATTCAAAAGAAAGATATAAAAATACTATAATATAATACTATGATTTCAAAGGATGAGACCGAAAATGGAAGAAAAGGGGAAAGTTCTGTTATGAGAGACTTTTAGGCAAAAAACGTAACAATTAAAACTTTCTTTCTATGTCCTTTTAGCAAACAGCGCCATAACATCAAAGAGTAATGTAGTCTTCGTAAACTCAATATGTCAACGGTAGGTAGGTACACGATAACACACCATAAATCCATGACATCATACTTATGATGCTTAACAACAGAATTCAGAAACGTTTCATATTTATGAGCTTGAGCCGAGCCTAAATTCATAAGGTAAGACTTTAATACAAAACATTTATGATTTTCACATAAGTAAAAAAAACGTCACATGTACCTTAAAATCGTCATCTTATTCCACTATACTTTCTCAACACAAGTGTTAGTTTAAAAGCCAGTTTAAATTAAAAGGATGAAGTACCTATCTTTCGGTGACTTTGAGGTTTGCAAATCTACCGAACGCAAATTACGGGAATTAGAATTCGTTTCGTTAAGCCTGTCACCACAGTCTGATAGACATCGAGAGTAATGGAGTGGATTATATTTTGGTGAAACAAATTGTCTGCGTAAGTTGTTACTGAAATGTCATTTATTTTATAATCATCTTAAATATTTCACATGTAATTTCTGTGTACGAAGAAGAATAAATAAACAACAGAAATATTTGTGCCAACAAGTAACTATGCCTCTCTTACAAGTTATTTAGGTAATTTGGCATCCACCAGAGAGTACTTACCCTGAAAAATGCAGCAGTAGATCCACCCTTCAGTGCGCCATACTTAATTTTGGTCTGTTTGGCGAGATCTTCAGCACTTTCAATCGGCGAGTCCATTCTCTCCACAGTCAGGAAAGCCGCTAGGTTGGCCGTGTATGAGGATATCATGATCAATGTGAAGAACCACCACATTCCCGCTACCATGCGGGTCGATACCGCTCTGGTGCAAACAACAGAGTATTAATAACAACAACTTCAGTGTGTACAAGAGGTTAAACTAACGAGCATTGTTAAAATAACTATATTGCCGCGGGACTTACACTGAAAACTCTGTGGTATTTCAATTATTAAAAAAAAATGTGTTGCTTGTGTACAATTTCGGTTTCAGTGCAGTTCCATTTACTATGAAATGGTGTAACTTTTAAGGTGTCAAAAATGCAGTAAATAAACGTGTGTTATCTAAATTAAACTAGACATTCATTCCACATTGAAACAGCTGGTGTACATCGCAATATCAATGTGCAATCAATATCTCAGTTTCATACTCTAACAAACTTTGATGCAGCAAGCTGTGGATACTGCACAAGCAAGTCTCGGGTGCCATATCAGTTACGTTGTCGAAACTAGTTGTTTATTTAGCTACTAAATCAACAGTAAGTATTTAGCTAAGTACTGTGAAATGGAAACCAAGGCTAGTCGAAATAGCCGACACGTCTCTATTTAAATTGGACGCTCTAGGCGACTACCGATGCTTGAAATTCACAAAGGGCTGTGGTCGCTTTGAAACTAATTAGTAAAAGGGAGTTCTTCATCCAAGCTCTGCAACTGAAGGCTACATTTCCGTTTTGTAATTACCGCGAGATTACTCTTCCACTCAATTTTACCCATTTTTATTATGTCTGATTGCGTTAACCAGCGACGACTTTGGTCTAATTTTGGTCGTTTTGTAACTAAGTGTGATTTTTAAGTTGACTTGCCGTTTGTGGACAGTTTCGGAATTGTAGCCATCAGAGGCATAAGGACTTACTTCGGCGCGATATCCGAACCTTGCTGCATCAAGGAGCCGATAGTGAACCACAGCGAGTTCAAGAGAGTGAACTGATTCTCCAGCACCGGCGGCTCGTCTAGGCAGTTCCTGGGGGAGTCCCACTCGTACGGGCTGAACCTGCGCCCAAATACTGCCAGTCATTCATTTACAATGTATCTCATGACCGCGCGCCAACTTACTTTTAGTGAAAATTCAACACTCGGAATAATTCTAACAAAATGCAGAGACGCACAAACACTTCAGTTTGGTCGAAAAGAGGTTTTTGGAAAGAATTCAAATAGTTTGCGCATTTTGTCGCAAATTATTAGATACCCTGAGATCTAGTAATTTAAATAGTATTTTTTAGATTTCCTGTTATGAAGCCTTCGTGTTACCATTCAATATGAGTGATGTGTATTCGTGTATGCAAACATACGTACACAATATATTAATAATTAATTCTATGAGGAAAATAGTTACACATTTCGATAAAACGCTTCCAGAATTAAAATTCACTTGCTAGCAAGTTGGCGAATGATTGAACAACCCCTCTTTTATGTTCATCTTATGGACTTCGCTGAGTTCACTATTTTATCACCAGAAATGAAATGCGTGTTTAGAATACGAACCAAGTTTTATTGGTTTCCTTTCTTTTATATAATAACATTTAAAACGAAAACATGTTTAATTTCATTTCCGGCAAGGAACTGCTCGTTGGTAGTCTAGTACTAATAAAAGTTAATGTTAGGGGTCTTTCTAAATTTTCTTACTTGGGCAAAAAATCACAGCTTTGCTGCATAAGAGATCCGATGGCAAACCACAAACAGTTTGCTAGAGAGAAAATATTTTCCATTTTCTCACCATCAGGAGAGTGCGTTGGGTGCCATTCGTATGGAGTAAACCTATCGGACAAATACATTTAGCAACCTAATTACAGTCGGCACTTTTCCAAGTGAAGCAAGACGATGTTTCAAGTGAAAGATCGTCTTGCTTTACTTGGCGCCATCTCCAAATCGAATTCATATGTATACCGTAAAGTATACGGTAAGATATGGTATTCGCTAAATGGTGTACACACATTGCCAATTAGAGTAATTCTTTTGGTCAGATTGCCAATATTATTAAAGAGAAGTAATTAATGTCAACTTTCAGTGTATTCACGTCATGTATGTCACATGATACACAGTGTGTCTACGTCTACGTACCTTGCCAATATGAAGAGCAGTACAGACACGCCGAGATACGCTGTGGCCATATAAATCCAGACGTCGAGGGAGAGCGGCGATAGGAAGGAGAACAAGTTCGGCGGTTGCTTAATGGGCTTGCGGTAAAGCACGGAAATGCCGAGATTCATGAACGGCATTGTGAAGTCAACCACTTGCTCTCTGCACAAACGAAAATAATACAATGAATAGGGTAAATACAAAGCGCTTCAACGCTCCACAAAAGGTTGCCGGCCGAATGGTAAGCGAGGTGCAAAGAATACTTTAGTGCAATGGGTTTTCTTTCAAAAATATCGAAAATATTTTATTTATTTTGGAGAACCCCTATGTAAGGAATCAGTTATTCATATTATAATGAGTACCTGTCGTATGTAATGGTGAGATCAGCGATGGCGAGGTCGGCTCGTTGTTCCAACAGTTCCCTTATCATGCCGTCCCACTCTTTAGTCTCACGGTTGTAGGACCCGTATCGACCGTCAGGCGCCAGCTTGAATGTATAATTGAAGCCCAGAATTTTAGATATCTCGTGAATTAGATCAATGGCGTAACCCTCGAATTGTGCGTTGCCCGTTAGCTTCTCGCTGGCCTCTCTCCTCATACAATACGGCGAGCTCTAGGGATTAACAGAACAGATTACATATGTAAATGTGTTAAAAAAGAATTACTACATGAGTAAACAGAGTTTACATACTTGGGGAATACACGTGAAATGAATTCGTAAACAGCGAGCCTGGAGAAATGCTCGAGTGATTTTTTTTATTTAAATACAGGTTTGTCTGTCTTCTGTGTTTCTGTTTAGAGCTTTGTATGTATCAAGTCATGAATACGGATATGTCTCGCATGAATGTTTCTCCCTGGGAATATATTTTTACTGTGTGCCAGTCTACATAAATCCCCTTTTCGCTTCGCGAGAGAACACTCATATATATGTGCGATACGCTAATTTTGCTTTTGTGGGCCACGGGAGGGCAGTAAAATGTTTCCGGTAGATTAATGCCTATATCTTGAATGTTATTTATAGCTTACCAAAATGGTTGTTACGATGAGCGTCTTATTTTGCAGTATTTCCACTATCTGCTTTTGGTTCTCGCCGTAAGACCGGGTGTAATTAACGCCTTCTGAAGAGTTCCAAGTTCCAGCTTTTTGCAGTCCGTCTCTTGTTAATTCAATTATATCTAGAGTGAAATCGCTTCTGAATCCTTGATGGTCAAACTTTATCACTCCGGTTAAGCCTTTCATTTCGACCTGTTCATTGAATTAACGAGTTGAGTATTGTGGAAGTTATTTTGGTTATCAAGTTTTGAGATCTATAATAATTAAGTTATACGTACAAACTTTTGGGTCCAATGTACGTTACAGTTTTGGTAGAGTCGTCGTCCTCGTGTATAGGGATCATAACTTATTGATTATTGTTAATTGAAAACTGATTTAATCAAGTTCGTACACACGCACCGTATCACCAAAGTGTAACTATATTTCTGCCCTGATTTGGTCCATCCTACGTTCGTGAGGTTATGACAGTGGCAGGGGTTAAGTTAATTACCGCTATCGAATCACCAATATTGTACCTACCCACTTGATCTCCCATTATTACGCACGCCGGCGTCGACAGCTTGTGTTTAAATTAACATACATCTACCGATGTGTTTATATTTACTTTCAACAAGTGCCGTCTTCAGCTAATTACAAAATAAAGTTCCCGTAGAAGCACATCCAAGTTAACGGTTAGTACAACAAGAGCCACACAGATTGACATAAAAAGCGAAATCCCGGGGTGCTTAAGCTGAACATTGCTGGAGCAGTTAATCCGTCAAGTCTCACGTTCCAGCACTTAATCCCACTATGTTGGTCGCAGCTTTGTTCAATGACCACTAAACCTCTCTTTTTATTGCGAGGCTTCAGTACGCTTTGAACGAAAATCAGAGAACCTTTGCGGACAGACTTAAACGAAGAGTTATTGTGCTGGCATTAACTGTTGAATGACAGGGCCTCAAAAACTGGGAAACCTACAGTATGCAAATACTGCCATCAATCGTCCGTTAAATTCCAAAAGATTCATCTAAACAACAGGCGATTTTTCAGAAAAGATTTATGTGATGAATTAAACATGTATGCAGATTGAACTTACGATTTTCATGTAATTGATGAGGCTGTACCCGTGGGGCCACGTGTCTTCAGCTTCGCACGAGAGAGGTCTCACGTCGATTTGCTGCGACGTATCAAGATCATGTAACGCCTTAGCAAACAGATGTACTGCGTCGTACATCAGGGCCGTTTCCGTCTGGGCACCAACAAATCATTACTCTCAAAGACAATTAAATAAAAACTTTACAACAACGAGTGTCACGGGAAATGTTTAACACAAACGGGATTTAATTCTTAGGATTCGAGTTAAATAAAATTGTTTATTTGTATGCAATTCTTTTAAAAACATGTTAGTAGGTATAAGATATTTGAATCATTCTTACCTTAATAAACGTCATGTTTTCCTGTAAACAAACAATAATAATTAATTTTAACACTGCTCGGTTTATGTTCACTCGTCACAAATAATTTTATCATTGGCCTACATACAGATGAAGATACCTTAGCCGTAGTGTGGCCCAGTTGGAGTTTGCGCCCTTTTCGGGCTTCGTCGTAAACCCAATCCCTTACGACTCTTTGGACATCAGCGCGTTCAGGGTCAAGTAATCTTAAAGCTGTAATATTTGTGCCTCCATATTTGAATTCTTCTAAATCTACGCTGTGAAGGTCCTGTTGACAATTACAATTTTTGAAACCAAGAATCGTTTACCCGGTTTTATTGTATGTAAAACTTTATTACCTAGACTTACCAAAGATGTAATTAAATAACTATGGTAGTCAGACATCATTCCTATTTGCTGTGCTTGTTGAAGCACGTCTCTTATCCTTTCTGTAGCGCAATCCAATACAATATGCGATTCAGCAGAATTCTTTATTTGTTTCAAAAGTGGCCTGCAAAGTGAATTGAGCTTTAGTACAGGCGGCTAAGTTTGAAATTAGTTTATGGATCAAGATTTACCTGTAATCATGAGAATCTGGCAGTTGTCTCACGGCAACAGGCAGTTCCGACGGCCCGTGAGCTTTGAGCAACTCTTGAAGGCGGACTAAACCGTCGCTATTCTCGTAAACTATCGTGAAAGACCTCCATCCCCACGCTCTCACTAAATCCACGTAAGCCTAAAATAAATGAATAGCTTCATTTTTGCTAAAGGTATTAATTATGGAAATAACTGGCAAATCGACAGCCACAATTTTACAATAATCATAGCTAATTTATTTCGGCGTTAATTTCTTTACCCTGTTTCGGATTTGTATTATTACTGAATAAGTTAATTCATTGAATTAAATGTTTCAATATTACAATCAATTACATTATTACAGTAATTCACATAATACAATCAATTACATTATTCATAATTGAATTCGTTACGGTAAAATATTGGGGTTTGTTTCATAATGTTTCTTGGTTGCAACGTTTGAATGATTTTGTATTGTGTATCCGTGCTATACAAATGGGCGATCGACCTAATTGCGGATGTCCAATCTTCCGGGTGGGTGGACAATTTCATTTTTACCAACGTCGGTGCCGCAGTCACATGTGCGTTTAATGGCCGTATCGTTTTAGTATTCAATTTTATGTGCTATTTATATGTATCTCTTTGGTAAAAAAAATGTCGCTTTATCGACATTATCGTAAGTGCACTGGCTCAAAATGGGCACGCTTAACTGTGATGGTACAAACACACCGTCTACAGAAAAAGATACAATGTAAAATATTCCTAAAAATACGTTTCCTTTCTGGTTGGTTAAAGCCCTGTATTCACATTCTGTTTATTTCAGTTGTCACAAAAATTGCTTACAAAAGGCCGAATTATTTAAAAACTTAAAATACGTAACAATTAATTTATATAGAAAGAGTCAACTTTAATTATGGACAGTGTTTTGTAAACAATGAGTTGTTATAAGCCTTTGAGATCTTAAGTACTGGGATTTAATTAATTTTTAATCTTTATTTGTAGAATTCAAATTGCGAAGTTGCGAAGCATTTGAAATGGAAAGTGGAAATTCTAAGTTCAGCAGTGCGCGGTCTGACAATGACATATTAATAATGAAAATACGATGTTACTCAATGTAATTTACTATTTATACTTACATCAATAAATATAACAGTAAATGAAATCATTTATGAGACATAAAATTTCATAAAATTCAGTTTACAATTCTTGTACTTATTGATAAAATTGAAAAATGTTTTTTTTGCTTGACGAGTATGTTCCTATTTCTTTTTTATACTTATGTTTTAGTTCCCCGATATCGTCGGAAACGCGAACGGGGCCAACCCTTCGGGAAGAATTGTCGTCTCCACAAGGAAAACATTTTCAATGTGTACGCCATTCCCGCGATAGGGTCGACTAAGACTCGCATACCGACGCCACTTCCCGCAATTAAGATAATTAATTAACAAAGTTTTCTGTGACAGTTCTAAGCCCTGCAATGTAGGCTTTCATTACTTGGCGAGTGGTCAATGTTTGCCACAAAACTGTTTTAGTGCTCTTGAATTTTATTCGAGTAATTGTAAGGTCTGTAAAATTAGATTTGTGATGAGAAATCTCTTAAGGTAGGTATAGATCAAATTAATTTAGACCTAGAAAGAGTATGAGCTTCATTTCTGGAAATTCACGTTTTTTTGTAGCTCAGTCTCTTTTTACACAAAAATCATTTTGTAAAATGACTTTTTGATATACCGTTTTTTAAGCCTCTTTTCCCGAATCAACAAAATAGCAGAGAATCTCGACTAACATACAAAAGACTATGATGTTTCATACTAAATGTAAACTCAAGTTTTGCTGCACGCCTTTTGAGTAGCTACTTGTTATTGACAGCAATGCGGACGAAATTGTTGATGCCCTATGAGCTGCCCCCCCTTCATTTTAAATAAATTATGTTGTTATGTTACATTTTTATGTAAAATATACAAAGTTTCAGTTTAATCGATATTGAGGTATCGAAAATAGGTAATTTTAAATATTGAAGTTTATAAATCAAGGTATGTACTTACAGGGTTTTAAAATTCAGGCTCGAGTCTAATCTAAACATCTGTCCATTTCATTGGATTCAGCTTTGCCCAATTACTTTACATTACACCGATTCCTAATCTAGGGAACTATCGAGTTAACAATTTGACAATTACGTAGCTAATATCCGAATTAAACTCGTTTATAACACATTAGCACTAATATATGTGTAGGTACCAACCACTAATATGGCATGTATTGCAATACTAACAGTATATTTACTCACATTTCCTGTACAAGGTATTCGGGGGTGAGCAGAAACAAGAGAGCACTTATTGTTATGGATATGTACCCCTTGAGATACTTCCGTATACATGCCGTAAGTGCCTACCGCCCCTTTGACAACGTGTCAGGTTATCGCAACGATAACGATGGGAAGTTATAATAAGACATGGGAAGTATATATTATATACATTAAACGGTTTAAATTTATATAAAATCATTAATTACTGTTGTATCATAATCTAGTTCAAAAAAAATATTGGAACATTATAAAATTACATTTTAATGTTACACACATATCACAATTTTTCGACGTTTATAAAATTATTATTTGATTAACATGCTAGGCTTAACAAAGCTTACCGTCAGGTAGCTAAATCCCTTTTATTAACTGTAATTAAACGTTTTGTCTACTTAATATAAAATTGTTGAAATACTCACTCGGCTTAACGCGGCAGGATGTGGATAAAGGTTGACAAGGCAGGATTCTCTCCGCGTGCGGTAGTCCCATCTGGTCTCCAAATGTGGCAGTTCCATCGTGTCACATATTGACTGGACATGGGCGGCAGCTGGGGCGGATTGGGGACCAAAGATGGCCGCCACGCCGCTACGAAGGAGGTGACATACTGCGCGAAGAAAAATCAACGTTTCACGCATCCATTTTAATAACAATATTTTCAATTTATTATTTCATCTTTGTTTTAAGCTTCGGTAAAGCACCTTTGCATGATGCTTCGTTAATACATTTTACTATTTTGTACTTATAGGCGATAATATTAGTCATGACCGTAATTCAGATCCACCTGTCACCTACGCAACAAATATATGCTCACGTTTAGTAATAAAGTATTCTTCTAAACCCAGGTGTTTCTTCAATATACTTAAACCAGCAGTATAAACGAACCACGAACAACGAATTAACAATATAGCAACATCTTAAAAAAATACACGAGAAAAAGAAAGGAAAGCATCACGTACGGCACGGTCACGTTGTCATGGCACTGTGTCGTACGTGATCGTAGGGGGAAAACTATTACGTCACACATCCCGCTCCGAACTGATTGTATCCGTGCGGGTTCGGACAACCGGACCCACTGGCCACCGGTTACATAAAACGGGCACAACTGCGGACCTTATTATAACGAGGACATTAGTTCTCACCCAGCTTTGTACCGAATAAAAGGTATATTTTCGTGATTTTTTGGAAGATTGATTACAAATGGTATATTTGACGTACCTCAGCCTTTTTATTGATACGGTATTACATTAGTATATGATTTATCAATGATTTTCGCAGCCAGACATCTTATTTTGACCTTATTGTTCTCGTTTCAGTCAAAATGAAAGACGTGTCATATCTAGTTCAGTTTCACTGCGGTGCGGACCTGTCATTCAAATTGAGGAATCTATTGTTAGACTAGAGTAGTATTGATTTATTTTCTAGTTTGATTGAATCTGTTTTTTCTGTGCGCCTGTCAAGCAGCGAGACACGTAGACGCTCGAAGGGTAGTTCTTATTACCGGTAGCCGACCAGTATGAAGACAAAATTCAATGTCTACATTTCAACAAAACCCATCAAACCAGACCACAGCAATCTAAAACAATTACATAAGTCAAGCCATTACCACAAGTCACAACCGTGTATGGTCAGTTTCTTCCCTCGTCTGTCAAGTGGTATATAGATGAACATCCATCTATCTTCATTAAATAAAGGGTGAGAGGGACATAAAGAAACGTCGGGTGATATATTGTGGCGGAAAGATTATGGCTTTGAAGTGACGCCGACGGTGACGGGGCGATAACGTCCTCGCGTTAGCGGTACCCTACTTTGAAATTTGCTTTCCCTAACAACTGCGTACCAAGATTAGTGGGGAAACTTATGGGTATAACTCTGAACTTTGAAGTCGCATTGAACTTATTGTGCCGTTTTCAGTAATATGCGATCAAATAAATTGAATGTAGGTATTACAGTTTTGATTACTTATGTTACGATGTGTAGATTTCCTTTTAAAATACGACGGCATTCCAACACGATTGGGTACAGACCAGGAGCAGAACCAACGACTTTACGTGCTTTCCGAGCCACGGGGTGTTATACCACAAACTTCCAAACTCCGAGCTGCTACTGAGAAATCCCTAATGGAAAAACTCAGCAACACTTTTTACCTGAACTTGAAATCGAATCCAGAACCCCTAGCTGCCTCGTTGGTCTAGTGGTCGCAAAGCGCGACTGCTGAGCATGAGGTCTTGGGTTCGATTCCCAGGTCGAGCAAAGTGTTATTGGGTTTTTCCACCAGGAATTTCTCAGTAGCAGTCTCGGAGTCTGGATTTGTGCCCGGTTGATGGCAATAGGCTCGCCCCCTATTACGTGGGACTTAAACATAACTGGCGAAATGTGGGTGTACTTATGTATAAACCTCTGCCTAACCCTTCTGGGATTACAGGCGTGATGTTATGTTATGTTAACCCCAAGCTTGATACAACGAGGCCAACGGGACAGTCAAGTAAACTTTAATACCCCCATAACCATGACTGCTGGATGCACCCGTGAATACAATAGCGTCACATTGCTCACTACCATAGACAGTGATTTTCACACCAAAAATTTAAGTAGGTACCTAATAAAACCTAAAAAAAACCTAATGCAGCAACAATTTTTACTCTACGTTGCTAAGATCGATGGGCAGTATGCGTATTTAACGTGTCTTTTACACTCATATAATGCAAATAATACATCTGGCGTACCTTACTCGACACGTCTGTGAGCGACAACAGTTCTACGTGTCACAGGTGTCGTCTGGACATTTTTCGCCTAAGTCAATATGAGTCTTTTGTTTTTTGTGCTTTTTATTTACACCGTTAACCTTTTTGGGCTTGGGGCTTGAGTTTCCAGCCGTTTTATTCTTAATCCTGTATTGTACTGGGAAAACGCCTTTTTACTTTCTTTTTTCTATTTAAAGCTACTTAGGGCCAGTATTTGAAAGTAGTCCAGGTGGTCCTGCCATCTCCGCGGCTTATTTAATACTAACCTCGTTTAGACGCATGGAAGCTGTCCTGTGGCGAGATGGTCTCTACTTGCGCCAGTAACTTGGCTCTTGGCAGCACTGCTCTGTCGGCGTTCACTCGTTCCACCGCGTAACGAAACGCGACCTCTTGTTTGTCATCCTCCGGGTGGAAGAGACCACCTGTCGTGAAAGGCAATGTTAGATATACTGTACTTATAATATTATAAAGCCGAAGACTTTGCTTGTTTGTTTGAACATTAGTCTCCGGCAAATAATTAGGGATCCGCAATAATAAGTATTTACGCGGACGAAGTCGCGAAACGCTTTTTAAGGATATTATTGTATCCGATACATAGGGGCGTTTCATTAGAGCAACACGTTTCATGTATAAATACGAATTCTTTTTACATGTAACTTTACTTTACTTTTTTATTTTTCGCTTTATAGTAGGTTTGTACCTACATTACAGTCATTTAAATTAATTAAAAACGAGAACTGAATGTAAGTATTTTATGTACTGCACGATACCCATTTCACTGTATATGTGCTGTTCGTCGTTATATGGGGTATCTTTGAAGACCATGATTAATTGACCGTGGATAGGTACTACCTAGAAATTTTATTTGATCTTCCGTGCAATAACTAAATACAACGTGTAGGTATTGTTCCCTATTGAGGAGTTCCATTATCTATCTCCGACGGTTTATTATATTACATCTTCACGAAATTAGATTCGGTGTGGAAATGGCGCAAAGAGGTAACAACACACAGGACGAATTGAGAACCTCCTCTTTTTTTTAATCGGTTAAAAATACGAACTGAAGTAACCAGATGGGTTTTGCAGCTCTGAATTTGAAGAAAAATGTTTTTGATTGAGTCACGTTTCCGGAATACTAATAGAATCATAACACACACAGACATAGTTTCTTCCAAAAGAACAAATGGTGATTAGTAGTATTTAGATCGTGTATGATTATTTATTTATTCGGTTCACCAACAATGGTTACACAAAAATTTTGAACATAAAGAAAACATGTCTATTTTTGTCTTTTTTTTTGTTATTTAGGCATTAAGTCCGCCTTTGTACTTTTGTTGCATAACATTTAAATAAATAAATAAAATTGTATACTATGTAACAACGACTTAAAGGTAAACTTCACATAAATTAAATTAAATTAACTTAAAAAGAAGCTTACGTAAAGTTTACAAGCAAACTTAAAACTAATGAAAAAAGATTATTTTTTCATTAGAATATAGCCCACTCAAAAGCTTGAGGGAATTTCGAATTTTCCTTAATATAGAATTCGAGTCGTCGTTGAATTAACGCGCGTTAACTTCAATAATATTGGCAAGACGTTAAACAGTTAGATGAACCGTGTTTTCCTTTCATGCCTGGAAGGCACCGCTTACTTCATACTTGTTTACATACAATATTATCTGTAACTTTTGGCATAGCTTTTGCATATAATATAATGTATAGGTGTATGGCTTACATATCCATAGAATGTGTTATTCAGTTACGTAAGTATTTGTACACGGTTTGCCTACGCGGGGTGGTGAAATTAGTAACAAACATTTATGTTTTCGATTACAGTAACCATTTACTTCAATAGTATTTAAACAACCCTAATATTAAAACAAAGTACACAATAAATTAAGCAAAAAATTAATACGTTTAATTTAAATTAAATTGCTCCAAGACATCCTAAGACCCAATTTTATTCAGATCATTGCTTTAATATAGATTTTGAAATAGCACCCACAATTAAACATAAATCAACGTTATATTCAGATTTCGTTATAATTAATTCATTAAGTATAATAATTAACTCTGAAATGTAATTCTTACCTATCCGGATGGTGTCGGGCAGGGCTGAGAGATGGCCGAAGAATAAAATAAGGAATATTGCGTTCGCCCCTCTCATTCTGTAACAAAGAACAATGACGTCATTTTTTATTGACTAGGGGACGTAAAAATGGATTCCAGAATGACCAATCATGTTTATTCAAGTTGACAACTTGAAACATTAATTGTTTTCTGTTTTTTGCATTGCGATATTTTTATTAGCATTGTTTTAATTTCACATTAGTACGAATACCATATTTTATTATTTATACTTAGAATTATATATTATTCTTGATACTTAGAATTAAAAGGTTGTTTCACATAAAATGTCTTCATTGTAAAAGGACGACGATAAACGTACATTTGTGACAAAGAAACCATACTATAGCCTCATACCAATTTGTCATCAATAATGTATTATCAACAACCGTTACCTCAAATTTTCCTTGTTCCCAAATCTATGAATAAAGATTATGGTGGTGTCATTGTTACCTGTGTTGAGTGTTTATTTTTAAAACGCGTGTTCCAGGCCAAATCACTGGCGCGTGTATACTTGTACCTACGCTACTTTATTGGTTACCGGAACAATAGGTAAAGATTTTCCTTATCGTACTTACGACGACATATGAAGCTGTAGGTACACTTCCAGTGTAAGCTGTGCTCGCATTGTATAGGCTTTCCTTACAATCAAAGGTCAAGTTATAGTGGAAACTTGTACGACGCGAGGAAAATGTCAACCGACAATAAAAATTGTATTGTGTGATTTGTTTATATAAATAGCATTTAATTTACGATATTTACTATCATTGTGGTTCGCATTATAAGTTTTGTGTAGGTCCTTAGATTTTACAAAGTAACAAAACATAAAATCCATCATTGCTAATTGTATTTACCTACCAATTATAAATAGATACAAGGAAAGAAGTAAGAAAGGTTATTTGTTGACAAAGAAATACGTGCATATAAAAATATAACGTTAATTTTTTTGTTCGCACAGCACATCATATCTTTGACACGCTGGCTACCACTCACCACATACACAGCACAACCCTGGCCCCCTGACCCTCGGTGATCATATTATTATAAGAAAATACGCTGACAAAGTACATCAAGGTATAACTTTAACGTAGAAGATGAGATTGGCAGCTGATCCACTGGATTCTATGTCAGAATGTTATTTTTAGATGTCTGAATAGGTACCCACTCGTTAAAGCGTCTGTATTGGACAAGCCATTTCAATTACCCAACAACAAAACGTGAAAATAGCGAAAAGTTTCCTAATTTATTCTCAGCCATGTCTCGTACGTTGTTTAGCAGACTTAAACGGGTAGAAAAACCTGTTACGTACTGTAATATAATCTATATAAATAAAAATAATGTTTGCCTGTTTGTCCTTTATGCGTTCCTAAACAATTGATCCGATGGTAATGAAACATTGATGATTTGTTCTGCGTACGACCGCAAAGGTTTCAGGTTAAGAACACCGGGGACGACGTCATGGGTAACGGCTAGTAAATAATAAAGTACAGAGTTGGCGTCTTATTACCTAACTATAAATAGTATAAAACCATATCGCTTTTCCTGTCTTTATAGCTGCCAATTGATTTTCATGCAGGTTGAACCATCATTTAGATAATTTATTACTGAAGGTTTATGTGTATAATATGTTCTTTAATATTTAACTTGTACAGAACCCTTGATATCTTGACGTATTTCCACATCAGTAGCTCGCAACCGCGCGAGGCATGGGCGGGTCGCTAGTAAGTTTATAAGTACTGTTTCAAACTTTGTGTGGCAATAACATCCTTATTGTAAAAAAAAGACATGGTTACGCGAATGTATCCCTTAAATATACATACACATACTTTATTTAACGATGTACCTTTTTCCGTAGGTCTGTATCATAATAATAATGGAGCGCAATGTTTCTTTGTTTTCTCCTATTGATTGCTCATTTTGAAGAGGAAAACAACAAAAATATTTTCTTTTGTTCGGTACCTACTAAAGTATTTTTATATCTTTCAAAATAATATGCGGACAAATTACGGAAGTTTCGAGGATAAAAACGAGAATGAATGAAAGTTACTTCAGACTAGGAAGAAGATATGGCTAGGAATAAGATGAATACTGAGATGAAGGTCGGCTGATGCAGAAACTATAAAGGAGGCGGCCCTATTATTTCAACCCCAAATATACAAAATTGGAATAAGCGAAGGAGGGTAACGATCCATAATATGAAATAGGTTAGAACACAACCTATTATATAGCACAATTTCACTTTACAAACGTGGCAATTACTGGCTTTTGTTATAGGGTTATTTATTTTAAAGAGAAAGTCAACAAACGGCTACCCACTTTTCAATTAGCAATTATTTTGGTCACTGTCAGCCCCAAACAAAGGCGCCGACTTGATAGCATTAATAGCTAGTTTACATTTCGTTAACTATCTAAACAAATAAAGTGTCTAGGGTCGTCGTTGTCACAAAGAAGACACGTTCCAAAGATAATTAGCCTTAGCCCTTTATAAATATAGCCAGATTATTCCTTAACGCCCACTGCCGTTCACCAAGACGTAGGTACCTAAATTATAACTCGGCCAGACGGATCCCGACAACATAAAAGTTAATAATATAAGCCAACCTTAAAAGCAATTACAACGTTACCGTAGGAAGGTCATAGCAGTTTGCGAAGTTAGTTATAGCTATAAGTAGAGTCACGTCTCGGAATGTAGCGAAATTGTTGTTGTAGCTAACTCCATACACGGTGCAGCTGAACGAACTGTTAACTACGTTACAGGTATTTGAGCTCCACGTTATTTTAATTAGTCTTGCTGATGGGAATGAAGATAGGTACGTTAAGTTTGTATAGTTATTTTGTGTAATTGAAAATTTAACTCTTAAACATTCTATTATGACTACCCCTACTAACGAGGTTTGTGAAACTTGCAGTTGAATAGAAATTTCGTAAGTAAAATTGGTTTGTAAACGGGACCTACGAGTAACGGTTAGGTATTCTTAGACTTGTCCTCAGCAATACACGGATAATGGTCCGCTAGACTAATGTCTAATGACCGCTATCTTATTTCGACTACCTAGTTAAGTACCTAGTTACCTAGATTTTTGAAAAAGCAAAACGAGGATGATTATATAATCATTACAAAAAAAAAAAACTTGAATACGGTTTCTTAGCAAGTGTTGAATAAAGTAACACCAGTCTGGACTGAACCCGGCTAATGGCGTGATGCTCCGGCAAGTGATTGTTCAATAACGTACAGAGATCATACGATGAGTCTTATTTTGCTGCTCGAGCAAACGAGAAGATGCTCGACTGTACGACGAAATTTAGCTGTGTTGCCGACCGCTCGGTGTAGTCAAATAGTAAATGTAGGTAAATAAATGACAAAGAGTAAATATAGCGTTTCTTGCCCATTCTTCTCCTTGCGAAACTACCTTTGAAAGGGGCATCTAGATTCAATTATTTTTTCTTATTTAAGGTAAAAAGTGCCTTTAGATATGACTTTGAATTGGCAATCACATTGCAACGGTTTAGATCGAAATCGGTTTGTCAACATTCGAGCCAAATACGGTGACAATTGTTTCTAGTTGGTTTGGTTCAAGGATCAAGTGACATGGAACTGTCGCTTTAAATCCAAGAAACAAAAGTTAAATTGACATCAAACAGACCGACTTGTTTGAAAATGTTACTCGATAATGTTTAATAATCCGAGATTATGTTCTCAGGTTCTTCGAAAGTTTATTGGGTATCGATTTCTATTTCAATCATCATCGGTTTCTATTTACAATAGATATAATTGAACTTCTATATCAGGCAAAATAACGGTTGAGAAGCTGTACCGACCACTGATATTGTATAACAATAACGGTTGTCCGATTTTGGGCGCCTCGCTTGCCGACTGTCGCAGATATTCAGTATACAGCTGGGACAGTTTTGTAGCTTTCCACTTACTGCATGTCGCTGTCAGATTTAGCATTGCACTGGCTTTGGCACTGCTGTCTATTTAAGAAATATTAGCTCTATCCTTAATCAAGTTTGTTGTCCACGACACGAATAATTGAACAATTGGCCTTTCCAACGACCGACACTAGAACGGTTAATAAGAAAATTGCCATAATCATAATCATAATGGTTTGTGGTTACTACTTGGCGGTCTATTTCGGAATTTATTTAATGGATATTTGTGAGATGGTATCTTCAAGATACTGCCACTGTCAGTAAATGAACAAACAATATACGATGCTAAGACTACGATTACGACTTCTATATTATTGTCATTAAAAACCAAACTGTCTTCCACGCTACTCTGTCGTGACTACACTAGAATGAAAATGCTGTTCTAGCCTGTTTGCTTGCTCACCATAACGTCAATGAGATAGCTTGCACACAATGACCAAAAAAGATTTTTATATGGTTCAAAATTCTCAAAGTAATGTTTGTATGTTTTAAAAAAATATTTATTGGCAATCAAAACGATGTCTTTTGGCACTTAAGTAGCTGTTTTACCGCCAACCTTAAGGACGACGTCAAAGATTTTACGTGTCTGAAATTTTACTATGTTTGTAAAGAGCCACCGAATTACAACAAGAACCTCACCCTTAGCCTTTGTAGTGCTCAAAATCTTCACCCTTCAGACCTTATTATACGAGACATGAGACATGTAAGACGCCCGTCACGACGTACTACGATATTATGAGAACAGAGGAATTGTCCTTTTCGTTACGCAAATTAAGACTTGACTAAAAGCTCCTTGTCACTTAGAGGTGTCGCGAACTAACTAATTTATAATATTATACCATCAGCCTGTATCTTCTATCTTTGTCTAAATTATTAATTCTGAAAAGTTCCTTAATTAATGTCTCCCAAAGTACGGTGTTACCATAATCACCAAGCTTGGAAGACGGTTTACTTGGGTTATTTGAATTACCTGGAAGAAGCTCCTATCTAAATTGTAATTATTATGATCTTCGTGTTGAAATAATTAAGCTTAATTACCGTTATAATGAATAATCGCCGTAATCACCAAACTTGGCAGAAAAATTGCTGCACACAGGTTATTGTCATTAAGAAACAAAAAACTTACCAACTCTAATTAGTTTTAAGCACTTTCAGGTGAAATAAAGGTGGTTTGATGGTGCGTTCTAGTATTATGAGCGGTCGCTTCTACTTATAATCACTACGTTTGGCCGAAGAATTACTAATTGCAATTGATTGTTTCCATCTTGAATCCTTTTATGACACTGGCGGGAGAAAAGAACTGTTTCCATAATCACCATGCCTGGCAGATGAATTGTTGATAGCAACTTGCAAATCACCACTCTTGGCTAATACGGGTAAAAATAAGGTCATCACTAAATATGAGTATGAGCTTTTAATGATACGAACAGGTAGAAATAAGATGGTTTTTACCCAATGAACAGTTGACATCATGACCACGCTTGGCAGATATAACGCTGCGACGGCGATTACAAACTAGCAAAACATAGAGAGAAAAAAAAAGGTTTATTATGTTAAACCAACTTTTGTTTTGTTACAAATGTGGGGGAACACGTCACGACCGACCGACGTAAGATAGCTTCACACGTACACCGGAAGTAGTGGTATTCAGTAAATAATGCCTGTCTATTCTATCTATTTGGTTAATGATAACAATTATGCTAAAATTTATCTACTGAGCAACTGATTGCTGATACCTAATAATCTTTCCTCTAACACAATATTGAACTGACCGCATAATGAAATTATACTGTAAGGGAAGCGGTAATATTTAATTTTCAATTACACCACAAGGAAAAATCTTTATAAAATGAGCTGGGGTGAAATAATAACAGAATAAAATTAGAATCTAATAAAGTATGTTAATGTAGATAGCATCTATGTATTTCCATGCAAGGTCTTATGAATGAAAAGGTTTTTATGAGACAATGTATTACATAAAGAAAATTCAGACACAAAGGAACATTTTGTATTATTTTTTGTCTTCAATTCTTGCTTACGGTATTATTATTATTTGCTGATGCCAGACGTCAGACATGTCACATCATGACATGAAAATAGACTTTATTAGGGTTGTGGCATATTTAAAGTACATTTAAATAATGTTCCTTTTTTGTATCTGACATTCTATTAATACGTACAGTGTCAGGTACAAATAAACACCATATTATATTCCACAAAGGAGGATTTGCTTCTACGTTTTGCGACGGAACTGAAATACCAAGAGAATTGCCTCTATTTATGAGCCTTCTATTGTTTTGTAATGAGCTCAGAAATTCTACCATTTATAACCTCAAGAAACAATAAGATTTCTCAATAGTTCTGTTCAAGAAAAAGCGTTGCAGATTACGATCCTTATTAGCAATTCACATCTGTTGTTTTATATTTTATCTTGTTTATATTAATGACAATAAAACTATATTACATACCTGTAAATCTACTTAATGTCACTCAAACACGAAACACCTGTGTTATGTACACATCGTCACCTATTAATTTACTACTACACGAATACACACCAACCATTCACTAACACCAATCACAGATAACATTTCTACATTGTAATTAGGGCTCCAGTACGTTAATGTAGGCGAAAACTGTCAATTGTTGCGTTTTGAGCATAAGATTCGTTTGGCACGTTATTCGTCTTGATTAATCGGATACGTATCGATTTGTATTCGAGAGAGAATCGAGTCATGTGTGCATGAAGGCCGGTGAGCGTGCGGCGTCCGCCCGCGCCCGTGGCGTCGTCGAGCTGCCGGCCGCGGGGCGCAGAAGCCTCAACGCGCCTGCGTGCCGACACCCTGCTAGTGGTCGCCCATCCACTGAGATTATATACTAAATCAAAATCATTTTAAATTCATGACATTATGAATGGTCGATGATAACTCTACAGATTTGTCTTTTTAATTTATTATAAACACTATTTCTGGTATTTTTTTTTTACGCAAATAATAGTTTTTATTGGGCTTAAAATATCTCTTCATTTAACTTACATAAGTAAAAAAAAATATAGTTATATTTTAAAAAGAAAATCTTTTGCTACTTCAATTTTAGATTCATGATTCAAATAAAATGAACAAACAAAAGATTTCTAGGCCGACTAGTCCGCCTGCCTCTCACGCACCCGCCACCGTCCGTTGAACTTGCGTCGAGGATTCGCATCGTCAACGCAAATTGTCTTTTCATTATTCACACCGCGATTATTGCGCCCTTTGACAGTAGACAATAAAAGTTTGTGCACAAGAATGAAAGCAGTTCTGTCGTGGAGACCTCAAAAATCCTTCTGCATAGAACCGAGTGAGACGGAAAAATATGATTTGTCCGTTTCGTTTGCGTCTGTGTCCGTAGGTATACAACTTTCTTTATGGTATATATATATGACTAGCTTCTCTAAATTATCATATTGGACCAATAAATCAATAACCCATTTCTGGGATGTTTTTAAGGAAACATAAAATAAATTAACTGCTATAGAGCTTTTTTTAGGCTTCATAATATTCATTGAAATGCTCGACCTTTTCTTTTTTTTCAGTCGATACAAAATCTAGTTGTAAGTAAAAACATGAACAATATTATAGAGGTTAAAGTTAGCTATTTTGAATGTCAGTCGTTCTCAATTTTCTTTCAAGTTAATGTTGGGTGCGAAAATTCAATTAGTTTGCTTGATTAAGTTGTTTATTTCAATAATTCTTTTATGCGATCCCCGAAAGTAACTTATTGTAAAGTAGAGGAGATCGTCAAGTGTTGTAGCGGCTGATGTATCAGCTACTCAAGCTAGAAGCTTGTGGAGTTGTTGGTTACAACCAATTTCCTAGAACAAACTTTGATAAAGTGCTGAGATTGTAAGTGGTTGTTTTTAAGGAGTGAATCTAGCTCTATATCAGCAAGAAAATTAATACGTTTTTCCCTCTTAATCATTTCGAACTTTTGGGGATAGTCTATAAAGAGAAAAAACACAAGGATTTATAAAATGCGATGGACACACGTCGTGTCGCTGTCATTTCCATGTTGGACTCCCGCCAATGCTGATACCATTACCTAGCGACGTTTGGACTAAAAACATAAATAAAAAAATCCAAAAGTGAACGAAGCTTCCAAAGTTCAGATATTATTAGGAGACAGAATTAGATAACACCGTTACGACGTGACGAATTTATAAAGGTTTTTTTATTGGATTTCCTGATAAAGCCCAAAAACTTGACGGTGCTGCCGTGTAGTATTTTTTTTTTTAGGAAAAAAGGCGTTAAGCTGCGAACGCAAAAAATAATCGGGTAAGAACGCTGCCTTTCACGGGGTTGATAATAATCGCTTTTCACAAGATACGTTGTAACATTTTGATCTTAGAAAATGTCTAAGATCAAAATGGTTTTGATCGTCGGTATTAACTAAGATCAGAATATTGTAACGTTTACAACGGACAGGTAAGATCTTCTACATTACAGTTATATTGTTTGATCCCAGTAGCATAATTATTTTAGCATCAGTGGCATTCTTTAGGTAATCAAAGGAAGGTACAAGTAATCTTCAACTTAAGTTATGTATTTGGTAGCTAGTTACTTAGTTAATTAGGTTTTCATTTACTAGTTTAGTTGGAAGGCTAGTAGTTATAGATATTGTAATAGGTAAGCTTCCGTAAAACTATGCTTTTAGGGGGACATTTCAATAGCACCGCGAGAGTACTAAACTTGCCCGACAAGTTGAGTACCAATCCGATTCTGGCTCTTGTCCAAGAGATAAAAGTCAAGTCAACCGCGGCAAACGTACACAGCATAGCATTTTATCAATTTCCTGCCCACGTTTGATATTAATCATCCGTGCAAGAGGGGCAGTCTATAGGTACCTACTTACTCTGTGGCAGAAATTCCTTTTCAACTCCTTTTTTCCCCTTCAATATTAATCCGAGTCCTTTTGGTGTGAACCCAGACTAGTGTTTCAGTTGAAGTAAAATACAATGATATTTGTTCTGCTTTGGCGCAACCCCTGAAGGTAAATTTTCCGCATAAATAACAATTCAAATCGCTCTGCAACTTGGTCCTGCGCTGCGGAAGTTCTAGATTTGTTTATTTTTCTTTCATATAACTGAAGTTTGAATAGGTAGCAAAAGTTTCGAGCCTTTAAACAGTACAAAGGGAGCAGGAAAGTGTAGGAGTTATATTTCGAGAGGCACACTAACAAGCAGTGACTGTATTTCAAAGGGAACGACCGAGAAAGATACGTGAATGTTGCGTTTTCTGTTTTATGTTACGACTCAGAAAATGGCTAGTTTCTTAGCATTATTTGATGTTTACTGCTATATTAAGGTCTATTGATATTTACTTTGTAATCGATGAAGATCTCGTAGGATTGTGGACGATATTCTGCCCCATGGTCGTAAAATATCTATTTATCTTTAATACTCGGATAAAGAAGCCCAGTTACTATGTCTATTTTAGAACGATATCAATGTACCATCGCATAAAAACATAATGCCTCCTGTGGGGAAGCTATTTGTCAGGATGTAATAGTCTTATAAACTACGTTAACAAAAGACTACTTACGTCAATGGCACATTACACAAAGTTAATACGCGGATCTTGCTATTATTGAACACAAACCGTGTGTCTAATGCGCAGGAAAATAAAGACACGCGGATAAGCACTTATCTGCTCAAACAACTCTATTTTCATCAGCTTAACTATTTATCCGAAAAGATCAGTATAAAAAATAGACTGAGGTCCTAGTAAGTTCTTAGGAGAGTTACCGAACTCGCCGGGGACGTCTTATATGTACGAGCACTTTTAAAAAGTTTTGTATCACGTGTAAGTACTTATGCAGACAAGTTATATCCCAGCAAAGTTATAATTCTGTGCACTTGACTTTAAATTAATTAAATACTTTATGCAAATGTGTAGAGAACAGCACATATAGTTAATTTCCAGAGATTATCTCGGTGGAGCATATCTAATAACGTGCTAACTCGTAAACAGGAACACTGCACTGTGGTTTGCATTGTCTCGGTGGCCAAAGTTACGATCGCGCAATGCGCCTGCCTTTGTTTTGGGCTTGTTTTTATTTTTACTCCATGGTGGGCAAGATTAGTGGTCCTATACAATAGTTAATCTAGGTTGAACCCGGCTCACGGATAGTTTATTTATGACCCTACACGTTCTAGTGGAGAGTTATCCTTCCGGCAGGAATTTTATACTTTCCGGCTTTTCTGTTTTGGGGTGAATTTATCTCTAAGCTGTATATTAGTATAAATAGTAATTTACATAAATTGTGTATTACTTAAAGTATATCTACATAAGTAAAGTGAATACAACAACAACTACAACCCTGAAAAAAAAAATCGTCCTTGCAATTTTTTGCAAAATATTCCAAACAAGATATAATTTTTGTCTTCAGCGATATACATTGTCTCTCTATAAAAGATAGTAGAACTACCCTAGTTTCTCCAATGTGTTAAGCGTCGTAGCGCGGGGAGGCATTCGTGAGAACTGTTATTGGCATCTAAAATTGAAATGAACCATTAGGAGGGATGCTGTTTCTCGGACAGGAATTCAATTACCTAATGGTTATGTGAATATATCTCCATGTTATTGACAGTGTTGGATATATAGTAGCTTCAATATAAGTAATTAAATTGTAAACTATCTTCTATCAACTGCTGCACTTAGTCCACTCTGCATAATCATCATTTTTAAATTCAAATCCGATGGTGCATTAGTCTGAAATTTCTCGCCGGTAGAAAAGTACACCCTAAGTAGGTATGTTGTTCTCATTTCTTAATTCAAGAAGACCGTGTGCGTGTTCAAATGTAGTAATCATATTATAATAGCAGACATTTTCAAAGAAATCATACCTAACGTACCTATTTACCTATAATTGTTTGTATGTACACTTTATATCAAAGTCGCTATAAAAGTTAATTTATGAAATCCTTAATGATCCTAGAAACATCTTTTTAAAATCTTTTCAAAACTTCCTAATTAATATTTTTTCTAAAGCTTTTCATATAAAACAAATCTTTGATCAAAAATGCTCACAAGTATCAAGCAATAAAGACTCACTAATTAGGCTATTACCTAATTATTCATAGGTTTTTTTAAAATGCTTTATAATTATTTTTTTCAACGAAAAAAATATAGCTAATTAATAATTAAACAGGTTCAAAACATGGTTTCTCATTATAATATTAGATTACAGCAGCCAAAAGCTTTTAAGTATTTTTTAATTAGGTACTAGCTATACCCCGCGGTTTCACCTGCGTTAGGTTATGTCTTTGGTCACTGCTCCGCTCCCGTGAGTCGTAGCAGGATGTCAAAAAGCTTTTCTAGATAAGCGAGTTATACCTATACAGGATTTTTTCAAATCGGACCAATATGTTTCTGAGATAAGTGCATTCAATTAAACTAAGAAAATCTTCAGCTTTATAATAATAGTATAAATAGTAGTGATTTTAACGTTAATCGTTATTGGTGGGGTCTTTGCAAATGGTTGTTAAATGTTTCATTACTGAAATGTTTATTATTACCAGGTTGTAGGACAATGTTTCAAATTCTAGTTTTCATTCAAAGTCCTATAAAATTGTTCCTCGTCGTCACATAGGTACCTTCAATACAACATATCGTACGTTTGACCTTCAAAACTAGGACATAAAATTTTCTCGATGCGATGCTATCAAAATAAAATATGTCCTCTTTTACGTCACCCCTGGGAAGAGATGGGCTGATGAATTTTCCGGAGTCTGCAAGCCTAAAAGGGTGCCCAAGGTGGCTCTGTTCATGAATATGGTAATTTTGACCCCTCATCCCCTCACAGATGTGGGTACGACTGCCGTGGTCGCATGTTGCAATGATGCATAAAGGTGTGATTAGGTACGAGTTATGTTATGATCACACATATGTAAGACTAAGTACCTCTATTTCTTTGTCTAATCGGTGTGTTTTAATAGAAGAATTTATTTTGTCAATGTTTTTAATTTATCGGTATATTGCTTATTCTTATTACCCAATTACGGCAAACCCAAAACAAAAGGTTTTCATTTTAGGAGTCTATTTATGTATATAAGTATGTTTGTTTTTACATTTGTCTCTACACTCTGCTCAACCTATTTTGATGAATGAGGTGTTAATCGATTTTTTATTGTACTTACAGTAAGTTTGCTTGATAGGGTGGCATACGACCCCGGCCTTATGCCCTGAATTTTATCGCACCTATGAGCAAATTTCTGAAGCATTTCAGACTATCAGGCAAGAATATTTTCATGTTTAATTTTTTTCAGTTCGAATTTTACCTAGATTAAAAAATATATGTTTAGTTTTGGAAGTCGGTAGCAACACAAAACAATAAAAAGAACCAAAGCCACCCGATTTTCAAAATAATAGAAATTTTTTACATTGTGGTTTTTGAAGGCGGTTGTATTTTTTGTGAAATTGTTTTTCATTTTTCACTTTTGGTACCTATACTTCCTGTCATCCAAACTCATGAAGAAACGGTAACACTAATTAAATTAACATACAAATACATATCATCTTACCGTACCGTTAGTACCTATGTGTGCTGTTCATCCAAGGGGTATTTTCGAAGATTATTTGACCACGGGTAAATAACAAATCAACGATTATCTTTAATCTTCAGTACAATAACCAAATCACAATGCGTATACTATTCGTTATTGAGAAGTGCTATTATTTATCTCCGAAAGTCTAAATTAGATCTTCTCGAAATGAATATGGGACAATTGGCGGAGAAATCGGTGAAGATACATAAAATAAAGTTACATATAGTCGAACATAGAACCTCCTACTTTTTTTTGAAGTCGGATAGAAATACGGTGCTATATTGTTAACAAATTAATAATATTTCAAAACCATGAAATTAAATCGTTGCCTCCTGATTAGTGGTTCCTCGAATTTCCTTATTCAATAATCTCTAAATTCGGAAGCCTATCAGCGCGGAGTGTCTACCCCACTGTTAGTACAAGCTTTTAAGAGCCTTCAATAATTCCCACAATTTCTGCCGCCATTAACTGATAGCTCAATATTTAATCAGAAAGCTCTCCGCTCAGAGTACGTTGTAATTACATTTGATTGCCGTGTCTGTTCGTTTTGTACTTTTTACCTAATAATGTACCTATTAAAAGTCACTAAATCTTTGTTAAAATAATTAAAATAAATAAAAGAAAGTACCTAAGGTTTTTGATTCACGAATCAGTAAAGGAAAACAACGTGAGCAAACCTGGTCTTACAACTGATATAAGTCCGAAATCGTCAATCCGCTTTGAACTAGCGTAGTGATCATTTCTCGTTGCATCTCTATATTCGACTAGATATTCCTATCTTTATATTGGATTACCTTTGCCTGCAGTGGGACTATAATAAGCTGGTATTATTATTACAGATATTCGGCTGTTACTGGAGGTCAGTTTAGTACAACGAAAATGTTTTTATGAGATAGGCATGTTATGGTCAGCATCTAAATCATTGAAACGCTGTCTCCTAAACTAGGTATTAATTCCTATATTTTAGGTGGCAGAGCCTTTGTAATACCTACATCACAAGTATAGAAAGCATAAATGCAGGTCTGATGCAGTCGGTGACATTAAATTCGAGACTGAAGTACGTACTGCAACAGACTGCTTGAAAATAGATAGATTTTTTTATATCTTTTGTGGTTTCTGCAGTCAGTTTCTTTCATAATTTAAATATCATCAAGCTATTCTCCTTTGACTGAAGTAATATTAAAAAAGAATCATAACAGCGTAATAAATTCAAAGCATAAAAGGAGTCTGTGTCTAAAAGAAGGAGCAAAGTCAGTGAAATAATGACCTAATTTATTTTGCCAAGCAGTTGCAAGGGGAACTGAATATAAAACAGGTACATCTCGGCGATGCGCATTTGAAAGCCTGGCTTTAACATTTAAAAACTGTAAAAGATATTATGAGATTTATACATAATACAGGCTGACTTTTAATTTACTGCACATTATTCAAGGGATTAAAGTAGGTACTCATGATTACGAACAATTTTATTATGGGACCAACTCTGAAATATTTAAAACAAATCAGCTGTTACACATCAGATCAAAACGGTAATCAAAATGATATCCCTGATTTTTCTTTTTCACTTTACAGGGTAGATTTCATGATAAAACTTGTTCGTATTCATGAGTACCTTTCACCCCCTGAAAGATGCGCAGTGAATTAAAAGTCAGCCTATATAAAACTGACACGGCGTGTTCTATATAAAATGTTTTCGCCCCAAAAATTGGCAACTTTGTAAAATATCGCTTGGTTAACTTTCGGGTTCCGATATGAATAACATTGGCTCGGGAATATATAAACCGCTTACCATGAAGACATGAAGGGGCAGAAGGTCTGATCTAAGACGGCCTATATGCCTCGATCCTACTTGGAAGGCACATTGGGGGTTATTAAGTGAGGCTACAAGATCAATAATGTATAACGTTCGATGGCGGCGAGCTAGTGTTGACCTTTTGAAAGTTCCGGTGAGGTCGCCCCGGTGGTTTGCAAGATGAGGGTATTAGGCATCCGCCCTTCTGTTTAATTAATGGAGGCTTGACCCCCGTCTAACTTTCTCTGCCTGTATTTAAGAGACCGTTATGTACGTAGGGGATGAAATAGTTTCATTGTGTTTTTATGTCAGTTAGTAGTAACTTAGTACGTACTAGCTTACCTACCTATTTGGGTTCATTGTATTTACAGCACAACGGATGAGCTACTTTTTAATGTCCTACCCAAATCATAGAACCATACCCATAATTAAGCGTTGATAGAGCACGAAAGTATCGAACGCTTTCCGTGTTTGGCAGGTAGTATTAACTGTAGGCCGAGCTTTATTAAAACAAAGGTATCTTCCCTTTGTGTTACTTAAGCTGAGCACAAGCTAGCACACGAGAAATTAAGTCTTGATTAGAAGTAAAATCAAAATAGTAATATCGTATAAGTAAGCTTTAATTCATTACAAAGTTCACCTGTATTATGTTCACGAGTGTTAAAATACCAAGGAACTCGATTATGAATATTTATGTTAAAGCACGTGAGCTGATGAGCTACGCTCAGTAACAGTAAACAAAGTTTATGCATATGAAACGTCGTAAAGTCGTACGTCAAGACAGCGCCGCGACAATTTTCCTCGCTACATAAATTCGTCGAGTCTTTGAAAGTAGACAAGTTAATATGAGATTTCATATCGTACGGCGGAAACAACGGTGCGTCGAGCTCTGCGCTAATGAATAAATAACACGCTTGTATGTCTACACTCGCTGGATCTCCCACGAGCCTGCATAAACAGGCACTTTTTATCTCGGAATCGTACGAACGTATAAAGTTCACAGTAAAACAGACCCCATGTTTTGCGGCAATAAAAAAATAAATTTTTCCTGTAATAGGCTACATACACAACGCCAATTTTGCCGTTCTTTAATTGGCATTAAGTACCACGCTTTATACAATTCGCCAACATTTTATTATTGGCTGATAGGATAAAAGTGGGAAATCGGAAGTGCTGACAGAATAAAAGGATAATTAAATTTGCGGGTGGTTAAGCGCGGTGTATCACGTATCGAGCTGTGTCAATAGGTGTGACACTCGGTGGCGGTGCCCCGTCAATTTGCCTGGGGCGCGGGCTCCGCGTCCGCCGGCGCGACACCGACCGGGGATGAGAGCCATTCACGTCACGTTCACGGCTCCCAGCAATTTTTTAATTTTACGAATAACGACTATATTATTTTTATAGCTACGACAGTGGACACACAGAGTGGTTTCTAAGTTCTTTTACTGCTTTTAAGATGTTTTACTTATCTTAAGTATCTTTTATTGTAAAAATATTGAACAAATACGGTTTGAAGAATCACACTTCAAACGCAGAAGTTTGATACATTTTGTGGGTGGTCTAATGAGATTGTAAATATTCTTTATTAATAAAAAAACACGAACATTAGTAATGCTGACGATTAGTAACCTACCTAATATTTTAATATCACGTCATTAATATTCTTAGCTATAAATCAATAAAAAAATTGATTAGTCTACATCTTATGGTTTTGTTGACGAGAAAAAAACCTTATCGTAGGTACCTAATTCTGGTCACATAGCTACTGTAAAATAAAGCCTAAAAACCAATGCTTTAACGACTTTTAAGCTAAACATGGATCCACAGGTCCTTCTCAAAATAAAACCAAATCACTTAAGCACCATTTACTCGATTGGCAACATTAATTCGAAAGCCAAAGCCTTTTAATTTACCGTGGCCAGCTCTGCACGCCAAGAATTACTTCTATCCAATGGTGAACTGGTATAGTTAGAGTCTTAATTGTATTTAAAAGATAATAAAAAGAACTTCGCCTTTTCACAATCCATTATCGTGTACAAAGTAAGATGAAACGGACATTTTATGACTCGTCTTTTTAATGGTCTTTCAATGTTTTAAAGCTCCGAGATAGGTACTTAGGTACAAGGATTACTTTGTTACGTGTTTCAACCTGATTAATAATGGCAAAGTTTTCTCGTTACCCCTTTACTGATTTTCTGAACTCATTTTTACTTGTCCGACGAAAAGCCATCAGTAAGTCCGACATTCTTCAGTAGATATAAAAGTTTGTGTCTGTTTTTATTTTGAATTGGAAATAGAAAACGAATCATTAATGCTTACATTAACTTTCATATCCCTTATAAATTCCGCGATTGATTCAGCTGAAATGTTGTACTCATTTTGCAAAAGTACTCTCCGAGAATAAATGAATATACAAATTGTTTAAAAGCCACAATTAGAAACTCTGTTCCAACATTAAGTAAACATTATCTGAACGGTTCGTTTTATTTCTTGGAGGCAAGAAACGCTCGTTCAGTTAGCTGAAGTGGGTGCGCCGTACAATCCGCAAGTCACGTAGCTTCGCTGCAAGTAACGGAACTTGCAATTGTACTCGGAGGAGGTACCGGAGCAGCTGCTTCCCCGGATGTTTGTGCAAGGCTCTCTTGAGGAGCTCCCCAGGAAATTTAAATAGTTTTACTAGAATAACTGGAAGAATTCTTAACACAAATGGAAACAAAAGAGTTTTAATTTATAGCTTGAAGGAAGAATGTTTAATTTTTAGCCTGAGGTGTACCTACCTACTTGGTATTGGATCTGAAATACTACTTCTTACTTACATAATGTAACTAAAATACAATTTTAAAAAATAGATATTCTAATGATTAATAACAATGGATAAATTAACAAAACTTATTTGTCCTTTAACGCCTATAAAAGGAAAAAAAATTTTTTTCCCCCCTATTATTATGAAAGCTAATTTCGTATGTCTTTGAACGTTATTCCTATAAGTTACGTGACACACAAAGAACAGGGTATAAACGTAAAGATAATTACTTCGTTGAGAGAGTATCAAGAGGCATTTTGCTGCACCTGTTTATAATCACCACACCGCACAATGCTTTGTTTTTTTATTTTTCAGATGAAGACTTTCCCTCTTTGTATTAAAATCTTTAGTGTACTAAAGAATTAGGATCGCTTTCATTCCTATAGAAAATTCTAGTTAAGTTATGGAAATTGGGTTAGTTAGATCTAATTACCCAAATTGGACCAAAATAGACTTTTTTTTTCTTATATTTCTACTGCATTTTTTTCAACAAAGATATAATGTCACTCAAGTGTCACACATAAACCATCCAAAGTAAGCAAGAACTGACAAATTACATCTAGCGATCTGTAAATAATAGAAACTTAGCATCCATCATACATCATATACAATAACTACGACAATGAGTAAAAGGTCCAGAAATTAAGTATTTAGGTAAATCAGACTAACACTTTCACTATGTTGTACACATAGAAACATATCTTATATTAAAGAAAACCTTGATAAATTAATTATCTCAGCACTATGTTAAACATTAATGAAGAATAAAGGTTAATAAATAATTTTGAGCCAGACCGCGCCAGACTACAATGCAAAGCTTTTCTAAATAGTTGGTAAACTTAACAGACAGAAGAATAAAGAAAAGTATCTAGACGGCAAATAAATTATGTATTACATTGTTTGTTACATTGTTTTTATCGCTACTATTATTTAAAGAGACCATATGTGTAGATGTAAAGAATATCTTTTATATACCATAATTTATTGTAACACGGTACATATTATGTAATGCACAAAGACAAAACTGTAGATTGTTTGTTAAGTACTTTATTAAGACTGGCACAAGAGTGTGGAAATCGGTACAGTCAAAAAGAAAACCGTTTAGCAGTAGGTGAGGTCTGGCTGTGAATGATAATGTTATTACAGTCGTTCCGTAGGCCCAAAAATACGCCAAAATAATTACGAGTCAAGGAAAACATTAAAATGCAATTTTAAAAATAAAATACCGACCATCATTGTTTCTTTGAATAATGTCTAGATACATTTGTAAATATCCTGTAATAATCATTCACGATTCTGTAAAAGTGTACAGACCCGAGTTGTGAGTTTGGGAGTGCAAGCACTAAAATCGAACGCAATATAATTTATAACAATACAAGCTGTTAACTGGTGCATTGTACATTTGAACAAGTTACATAAGTATAACTCAGACACGTATTCGAATAATTCATTTTAATGGCCACCTCGAGGATAGTGGAAGAGATATACGTCGCCTTAGTATTAAATATTTTATCCTTTATGTATTCAGATACTTTTGTTTGCCATAAGAACAAGATGGTAAAATAGTTTCGAGAATGGATGGAGCAAATATAAATACTTATAAATGTTACAATAACACATAAGCTGGAGAAGAAATGGCTTTACATTTAACTAATATTCTTCTTTTATTCTATCAAGATTGTGGTTGTTTATAGATAATACTATTCCAGAATGAATTTTGTCATCTATTGACTCAATATTTTAATATAGGTAATCTCTTACAATCTTGTAAAATATTAGGGTACTTACTTAATTTTTAATTTACGTGGGTCGGTATCCCTCTTGCTGAAAGTAGAAGCAAAATTCTTAAGATTATTAGTGATGGTTGTTTGTTAAAGCGAATAATTTTGTGGATAACACAAAATATACATGTGTACTTAGCAATAACAAACTCAATTTGAGATCTCCGATAATTCGAACCAGTACACCTTCATTCACCACTATCCTCTGTTCTCATGTCATAAGATTAAAGTATACGTATTTTTTTATTTAGTGATGTGGATACCAAATCAATTGTGCGATATTGTCATACGAGGGATGATATTGAGATATCTATCCGTAGAACAATTTCTTCACACATAGGGTGCGTTGGAATTTGTACTGTATATTTTCATGGATCGTCAGGGTATTAATAAAAGCAATATTACTTGATAAGTAAGATTTCAGTCTACCCTGTTTGTTTCCTGTTAATCGAGCTACAAGCCGATAGCTTTTATCTTGTTCACAACTATCTGAACAGTAAATCAAAGCTCTAATCGTGTACACGGTGTTCTGAGTAATCTGCTTGTTGATCGGGAGTTACGAGTGCGACAACAGTGTCGTGGTCACAATATGTTGACCAGCGGCTTTACGGCCACCGATACAGCCTCGTTGATTGGAATATCGATGAAGGGTGGTATATAAGCATGGTGCTGCGTATAGGCCTTATTTGCTTTCCATCGGTCAGGTAATAAACCGGCTCGTGTTGTTTGAATATAAACCGTTTGAGTTTTATTACTTGTCTGAATTCAAATATATTTTTATGGTCTTAATCACAATGATGTTAAACAACTTGAGATAGGTATTAGGTATAATAATAATAAACCGAACTAGGTCATGTTATCTCAAAATAGCGTTTCTGTTAAAGATATCCTACTGCTTTCTACTTCTAATAAAAATGTGAAAGTTTGTGAGGATGGACGGGCGAACCCTTTTCACGCTTATATGGCTAAACGGAATTAGCTGAAATTTGGCTCTCACATATATATTGATTTAGCTTAACACAAATATATTGATTTAATTTAAAACTGGGTTAATTCTGAAGTCTTGCAGTTGAAGTTGTGGGCAAAAGCTAAAAAAACAAGTTAAATAGAATCATCAGAATGTGTTACTCGAATTTAAGAATTCGGGAAACACACTGATGCGTGAGAAGGTAGTCATTTTAAAAGAATTAGGGCACAACCTAACTTGGCACGTCATGAGACGGCACTATTTCTACAGTTGGACGAATAGCTATGGCCAAACAGAGCTCCGGTATTGAGCCTGGGTGGTTCGGTGTCTACAAGATAAATGTAGGCTCGAAAACAAATGTGGGAACTTATTGTACCTACACTATTGCGTGTGTGTACAAGCTAAATGGATATTGCGAACAGTTCTGCCCGGTTGAAATGGAATTACTTGACATGTGGCTGGTGCGCATCTGTTGAAGCCTCTTGTTTTTATTTCCATCACAATTTATGCTAAACATCTGATATATTTGGGTTCAAACGATCCGCCCAGAGGCATTTGTATGTAAACCAGGACAACATCTGTCGTGACTTTCAGTTGACCTTACTTACCCTTTTGATTTATACATAAATGTTTTGTATTAGTTTTAGTGAAAGGCGAAAACTTCGGTTGAAACTTCACCTAGTTCTGCCATCCCCTGAAAATTCCTTCTCGGTTTTTGTAAATATTTGTTTGTTTCAACAGGCTCTAGAATTACTCCAAAGCAAATCTCCAGAGCTCTTAATGATCATTTGGTGGGAAATCTTTCTTTGATCAGAGTAGTACGTGAGAAAAATTAAACACGTGTGGCAAATCTCACCTCGCAGTATATTTCATGTAGGTATTTCACGCCATTTCCTTGATCCTACTTTATAAAGAGCAATATTGTAACACTTTGTGCGTTCTTGAGTAAAGTATTCACGCAAAATTAATTTTGAACTATTTATATGCCGGGTATTTAAATAATTTTTGGGGAAGGTGCAACTTTGGAACAAGTATTAATAACTAATTTGTAGTTTACCAATATATTATGAAAAGATAATGATTATGTGTAGGTAGTGCGCAGGTGCTTTAAAATGAAATTTAAAACTGAACTTTTGATAGATTTAATGAATTTAATGGAAATTTTTATTGATCCATGCTTTAGAAAATGCAGGGATATACCGACGGATACCTAAGTTACTGTCTATTTTACAGGGTCTAGAAAATAAAATAGATAGATTGTTAAAATCACAATAAATAGAATAATAATCTAGTAGAGTACTTATTTTAAAAGCCCTAAATTCTAACACGCTCTTTAAGTCATACAAAATCAAAATAGGTACAGGACCTACCTACATAAATACCTATATTAACATCGGTTTACAAGTTATTTGAATAGTCTCTAGAGCTCGACACGAAGTAGAAACACCCGAAATCAGCCAATCATGTAACACGTTACAGTTGGTCGACGCTATCGGGATTGAAGACAGCTATGCAACCTGGAATTTTAGTATCAAACCAAAGTTCAGTACGAAATCGCATTTTTGGATCAGTGAGAGGATTTTCTGAAAACGTTCTCACTGTATTTTCAACATGGACGTTGCAACTAGAATAATTCATGTTTGCTTTAAATATCGTCATCTTATTAAACACAAAAACCTCCAAAAAGCGATTAACACACGACACCGCGCACCGTAGCGGATGGCGGAGATCTCATGTCGCCATTGGCCGCTAAGAAATCCGTTGATGCCTAACACACGTCCGCCGCCCTCCGCAGTGGTGCGCGGTGCCGTGTGTTATTCGCCTAACATACCGTTAAGCATTTCCATATCGACTAGTCTAGCAATAAACATTTTGTTTAAAATAAACATGTCCTGAACGAACCGAAACTTCTTATCCGAATTGCTAAAAACTCAGCAGCAAAAACTTTGTAATTTGTTAATTATAATCTGAAGCTTCGTCCTAGAATTCAGTAATTATTTTATTTGGACGCAGGCACGGCTTTTACTTACGTCATCACTGTAAAATAATTCGTAGATGTGCTACAACAAAAAAACTAATTTAAAATTTCCATTTTTCTTCCAGAAATTCAAGTTTCTCCTCAGTTTGAAACAATCCTTAATCCAGGATTAAAGGGATTATGTTCTTTTCCTAAATTGCAGGTAAATTATAAAACTTCTAAAGAGTCGATGAAAGCTGTATTTTTAATGACATGCGCATAGAAATGTTCCTACAATCCTACAGTACTGTATCGCAACTTACGTGTCAAGTACTGCCTCTGCCGTGTACCTACTGTATACATCCTGCGTCGAAATTGGATACCAAAATAGGAATTTAAAAAATTGTGATCTTCTACGGTACGCATATTTATACTGGTTTATATGATACAATGTTAATAAACTTTGAATAATATAAATATTATTGTTCTCTTTCTAATTTTATCATGAACATTATTAACATGGACATTATGAGGAAACCTGGGCTAAATAAATATAAGTCGTTGTGATGTCCCCATGTCTGCTCCCGCATTAGAAGAGCCCTTTTGCCCAGCGATGGTACAATAATAGGGCAATATTATAAAACAAAGGCATGTAAAGTTTTTTGTTTAACCGACCTACCTTCGCCGCCGTTTTCGTTGATATCTGCATTGAGCAAGTAATGGACCTACATATGTCAATTTCTTTCTTATTCCACGTAAAATTCACCCTGTATTTGTCAATTTTAGGTTTAACGCGGAAGCGGTTAGGCGGTTAGCAACCAAACCCGCCCAATCTCCAAGTTTACGATGCGAACCCAATCCGCCTGTGCCAGAACAGCTTTCGGTTCGCCTAAAATACTGTGACACTTTCCTAATTACTGGTTGGTATACCTATGTAGGAATGGTTAAGTTGTAGCTAGGTAAAGTTACTAATATTATTGTGTTATTAATAATATGAAATAATGCGATTTATTGAAATAATAAATAATTAAGAAGAATGTTTTTAAAATACACATCGCTTGAGTCTTTCTGAATATGTTTTACAATTATTCATATTTTAAATTCCTAAGGTTTTTAGTTAGTAATAACTTATTCATCAACACTAAACTAACACCAAACTGCAGCAGAGCGCCATCTAGGCACCGCAAAACATTAAATCCAGTTGAATAGGGAAGCCACATGAAAATTTTATGTCGTAAGTAGATATTCTAAATCGTCGGGACTCCTAGTCACTGCCATCTAGTGTTCAAACGTTGAACTGAGAATAAACTGCACAGTGTAACAAATTCGATTTCAGTAAAATGCTGTATCACTGTTAGTTAGAAAGGGAACACTGCAAGGTGTATGGAACAGAAGACAGAGGTCGCCATCAATGGTTAAAAAAATATATGCTATAGTTTTTTGGTTCAGATACATAATGTATCTAGTACCTACGTGCCGCTATAAATTAACCCGAATAATTCTGATAAAGATTGATTATTTATTAACGATGATTATCTATTTCAATGCTTTCGATAAAGAAGTTGCATAAAAACACTCATTATACTGTTATATCTAGATAATGATTTCATCAACGTTAAATAAATTTGCACTACCTACTAAATATTGGATTGCTTGCAATGAAATAACCAATGTACTATCTTACAATATTACTTACAGATTATATCGTGTGGTGCATACAAATCGCGAGCAGCGTTAATTTTAGCCCTGCAGTTAGGTATTACAGCCAGTAGAATAGCATTCGAAACAATTATAGTCAGGGCATTCGTTCCCGCATAGATATATAGGTCAAGAAGTGGCATTATTTCTTGTGGAGATTCACTAGATCTTTCAATGGGTTTTATACAAGTCAATAACAGGAAGTTTACTTAGATGTTGTGTTAGTTTGTGATTAATGATGCAAATGTCAAAGTTATTGCTGAGATGGCTTACTACAACACTTTGTTTACTTTATGCTAATGGAGATAGAACTATTGGTAAGTTTTGTTACTTATTACTATGTTAAAACTTGTGTAAGATATTCCTGTGGTGTCTGTCTGTTTTTATATTATCTTTATTTTTTATCTAAATTTATTTTGTCCGCACTTATAAAAATATACAATTTTAAATTATCGAAATAGGTGCCATTTTCGATGACGGGACATTTTTATTAGAAGCCGCATTCAACATTGCACTTACCGTGACATCCGAAGACCAAGAAAATCCATTTAAAGCCAGTGTCATAAGAACGTCTCCTGGGGACATATTAGAAGCAGAAACTGCGATATGCACGCTTTTAGAGGTATCATTTATGTTACAAACCAAACAGTAAACAAAGATACCTATTATAAAAGATAATGCTATTCAAAATAGAAATTTTCAGAGTAATGTGTTCGGAGTGTTTGGTCCAACTAGAAAAGGCTCACTACAGCATATTCAGTCTATAGCAGATTTCCTTGAGATACCTCACATAATCACAGATCCGATAGAAACACAAAATCGTAACTGGTCTGCTGTGAATTTATTTCCACACCATTTAGCTTATTCACAGGTATTTGTATTTTTTTTTGTAGATAGGCTATTTGTTTTATTTGCAAAGGGCAAATAATATTGTGATCTCTTTTTATAGCTATTTGCTGACCTCATAGAATTAAAAGGTTGGACGGATTTTACTATAATTTATGAAGGGGCCGAACTTTTACCCTTTTTCGATAATATCTTGTCAATGCAGGATCTAGATACGGGTCAAAAAATTTTAATAAATATTGTCCAACTGCCTGATGGTGACGATTTTAGGTAAGTTTAAGTTCTTACTTTCTTAGTTTTTATATATTTTTTACATATATTCGTGATTTTTTTTCCAGATCTCAATTAAAATTTATAAAAAAGTCGGGCTCCTTAAACTACGTTATAAACTGCGGTAGAGAAACGTTGCCAACATTACTAGAGCAAGCACAACAAGTTGGAATAATGTCTGATGATCACAGTTATTTAATAATGAATCCAGATTTTCAAACAATAGATATAGGCCCATACAAACATGGTGGCTCAAGTATAACAGGTAGACTTTGTGTCAGATCAAAAATTGAAAATAAGAGAATGAATCTCATTCTCTTAGTCATATTACAATTTTGAGAGACGTAAACATGTTGACTTGTTACTATAATGACATTGTTTTTCATGTTCAGGAATTCGCATGTTCGATCCCAGCTTAGAGCCCATTCAAAACTTTATCACATCTTTAAATGAGAAAGTAGCCGAACTATCTGACAACAAAATAGAAAATGCAATAGCAGAGAACGGTTTAACTCTAGATTTAGCTTTGGTATATGATGCTGTTACTTTATTTGTTTCAACCTTAAATACTATGGAACTAGAAGAGGGGTCTAATGTGACTTGTGAGGGCGAGGAGAGCTGGGCTTTTGGTTCCAGTATCGTAAATTATGTTAGAACAGTGAGTAATTCTTGATAGTACCTATTTATGTACAAACTTAAATTGCTTTTTGTTTTCTACAAAGTAATGTAAGTATGCATTAAATTTCAGATGGAAGTTGATGGCTTAACAGGAATCATAAAATTTGACGAAGATGGTTTCCGTTCGGAAATCGAAATAGATGTACTTGAAATAATGACTTATGGTTTAGATAAGGTACAAAATTGAATATTTGTGAAATTTAAACCAGAATAGCATGTAAATAGGTACTAAAATGTGAATAAAAAATGTGTATCATTCTTTATTATTGCAACTTAGGTGGGAACATGGACATTAGAAGATGGTTTTATTGAAACTAAAGTTGAAGTATCACCAGCAGAACAAGAAGGATCTGAATCAATGAAGGGCAAACATTTCATTGTTATTACAGCGCTGGTAACACAACACTTCAGTAAATAAATGATGGTGGAACGTATGATGATGACAACAAATTAAAGCTATGTTTATTTATTGTAGAGTGCACCATATGGTATGCTTAAAGAATCTTCAAAAAAGCTTGAAGGCAATGATCGATACGAAGGCTTCGGCATAGAAGTAATTGAAGAGTTGGCAAAAATGAATGAATTTAATTATACATTCGATATTCAAGAGGATGGTGTATACGGTTCATACAATAAGAAGACTAAAACATGGAATGGCATGATGGAGAAAATTATGGACGGTGTAACTATCATTTGCCTTATTTTGGACCAAATTCACGAAATATGTGACATGTTTTTATCTGGTATTATGTACTTCAATTTACGACAACCTTTATATTTTTATACTTTATTTATGAGTGTTGTCAAAATCCTGCTATGTTACAGAGAGCAGATTTCGCTATAACGGACTTGACCATAACAGCAGAACGACAAAAAGCAGTTGATTTCACCAGCCCCTTTATGAACTTGGGTATAACTATATTATATAAGAAACCAACAAAAGAACCACCAAACCTTTTCTCTTTCATATCACCATTTTCAATGGGAGTAAGTTTTTATTCGTAAAAATCATGATTACCCGTAAATATTTATTTTTATTTCTATTATTTATTATTATTTCTTTTGTTTTTTTTTTTGTAGGTCTGGGGGTGGCTGGCAGGAGCGTTTGTTGGCGTGTCTGGCCTTTTATTTATTTTAGGACGGCTAGCACCAGAGGAATGGCAAAACCCCTATCCATGTATTGAAGAGCCAGAAACGCTGGATAATCAGTTTACCTTGGCTAACTCTTTTTGGTTTACTTTGGGAAGTGTACTTACTCAAGGATCGGAAATTGCTCCAATGTCAGTTCTTAGCTTTTTTTAACTTTCTGTTTTGTCCTTAAATGTATGTATAATAACATTATTTGAACCTTTTAGTGCTGTATCAACTCGAATGGCTGGTAGTATGTGGTGGTTCTTCACGTTGATCATGGTATCATCGTACACTGCTAACCTTGCTGCTTTTCTCACCGTTGAATCTAAGTTTTATGCTATTAAAAGTGTAAACGATCTTGCTAATAATCCGTACGGAATAACTTACGGTGCTAAGAATGCTGGTGCTACTTTCAGTTTCTTCAAGGTAATAGAAATGCTCGATGAATAATAAATTGAGTATCGAGTTAAATATTCGGGAATTTTAGAGATTGTAATTTTATATTGTTTCCAGGAATCGGATAATTTGCTGTATCAAAAAATGTTTCGATATATGGAAGATCATCCAGAACATCAACCAGCTAATAATGATATAGGATTAGAAAGGTAAGTTCGTATACTTAAACTTATTCCGTTGTATGCCGAAAGTGGATTTACGAGAGACAATCTTTACATTGTGTCTTTGGTTACAGCCTGTCGAAAAATTTACATGGTACCATTTTATTTAGTAATTTTATCAGATTTTCGAACACTAGCCATTGATATGATTTTGTTCAATATTTTAAGTACCTACTACTTAATATCCTAAAATAAAATCTTACTGTTCTCTTTCAGGGTAAAATCTGATAAAGAAAACTATGCTTTTTTAATGGAATCAACATCAATCGAATACATGGTTGAAAGAAACTGTGATGTCGCGCAAGTTGGTGGACTATTAGACAGTAAGGGTTACGGTATTGCAATGAAAAAAAGTAAGACATTCAGCTAGATATTGTTTGCTTGCTTTTTAGGCGGTTAGCTTAGAAAGTCATCTATCGATGTAAAACAATCGAATAATCAATTTACACTTTGGGATGATTCTTATTAGAGCGGGCCGTGCCCGGGGCGAGGCCCGGACGGGGCACGGACGGGGCACGGTTTTAAATCTGTTACATATATTTTGTATGAATCAATTTATATTACACAGTGCATTATCCGTGTCCCGTCCGGGCCCTCTCGACGCACTTCAATACCACGTCGGCTCGTCCACGCCCCGGCCCGGGCACGGCCCGCTCTAATGAGAATCATCCCTTTTAATATAAACGTTATCAATCTCTAAGTATAGGGGAGGAAAGACAAACTTTTAACCCAACTCCTACAGTCTGCTTATTTCCCCGGTATCCCCTTCCAACACTTACACCGAGATCCCGGGAGCGTATGCGCCTTGTGCGATCACCGACTCTAGTCAGAAACACACAATACACAAACACAAAACTTTACATTGTGTACCTGCATGTAATAATATCTAGATATTACATGCAGGTACACAATGAAAAGTGTTTACAAGTATATCTAGAAAAGATCAAACATCCTTTATCATTAGTTGTGTGCAAGATTGTGTTCCTATATGTACTTTTACATTGCGAAATAATCGTTTACTGTGTAGATTCACCCTATCGACAACCAATGAGTGAGTCTATACTACAATTGCAAGAAGAAGGAAAACTAACGAGAATGAAAGACAAATGGTGGAAAGAAAAAAGAGGAGGTGGTGCTTGTGCGGTACGCTTCAGCTATTTTTCAATACTTATGATTTGTTTTACTTAGAAGTAACAAGATGTGAATAAAGCTCCACTGGCGTACTATATTTTAATGATGTATGGTATTTTTATCTTTTTTCCAAGTCTTGTAAACATTCCATGTAACTTCGCGTTCTTTAGAATCATCGCACTTTTATGAAACTTGCAGTAGGTCTGGTAACATTTTTACAAAATAATGAACACATCAAATCCTTTAACGTTGAAGATATTATCGCTGGTAATCCCTTGAACCATTAACAAAGTTGTATCGATCAGGATGACGACGCAGGCGGCGGTGAGGCCCAGCCTTTGGTTCTCGCGAACGTGGGAGGCGTGTTCATTGTGCTCGCGGCCGGCTCGGGCATGGCGGTAGTCTGCGCCTTTGTTGAGATGGTGTTCGATGTATGGATGATATCCCGCAAGATGAAGGTACTATACGTCATTAATATTCATTACTTTGTGACTTTTAAATGGTTTTACGTGCCTGAGCGTGCTCCTTACAAGTCAGTGAGATAAATAAAGGGGTAAGGATAGTGTGGAGGATAAAATTGATTTAGTGGCATGTTAATTTATATATTCCTTCATTCAAATTAAATAGTTAGGCTATAAGTTTCAACATCAGCTTTGAAAAAGTAACAATAACCGTGGCATAGATCCGTATCATGCCGTGTGTGAGACCATCCCAGTCAACTGTTCTTCATAAACCAAACCATTATCATTCGTTGATATCTTACAAAAACTGAATTTTTGTGTGCGATTGTGTAAACAACTATGTAAATATGGATTTCTATTTGAATTCTGTGTTTTTTCGTTTTACCAGAATTGCATGTTCCAGTGTGACCCCTCACCAAAATATAGTTGCTTCGTGTTATTCTACGTAGTCCTTATGGTTACCATTGGTAAGTAATCCCTGTATAAGATCCATTCTGACATCTAATGCTCCTACTTAAATATAGTAGTTTTTGTCTAGATATATAGATATCTGTATAAAACGATATTTATTAGTAAAGTAAATACTTTTATTTCTTGAATAATAAGTCAATGAAACAAATTGCAGGTGTCATTCAGAGAAGAATTGTTAGCTGAAATGAAATTCATACTAAGCTTTAGCGGAGACACTAAGCCGGTTCGCCACAGAGAATCTACTGGCAGTGGTTCAGGCGAATCAAAAGGAGCTGACGAGAAGAACGGAGGAGACCCGGAATGTCTAGATGATGGAGATAGACCTGACCCATCACCAACTCCACGCTCGGAGAGGTCGGGCCATTCTCGTCATACTTTGCAATTGAGCAGGAGACAAAGCAATGCGGTTCAGATGGCTAAACAGCGAAAATATAGCTCAAGAAGTGTTTTTTAAATAAAAAAGGTCTTTAAATATTTATTATTGGTTTTAAACGCTTTTAGTGTGTGAATAATGACTTACCTGGGTAGGAGAAAGTGTTGATATCTTTTTGGTTGCTTTATATTTTATTACAAACCTCGAATAGGTTATTATTTAATCGATTTATCCATTTTGTTCAGTGTTGGGTCGATTGAGTAATTGCTAACCCAAATAAATGCGTCATCATTCAAAAGTAATCAGTTTTATTTTTGTGTAAGTATTACCCAGTTACCTATCAAAACCACAAAAATAATATTTATTACCTTAATAGGAATCGTGTATGCCAATACACGTTTCGAATTACGGGCGTAAATCCTAAATAATATTATAACTACGAAAGTGAGTTTGTTTGTTTGTAGATTTCATACTTTAAATACTGAACCGATTTAGGTACACCAATGAAAATTTCATCAAAATCAGTTCAGTTGTATACCTGAGGACTACTTTCAAACCTGCAATTGCATATTACTACGTTCGTGGTAAATGATATTATTGACAATAAGTCACGGGTATTATAATAAAAAATACAGATCTTAAGCGTAGGCAGTCAAAAGGATATCTACTCGAGAAAACTTACCTCAAATAGAGATTAGTTATACCTACTGTTCTTTTTCTGAGCCGAGTCTCAAATTTCTTGTCCTTTAGCTACAGTACGTCAAGTGGTTAATTAGTACATTGGTTTGAGAAATGCGCGGCTGTCCGTCCTTGTAATGTGTCGAGCGTGAGGAGGGTTCAGTAATGAAAGACCTTGATTGAGGACCCGCCACTCCTTGAGGTCATTCCTTATATTTCAGAACTGTTGACAACTGGCTAGAATGAAAGAAGGTTGAGGTTGATACTTTATGTTGTTTATTTCGGACTTTAACGTTTAGGAAATTACGAGCAATAAATGGAAATAAACAACATTCCCCATAATAATGCATATGCGACTCATGTTATGCAAGATGACAGTCATGTAGGTAGGACTACACATTACAAAGTATAAATTACAGAAAATAACATTTTGTGTATCGAAATTCTAAACTCCGACTATTACTATTACTACTGAAAAACTAGACTACTAGACTAGACTAGTACTATTGAAAAACTGACTTTAAAATTATAATTCAAACTCTTTTTTGAGGATTTTTTCATGACAATCCAATCGCTAACAAATTGTAAATTAAACCCAAGATCATGTTCCTTATAATAATTTACGCAGACCGCAATAACTACGTGTAAACTTATAAGTTGGTGTCGGACAATTTGTTAAGCTAATGGAACCGCAGTGAAAGATCGTGGTCACAGAGGTCGGTTTCTATTTCGCGCCGGACACTGAAATAATGGCCTTATGTATCAAAACTATGTACTTACAAAAGTTGCTGTTACGAAGAAGATATTTTAGAAAATTCTCGCAAACTATAGTCCAACACTTCGGTATGAAAATAGCTTCTGCCAAAAAGATTACCCAGACAGCATCTTGGCTCTTGATGGCTCTTTTAATGAGGCTCTTATTATCTCGTGTCGTAAAGGCGACTTTTCCTTGAGTAAAACATGAGTTTACAGAAACTATTAATCCTTTTTCAATGGTTGTAATAGTCTAGTCCCTCGCGACCCCATGCCGACGAGTAGGAAACGCCTAAAATCTAACGGGTAAAAAAATGTGCCAATAAAAATATATTACCGGATCTGAAACCAATAACATTTTGTTTTATTTTTTTGAGAGAAATGGATTCTTTCGGAAACACATAATCATTGGTGATACTTTATTGAACATGCTTAATTTTCTTTTCTATATTTCGTTTTTAAAAAACGTTTTGAAAAGATTCCTATTTCAGCAACATTAAGATTAAGCTTATTTATAAAGAGTTCCCATTAAATCAAGGTTATCAAATGTCGCCTTTGGATATAATGCGCGCATTACGCAGTGCCTATTTTTATCCCACTTGACATAATCAAAAACACTCCCTTAAGGCGATGACGTATGTGGAGAAAACAAGTCATTAAGTAGCTGCCGGAAGACATTTTGTTTTAGAAACCCCTTTTGAAGATGCCAAGAATGAAACAACGCAAAATATTTTTTACAACATTTACTATAAACATGTTCATGTATTGTTAATAATAAAACATATAAAAAAAAGAAATGATAACATCTTTTAACGAATAAAAGGTTCATGTTAAAAAATCAACAACGTGATGAGTCACCCAACACAAGCTCTGCAGTCCTTCCGAATGAATCTGACCCAGGTAGAACTTCTGACTAGCAGTTCGTTCATCCGATTTAAACCACAACAGTATTCCCAAATTGTAGGTGAACCATCAGAGGAGTCAGTGCTAAATTCGAATAACTAAGAGGCTACTGAGAGACTGGATACCAATCGTAACAGGGTAACCTAAACCAGGTTATTAGGATCGAAAGGAATGCAGAGCCCTAACCTTAGCGCCTATATTAGTAGGTATATATCTATAATTTTAGCTATAAGATCGTCGCTTAGCAAATGCGACACTGAGACTACGAGATGAATGCCTGGATCTATGCGAGTGTTGCGTCCGATGGGTTTCAGTGGAACGGATCGAGTGAAGAGAGCGTACTTCGTCCTTCCCTTCGGCCTTTGCAAGAGCTTCAAAGCTTCCTTCTACAGCATTCTTCTGTGGCCGCTTAATTGGCTTGATATTGCCGTTGAACTTAATAGCGAACTTGAGCTCTTCTAACAGCTCATAACGAAAGGTATTCTGTAAGTAATGGAAACCACGATATTAAAAACGATAGGTAAAAAAATATAATAAAAATAAATAAATAAAAAAAGTAAATAAAAAAAATATGCTAAATATGCTTGCTATTTTAAACATTTACTCATTGTATTTCAAGCGTTCACTATCCTAATTCCTAACTAATATTATAAATGCGAAAGTAAGTTTCTTTGTTGGTTTTTACCATTTTATGCCTAAGCCACTGAACCGATCATCGTGAAATATTGCATATACCAATGTATGTGTAAGGTACCCTATGTTCGTTACTATACACCTGGATTGCCAGGTGTATAGTAACGAACATAGGGTACCTTTCATTCCGAAAAAAAGTACTGTTCTCGAGAGAAATCACGACGTAACGTAACGTTCTTATGATGATAGATTGCGCCACATGTCTTTCTAATTATGATCGAATTTAAAACTTAATTTGCGAGCGAAGCCGCGGGCAAAAGCTATTAAATAATAATAGTCAAAATGTTCTGACAATTTGAACCAGCAATTTGCGAGAATACAACAATTAACACAGTACTGTGTCAGGAGTACCTACTCCGGTTTTGTTGGAGATACTCTAGTTTAATCAAGTGCTGTTAGAAACACTTGTTTACTAACATTGTTATCACTGGACAAGTAACGCTGGTGGTAAAATGTTATACTCTAGAGCTATTTTCTAAGCATTGTGCTAAAATCTTAGATGGAGACCTGGAGACCCCATCTTATCGATTTCCAAACATATTCTGGTCTGATATCGAGAAAAATCTCGAAAATAGGACCTCATAAAAAATGGTTATTAATTGTGTTAAATCTGCTACTTAATCTAGGTACAAGTTTCTATATTATCGTAAGAAAACATGTCGAAAATTAGTTAATTTATCTAGCACAATATTATACTTAGACTATTGGAAAACTAAAACACCGAGATGTAGTTGACTTTGCTACCAGTATGAACAAATTACCTTTTGCCCGAATTGAAAAGATTCCGTAACCTTTTAAATATAACGAAACTAGGCAATAGAACGCACATTTTTTTAAACCCGTTCAGCTAACTATTATTTTAAGCTAATACATTTTAAATTAATTAATAAGATACTCACGCTATATTTGACTGATCTCTTGAATACCCCCCACATCATATCTGTAATGGATATAAACAGTCCTATAAGGCATCCGACGCCCAGCACAACAAACGCGCCCATCATGTTCTTCATTCCCAACTGTTTCTGATCTTCGTCGCGTTTTTCCTACAATATTGTTAATTTTTATTTAATTACATAACATAAAATCACGTCTGTAAACCCACATTTCGGCAGTTATGTTTAAGTCCCAACTTATAGGGGGGCGATCCTATTACTATCAACCGGGCACAAATCCAGACTCCAAGGCTGCTATTGAGACATACCTACCTGATGGAAAAACCCAATAACACTTTTTCCGACCTCGGAATCGAACCCAAGACCTTATGCTCAGCAGTCGCGAGCAGTTTTAATTAATTGTACATTAAAGTTATATTTTTCTTCGTATAAAGTTTTATTTTTTTGTGGTCTCTCATGTCATTCGGTCCTAGGTACTTCAGGTCTCTCAAAAAACCTTTTGTATTAATAACATAATGTTTATTTATTAGACGAGGCACTATTGTATTAAGGAATCTCCACACATGTGTGACAGTATCACAGGGAAGATAATATCCTAGGATGCGTACGTCATCCATGTGTAGGTACCGCGACATTTTGTATTATGGATAGATATCTCAATACCCGTTTTATTATAATATCGTACCTATATGGAGACCCAATCATGTGCTAATGTGGAATAATAGTTAGACTTAAATTAATTAAAGAAAAATCTCTTTAGATATTTATAAATGGATATTACCCCACACTTTCCCCCGCCTCTTTTTTCTTTCCACCATAAATTTTTCAATCTTTCAATTTCACCATTTTCCTTCATGTGCAGCAATGCGTCATCTATATATTTCTTGTATGGCGATTCTACAAATACAAACACGCAAGAATATGAGTGTTAACTAATAAAAAAGTTGTAAATATTCCAAAAACAATAATCAAATTCATACCCTTCTTCATTCCGATGCCGTAACTCTTGGAGTCGAGCAACCCGCCGACTTGCAGCAAGTCGCAATGCCTCTCCTTATAATATTCTAGGGACGCTGATTCCATGAAAAATGCATACTGCTTTGTTTCAGCACTAAAAATAAATTATTATGGAGACAAGTTTTGAATATGGTATGGTGATAATCGTGATGGTCCAGTGGTTAAGATATCCGCTTTTCTAGCAAGTGGTTCCATTTTAGGCAAGTACCATCTTACACATCACTGATCTTCTATTTTCGATTACTATCGGCATTCTTATTATTGACATCTCTGTATTATTGGCATTATTATTTTGAATGAATAATACTGTTGATGATTTATGACAGTATTTTTGTGTTAAATAATAATTATTTTTTAATTTGTTTTTTTTTTATTGTCTGTTTTCGTGTACCTATGTTAAACAATTAAGCACGCTGTTATTGGGTGACGATGTATTGGGACTCTCCTCAAAATTACCATATTAATATACCTACATTACTGGCAAATAAATAATTTATATTTCAATTTGGCATCGGTGAAGGAAAAACGTTGTGGAGAAATCTGGATCTTATTATTAATATGTGTGATCTTGTTATTAATATGATCTTATTATTGATGCTCGTGCCATCTCTGTATCAAAGGCTGGTATTGTTTTTGTGGAGACATTTAAAATATTTATACGTTAATATGACATGTATAAACTGCTATTTATATATAGAAAGTTTCACATAATACTAACAATGTTACTCCTTCGTCGTTCCCATCGACCAGCCAATCGTTTGCGATCATTTTCTTGTACATAGCCTGATATATAGGATTTTTGGATTCCTGAAAGAGAAGTTTAAATATTAAATTTTGAGTTATTTGGAATTATAGAAACTATCATTAATTCATATGGTGGATTATTGGCAGGTATCACATTAACTGTTAAAACAATTCGTATAAATACTTGCACTTTACTGTAGTGTCTAATTATACTGAAATAGACAAACTAAAAGGAATTCATTAAATGATTAAAATTACAAAAATAAAAAACCTCAAAAAATTGTCTGGTGGATCCCTTTTTCTTGGCTCCATAGGAAATTGATTTATGATGGTAGAGCTCTTCCACGGTATTGAAAGGCAAGACGTTTTTTTCGACAGTGAGGAAAGCGACCAATGTACCGACGTACGACGCTACCATTACCATGGTGAAGAACCACCACACACTAGTGATCATGCGCGGAGCTAACGCACTGAAACAAATAATTCATCAAGTGTTGCGCTTTCCGCATCCAGTGGTTACCCGCGACCTTCACAAGGTCGTCAGTCCACCTCGTGGTGGGCCTTACCACACTGCGCCTAGAGGTGAGTATCAAAAAGTAACTAAACTCGATGAAATTTTGTAGATAAAATACAGAAATGTAGTTCAGAAAACATTGTTGTTAACCATTTAGTACCGTCGTCTATAATACTAAATACTTACATGGGAGCGATTTCAGAACCTTGCTGCATAACAGATCCTATGATCAGCCACACGGAGTTGGCGAAACTGAACTGGTTGTTCAGTTCCTCAGGAGACTCGATGCAGGGCACCGGGTTCTGCCACTCTTTGTTCGAGATACGGCCGACGATGATCAGTGTCACTCCCAAAGCCATTTGAATCAGAATCATGTAGTACCAGACCTGATAGTGTTAGAAGTTCTTTACACAACTATATTTATACCATTAATGTTTTTAATATTCACTAAACTATACTCAATTTTTTGCTCCAGGTTACCCGTCGGTAGTCGGTCATTAAAGTGGATCTAACTTATTAACAGTCAAATAAAACCATTGCTTTGAAATCAAAACTAAAGTAAAAAATACCTATTTAATTAATAAATAAAAAGCTTTTTTATAAAAACAAGACAACCGCCTTCAAAAACTACAAAATAAAAAAATAACTTTAGCTTGGAAAGGCGGTTGTCTATTTGGAAAAAAGCTTTTTATTTTTCATTTTTAGTGCTTGTGTTGTAATGTTTGAAATCGTTATAAAAGCCCTTTTAAACAATAGGTACCTCACACGATATATTTAATTTTGGAAAGTGGTAGTCATTGACTATACGTATAAACATTTCTTTTTCTTGTTACGACAGTTCTGCTGTGATCCTATAAGGAGTTCTGTTCCATATCTCCGAAATTCATCATCAGATCATGACAATATTTCTATGGGACCTATTCGGAGCACAAAAAGAATCATTAAAATCGATTCATAATTAGCGGAATAATCGCGTAACATACACACAAAAAAAACATACCCGTCGAATTGAGAACCTCCTCCTTTTTGAAGTTGGTTAAAATGAAAGACTGACATACCTCTTTAGAGAAAACAGCCATAAAGGAGAACATCTCAGGTGGCTGCTTACTGGGCTGCTTGTAAAGAATACCGATACCAAGCGTCATGAACGGCGTAGAGAAATCGATGCCTTTCTGTCGCACCCTAGTTATAGTGAAGTCGCATATGGCTAGGTCGGCTTTCTGCAACATTTCAGTGATAAAAGACACACGTGATTCTTCGCACGAAAAAATTGAATATCATTTTAAATCATTAAACAAATCACTCGGCGACAGTGTCAGAGTCAAGTCAAATCAAATCATTTTTTTTCAATTAGACCATTAAAAGGCACTTTTGAACGAGTGTAGCTTTCTATCAGTGCAAGTAAAAAAAAAACTACCAAACTTTACCTCTTTATAAAATTAGTTTAGAATTTAGATTTAAATCCAACAATGTACAGAAGTGGTTGCTAAAAGCTAACTTTTGTGTGATGCAAAAACAATCAACGGTAGGTGCTTATTTTTTAAATGGTCTTACCTCTTCTCTAAGTTGTAGAACCATCCCAGTCCAGAGGCCCTTTGTCAGGCCACCGTAGTCAGGCTCAACTTCAAATTCGTAACTAAACCCTAAGATCTCACTAAGTCTATCAATCAAATCAATTGTGAACCCTTCATATCGATCATTACCTTCTAATGTTTTATCCGACTGTTTTAAGTATCCGTATGGTGGTGCCTGAAAAATGTGATTTGTGATGTAAGAAGATTAGAGTAGAGAACTATTGAAAGTTCTATACCTACCCATTGAAATGGACGTAGGTAATCGTAATATTTATTTCTTAACAAACTTTCATCAACATATTCATTGATATGAAGGTGAGAAAATTATGTCCTAATCCGGGTATGGTCCACCGGTGTGTCAAATTTTACTCAAATCCAGTCAGCCGTTTCGACTTTAACCGGTTAAGCCCCGGCTGACTTACCAGTAAGTCAGAACAATAGAAAATCAATAGTGTCTCATTACGTGGGACTTGAGTAATTAAAATAATTAGTACAAAGTGAAATTATAATAGCCTATTGAATCGATACACAAAACGAGGCTATAAGGCAAGAAGGAAAATAGGAACAGAAGAAAAACCGTAATTTTCTTTTAAGATGGAAAGTGTTAATGTTTGATAAATAATTTATGTACACACACTTCAAAATAGGAAACGAAAAAGGAATAGATGGCGATAAACATGCGAGAAGTAGTTTTATATAAGACTTACTGCTATCGCAATGAGTACTTTCAATGTTTTGTTCTTGAGTGCTGATTCTTGTGTAATTTCTGCATCAGCTACAATTGGCCGTTGTATAACTAATTTATTGTCTTTCCATGCCCCGATCTAATGAAAATAAATAAAATTATACTTAATCGTTTTTGTGTGAACAGGTTTTTTTTGTGTTAGTTTTTATTTGAAACTTTTTGACCTCTTTAATAATGTATATACCTATTTATTAATTTATTCTATTAAGCACTAACAGCTTTTTCCTGTCGTACTTAAAATAATGTAAACCATTGTTTATAGGTATGCATAACGATGACAAATACCTAGATAGTTAACCACAGAAGTTAACAACAAGAATGCATATCTAATGCAGTTTTTTTAAGGGAACCCGACACTATTGTCGCTGCACTGCAGCAGGGCGACGCGACTAAATATTATTTGTAATAATATGAAACCGGCCAGTGGAAATAAGCGATGCAGCATTACTTACAAGCTCGAGTGGACTTACTGTTTGATTGCCAGCAGAAGTTAATTCCAGTATATCGAAATTGACATCCGTTCGCTGCCCCACGCCATCAAATATCAATGTCCTTGTAATTCCATAAACTTTATTCTGTAAAGGCAAACAGTTCTTATACAACACTATTACATTTATAATGCACTAGTTTTTACTCGCAACTTTGGCCTCGTGAAAGTCAAATAATACTCTCCTAGTACAGGGCTATCACAAGAACAACAATTATTTTGTAGCAACACTCCCTTTTCAACGGACGATGAGAAACTTTACACCCTGTTTCTCATACCTACCTCTAAAATTTGTTATGTTATTATTTGTAAAATAGACGTTAGGAAAAAAAAACAAATATTATTACCGTCTTCATAAAATTCAGGAGAGTCGATCCGTAATTCCAGGCTTTAAAATTTTCGCAGCTTAGCGGTTCAGCTTCCACGTTTACTTTTTTTATAGCTGCAGCGAATACTTCCACCGCATCGTGTATGAGGAGTAGTTCTGATTTAAATTCCTCCGCTAACATAGTCTTTCCAGTTTCTTGGTTGAACGTTGCCGTAAAGTTCCATAGTTGCTGGTCTGTGGTATTTAGTTGTACTAAACGGAGTCCTAAAAATAAAGTATATTTTGATAAAGTAATAACCTAAACACCAAGTGCATGTTATAAAACTGACCAAGTGCAAGACGGCAAGGAAAAAAAACACTTTTCTTGTATTGGGACCCCCTTTAATTTTAATCTTTATTTGATATGTATTTGTTGTTATAGCTGCCAATGCATTACACACTAGTTTGTGAAAATTTAAAGTGTCTTCTTATTACGGTGTAAAAGATACAACCCTGTAATAGAGGGACAGACGGACGGACGGATGAGCGAGACCAATATGGCTCTGTTTGGGCCCTCAAAGACTTATTTTTTTGTTGTAATGTACCTAGTACTTACACTGATTTTTCCGCTATTATTTAAATAATTTTGTTTTAACTTACACAGTTATAGAACTCACCGGTCATATTAACCCCGCCATATCTGTACCGACTCATGTCTAGCGTGAATAGATCGGGCGACACGAATATGTACGAATGCTCTTCGGCCATCATGCCGACCTGTTGGGCATGGAGCAACACTTGTTCCAAGTACCGAGACGGACAGTCCACCACGAAGTTCGTGTAGCCGTTGTGTTTGGCATCTATTAGGACCTCCCTTAAACATAATAATTATAAAATTAATTGTTTTTTTTTCAATTGCGGATAAGTATCTTGTTTACAAAAAAATCTAAAAACCTAAAACACTGTATTCTGCCTGCAAGCAAGCTGCATTTTTTATTATTTTGGTACTTATCAATGGTCATGCGATCTCTGTACCTATGAGAGACACCGTTGCCCTGCAGTGGCAGTACGATAATAATAGGCTGGTATTATAATTGTTATCTTTTGACACAAAGGATCATAATAACAACGATGAAAAGAAAGCTTCGTATGGTTGTACTTAAGACGGTATGGCATGGTCTGCCCACGACCCTAGTCATCTTTGTAAGTAGGTATACTTCTTAGATTTCATTATCCGGATAGATACTAAAATATCCGGAGGTTATTTCTGAGCTATTTCATTTTACACTCACATTATCTACCGACCATTGGTTAAACCATAACAATACACTCAGTACGTAAAATATAGATCAGACTATTTTTTACGTACTGAGTCTCTTTATAGTTTAACAAGGAGTGTAAAACGACGCCCATTTAAGAAAAATAAACGCTGTAACACGCCGCATCTTGCTGAATAACGCCTACACTTGTCGAATACAAAGAGATGGATATTTTTCTTTATGTTTTGCAAATCCAACGCACACTGTCTAGCCAAGTCTGTATTTTCACATAAAGTATTGTATGCTCGCAACGCATTCGTAAAAGAAGTTTGGTCATCTCAGGCAAAGATATATGTACCATGTCAGTATGAGTACACTCATGATCATAGATCATTACACAGTTACTCGGTTGAGGGGGACAGTTACGCAGTTGCTCCATGTAAAACACTACCTGCATACAGTTAGTCTGGAAGCCGATCTTAACATAGTTGGGAAAAAGATAAACGGTATGTCTACGCTATCGCCATTACGGTTTTGGCCCCAAAACGAAGCTGGGCAGCATAAATAAGTACACTGGTAATACGACTTGTTTCTGGACGACGTGCTACACATATTGGTTATTATTATTTTTTAAATTACCTGTAATCATCGCCGCTAAGTTCCCTGACAGAGATGATGTACTTAGTATCTTTGTTTCCAAGACGCATCAACTCACTCACGCGTAACATACTGTATCCCTTCACGTACAACAGCGTAAAATTCCGCCATTCCTTGTACAGTATCAAATTTTCTAATACCTGAAAAAATCAATCTCATTTTATAAGACTTTCATAGAGGATTATGAGAAGTATTCAGGGAAACTCGTACTTAAAATTGGATTTACAGCAACACATTTTAGAAAGCAAGAAATAAATTCATTTGGTACATGTTTACTGACACAATAAAGTTGAAATTTTTAAAAGCGCCGCGGTTGTCATTGTATTTGAATAAAACTCCGAAAAAAGTTTAAGAGATTCGGAAACACAATCAATTTATAAATAGTTTAAGCAGATACCAAAACCCTTACCATATTATAAGCAGAAGGGCTGGGGTACATGTTCAAGACGGACCATTCTTCAGAATAGAGGTCGTTGTGTTGAATACTGACATGGGGCAGCTCTAACATGTCACATAATGACTGAATATTCTCACTGGCTCGTCCACCTGTCCCATCTATGATGCCGATCACTCCTTCCTGAAATTTCGATTGAATTTTTGATGATCTACTTTTAAAACTTAAAGGTGTGTAATAAAAGGAAACGGTGGAAAAAAAATCTTTTAGGTAAAACACAGGCACACACCCTTACGTCTTCTGAGTTGCTGTCAGACTAAAGAGATGTTATTCATATTCTTAGATGTTTGTAAGACTTTGGTGTCAGTAAAGGTGATCAGACTTAGGTACTATGTAAAAATATAATGCATTTATAACCTAGCCATTTAAGTTAAAATATAAATATTAAGTAAGTATAAATTTTGTTGCGATTTTTTCTTACCGGAAAAGCAATCATAGCCTTAAGAGTGCCGCCACTATCATGAACACAATAAACTACATAAAGTGAAATTGATAAAACACACTTGTCGTATCTAGGAATTCTTTCAATTGTTATAAATAAAACATAATCCAGTCATATAAACTTTCTAAGTCATAACATGATTTTATTACTAAAGATAAATTCAATTTGAATCTAAAATGAACACAAAGAAAGTTTCTCATTCTGCACCCGAATTATCCAAAACCATGTAAAATAGGTGGGCAATGAAAAAGAAAAGAACAATTGGAAAAAGTCGTAAAAAAGTTGCGTTTCACAGTCAGATCAATGAACAAAACCTAGAAGATAGACGCAAACATATAAAAAAGGAATCCGTATCAATCGCAGGATCACATTATTCTTCCACGCGAGTAAATTCAAATTGAATGAGCAGATGAAATAATTTCAATGAATTTAAATAGAAAAAATATTAATCTAAGTACTTTTGATTTACTTGATTTGTTTTTGTGTAGTAACTAAAATGCCTGGCAAATACGTGTAGATCGCACATAAAGGGTTCTGTTACACCCCACAATATTAAGTTTAAAAAACTTTCATCTATGGGGATCCCTCTGAATTTTAGACGCTTCATATCTGGTGTTATAGCGGCCATAGTTTCTACCTATTACGTTCTATAAGGTTCTTATATATCATCTTGCGTCAGTTATTTTGATATTATTAGTTTAACAATACAAAGGTAAGTAGATGTTATTTCTCTTCTCGATTAGAAACATTGTAGGTTGTACACACCTCTGCCAGTTCGCATACATATTTGCTTATTTCTAGAACTTCTCCTCTTATGGATACTTCCTTCACGGAGGTTCTGAAATTAAAACTTTTCGCGCTCACATCCAGCGCGACTTTCATATCTTCGTCGTCTTTGTAAAATATCCCACCTGAAATGGAAATTGAATACATAAACAAAATGTGTAACGACTAATTGTTATGTGTTCCTGCTTCGTTTTTATTTTTGAGTAGTCATCTACAGCATGTGCATTACATACTTTTGTTTTAAAGTAGGTAATTAAGGATTTCAACGTCTATGGTAAATAAGTGTTATAAAACCGCAACAAATTAACCTACATAGCCAATGCAATAGGTTATCTCCACAAACAACTACTAGAACAATAAGTTTGAAACTAACCGATGATAGGTCCTTCTGCCTCTTCTTGTGCCAAAACACATTGTGATAATAAAAGCAGGACAAACGAAACCAACACGTACATATTTAATAAAAAGTATGTCACAATCACATTTTATTATAATATAACACAATCACGAAAAATCACAACACAACACTGTGCTCTGTCACCGTATCATATTTCCGCGTTTTGCACAAACTTTACCGACTATAAAACCTAATGAGTTTACAACTTAAAACTGTAATTCCGTTAAAGTTTACAGTTAATCAAGGTTTTAAAACTTTGTCGTAATAAACGTTCAAAGTTTAGGCGGTGTGTCGGTAATGTGTTTAGATTGGTATTGGACGGGCGCACGGCGCGCGCGACACGACGCTTCAGAAATAATCCCGCGCCTATATTTAGGACGGGTTTTCCACAAAACGACATACTTTATCTTGATGCCGTCTGTCTCGGTCTGGAGCGACATCGCGAAAACCGATTTACGAACAAAAAATATTGGTGTTTTTTAGCTTGCTTTTTAACTTTTTGCGATGTAGTACGAAGTTTCCAATCTGTTTTTGCTGGAGTAAAGAATAAAAAAAGATTGGGAACAAAACAAAAGTTTGTATATTTGGTATTAACAGGTGCGCCCAGCCTCAATACGATTGAATAGTGATGTAGGTACACGTTAGATTTTTCTGTGTTCTACTTATTTGTAATACTTACAAGTAAGAAATAAAAAGGTTAATATGATTCTGAAATCGCCGTTCAATGCTCGTAGCGTCATAATAATGACTATTTTATTAGGTACATTAGGTAACTAAATATTATAACACTAAGAATAGATAGGGCAATTATTCGTCCGCCTTTGTACTTTTGTTGCATAAAGTTTAAATATAAAAATTATTTTAAGTATTATGCAAATCGATATTATTAACATAATTATTATTTTTACTGTCCAACCATGTCAGAGGCCCTTGAGACGGTTTAGAAATCTACATACTGAACTGGGGTGCATATGGCCCACACGATAAAGAAGACTGTCCAGCACCATTCATCTAAATTTAATACTATGTATAAAACGGTAGGAAAGGTACCATAATGTTATAATTATAGATTAGCTTGATAACTCTTATCATTTGAATAATGTTTGTCTATATACTTTAGATCGAGAGCAATTCACAAAAGTGGACAAAGGGACTTTATAAAAATAATCAGCATAACGCGATCGAAATTAATTAAGAAACATTAGAGCATTCACCTCATTCACACTCATTCACCACCACGACCAAAGTTGGTTTATAATGAGCTCATAATCAAAATACTCTTGATTTTAACTCATATTTTTGTTAGCCATACAAAGCATCTTCTTCTTTTAAAGAAACAAACTTGTAAAACGGTAAAAATAAATAACATAAAAAAATTAAATTCTTTAGTGAAAATTGTATCGTCAAACAGAAAAGTTATCTTTAGCTCCATAAACGTTTCATCGAACTTCTGACAGGTACACCGTACGTGTAAAAGGTTTGCACTTAGTGGAAACTAGGTCGCCATAACACGTCTATAAGGAAAAACATTTAGTGGTTCCAGTTAACTGAACCCCGAATCCAATTGTTCTACATTTCGTGCAGATTAGTTGGCATGCAAGAGAGTGTCGACCATTGGCGCACCGACGACGTGCCGTATGTACTTAAGGAAGATGACAAACTTTTGTAAAGAAAAAAGTTGCAGTTTAAAAGAATACAATTTGCATGTCGCATCTAACCATAAATACCTATGCCTAACTTACCTAAACACAAAGGTTTAGACGGTGGAAAAGACGTAGTAAATATTTTTTCCATAAAACATAAAAACGTCTGTTTCATACATTTGGACCGTGTAGGTGCACTTTTGTATGGAGCACCAGATTTTCTGTTTATAACCGACAAAAAATTCTATGATGGATAATAAGAATCATGAACAGAACTTTAGGAAAACGTTTTTGTTACGATGTGTATAAAAATTGTTTTATCAAAATCATATTATGAACAAATACAGAAACGTGTTAACTAACAATGCTTTAATAAATATTCTAGTTTACAAAAATTAGGGTGATTTGAGTTAAGCAAATCCAAATAAATGCACACGTCGATATGCATTATCAGGGTTGTTAAAGCCTAAATAAACACTGGTTTATTCACTTTGTTAGTTAATTTCGTCGCACGCTGTGTTAAGTCGTTCGCGTGGATTGATCCTAAATAAACACCAAATGGAAATTTACAATGGCGCGATCGATGAAGCCCAATAAAATGTTTACGAGCTTGATTTCCAAACTTCAGTTTATGAGTGAACCTATTGCTAAATACAATCTGAATATTGCAATAAACAACGTCTGAATTCAAACTAATTTTATACAAGGACTTCAAGTGAAAACTATTAAAGCCGTTTTAACTTCAAAAATGTTGTTTAATGTTTTCATAATTTGGAAATAAAGTTATTTAAACTCTAGTTCATATTTTGTGTATGCACACCAGTTCAGTGAATTAAAGATAACAATGAACTTTAGTTAATGGCTACAAAATACCTTTTAAACTTGTTTATCTTTGTATTAAATTCGCCACTTTGCCATAAAATGTTAAAAAGGAAATCAGAAAACGATACCTTCAGTACAGACGCTCAATTTGATGTGTAAACAAGATTGGGAGACCGAAAGTATTTGGACGTTTGCGTCTTTACTTACTTTTGTTATTATTTTTAAAGGCTGTCTTGTATTTTTTGGGTAAAATCAATTTGATGGTACAAAACCATGAATGAAATTATTTATCTTTAGGTGAATTGCGTTTGTGTGTGAGCGAACGGTCAATAAACGTGGAATGGTACGAAATATTTAGCAGAAAACGATTTATGGCAGCCACTTGAGTCTTCTAGGCAGAATCATTTGGATAATGTCAATCCCATGGCATGTTGATAAAAGGTATCAGGTAAAGAAAATAAACATCAGGGACAAAAACGAGGAATTGAAAGGCGCATAAGATCCTAAAAATGGCTAAAACCTAATGAAGAGAATAATAAAAAAATAAAATAAAAAAAAAGCAATTGGTTATCAAGTGATAGGAACTATGCAGTGTATAATGCGTTGGTGTCCACAACTCGACTACCTGCCGTGTATAGGAACCATAAGGAGACTAAGGTAACTTAGGTAAAGTCGATAGATAACCCGAGAATTTGGTAACCAGTCTTACCAAGAGGTGTCGTGCTACCCTAAACTAGGTTGTGGAGGTAGCTGTTCGTTGCAAAAATACCAATATTCAGCTGCATTCGGTTAGACTGGAAACCGACCTAAACATAGTTAGTAAAAGGGTCTTCTTCTTTATCGTGTGGGCAGTAGGTAAGGTCTTACGACCCTGCATACCCTAGTGTCAGAGTTTCTAAACTGCCTTTAGGTCCTCACGATGTTTTCCTTCACCGATGCCAGTGATGTCCAAGATAAACTTAAGAAGGTACATTTGAATTGAAAAATTCACATTGGTACTTGCCCGGATTTGAACCCACAACCTCATGCATGAGAGGCGTTCGCCCTAACCACTGGGCCATCACGTCACAAAGGAAAAGGGTAGGCATATCGATGATGTTACATTTTATTACAAATTCTCTTTCGATGTGAACATAAGAAGAAGTATTGAAAATAATAAAAACCTGAAATGGCAAGAGTTTAACAGTTCGGTTTGCACATTAGTGTAATGAGGTCAAGATATGTAGGACCGCTGAGTGAACATCTTGCGTGGAACTGTTCAATTGAATTTCTTGAGCACTTCTATTTAAAAGCGGGAGGTTTTAATGTCTTTGCACAACGTTAATTCCTATCTTAGTAAATATTATTTCCTGTACATTCTACTTCTTCGAAATTAGGGTAGATATTTGCTGGTAAATAGTTTGTGAGTCAGCTTGTTTTACATTGGAAATGTAAGTTGAGAATACTTAATTATGTTTCCAAAGCAAAAATTAAGTTTAGAATTTGGAATCCTTTGCAGAAAACCCTTTGTTTTATTTGATTAAATAGGATAATTATTTTTTATAGGTATTCATTAAATATTTTTAAGAAATAGAAACATAAAAAAGACTATATGAAAATGTCAGTTGCCGTAAATCATAAAGACAAAAATTAGACTTTAACAAAAATTAATACTCGGTGGAATAGAGCAGTAAAATATAATTATTATTCATCGTCATGCCTATCCCAAGAAATAATAACGTAGCCATTTAGCCGGAAGCAAAGAAAATTGAAAAGCTTTAATGGAAACAAAAATCATCCTTGTTACTAGCCAGGTGGTTTACGTTCGTAGCATAATGACTTTTATTATACGTTCGATGATTGAAAATCATTTCTTTGGTCTTTCTTTTGAAGCTTGGAAATAAATAAATTTTTACTACATTAGGCTTCCCGATTGGGCTCCATTCTTGATGACTAAGGAATGAGAAACTTGACAGCACCAGTCAATTGACATACTTTTATGATCTGTCAAAACGCGATTACTCCATAGATTTTGCATGGCAGTAATAAAGTGTGGCGTCAGTAATGAGTAATTTGCCAACAAAATTGATTACCATTGATTGATTTCAAAGAAATCATCTAAAAATCTAATTTTATTCATTGATTTATCGGGTTTTCAGGGTTAAAATAAAATATTTTTATAGAAGTTGTGCCTCGGAGTTATTGGTTAATCGTGTCAATTACAGAATTATCTGCGTATTAGCATTGTTGTGGTACTCATATAGGTACCTACAAGTCTACAGTTATATTGCAGCGTTCTCATATTCTTGCCAAACATATTTATACCAGATATAGCAAAAAATATCAGACGGCACTTGACAGCAGATAACCCAATAGTACCTAACAAACGGCCACTTACTGCTAATCGGTACAAGTACTTACGTGGCTGGAGCAGCGCAATAATTCAATACTCGACTCCACTATTTATACAACCATTAGTCGGATAGTACTAGACAGCGAGGCTACGGGGTTAAATACTACGAAATGTAGGGTACCTTTCGCACCTTTTAGGCTCATCCGATTGGCTAATGGAGGTAAGACGTGTTATACTGTAGTGTGCTTACGAGAATTTGATTAAAAAAATGTTAAGATCTGTCCTACAACTTTCATTAAGGCTTGGTTTACGTTCATAGTCTGGCAATATTATTTCTGTTTATTCAGATTATATAAACATTCTCCCGAACCAATATATTCTACTCTGATTGGCCTAATAATAATAATATAATTTCTTCCCGACCAACTTTTGGCCACGATGGCTATTGTCAAGGAAATCTAGACAAGTACGCAGGAGATAGTCAAATTGTACAAATGTATGTCCAAACACAAGTACACCTACTTTTCCCATCAGATGATAGAACGGTATGTCGAAACGATCGAGGAGAGATCAGGAGCAGAACCAACGACTATACGTGCTTACACGGGGGTGTCACACAACTAACTTCCAATCTAGGTGCTGCTACTAAGACAGTTTCGTGGAAAATGGAAAAATCTAATTACACCTAACCCGATCTGGGAATCAAACCCAGGACCCTACGCTCAGCAGTCGCGCTTATGAGTACCAACGGAGCAGTCAAATTGGGAACTGGCCAAATATCGCAAAAGTCATTACACACTTGCATGTCATCAATTTTTGTATTTGGTGAAACAGCATCTTACAAGCGAATCGATTAATATTTGGTTACAAAAACTGTCCTACATTCTATTTGTATGTAAATAAACTTATTCTGTAAATAGTACTCTATTTACAGAAAAGTTTATGTACATGTAGGTACAGTAAAAGTATTAAAATATAAGAGGGCAAGTGGTCTGAATAACGTCATTAAGGCAACGCTCGATCTCCACGACAGCACGTTACTAGCAAACGGGTCATCTATTGGTACCTTCGTAATTAAGCCATTTCTGCAACAGACAACAAGATGAGACTTACAGCCAGTTAGGTTGTCAAGCAAGAAGACTTTTAATCCAGAAAATGGAACTGAAATGTTGCCATGTCGACTACTATATCTACAACGACCAAATACTTATTGAAGACGTTGCTTTCAGATTTGAACAGTCTCTTAAAAACAAGTATTTAAACATTAGACATCTAAATCTTCATATATTTACTAAGAATTTAATTAATGACTCTAAGCTTAAAACCTATTGTACGTTAAAATAGTTAACTGAGTCATGAAACACCTACTGAAAAATGTGCAGAGAAAGAATAAACGTGAATCAACCACGCGCCAGATCATCTCATAAAATTAATGAATTACTACACTCTTAATTTTTTATTAATAGACATGATTAATAGCTTCTGCCAGAAACTTCTACGAGTGGACTTTTTTTACAGATCCCTAATTTTTTCAAAATAATTAGAATCCGTTGATAATGGTGCCGATTCCCTTGGTCACAAACTAAACTAAAATTAGACTATTTCCATCTTTTTCTGCCCAATAAAACAGAAAGAGACTAATGTAAATAAGAGCTGTCAAATTTAATCAATCTGACACATCTATACAGTTATAGTTGACATCTTAAAAGGTATGGATTAAAAATAAGGAGAAGTTCAAGGCAAAACTAATTTGACATCGCTAACTTAGTTCTTTAATGTCACCGTCCTTTCCTTTCGCTGTATGTTAGTAAGAGATGTCAATTCTATAAATTTAGTCTAGTTTGTGAACAAGGGAATCGGCACCGTTGTAGCATTTCAGTAAAATACAGTTTTTGATTTAAAAAAAAACAGCCAAAAGACCCTGAGTTAAAAGCTATGTTCTTCGTTGTTATGGACAGTGTGCCTGCTTGCAATTCTGACAGTAAGTGGATTTAATATGGCGAACAGGGCTCGCGTGCTCGAGTCGCTCACAACCCACTGTGGGCCACTCTGCGACAGTTAATTTTAAACTCCGTTGCTCAGCATTAATTAAACTATACGTAATAATCCTACGATACAGTGTAAGGGATATTAATTTATGTCATTCTTAAAAATAATCCAATGAACGAATGACTACTATAATATGTATAAAGTAATTCTTCAGAAGTCCCGAAACAAGTATAAAACCAAAGCAAAGACAATTGTGGTCAAGAGGTGGCCGCTTTGGGCCAAACACTAAATAGATCTACAACAGAAGTCGTAACCTTCAGACAAAGTAAGTAGTTTTCACTCACAGTTTAATTTTATTACAGCACACTTGTGCAGCCTCTTGAGCCAGTAAATCTAAAAATAAAATCATTTTTAATATCGCAGATGGTGTTTTATTGCTATTATATTGTTACTGTCCCTGCAGTTGGTAGACACGCCATGAATATGAAGATGCGTTGCGAGACGTGATTTTCGTTGAAGGCATAAACTTTACGAGGAGCTTGCAAATATCAATAGTGCATCATGAGGGATAATCCATTTCACTATACGATCATGCAAATCTTAGTCTACGATAGATAGAAATAAATTGATCATAAATAAAGTCTTTGACCTTCCACTGAGGTCCCCACCGAGCATCAACAAATAAATCACTTAAGCTGTTTATGTAAATTTATTTATGGATGTTTTAGCAAATTGTGGCTTTTGATATGTGAAAGGATCTTATTATATGATTCATAAGGTTCTTATGCTAACATACATTACCACACCTGAAAAATAATACAACAAATTCGCTATAAAAATAAAACTTGGGAGTGCCAAAGAAACTACTATGGTTTGTTTTGAAATAAATTGGTGCAATTAATTTTATCATCTAATTATTCTTTTCGAATCGATAGTTTAAGTAAATTTGTTTTATTTTGTAATTCAGTACTAATTGCATGAGATGATAATGTGAGAGACAGAGAGTAGATACGAGAGAATAACTAATTCGATGCGTTGATTTTGTCCATAAGAATAGATCGGGGAATAAACGGCCCTGGATGAAGATGGACCATTGCATAGAAATGCGATGTTAAGTGGGAATGAGGACGATGCATTGCAACGGTATAGGTAAATTAATGGATTTCCTAGAAATCTCGAGTATTCTTTAGAAAACCAGGTTGTACTCAAAGTAATTAAGGTTTTGCGGTCTCACCTTGGATTTACGTACATACTGCTTCTAAAGAATTGTTTATTCATTTGTTACAAAGTCGAACAGCGTTAAATTTATTACTGTAATACTTTATCGTTTATTTATTCATTCCAGGTTACTTCACAGCTTACAATTAATATCATAATTCAATTTACCGAATACAACGCCAATTACGAAGTACACCATAATATGTAACAATTAATTTAACTATATATTTTGTAATTACAAAGAGACAACAACAATCTGTGAGTGTTGATCTAGTGTGCATGTACTTATTGTGTGTTGAGCTTAGCTTGATTGTACTAAGGTAGGTTTTGTCAATTTTTTATTTGACCGAGGACTGTAAACTGTCGTACCTCGAAGATAGTTTTTAATATATTAAATTCGAAACTTTTGTTACAAACCGTAATGTTTTCCTTACCAGCAAGTTTTAAGTTTTTATATAAGATGTCAGGTGGAGTATAAGTTGTACTAAATTTGGTTATCTATACATGTATGTCGTCATAAACGTGATATTTTCTTCTGGATGCTCTTGATGCTTTTGTCTAGACAATGCTGAGAATCTTCAAAACAGACTTTTGTCTTGCTATCTTGCTTAATACTAGATACAACTGTAAAACAAGATTCGTTCAGTGACGTAATCGCACGGTATGATCCTTTGGCGTTGTAGTTCGGCAAACTTTAGACAACTTTAAGCGTCGCTATCGATCTAGAACAAATATTGTCTAATACTCGACCGAAGCGAACTTTAGTTTGTTTGAATTACTTTTTCTGGGTAGGTACTTAAACAGTTTTAGATGAAAGAATGCGTTCAAAACTCTGAACGAAGGACGTGAACTCGTTCGATTTTGTTTTTAAACTTCGAACACAGCAGTAATGCATGTTTTAAGTTTTGATGAACAGTTCACCTTTCTAGTCGTATCTTTCTCAAGACCCCTTAAAATCTATAGCTTTTACGATTTCAGTTTGTGAGACGAGTCAATCCTCTTCGAACGCTATTAAATTTATGAGCATCGTGAAAACAAAGCAAGTCTCTTATCCTGCAGTATATTATTTTATCTGGTCAAATCTGTGGGACACCATGTACCTGTAACAGAAGTAACTTTTCGGAAATGTGATCTAGAGGTTATTAAAAGGGTTATTAATAGATTTTGTTTTTTCTATTTTATAATATATAGGCCATCGTCATTTATTTATTCTAACTTTTGTTATGGTACCAAAATCTTGATTTATTGATGTTTTTCACTTGCACAGACTGTACTAGTAATGCGATAGGGACAAGTGGACAATATTAGTGTCTGCGTTCACAAATAAAGATTGCACTGAAAAACAACTCGTTTTTCGTTGCGTTGTCCGTAAGTTCAGCGCGCCTGTCTAGCGTCATAACTGCCATACACTACACTAACGAGACGTCACTTTCACAATAAAAGAAATGACTCACTATTATTGAATTATTCAATAAAAATCGAATGAGGAGACACTGAAACAAGTCTCAATGTGTCGGGACAATGGACGAATTATAATAAAATATTGATTTTTTTGCATGAAAACGAATCTGTCGTGTATCTGGAGACAAAGGGAGATTAAAACTCTTTTTATGTCTGACCCTTTCAATAAAGTATTTCGATACCTAGACTGTTTTTCGGAGCGGCCTATAGAGCGTTTAGAAGTGTTAACTGATTTAAATATTTAAATTAAATTTGAATAGTGATACTCTAAAGGGTCTACCTACTTTCAAATTCTGGGCCGGTTCAGAATTATTGAAATTTCGAAGCTGTCAAAAGTAACTGTTAATGTTTTAGATCCGGTCCTGCCTCTTTATGCTTATGTAGCCACATTTATTATTATTCCTTAAGATTATACTTTCATACCAAACTTATTTCTTACGATAAATACATCGCTGTCGTCTAATATCTGCCCAACTCCCCCGACATGACTAAAATAGCCAGAATATCATCGAAAGATTACTTTTTACGATAACTGTAAGTATTCATGTAGAATCGGGAAAGCATTTAGCAAAGGCATTATCTACAAAATCCATTTCTTCGTATGACTGGGCAGGAAAGTAGACGTCACTTCCAGTTATCAATATTCATGACGTCATATGAAGGATTGGGTACGTCATTGTACAATGTCCATCGCTCTATTTGTTTCAAACACTCCATACAGTTAGCAAGTGATTAATCAGTGAAGAGAAATAAAGTACCTATCGATGTTAAACCCTTATCAAATTAAATGTAAATCTATCTGTCGATTTGGTACGCTTACAGGCCACAGAATGAATTTTGATCAATACAAAGAAGTAGTTTAGTGGTAAAACGTCGACAAAAACAATTTTATTCGAATTAAAAAATTTAAATATGTTCTCGTGGGTGAATATTACTCGTAAAAAATTCATCAAATTCTTTATCAGCTGTTGCAGGCAGCATAAAATCTAAGCCGTTGATATACCCAATTCTCTCAATGGTAGTGAAAACATAAAATTCCATTGTGTAGTTTTCAAGAACTAAGCGGTTAAACAGATAAATACTAAGAGTGACTTTGTTTTATACTCCTTAAATGAAAGCGTCGTAAGTACCTATTCCGCAAATAGTCCTTACCTAGCTATATAAAGAAGAAATGAATTAAGTGGATGAATTCTTTATTTCGTCGCACCCTTAAACAAACGCACTGATCATTAATGAATGTCGTTACTATTGTTCGTCTTGTAGCGTAGATGACGGTTGGAACCTGTTAAAGACTTAATACTATGTATTCAGAGGAATTTTTTATTCGATAAAATAATCTAGTTATTTCAGAAAATAAGCAAAAACGTAAAGACCGGGTTCGACTCTTTGACAACGCATGTCCTCACAATTTTTTTGCGCCAAAAAGAAAACTCAGCGCTGCTCGAAAATACAACATACTTTTTTGTGTTAGTCAACCTGACTGCCGCCGCACAAAACTTATTACTAGTAGACTTATTGTTGTTGTGTATAGTAGGTATTATATAATTTTGTAATGTTGGACATACTCTTACACAGTACACTCTAGGCATTGCCTGTCCATACTTCAATAATTCACACTGTGTACACAACTCTCATGCATCGTACTTGCCAAACAAGAGTTTATTAAAAGCCAAAATTGATTGATGCAGAGCGGTTTCATTCATACCATGGAGTAATAAATCGATGCCATTAGGTAATGCGTTTGTACCGTACAGTGTAAAGTGTCGCTCTGTGCAGGCGTTGTCAACACTCCACTATCATAAATCAATCCAACTTTACCCACAACACAGATTGCCCGGGCAATACAATGCACTTGAGTTTCGGCGGAATATTCGCAAGAAACCATTTATTTCATGAAGTTAATTTCCGTACAATTGCTTCAAAATAAATTAACCCATTATTTATGTAGGTGGTATTAACTCCAAGAACAACGTTCAGTCTTGCAAAGTAGCACGGAGTGCGGAACTCAAGCCAAAATCGTTTTCATTGTAAACTATTGATCCGGGATAGAGTGACTGGATGTAATATGCATGAACGAGCGTTTGTATAGGTTGCACGATGCAGTCCGGCTTACGCATACAACCAGAATAGTAAGTAAATGGAGTACTCATATTACTCATAGTGCTCATATTTACCCTTCCAATCTTCTTTGTGGGTTAGAGATATTGAAGGGGTGGCGAAGATGGGAGAAATGTCTAAAGTTTAAATATAAGTCATCGCTTTATGAAATATTTTTAATTAATAAGAATGTGAAGCAATGAATTTATCTCCCAATACCACTCGTTTTGAGAAGCAGCGTGGTTTAAGTGTGTACCGGATTCTGTCCTGTGATCTTCGGTTTTTAAGAAACTTTAATCGCAGTCAATTATTAGAAACCCGGAGTAACCCGGAAAACATTTGCATGTTTTAAGTTTGGCAGTGTTGTTCTGAGTTTTAATATTTTTCTATATTCTGTAGTCGGTTAATTCCGGTACTAATTATTCTGTGACATTCTTCCAAGATAACACATGTTTGACGTATGTCTAACTCACATTGGACCTACACATTGGCTAAGTTAACTGTGTGTAGGACGATCATCCGCTATCTGTGCGACGAACACACGTTCTCTAAGCTGGCGGTGTTTCAAAAACTTTGGCGTTCTTAATATGTATTAACATTTTCATACTCTGCAAATCTAGTGCGCCCAAATGAATCATTAACTTTTAAGTAGGTTACAGGCAGAAAACAATTAATCACAAAAGTTTATTATATTTATAATAAATCACGATATTAATAATAAAAGCACATCATAATAAAATTATTTGTTTTACTTGCGATCCGTAACATAAACTTAAATCCTCGGAATATTAATATGTCGATTGGCCTTCACCCGTTAATTGCGGAACGAATGTAAAATAACAATGAAAATGATGTGTGTGACCCGATTGCAATAAATATGTAAGTAAGTACGTACGATAATGGTGTAGAATATAAAAAAGCACTTTCAACACGACTAGCATCCTTATAAAAACAGTAGTGGAGTGTTCGCGGAGCTACGAATTTTATTACTTGGCGTTACATCATTTAGAATTGCGCAAAGTGTACTACGAAACGGATCACAAATTAACATGTTTTCGAGCGAGCTAACTGCAACTGTATGCAGTCAAACAACGGTTGGTACTTCAACATTCTGGCACATAAAAATACTCGTACATTAATTTTGTAAGATTATTTTTTATGCAAATCTTGCTCTTCCGTTCACTTTTCTACACTTTCAACTAATAGGTAACATGTAAAACGTCAGACCTATGTGTATAAACTTTTAATTGGTTTATTATATTAAGGAAACTATAGTATTTCTAACGTGGATGAGGGAAATAACAAGCGGAGGACACACACAACCTTGTTAACATACAGTGATTCAATAAATATTAATCTCGCTATACCATCCGCTTACACTAACATTAATTATCGTCTTTATTCTCTAGTCTGTAATATAGGGACAAGGAGTATTTAGCTCTATTCCTCGGAAAATTTTATTTTATCAACACAAGCAGTAGAATTGGAATGCAATCAAGTATTTTACTCGACTGGACCGGAAGAAGGGTCAAGTTTTAAAAGTGTTATACTGTGATGCGTTGAGTTTTTCGATTGCTTTGAGCATTTATAAATGTTACAAATATTGTAAAACATTGATTTTTAAAGAGTACGTATCACGTATGGAATTTCTTGCCCATTGTTCTCCATAAAAAACTACTTTTGGAAGGGGCAAGATTCAGTTAGACTAGATTCAATTATATTTTTTTCTCTTTTAAATGACGTTCAAAAATGCCTTACATTGGCCTAATTGGAATAAATGATTTAACTTTGACTTTGATTTATAGCTTTGACTATAATACTCACTAATACATTAATTACCTTTACTTTATCATTTTTAACATTTTGTAGTTTATCCTTTTTTTTCATTTACCCTTTAATCAAGCAGTTCTATTATGTAAGTTGGCTTTGTAAAATGCATGCCTTCGCTCAACTCCCTCATTTGCGTGGGTCAATCAAGTACGTTTTACAATTCCCCGTTCTCTTCAATGGCTATTGTTAGTATTGTTACTTGTGGGGTCTCCACACGACCCAATCAGAATGTTTATTATGTTATTGTGAGCAAGATCCATTACTTTCAGCTTGACCTATACAACTTGGTACTCGTGTTATGTGTACCATTATAGATTCAATAATTTCTTGAAAGGTATCTGTGCCCTTGTCACCTAGATCTTAATCACCGAATAAGGATTTAATCATTAGAATAAATAAAGTAGCTTTGTTTATTAGCTTTTACGGAAACTCTATCGGTTAAAACTGGAGCAAAAACCATAACACACGGTTTTATTAATGTCATAGGCCATGTTAGTCTGTATGATTGATAACAAACTACAGAATATGACACTCCAATGCCTCATACAATTGCTGAAAAAGCAATTGTTGTATAAATAAACAATTTAGTAGTACTTGACGATATTATTTAATGAGTATGTGAACAAGAAACTGCGGTGATCAATCTGGCTCCTGACGATTATGGCAATTTCTTCTTTGACCGTTCATGGCAAGTACTAGTTAGTTACTGAGCGCATGTTTAATGCAGTAGACGGACAGGCTAATGAATCGATGTAATTTATTCCTAGTTGGCGTAAAGATTTTTATATATGTATGTATATAGGTAATTATAGTGGCCAACTCCGAGATGTTTGCTTATTTTTAGTTTTATTATTCGGGCAAACTTTAACTGGTTATTTTTCAGGGGATGAAATGTTTTACCCCCTGTACAAACCAAAGTAGTCATGACTATGATCAAATTTTACTATGGAACCAACGCTGTAGTAAAATAAAACCTAGCAGTGTTACATACATTTTGATTGTGTTGTACATTTTTGTTGACGACAGCTGATTCTTTTTCAATATTTCAGTGTTGGTCCCATAGTAAAAGTTGTTCATATTAATGAATACTTATACCCCCTAAAAATGGCCAGTGATTAAAGTTACCCTACATATTATGGTTACTTTTATTGAAATATAAATCTGTATTTGCTGTTTTACGTACTTTCATGATTAGTCCAAGTTTCCTCGCAATGTTTTTCTTATCGGATGTCAGTGATATCCAAGATAAACTGAGAACATACATTTGTATTGAAAATAATGCATTGGTACTTAATCTTTTTAATTGGTACGTAGCCCGCAACCTCATGCATGAGCGGCAAACGCCTTTCCCATTGAGCCATCGTGACATAATGATTAAGATGTTCTCAATCCTACAGTGTACGAATAGGATCCTAACGAGCTCTCTTAGCGAGATACTACCAGCTACCATTGCTCATAATTACCACACTCGAGTGACTATTTGATCGGAGTATGATATCATTAGTAGACCATAATGTAAGTCATTTTTCTTAATTTATCTGTTAGTAGACTTTTCTGGTACCCAGTAGGTACATATGTGGGTAGTGATTGAACAGTTCTATTTGTAACCTGAAACCTGCAACGCCTTATGTTATTGATAAAATTATTTTCCTTTCATTTATTACGTTTGATAAATCTGTACGTCATGTTACTTACAAATAAATAAAATCGAAGGGCCTGTTTGTAATGTCAAATATCTTATTACTAAATACATATGCGTATTTCCACGATACTTATACCAAAGAATCATTTATAATTTATTTGTCTGCCTTTCTACTTGTTTGTTGAGGCTAATCTCCTAAACGGCTGCACCAATTTTGATGGGACTTTCACTGGTAAGTTGAAGAAGGAGTTATTGAGGGTCCTTTATTTTAAAAAATAAGCTTAAGCTAGTACAAAATAAAATCGTAACAAAATAATATATGTTGAAGTATCACGCAATTATTTCCAGGTAGATTCTGTTTGAATTAATATGAATATTTCTTACTGGTCTGGATAGTTTAAAAGCTTTTTGCTATTTGCTATGGGAAATCAATAAAAAAAAGAATCTACAGTGTAATATTTCTTCCAAATTTCAACACGGGATTGCTGTAAGGCGATTAACACACGGCACCGCACGCCGGTGATGCGGTTCTCATGATACACTAGCTTCTATGAAATCCGCATGAACCTTGCACACGATCACCGCTCGACCGTGCGGTCGTGCGGTACTCTCGCCACGTCCGCATCTCCGCCGTGCGGTGCTTTTCCAAATAATTTTTCCCCAAACTTACGCCAAAAAATTTTATATTGAGTATTGAGTATTAAAATAATGTGTTCCCTAAAAATTACCCCGCAGTTTTAATTTCACCAAAAGTTCCCAAAAATGTTTCCCCAAATTCTGGAAAAAAACCCCAACCTGGACACCCTGAAACCAAAACAAAACCGTTAAAAAATAACTGGTTACAACTAGAGCTGGTCAAAATCGATCCGTGCGGTCATGCGGTCGAACCGCATCACCGTGCGGACAACCGCATCGAAATCCGCTTCACCGCCACCGGATCCCGGAGCGGTGAGCGGTGCCGTGTGATAATCGCCTTAGACTAAGACGAATTATGTTCACTTGGAGAATTACAATGATATAGTCTTCAATACTTATTTCCAATAGATCTATTTGAGCAAAGCCGTGGGCACAGATACTCGTAAATAAGATGACGTTATTTATATACCCACTTCATAAAACGGAAACATTATAAGGCCTTGTTTTATCACTTCGTATGAAATGAAAATAAATGTTTTCTGGAATTACTACAGGTATATTGGATATCCATGAATAGAGATTTATTCACGTGACCAACCCCGTTTGAATTAGGACTGAAATTGTAAATGATTCATGAAAAATTGGATTAGATCGCATCGTTCGGTCTTGTTCACGGAGTATTACCTACCCTCTTGCGTTGGGAACTGATTCGATCACTTTCACTCAATTAGGAAAGCTTTCTGTTTTAAAACGTTAACGTAATCTGTTATTAATTGATCGTTATAAACGTATCGTTTAGCAAACGAAGCGGTTATCGCAGTTTGTTTTATAATGGATAAAACAGACTGTATGCGTATTGCCCATCAAACGCAAAAATTATTGCTGGGAAATAATATTTAGTGTGAAAAAATACTATTTATCATAGCGCACAAAACATTATGTTTTGGATCGCGAGAATTAATATTTAAAGTTTCCAATTAACATTTGTTATTATCTTTCGGAGAAAAACGTGAAAAAATGGAACAATGACCTTCAATATCTACGTAATTAGAAGGCTCCCATTCATGGTCCAGAACAAAAAAGTGACCGAAACGTAAGGAGGAACATGACGTGTAAGTTTAGGCTTCGGTTACTGTCTTTTTACACCCCTTAGAAGGTTGATAACTTTCATCTATTGCCGATACTATAGCCACGGCTTTAGAACATAGAATAACACGTCTTCAGATACTACTAAACACATTAGAAGTCGGAATTGTCACCAAGTTCGAGAGGGCAACTGCTCTAAGCTTATGTACATTGAATTAAATTATCATAATATATTAAATTAACATTGCCCCACTAAACAGATAGGCAGATACATAGTATGTATGTTCATTTAGGTACCGTATTCGCACTAGTTGGATAGTGTCTGTGCGTTGGCTAATTAATTGGTTGACAGTGATTGCATAATGTATGTCCTAGTCGAGTCCTGAATCTATTTTTGTATTTTACTGACCTCTATTTGAACTTAGTTCTTCAACTAAGTTCTAAAACTAACCAACTCTCAAACTTTCAATAATTAAATTGATTCCATCAAACTAGTTTAATATGCCAATGTTTTATACTATTATTATTCAACAATACGTAAAGTAAATCAGAAGTTTGTGCCTAGAATAGACTTATTAATTATTAATCCATTACAAATACTTCCCAAAATGGGAGAAAGGTAGTTCAGATGTCGGTGAATGTGGCAGAACTAAACCAATTTGTAAATAACTCTGACTCAAGTATAAAAATTCTTCTATTCTTTTTAACATGCATTTAAATTTGCATGAAATTGATAACTAAAACGATTATTTTTGCCCACTTGATATTTGCCTACATAGAAAAACAAAATGATACCAAAACATCCATAAACACCATAACATAACATCACGCCTGTTATCCCCGAAGGGCTAGGCAGAGGTGTACCCATTAGTACACCCACATTTCGCCAGTTATGTTTAAGTCCCATGTAATAGGGGGCGAGCCTATTGCCATCAACCGGGCACAAATCCAGACTCCGAGGCTGCTACTGAGAAATTCCTGATGGAAAAACCCAATAACACTTTGCCCGACCTGGGAATCGAACCCAAGACCTCGTGCTCAGCAGTCGCGCTTTGCGACCACTAGACCAACAAGGCAGTCATAAACACCAACCACGAGATAAACTACATATTTAACGACAAGTAAGTACTGGAATTCTGGACTAAATCCAACCAGCGCAGTCGGTTGAATAAAGTGTGACATTAATTCGACATCTGGAACACCTTCGTACATTTCTATGCTGATTCGGAAGAGACCTTGGACATCTAAATGCTAACCATACTGGGTGGATGTAATTGGTGGAAATGGTCGAGTAACCTGTCTCTCAGTAATTAAGCCCTTTTACGGTGGCTATAGAGCGTCAAGTCGGGGAAACTTATTGCTAGCTTGAGTTTTTTTGCTTTAATAAAAAGTAAGTAGTTGCTTTTGCGAATTACTTATTTCCATATAGATGCATTATCTTTGTACGGGCAATGCATGCGGTTTTACCTGAGTGAAAATTAGTAGTTTTTCGGAAAAATCATATTGTACTTTATGATACCTAATCTATCTACGAGTATTTATGTAGTTAAGTTAAAGCTCAGTATTCAAGCTTAAAATAAATAAAAGCAGACCAACTACCTACTACTACTCGTGTCACTAAGTAGGTACCTAGTATAAAGACAAAAAAAAAAATAACTTAACACGAAAATCAAACAACATACTTATAAAGTTGTGAATGTCATAACGTTGACGCCAATTGGTATTAAAATGCCTATTTGTTGCTACCAACTGAAAAGTAAGTAACACAAAACTCTTTGGATAAATTGGATGTACCTGGCTACCTACATCGGTACCTACAACCCTTCGGGCATTACACGCACCACCTGAAAATGTATAACAGCTATCAAACGAGGTGATAATATCAGTGTAACATATTCGTTGACGAGTCCCAAGGGGCACCTTTACAGGCCATATTCCGGTGAGAACATCATGTTTATATTGACGCTGAAAATTCCATACCTATTATTTCCTGGAAGATTTATTAACAATCAAATATTGTGAAATCAGTTTTTCCGTTTTAACGCTCGCTGAAATTGTATTACAAAAGAAATTGAATAAAATTTTCTCATACATTAATATTTATATGGTTAATAAAAAATCTTAACATACTAACATTATTATTTTTTATTACTACGTAATGAAAACCGCCCAACAAAATATTTTCATAAAATTACAAGATTAAGGACCACTTGCGCGACGAACTTAACTCAAAGTTAGCTGCTACACGAGGTTAAAATACAAATACGTCAAATACATAACTCATGATAGCCAGTGCTAGAACTATATCGGGGTTAATAAGATAACCCTGGCTGGTGCAAGCGGGCATTAAAGTCAACAGCATTCATGACAATTGATTTTCAAAAAAAAATATTCCTATACCCAGAGCCGCATAGCAGACATAAGTATGCCCAAAAACCTACGGGTGATTTTATTAGTTCGTTCCCATGTAAAACGATCATTCAGTAGAATACTAAACATACATTTGTATGTATGATGCGTATAGATATGACCTACAGTGTAATCATGCAATGATTCACTACTCAAATCAAATCTCAAATCTCAAATGCATAAACAGAAACACTTAAATGTGCGGTTTTTAAAAACATTAACATAGGTTACAGATGAAAGGAAAACAACGTACTTTAATGGCGCTCAGCTGCAAAACCTCATCATCAGATGAAACGCTATATATTTCGACGCTCATTAACGAAGTTACTTTTATCCTCCTGACATCAAGCGTTTCCCTATTTATTTACTTTACTTAACCTTCTGAAGATCGGTTTTCAAATGTTATGTTACGAAAGAATAATTTTCCTTACACGTTCAACAACTCATTAGAGAATCTTTAACGCATATTGAAATAACATTATACACCAACGTGTTATCTTTGAAAATGTAAAATCCAACAACTGAATGCAGTAGGTACTATTTCCTGAAATGAAAACGCAAAATGAAGATAACAAAGAGCAAAACCTTATTCCCATGATAATATGCACAGACATAAAGGTAGGTGTACATAGTGGGATGCTATCAGTAGTCTTTATCAGAAGCGGGCAGTGCGAGGCCGACTACGGCTTGAGACACACGCGCGGACGGCGCGCCGCGATTTTCCGGTAACGCGATTTACGTAAACGTGATCGCGAGTTGAAAGTTATTTGAAACAGTAAGTATTTATATATTTGTTACAATTACAGTAAAGCAGAATATTTTTAGGGATATAAATAATGTCACTTTAACCTTATTGATTTCATTAACTTTACATAATTAAAAATTCATACATTCATACATATTTATGAATGACCAACGTTCCAGAATACTAACATAATATTGTATAAATACTAAAACTCGTTCATTTCACTTCAATTTGAATTGAGTAAAAAAATACAGCAATAAATACGTAGGTATATTAGGAAGAAAGAAAAAATAATGTTTATTTGACATACCTATGCACGCAAAAATTATAATAAAAATTATAATTTTTTTATATTAAATATTGTGTGCCCCACACTTATACTCATAACTGTTGTATATGTACTGATGAATTTTCTATTGACTGTTAAATGTGTTCAATCAGCCTACCAAAAACACATCCATTTATTGTCATCAAGAAACATATCCTCCTAAATGAATTTGCGTGTTCCAGAGACTACCCACCTGCATAAATATTTGAAAAGTAAATTTTGACTTACGATAAATAAACCTACCGTTCAGTATACCTACATAAAATCTTAACACCAATTACACAGACGCAAAAACAGAAGCGTTCCATAACCTCATCATGAAAACAATTTACAAAATTTTCCGTTTTATAAAATTGGATTACGAACACAATCAAGCACAGATTATCTTAACCAAACAATAACAGCGGCACCTCGGTAAAGGCCTTTGTTTTTAAGCACTTACGAAGCACAAAATTGATGAGGATTTTAGGTTTTGCCTAACTAGCTGTGCTTTACGGCTTTGCCTACATGCAAAGCTTCTCACTATTCTTTGTGATGGATAGTGTAGGAAGCATTTATTTTGTCATTAGTCACTTTGGCAATAATCATTGCAATTAATTTAGTGGGCTATGAAAATCAAAATAACTAAAAGCAAAATAAAGAAAAAAAAAACGGAATATAGAGTCTTTCCTAATGTGGCGATATATTGATTTACCTAAAAAAATATGCAATTATTAAAACACTAACTGCTACGCTAAAATAATTTATTAATCCTTCATAAAATAAAAATTCTTCATAAAACTTCTTTAAGTTCATACAAAGTTTGTAATAGGCTATAAGGAGGTTTAATTAAACTTTGGATCTGTATTTTTGCTTGCAGACGCCAATTTTAGACGCTTACATTATAGAAAGCTTAAGCAGAATTAAGAAGAATAATTTTCTAAAATCTTTTTCACTAAGCTATTTGCACAGAACAATTTCCAAATTAACTTTCGTGGTTTGATTAAATTTTAAATTCAAGGAGGCTATACAATACGAGGATAATTTATACTAAGATATAAACCTTGATGTGTCGTCGTGTAGGTATACACTGTTCTTTTGTCTGTCATAAAGATTCTGGGTTAGCTTTTCAGTTTAACAATAGGTGCGAAAATAAAGCCTTCATACATTTTGTCCATAAAGTATGAAATCAACTTTTCTTACACGAGAAAGGTCGTAATGTAAGCCGCTTTTGCAGCTTTAGTATTTTTTCATGATGTTAGTCGGGGTTGAGAAGTGAGGAAAATGCCTGGCCGCATTCCGGAAAGTCCAAGCGTAGCCATGGAGTAGCAAGAAAATGGAGTACTCTATAAATAGGTACGCGAATTTGAACTGTCATCAAACTTCACTAAGCTAAGTTGTATCGACACCAAAGACTACTATACTATACGTATACTGGCAAATCGGTAACAAATATGCATACTGTAATAATAATTACAGCTAATCGTAATACGGTAGATAAGTACGTAGCGTGACGCAGCGTTGTAGCGCCCAAGATGCACCCAACATTAATTTCATTATAGCGATACTGAAGCTGACTAGACTCGGCTTGATGTCGAGGTTGCTACTTTAACTAATTGATCACCCCTCAGCACCCTTAGGTAAGGCTGCACAAAATTATCGTGTATTTTTAAATTTTGTGGGTTTGACACCATTTACCTCTTCTTGTTAGTCTACTTGCTGTCTTCTCCGTGTCGCCTCGGTCGGAACGCTATCAAACCGCAAGTGAGACAGGGTCGTTCGTCACAAACTGCTACATTTCCGATAGATGTCAACCATTTTCCTATCACGTCACTTTTGATGTATAATTTCCGAATCTTTTGGAATGAATAATATATTTACACTTACTTAGTATGTACAGGCGTAAACATTTATATAAATTTAAAGCATTTTTTCTTTACTGGGCGTTTACCTGAAAAACTTGACTACCATGTTGTGTTACCTAATTTTTACAGGTTTACTTAGGTACAGAATATTTTGAAGCATCCCTAAAAAGGGGCGCAGTTGTTACATATTTCTATTTTACAGTCCGAATGAATGATCGCGTTTTAAGGGTTATGCGAAGGATATGAATGATTTTTTTACTACTGACAATAAAATATACCTACTCACTTTTTATGTGCAAACATTCAGACAGCGAGTTTAAATGTTAGCACCATTAACTTGAACGAATGTCGACGCTGTGTGTTGACATTACGAGCACGGTGTTACATTTATAGCCGCGCCTACGATTTTTTTTGTAAACTCTACAAGTTATGGAAGTCCCGACCGACTGCTGTACAAAATAGAACAATAAAAAAGTAGCAATTCGGATGCGTTGGTAAAATAAAACTTTAGTGGTAGAAAAAGTTTTGCAAAAATCGCGGATGCAAACGGTACTAGATATCGGTTTAAAGTTTGGTCCGCTTTCGCTTCACCTCTAATACTGTTGCGCTACAAAAAGTTATGAGCACAATAAAATGTTATCACTGCGCACAGAGTCACTACTAACTGTTAAGACTGACAATGTTTCTGAGACCACAGTGAACTTACCTGAACTGAGGTCCCAACAACCAGGACATTTTCTACAGTAATTGTGTTCAATTTCACTCGAAAACTGTTCTCAACACTTGTGCGCGCTCAAAGTAACTAAGCAGGTAGGCAACTATCTACATAGTTTGTAATTAATCTAACGTATACATGCACTTTAATCACTTTGTGAGTGTTTAATACGGCATTTTTGATGTTACCCAACCCAACTGCCTACAAAATTGAATATTAAAATCTCTGCGTCTGGGACTCATTTCCCTATAAGCCTTAAAAGGTAGCGCCCTTGTGTAGGTTTGTAGCCTGTGGGAAGACACATTGGTGTCTGCAATTTTGTTAATAAACCTGCAAGGTTGTTTTGCCGACAGACTTTTATCAAAAAAGAATTTGTCGTATCGTTATGCACTTGGAAAGAAGATACTTAATTTGATTTTATATAATATTCCTACTCGTTTAGCAATACACAGCTATTTGTCAAAACAAAATATTATTAAATTAATTGTGAGAGAGTTTGAAAATTAATTAGAGCCAACAATTAGGTGTGGCATTACCAGCATTTATGAATGTATCATAAATATGTAATTAAGGGATAAATGAAACAAGTTAGTTTGCAGCGGCTCCCTGTGGCGCCATCTGTCATATTTCGCTAACTTGTTAAGGTACAAAACAAAATAGTATGGAGTAGTTCAACGGTAACTTTTTGAACAGTTTGTATTGTTATACGAAATGTTTTTGGCAAGTTGAATTAAAGGGCGCTGAAAATGTTCAACCACATTTAATTTTTGTAAAACAATACAGTTGACAATAAACTTGCTTGTAAAACATTAGTTAAAAAAAATATTTCACAATATTTGTGATTCTTTTTTTCATTATATAAATCAGCTGAATTCCCCTTATACCTAGTTAAAGTACAAAAGAGGTATAAAAGAGCGTCTTTTCTTAAATGCAATAAAATATAGGCATCATGCCCAGGCCTTGTTACTACACAATATTTTTATGACCACTTGTTTAAGTTATTGCGAAAAAGGTACCTATTTGGCAAACATAAGGTTTTTGGGTATAACAGCTTTCATCATATACTTAGGCTACTACAAAATTAATACAACTTTTAGAGAGATTATATTAACATAACGTAACATAATATCACGTCTGTAATGCCCGAAGGGTTAGGCAGAGGTGTATGTATGAATACACCCACATTTCGCCAGTTAAGTTCAAGTCCCATGTAATAGAGAGCGAGCCTATTGCCATCAACCGGGTACTAATCCAGACTCTAAACCTGATACTGAGAAATACTCAATTACACTGCCCGACCTGGTTATCAAACCCAAGACCTTATGCTCAGCAGTCGCGCTTTGCGACCTCTTAATACATATACTAAATACCAACTAATTATTGTGAAATGCTATTAACTACTTTATTATGACGTAGATAAGACATTTGCACGACTATGTACCCACAAGATTTGGGATATGAGAAAGCTTTGTTGTTGTTTATTCCCTATGGGCCCATAGACACAAAGTAGACGTTAGTTTGTAGTACCTACCTATCTATATAACAAAGCATTGTAATTAAAAGTTGTATAAATAAGTATAACTCCTTATGGTCCTAGATCCTAGAGTCGTCAGATCTACGTTATTTGAGCATGGGTGAATCATGAAAAATAGTGCTAAGCTTCCGCAACAAGCTAAAAATTTATTGGCTGCCGTAACCGAAATTTAGCTGTGAATACCCAATTTGTTTCCCAATTTGTTTGTCTCTAGTAATTAAAAATTTCAGCCATGCTTAAATGACATAGGTGTAGCGACTGTAGGATCTCAATCCATTAGTATGTTACGCTGATGTCTCTTACTTCTACATAATTACTTAAGTAGGTAGTTGACGGAGGTATATTGACTTGAATAACTATCGGCTGTTCTTTTATGTCTTCGTTAAATCCATTAGCAGATTTATGTAACATTGTAGTATTGTTCGTTCTCATTTCTTTACTTTTGTTAGACAATGGAGAACAACTTGTAAGAATATTAATACATTCTACTGTAGCGAATTCTCATTAGGCGAGACTAAAATATCACGTCCTAATTTCTAATTTTTGACATCCCCACCTATTCTAACTTTTTTTACAATGCTAGTACTTTGAACGCTTTCAACAAGCAACAACAAAATCCATAAATTACAATTTAACACCTACAAAAAACCATAATTATAAAACAAATTACTGCTGTCTAAATAAGTATTTTCAAACTTTAATAATAAAAGTTATACAATAAGTACTTTTAATTATTGTGGGTGCTACGATACCTAATTTTCATAAAAGGTTGAACTATCTAATTTATTATACTTAATTAGATTTTAGGCTTTGCTGAAAAAGAAATTATGTAACTTTCAAAAGTTTTAAGCGTTTTCAGAAAAGGTTTCGAAATAAAAAGACACTTTTCTAATTCTCTACTAACATCTTGAATTTTTTGTTGCGACATGCTGCAAAAGAATACGTTTACACGAAAGAACTGATTTAGTATCTAATAGAGAAGTAACGAATATCATTTTTTGGGCATTCGCGAATATGAACATCTGTCGCCTATCTTCGCGAATATGAATTCGAGTATTTAGTTTTTAAATTTGGTGCCATTTATTTATGGCTCTAAAGCTCTAATTGGACAGCTCCCGCTTACATTGCACGCATACTACCTATTAGCTTTTTATACCAAGAATCTGAAAAACAGCCGAAATCATGTAAATAAATCGATGGCTGTTTGTTTACGTACTGACAGATCTCAAAAAAGAATGCTTTTTGTGATATGAGTGCCTGTTTTTCTGCATTCATATTTGGAACGAATACAAATGTCAGTAAATATGCGAATAGTCGCGGATGCGAAAGCGAATATCCGTTACATTCGTAGTTCCTTACTCTAAAGTTATAATAATTAATTAATGACCATCTAAATAATGCATTTAAACAGAAATTAACACAGGTCTTTAATTAAGTCGTTGTCGGTGCAGAGAAGCATAATATTTCAGTAGTAGCTTCCACAACGTAATGTCATTCTATAACAATAGAACTAATATGAGGAATTTTCAGTGGCGTGCCGCTGCGACCGCGTCGAGTTCCATACGCGTCCGAGGCGAGTGTCCGAGCATGTAATTTGTGGCCCACTCTACCCACTATAGAAATGCAATGCGAATACTGACACCTATGAATGTATAGTCATAATAACAACTGTGTGATTGAATTGCATGAATACCCATAAAAGGTCATTACATTTATCGAAAAATTGGAGTAGCTGATTTCTTTTGGCGGTTTCAGGGTTGGTCTAGTGAAGTTGTTCTTAGTGATGACCGCTTTTTGGGTTTATAGCAAAAATATTACCACTTTTATTCTTATTTCATCAACAACAGATGCAAATTGAACAAATTGAATTGTAGGTACAAATGAAAATTAAAACCATTCAAATAACGAGCTTCTGAAAACTCAACAATTTCCTGAAATCAACCGTCACGAACATCACTTTAACCACAGGAGCCATTCAACAACTTTAATTGAGAGCCATATTCCTAGAAACAATGTAAAGTGCATGCACGTGAAATTTGTTGAAAATTGTAATATTGCAAGAATTGAGCAAACCATGCGTACGGAGTAGGAATGTCACCGTTAAATATTTCCAATATTTCCAGAATCGTGAGGAAATCGGGACTAATAATCTATACTAATATTTTAATTGCGAAAGTTACTCTTTCTGTCTGTCTGTTACGCTTCCATGACTAAACCACTGAACCCATTTTGATGAAAATTAGCACTAGGTAAGTTTGAACTCAAAGGAAGGACACTACTTTTTATCCCGCGACTTTGTCTGCGTCCCCAATAACCGACATTTATGCGAGCCTTCAGCAAGTATGGCGATCAATAATTATGCCTTCTCTAAGTAAGAAGAGGCCGTTTGAAGTGGGACAATAACGGCTGGTGTATCTACTTATCGGTTGTTCTTGAAATGTTTATAGTTAGGAACTAAATAAATATTATAAAACCCCTAATAAAGCAATATAATTGTAAAACATACTTACTCCGATAACGATATCAATCATTTCTAGGTCAGCAAACTGCACAAAATAATATGCATATTAAAAACGATATCTATATTAATATTGCTATTGGTGGTGACTCACTATGAGCATTATATCGTAAAAATTTCCATATGATCTAGTCCACAGTAAAAGCAATTAAATGGAAGTCTGCCTACATATTGTCTACTAAACGCTACCCTAGTTTCAAACGACTTCATATGACGAAGTATTTTAATATTAATATGTTTGCTAATTTTAACTTTGAAGTTCACTGTAATGTAGAAGTTTAATATAACCGATTCAGAGTACCAAGTACCTTTATGGTTGTTGTTAATATAGCAGCAAAGTTACACACAACCATAAAAAACAAAATCGGCGAATGAAATTGACCATATACTGAAGAGAACTATATTAACTGATACGAGTTTGACTATGGACATTTTCAAACCTGACAGTACGTCATAATTTCCTAACATGACATTAATTTTCATTATAATTATTTTATAATAATATTATAAATATAGTCATAGTTAATTTTTATTATTAACGCTCATTACAAGGTAGTATGTATATAGCTCACTTCTACTCCACCTGTAATTTCATGTACACGTCATGAATATAAATGATTTGATATTTTTTTAGCTCTCCTATGTACACCACTACCCTAGGTTGATGCTAGATATCTATACATACTTCTAAACTTCCTCCGTAGATTCTAAACCCTTAAAAAACTCGGAGTAAAGTTATATGAAGTTTATTCTAGTGAAATTTTACTTCGTGTTTAATAATAACGGGTTTCCTGACTACTTAACGCATTGTTCTTTTTTTTTAATAATAATAATAACTAACTGTCTTTGGCTAATATAAATACAAGGTGTAGTATTACACTTCACACCGTGACGGAGACGAAAAAAAAAACATTCCCATTTTATGTGAATGTTTACACATAAACAAAGCAAAGCACAAAAAATCTAAGCTTTTATTTTCCACTTTGTCGGCGTGACTAATATGTATATCCATGCCTAATTGAAGCTTTTTAGTACTAAAAATCTCTGAGCTAAACTGCGGATAGACGGACTGACGGAGATTGCGAAACTATAAGGGCTCCTTGTTTATGTCGGAACCCTAAAAACTTATTCCTTGTTATTTGCTAGTTCAAAATCCTAGACCCAGCTCTAGTATTCTTGACGGATTATCAAAACAAAGCCTCCGTATTTGCTTACTATGTAGGCTTAAAGAGACGTTGCCCTCTCATCACTAAAGACTAGAGCTGACGCCGTAGGAGGGAATTGCGGGGTATACATCCGGAATATGCAGCTACGAATGTCATATGAGGGTTCAAAGCGTGTACTATACAAGTGTGTACGGTACGGGGGTGTGCTGTGAGAATCAAAGTATGAAAATAAATCCCTGCAGGCGTGCGAATTGGATGTTGGGTTGCATACTGCGGCGCAGCCCAAAATACAGTGTTTATTGTAAGTTTAACATTGTTGGTCTAAAGGTATAAACCACATTATTAGGATAGTTAACTTTATGTTACAACGGTCTAGATCAGCGGTTCTAAAAACTTTATGACAAGAAAACACTCAACAATTTTCAATTTTTTCAACAATTTTTAAAATTTCAATTTTAGGCTTTTATTTTATGGAACCCCATATCCAATGATTTTAAACGAAAGACAGTAAAGTTCAGTTCAATACAAGAACGTAACCTGTAGTAGGAATATCCTCTTAATTACCTAAATAGTTACATTCTTGACTCGTACTTTTAACGTGAAGAAGGTATCTGTTTCACTTTTACATTATTAAATATTGAACAATCGGACGATTCAATGATAAATGTAATTATACCTTGATAAACCTTGGTGCCTTTGCCCCGGAACTTGTAGGTTGCGCAGAACCCTCTTAAGGAATCGCTAGTTAGATAACACAATGGGCACCTCTTAACCCCACCTCCAAATGTTGGTCCTAAAGCCACAAGTCTGTTTTGTCAAAGATCTTTAGTTTGAACTTCGCTTGACAACATATTTTCTATGTAAGCTTGTTTACAGCGACAACCACTGAACGAATCCATTAAACTGTTCGGAATGCTTTCTAACGAAAACAATCGGTATTTCTGCAACATATTCTCAATAACAACAACAGTTTGAGGAGCTTTTATGAGGATTAAATTCATATTAAACTTTCACAATTAGTTTGTTGGAATTTAATAAAAAGTTTGGAGTCAATAACTGTCGCGGCCCCTTTCTGAAATCTTTAAAAGCGATTATAAAGTACATAATATCGTAGAAAACGCCTCATCTAGCTGGGTATTAGCGTTTAAAACCCAACTTCTGCTAATTAGAGTGCCGTTTTATTAATTTCATTGGAATCTTACAAGATGCCGAGCATTTCTAGATTATTTTCAAGAACTTCTGCAAATATTGCAAAGAATATTAGATTAGCCTCGCCTGGAAAACGAATATTGACGGATCAATATTGTTTTGACCTTAGAACATGTTTTTAATTTGGTAATTTTCATAGAGCTAGAGTAGATAAATATTATTACATTTTACTAAAACAAAGATAATATCTGATAACTAGCCTAAATTAGGACGGAAAGCTTTCGCAGCATGACTTCCTCTATTTATCCAACAGAATCCTCCTAGATTGGATTAGGATCAAAATTATCTATCTATTATATTAGGATCAAAATTATCTAGTAGGTATGTTATTCAGGGAGAAAATTGCATTCACGGTACGTTGCCGTTAATTAGATCTACTCCATATGAAGGGGCGCCGTAATAAGATTCCACCGCTTAGACAAAAGAAACCGTGTGGAAATCTGAGTACCTACTAGGTACTCGGTTTTTGCATTATGGTTGCAACAAGAAACCAAGAATTAACATTTAATTATTTAGTAATCTTAATACGAAAGTTATTAAAACAACAAGCCGCGCTACAATATCGACATAGAATATTTTAGGCCCATTTACGCCAGGCAGGGTTGTCTTTTAACTCCATGTTAGTTGCTAATACGTATCATTGTACCAGACTTTATGCAATTTAAACTCGTGTTTGTAACTTACTCTTAATTAATTTCTTGGCGCCAGTGCAGTGGTAGGTAAATTTTATTTCAATCATAGATTCAATATCATAATTCACTTCTGTATGTGTAATATTGGTTTAATCATAACATCTAAAGAAGTACTTAAATAATAAATATCATTATGTCCCATCGAAATAAATTCAGAAGTTCGGCAGAACGAACTTGCGTAACCTTTACAAACGATCAGTATAAAATTACTTGTTTCGGTTTTGGCTAAGTTGCCATAAGTAATTTATAGACATAATACAAGTCGAGAACCGAGATAAATGGCTCCCACTCCAGCCTTGAACTTCTGCCGCAGTAATGAGGATCTTGTTGACAATATATTAACTTACAACAAAAAAAAGATTGATGTTAGTTTGCAAGAATGAACTAAAAATAACAGTTACAATAATAGTTCTAAGTATAGTATCGGTGTTGGATGAAACAAATCGTGATTCGACCAAATTCATTTCAATCTATTTCTGGTTACATCTAGCATTAATCAACGAACTAACCATTTGATTTACGAGTTTTCTTCACCACGACTTTAACTAATAGTCTACTACGAGTGGGACAGTTCATGTCCTATAAATTGCTTTTTATTTATATTTTTATCTTTCAAAATGTTTAGATCAAGTAATTTGCTGACGTTTGCTGAATCTTTCTTGTAAAAAGTTCCTAATTAAGCTGGAATTTGCAAGGCAGCGTGGGCGGTTAGCTGTCTACAAAATTATTACCAGGAGATGCTTATCCGTACCCACGCAGACGTCTCCTAGACTTCATCAATACGTAGCCAAGAAGTTTACTACCTACTTCAAAGAAATGATTAATTAAGTAGGTGCCTATTAGGTGTAGGTCTTTATGAAATTGATTTTATTTATTTATTTCAGCGTTAACATTCCGCTAATCACCTACATTATTTTATTTAAAAGTTATTCAAATGAATAATTTACTTTGAATAAAATTGAACGCATACCTCCATAATTTTTGTTTACATACAGAATTTACTGAATCCACTTGTGAAAATCCCTTCCTTTAAGTCGAAGTCACGTTGCAACAAGACGAACCAATTTGATACATTTAAATATAGCTTTTATACAATATTTTTTTCCAATGGACCGTTTTTTGTGAAATCGTGAAGCAATTGATATTACTTTGTCATAAATAGAACACAAATTGTAAAATGATTCAAAGCTAAAAAAATGATAATGACGAAAAAATATGTTACACACACCTAATTGATTGACAGCATTTCAGATGAACATGAATTGAAAATAAAACTAATAAAGTTACACATAAAGATAAAATTTATGCATATTCATGACAATAATAATATTTTTATTATAAGAACCAAAAACTGATACCTACAGATGTGTGCCCTCAACTATCACGACAACCTTAATAACGAGAAAAATACATTTCATCAAACCTTCAAAAACAAATTAAAGTTCGAACATTAAGAGAATAGCCAACACTCAAGCAACATTAGTATAACGAATACTTGATGAGGTCGGCAGTTGTCCCAAATTGAGATTTGAATATATGAATTAATCAAAGTCAGAATACCACTGTGGATAAAAGCGCGTTTTGTTAAAATAATAAATATTTATCTCTCCAAGTGAAATTAGCTGCGATTTCACTATTTTTCACATCACTGAACACACGACTAATGATTTTATTAATAAAAGTAAATTAAGTATGAAAAAGAATGCTGTGAAAAGTATTTACCAACTGTTCACTCTCGTGGGTCAAAACAGTTAACTTTTATGAGGTCCGGATTTAATCCTAACCGTCGTGAAATGTTGTCAACGACACAAATAAACGAAGGATTAATTAGCTTTAAAAATAATAAGGAGTTACGAACTGTTGCCAACATTTATGGTTGATTTACTTTCTACATCCATTTACTGATGGTGAAACGATCCCATGAAGTTTAATTTTATTTAAAATATAGATAAAGTTTTCACTGGATAGCATCAGATTTAAAAAAGTCTAAGCGTTTACAAAACTGCCCTCATAAAATAGTTTAACCAAAAGTATGTATTTTAAGTTTTTGCTAAAGAAAATTTACGATAGTATGGTAAATTAAAATGAACTGGTTTCTATAAATATTTAGATGCATCAATTCACCTCTCGGCTAATTTGATTAATTTGAAGTTCTAATATAAACGAGATTGCGAAGAGGACATTCTAATGTTACGCCCTTCTGTGAAGTCTATGACTTATTGCGATGCACTTACTTAAAAAGCGTTAGGATAAAAATTTATTTTTGCAAAGTTTTTACAAACGCTAAAACAAAGACCCAACACATCAAACTGTACTGAACGTCAAAATTCGTCTACCTCTAAAATGTAAAGCCATTACCAGATCGAAGCATATCACTCCTAAAATTCATAGCCCAGACACATTACCATACACCAAGCAGCAGTTGAGCATTACTATAAAAGCCACCGATAGAAGCCCGTCTAGGGATCATCCGAAGATACCTAAAAGAATAGATTTGAAATTCAATTGTCTGCCAAAGCGGGGGCAACAAAAGAATCTGCGCATGTAATTACCGACTATGAATGGCCAACAGAATGAAATGACGTCTGAAAACTTCTAACATTCAACCCGTCATTATAGTGTTAGTGCACATTCAATTTTCAGACGTTTTTTACGTTTGTTTTAAACTGTCTGATAAACGTTTTGTTCAGTTTCAGTTTACACACTTTACACATGAAACGGTAAATAGTGTTAAAACATGAAATAGTAGGCCTAGATGTTGAGTATCATTGTTTACGGACATACATAAATTCTTTTCCTAAATTTTGTTGAAATTAACTGTATTATAAATCTTTGATATCAACCTCACTCTTCTCATTGGTCCTAAAAGTTTCCACCACGAACCAACGTCGATTTATTGGAAATTCGCCAAACTTTCAAAATGTATAGGGCTTAAAAACCACTACAAAAGCTGCATTTCCAGTATCACTTTTCGGCATGGACAACTTTTGAACTTTTAAACAAAAGTTTTATGAATGTTCGATAAATTGCCTCTGTTTTATTTAAGAACATTTCGCTAACTAATCGAAGTGCTTTGTATCACAAAGAGACATTCATTAGCCCATAAATCCATGATTGTATATCAGGTCAAATCAGCAATTATAAAGGTCAAACTTTAAAGAGGTTTCAAGACTATTCATCAGATTGGTATCACTAACAAATTATTGCTTTTAATTGTTTGGCAAACGTCCTAACTAGATGTCTTGTTCAAAGCTATCATTGACCTTACTCATTACATTAAATGTTATACAGAATTTATAGTTTCATTTAGTTCTATTAATAACTACATCGTTTACAACACTTGCTATGAAATTGCCTTCTTCAAAGCCAGATTAATCATCCTGGATTATTTCGGATACGCAAACGTTTAACATTACCAATCTCTTTCAGCTATCGGACTATTGCCTTCAATTTTCAAAATCCCTTTATTTACATAACATTTAGTGGATTTATGAATATTTCATGAGAATATTAATAGCGGAGCATTATTTTATGTTGGCTACTACTTATGCGACCTTTTTAAAGGAAAATATTTACTATTTTACTTATTTATAATACCATTTATTTCCAAAATAAGGCCACAAAGTCGTTATCTTGGGGCATGTCACTGTCGTTAAAGTTGTGATATCCCAAGAAGTTACTTTCACGTAACTTATATTCTTGACACATTATCCTATTTTGCTAACTATTTTTTTTCCTTGTTTCAGATAACATTTCATAAATTTTATATATTTATAACCAGTGAAAGTAAAATATACATGAATAGATGTGCTTTAAAAATGAGACCTCCAAATCTAAATGACAATGACGCTTCGCCGGTCTGACAGCTTGCCCACGCGACTCCGGGCGGAGCTTGTCCCGTCAGACCCCGAAAACGGCCGACCGGTGGAAAAAATAAGCGATTCCAACACCGTCCCAAATTTCAGTGACACACCGGCGCGCGAGGAAGTTGTCGCCACTTGGAAATCCCTTCACACAGATGTCAAGAAAATAAAAAATGGATTCGCACCCAAAAGCGAGCAACCAAGTCGTGGAGAAGATAAAAACGATTGCGCGTCACCAAGCTTTGTTCCTACTTTTGCAAGCTATGGTAGAGATGGTCAAAAAAGAATTTCTTATGAGACCCGGCAGCCTGAAGTGGGTCCTCGGGAAAGTAATCGGTGCACGTCATTCCTTCTGGATACAGGTCAAACAGGCACAATCGAGTGCGGGAAGAACTCAGTGCATCGACGACGGTCCTTGCTGCAGCGCCTATTGTCATGGAGAACTCCTGAATGTGATTGTCGTGAAAGGTTTGCTCCAAAGTACCAGCCGGCTCCAAGATTACGTCCTGAGGACTTGTTGTGCACGTGCGGCGTTAGTAGGAATCGAATTAAACTTCCGAACAAGAAGTGCAGCAAACAAAACCCGGAGCGGGGTCGTTCTAAAAGTGTAGGCTATGAGGCGGCGCGTGAAGTGGCTCAGTTTCGTCGGTTAGTGCAGTGTGTATGAAATGAAATTAAGTTTTGTAAGGGATTGTCTACTGGTAGAGTGCTGGTAGAATGGTTCTGCTTATGGTGTTTAAAGTGTTTTGGTGCGGTAGGTGTGCGAGTGCTGGCGCGACAGTGGGCGCGGAGACCGCAGCGGCGCTACGGGCGCGCGCTGCCCTCACGCTCGCCCGCCGCTACTACCCCGAAGGCGGGTGGGGATGGACCATAACCGTGGTGGGCACTATCGTACAAGTGCTGTCCCACGGTCTGCAGCTAGGCGGTGGCGCCGGACCCATAGCTTGTTCGGCTGCTGTCAAGTATCATGTTTCACCTTTGTATACCCACGGTAAGTACTTTTTAAAATGAAACTGTAGTAAACTACAAATTCATATTTCTAAATTTTTGAACTTCAGTTGAAAAAATATTGAACGCTATCTATTGCTTCAATGTTTACAAAATTAAACACGGTACGAAAAATATTATGAAACAAACAGATTGATGTCTGTCAGTCAGCGCTACAAACGGTCGGTATCCACATGATGACTAATACTGCCAGCAGACAGATTTTCTGCGCCCATTCCTCTTGGCTCCATAAGTACATTTTTATTATGTTCATATTTTACGTTTCAAAGATAAATAAAGAGCGACTGTGTACATGTTTCTTGTCTACAAACGTAGGCCTGTCCAATTTAGCCAGTCAGAAAATGTTAACCAATCAACTTTTGAATTAGATTATTGAATACCCTCATTTAAGGGAATATTACGCAATGCTTTAACTATTGAAATGAATACGAAATATTGAAATGAAATAAAATAAATGTTAAGTGTTGGTAGGCTAATAACTTTAAAAGTTTCACTTAAGTAGTCACATAGGTGCCTACAAATATTTTTTTTTAGATGTTTAGTTATAATTGCTTTTACCAAAATTACAGATTTTAACATTTTCAACAGTCAAATCAAAATTTAATCTATATGTTTATTTGCTAGAACACGATACATACATCTAAAATCATTTTCCATCATTTTCCCCGTCAACTCAACACAACAAAGTTTTTATTGACATGTGCAAAATAAGTAATTCTTTCAATGCTTACCCTACTTATAACCTAACCCTTTTCATAATACCCGTGCCTTTTTCAATGCTGGAAATTGTCTATTTTGGCTACTGTAATTTTTCTAATAAATTGTTAAATGTTGTGGTAAATTTAATTATAGAATTAATTGTGTCACCATCATGTTGTATTCTGAAACTAAAATCTTATTATACGGTAATTATACTGGTAACTACTCATGTTCATGTTAGTGAACGGTAATTGGTCACTCATTCAGTTAATTTATTAATTAGAGAATCTACTCACGTAGGTAATTATCGTTTATTCAGCTATCGATTTTACATTGAGGTGTGAGCCTATTCACACTTAATTTATATATTTCGGAACGATTCTTACCCACATGATACTATTCTATGCGGAAAACACATCTGAAAATAGAAAATGCACTGGTTTGCGTTCATTTTGTTTTCCATATTAGGTTTTAATATTTACAGCGGAGAATAAGCTGGCTTGTTTCAATCCTTGAACACAATGAAATATGAAGATTAAACCGGTGCCATGTGTTAGAACTTGAGAGAGAACTACTTAATAATAGTTTTTTACGATACCGGGGACAATTTTTTTCCGGAGATAGATACATTACAAGAATACCTATGAAATCTTCCGAAACGAATATAAAATCGTTCCAACCTACGGAGCTGAATCCCAGCGCAGGACCGAGTTGAAAGATTAATGAAGTAACAGCTAATTTATCATGTAACGTTTCTTGATGGGTCTCACAAAAGTTCAGGATCGTGACAGCCGCGTCCGCTTGATCTTCCCGACATCGCTGATCACAAGATACGCCTCTTTTGAATAAGCTTTGTAAACTAAAAAACATGTTGTACGATAAAAATTTCAAACAAATTTTATTTATGAAACATCATTTTTGATCAAGAAACACCATGAAATGTGAAATTCAAAGGTTTTGTGTTGCCATATAACACTTCCCATAAATTCAATGGTAACACTAAAACTTTGCGTGTTAGTTCAAGAAAACACAAGAAATATTCATTCAAATTCAGACCTAAGATGTAGACAGTTTTGCACGGTTTCCGTAACCGTTATTCTTTATTATGTATACACGACAAGACGACCGATTCACGACATGGATCAGTTTAAGGAATCATGTATCTATTATTATTTTGTAAATGAATAGCTCGCAACCAAAAGGTCTTCCTATAATAGTTCTGAGATTTCATTACTTCTGAAATGTGTTTGTCTTAACTAAGTTAGTTTTTCTAGGTATTGTAAAACAATATTTAATTTGAAAAGAGTAAGCATGATTTCCCCATTATTCTCCTTACACAATTACCCTTTTGGAAGGGGCAACCAGATAAATATGCCTTTTTTTTTGTAAATGACTTTCGAAAGAGGCTTTTAACGATCTTACTGAATAAATATTTTACTTTGACTTTTGCTTTGCTTTTAATTTTTTACGTTTACTTATATTTTCTTGTCGTACCTATTACATGACTGTTATTAACAAAAGAGTTTACATAAAAATATAGAGCAATCAGTGACTTGTTTACTGACGACAAAAGATCTACGGAAATTGGTTATTGTTTTGCTTACAGACAATTTCTAGGCGATAAACGGGGACAATAGGGTTTATTATCTTGATGAAAGCTCGGCTACGACCACTACCTAGATGTTTTTTTTATTCCATCGGCAACTAAAGATCATAAACTATTACGAGAATCATTATCATCTTCAAAGAACCTTTTCTCAGTCTTTAAATCACCTTAGGCTTCACCTAAAAGAATCCATGTTAACAGTATGAAATGAAACTCCAAAAAAACATGTCATATTCAAATAGGTCGCTCTGTTAGCTTAAAGAAAATATGACTTTAGAAAATTGAACCATTTTAAACGATTTGCATTTGAATAATGGATACTAAAATGAAAGTGGTAAAAGCCAGGAATATTATTATAATAATATTATATCCCGACGGGCAACGCCATATTCGTAACTTACAGTATGAATCTCAAGCTTCCTAGATTAAATGTCATTCAGTTTACCATGAAGAACCGTTATTATCTGCTGAACTGTGGTTGCAAATCTAGAAATTGGTCAACATGTCTTTTGGGCATAAAATCTTAGGTAAAATAGTTGAATATAATTTTAGCCTCCACCTGTATGCCTATGTGATCGACGATCATATCATATACCGGTAACCGATGATTTATAATATACTACTAGACTTCTTGTAATCTATCGTTACGTAGTCGAAGGTATTCTTTATGAACATACAACAAGTAGGCAACCTTTCATGTTATATACATATATTTTTTATTTTCAATTAACACAAAAAATATCACTCCAAACCACTCAAGTTTTAAACAAAGATTTTCTTGAATTAAGTTTTTAAACGCCACTTAAACTCCCTAATCCATCTCTGTCGCTTAAACACTGACCTCAATTCGAATAAACTTTGTATTAACAATATCCTGTAAAAACACAATTTTCTTGTCTCTGGAGATTTAAGCCCTGGCTTTTCTCAACGAACCGTGGCGTCCATATCAATCTTTTTCACTCAGACTAGAAGTAAATGTGAAAAATACACTGGGTTGCTGTTTCATTCATTTTATTTATTCACTCATAAACACAATGACTACACAGTACCTCTCATTTTTAATATTCATTTGCAGCTTTAATAACAGCCTTTGTTTTATTACACAGCAGGGTAAAGGCCTCTTCTCAAACAGAGAAGACATGAATAATGATCACCACGCTTGCTCAAGGCCGATTTGTGATTTCAGACTTATACTTCCAGTTAATTATAAATTCAAGTTTCCCGAGAAAGGATTTCTTCTCCGATGTCAGTAATCTCAAGTATAACTTTAAAAGTACCTACATATGATTTGCAAGAGGGACATAGGTACTTTACTTCTTCTTCTTGTACTTTACTTATTTCTACTTTATCGAACTCAGAACCTCATACACGAGAGGCGTTTTAACCATTAGACCATCACGCCACTCGACATACAATATTCGTAGCTTTACTCTGTTTTCATTTATGAGGTTCTACTTATTTTACTGTCACGAATGTAAAGTATAATGAAATGTTACTAGTCTGTTATTCAATTTTAAAAGCTCTCATAGAAGTTATAAGTGCTGTTCCTTTATAAAATAGAGCACTGTAGCTAAGAACAGGTACGGAAATAAGTATTCTGAATTTTTATGTCACAAGTTCTTGCTATTATTATATTTTTATGTGTTATCGTTGTCAATAACAGTTCAAACTTTGCATGTTTTTATCGGCTCTAATATTGCGGAACTCTTCTAATCATTGATAGTATACGGACGTTTTGATTAATTTATTATATTAAAAATGTTCTAATTTGCTTATATGATGTCATCATTGTCTTTCTAACTTTAGTGTCATATATTTAGGATAAGCTCGAAACATCGTGAGGAAACTTGGACTTATAATGAATGTAAGCCTGGAATCGCCAATCCGCCTTGAGCAAGCGTAGTGATCAATGCTCGTGCCTTCTTCTTCATAGAAGAAGGCACGACTCCGGCGGCTTCTTCTCATGAAGAAGTCTTTGCTCTGAAGAAATAGGACAGTAATAGGCTACTATTATTATTCACTATTATTATCAAGCACAGTATCTTTCTTACACACATCTCTATCAGATGTCCGTCATCATAGTATTAATTTTTAGGAAAGCTTACAGATTAATATCAATATTTAAAAACAAAGTGAGTATATAAGGTAGGTACTTATTTTGTTTAATTCAATTAACGCTCACAAAATATAGTCTACAATAGTAGCTTTCACGTACAAGATGGAAGGGATACCGTAACGAAAACTTTAACCACTAATTCAATTATGATTGTAGACCCCCAGAGGAGTAAAAAATGTCTATAGTTAAATTGTTTCAAACACAATAAATAAATATTTTTCGGGTCAACAACCCACACAGGTACGTGGTTTTCAAAAGAAATGCTCGATAGAAAAATGTTTACACGCTTATATCCACACGAATGCCGACTGCTAACGATGATTTATAGATGTGAGCTATATCTATATTATTACATTATGTAATTCGTACTCGCACTGTGTTTTAACACGGTTAGGCACCCACGGCCCACCACGATATAATCGTATTACGTCATAATTGTGAGTCTCTGTCTGTCAAAATAATTTTGCATCCATTTCAAAGCTAATGTCGGTATTGTGTTAAAATCTATTAATTAAGTACGTACGTAATTCATATTTAATGGCAACATAAACAAATTCATTTTATGAAAATGACAAAAGTTACACTTATACAAATATTATAGGTAAAGCTGTAGAGTTTGTTTGTATGTTTAATGGTTTGAAACCGGTATACTTCGGAAAAACAGGTCTAATTCTAAAAACTATTTCGCTTATAGGAATCAGGGTTATCCCTGAGTATTAAGGCAATATTTTATTATAAAAAACATTGGATTCGTAAGATAAATCACGCGGACGAAGTCGCGGTCAAAAGCTATTTTTCAATAAAATATTCAATAAAAGGTAACGCTTACTTACTGTTTTGCCTTTTTCTACTATCCAATAAGTACAATAAACTATCCTTCTACGTTGATATGTATCTAGGTTCATTGGAAGTAGGTACAACTGCTATAAACTATACGGATTCTAGACTATCTGCCTATTATAATTAATATGTAGTTCATTATGGTCTCCCTACCTGTGCAAATTCGATAACATTGTGACAGGCGGCCATTTACGCGATTAACTGTAAATTACATTGGCCTATAATTACGTCACTGCAGCTAATGATACGTATTAGGACTGTTCACACTGTTAACAGTATCTAAATATATTGTTCATGTGTCTGAACAAATAAATCAAAGTGCCCAATATCGGCGCATCACCCTATCTGTTTCACAATATTAAGAACGTGATTCGAGTATTTTACGTTTTCGCAACAAACGGTGAAACTATATGCCCGTTGTTTAAAAAAAAAAGCTGCGTCTTTCTTTATACCTATTTCTGTATAAATGCAAAAGCCTATTTTTTTTTCTTTCATCACTTACTGGCTTATACCGCTGGCGGTTTCAACTTTCAATTTTCTTTTGTCTCTTTGAAGCTTTGAAGCGGTAAAGGCACTACAATATTCGAATTCCTACGAATACCTAAATAATGTTAAATAGCGGAAACAAATAAAGCGAGTTGTTTCCACTGTTTGTGGTTTACAGTGATCAGATGGAATAATGTACTCCCGGCAGAGTATCGATCAATCTCAATAGAGACTGCCTAGTACGCAGGAGATATTATAGTGCACAAACACAGGTGCACTCTCATAATCCAACAGGACTGGGCAGAGATCAGGCGCAGGAGGGAAAGCTATGTATATTAATAATTCAAAGCTTTACACACATCTCCAACTTCCTAACTCCGGGCTGTTACTAAGAAATTCCTAATGGAAAACGCTTTCTAATCGGATAATAAGTGTCTAGCAATGTAATATTACAAAACTAGATAAGACGGTCATTGCGCATATTTAAATTATCTGTAATTTTATTTTTGTTGACTTATTCTAATGGGTGTACCTCTGCCTAACCCTTCGGGGATTACAGGATGATGTTATGTTATGTTATTCTATTAGGACTGTATCTGCCTTTTCCATCTCAATTTACTTAAAACTAAAAATATGATTTTCCTCGAAATATAAACAAAATATACTGCTTAGCTGCTGCTATTCGCTCCTACTTTGTGGAATGCTATTTGTGACTCGTCATATTTTGTACGGGGTAGCTCTTACAGCTTTATAGTAAAGAATCTTCATAAAAATTGTGTTTAGGTACGAGAAAAATCCTAAATTGTTTTTAGATTTTATCAAAAAGTTACAAGAGCTTAACATTTTTACAACGAGTGATAGGTACAAAAGGTGCATACCAGGTACGTGCACATTTAGTAGCAGTATCTAATGAATATGTTGAATAATCACACTTCAGATCCCAAAATAGAATGCTTAAATACAGACAGAGCATTAACATTGCAGAAGGCCTTAATTCATATTCAAATCATATGAACTTCTTGATAAGTTCAGTTCAAGTATTAGCATTCTCACATAGACTACTAACAAACAGTTGCCAAACGACGAAGGCATCATCTATAAATACTTATGGTAGCAGGATTCTATCACGTACATTAGGCCATTTACCTCGAACCAGACGTGCCAAAAAACTACTTGGCAATAATCGCTTTATAGCTGGAACTGTAATATTGACCGCTATTTTATTACGTACTTAATACCCTGCACACAGATTTGGCAATATGACATCTTAGACTGTAAAGCGATTTAGTACCTCCTCGCGATCTCACGCAGTATGTTTATTGCACGTTTTTGCACTAGTACCGACCGATACCTAGTAATTTTCATTTATAGGGACTGAAACTTTGTAACATTACTATCATGAGATTATGTCAGATATTCATGATTGGTGGCCACCATTCCTATTAGATGATCAAGCTAAATACAGACACTAGGCTGGCAGATGCCCTTGATCACCGCAACTTAGTTACAGAGTTGCAATTAGAGTTTTAAAAGCCTCGTCAGTCTCAAAGCCTCGAGATTTCGAGACACGACACGCCCCGAGACCTAAACCCTAGTTGTTATACAAAAATGGATGTAAAAAGACACTTAACGAACGAAAAGCCGAAAGTTAAGCGTTCAGCTTCCTGGGATTAACGATTTTTTTCGTTTTTTACTAAAATAAGTTTTAAAGGATATTTAAAGTACTACAACCGTTGCCGTACCATTAAGATAATGTTTTATGTCGATTACTTGTCTTTTATGCCCCGTATAAATATTACATAGGTCTGAGCAACTAAACAGTCGCTGCATCGAGCTTTCGCAAACCAACAGAGTCGCTAATCGCTGATGCTAACACATCATACGAATTTGATTAATTAATTTTACTTGCAGTAACTGTCAGGGAAGTGTCTGTTAAATGTTTTCTAGAATATAAATTGTTTTTATAACAAGAAAAACTAGATCAGACTAGGCGAAACTAGAAACGTAACATGTAATCATGTCTCCGAATCCGTTTGGCGTAAGAAAGACTTCAATCTATCTTGTAATCGTATTTGTTCAGGAACTTATTTGTGATTTAGTAAGGGTTAGGTACTAAACTAACTAACTTCAATGGGCTTCTAAACATTATTATGACAGTAGCGTCCTTGTGTTTCGTCCACAACCTGATGTCATAATTGAGCTTAGTGTGGTTAAAATGAGTATACCCACAATCTCTCAATAATTAAATTATTTCCGTCAAAGTAATTTAATATGCTATTTCCATAAAGTAATTACAGTTAAATGTACATCCAAAACCTATACTTAGAATAGATATAAAATTAAACAGCGTTAAACTTCCAAACCATGGCAATAACTTGCAATAATCAGAGAAGTTTTGACATAGTGTTGGTTTGTTTTGGTGACTCTTTGCAACTTAGGAACAAATGTTACTCTATTAAGAAAACAATTGCTTTGTCTATAAAAGAACGCTATTTGATATGAGCCTAAAAGGAATCCAATTTAATAATTTTATGAACATTCTAAAATGTCCGAAACAAGCATTAACCTTTCAAAATCAATGCATTTTAAACTGGTCACTCCAAATAAATTACCGCTGACTCATAAAACATTTCTGGGGAATCTCATATGCCTAATTGTAATGCTTTGGAACAGCCGGCCAACAATTAAAACTTGACAAAACGACCCGAGTTGGCCACAATTCATTGGCCAACGTTCTATTCGTATAAATAATAGAATGGCCATGTGTGGCCAGCTTCCGCCACTGTGTACATGAGTCATTATCTCTGCATCATTAGTATTAGATAGAGGGATTTACTCTATCACTTACTTGGTCGGGTACTCGTGACTTTGAGTAATGCTGTCGCTCTTTGTGTCGATTCTGTCGACTTGGGCGCTCTATAAAAGGTAATGGACAGTTTTAAGGTTCTCAATATATCTACGGACATTAACTAGTGTGATGTCTGTAATATATTGTTACAAGTCTATTAAATGTGATAGGTACCGTTACATTACCAAGGGAATATAGTATCGTGTCATATATCCAACACCTCAGAGGTTCCAAAAAATATCATTGAAACTAACAATTTCGCCAAAAAACTCAGATCCAAAATTCCATTCGCATTTTTAACAAATATAAAAGAATTGAAAATCTTTTAAAAATGGACTACACCACAGACATCCCTCTGAGTTAAAGTACCACTTACGGTGCCTTCGATAAACAATTTGCCGTCTGATAACTTATAATATGTCTTCTCACATTCCGCATACCGTCATCTCTAGGAGAATTGTGCAAAAGATGCCGTATTACGGAATGTATGAAAGAGGTGGAAAATGGACAAACATCCGTTTCATGAGCGCGTCTTTTGTCCGCGTCCATTCCTCTGTCCTCTATGAGAATTGCGTGGAGCACAAATGTGACAAGAAACTATTATTTAACCAATATAATAGAAGCGTTTGTTTATATAGATATTATTAATAGCTTTCCTAAGAGAACCGGCGCGGCAACTTAGTTATGGTCTTAAATAAAGTTCGCAACGTGAAACACCCTGCATTTAAATGGTTTCATCTTCACAATACTCATATTAAATGTTGGATTCAGCACAGCTATATTGAGTACTGTACCTAGGTTGGTGTAAAATAATGAAGATCAGTAAGTAGGACGGAACTTAGATATTAATAAAATTAAACATTAAGATCGTAAATTGAAAATTTATTGGAATTACTTAGGTAATTTACTTACCACTTGGGACTTAGTCGCTACCTGCTAAAACCTTCCTACGTAACTGTTATAAATATGTTCAATTTATGTTACTAATATAACACCTACACCTACTACTACGGTACTTAGTAATGTATGCGAACTTTCGCCTTCATTTTAATTCAATGCACTACTTACATAAACATAAGTACTGATGGGTGATGGAAATAACTGATGTTTATACGACATGTAAAAAGATGGTACAACTGCATGCAAAACCTACATGTTTACATTGCGCACTACCATAAAGGGAAATTCACATTAAAAAGGAAGTCCTTTCCCAGCAAACATCTTTGCTCCAAGTTACTGAGATTGATGTGCAGTATGCGTAGTTAACTGCTATATGATGTGACTTTTTACACCCCGTATACATACAGGACACTAGTGTGTCCTAGTTTAAGTACAATTGCACTTTTCTCTAGTATCTTGGCATTTTTATAAAATAAGTTCGTTTTTCCCTGTTAAGTTTGGCTTGATAGCTTGGTAAATAGTAAGGCTAATAAAAATAAAAATAAGGCTTGATAAATATTCTTATTCGTAACCTTCATTATTTAAAATAATACTATATTTTGGTTTTATATTATTATTTTTACGCTTCTGTTCGAGCTCCCTCAATACCTGACCTGAGAAGGTCACATGGAGTCACCTATACTTACTAGCTAAAATAATCTTTGGCCCTCTTTCATACGATATCCGGCAGACATAAATTGCTTCAAAACAATCTTATGACAGCATGAATTTCCTATCACAGCGCGATCTTTTTACTCTAGTTTGAGAGAGATATGATACCTACGTGGGGATAATCTATGCTAGTATTATAAAGCTAAAAAGTTTATTTGAACGATAATTTAAACAATAATTCTTTAGCTAATAGGAAGTCAGGTCACCCCTGAGTCTATAATTCCTAATGAAAAATAGGGATCCATAAAAATAAATTACGTTAACTATAAGTACCATAACAACCCAATAGATACTGTTTTATTGTGTAATATGTAGTGTCAATGAAACAATAGCCTAGACCTCAATAGATTACAATAGATTACCCAGAATCGGACAAATAATAGAATTGGCTCTATAGATAGTAGAATCATAAACATAACAAAAGCTGGTTCGTGTTCAAATGTATTGTATTCACATTACACTTCTGAATCACTGTTTTCTTTTCGTGAGCTGCGAACAACCAATCATGTTATCGGGTCGAAAAAAAGCGTCTTATTTTATTTTATCTTTAGTATTTTAAAAAAGGCTTACAGACTACACTGACTACTTCCAGAATATTATTACTAAAAGCTAATTACAAGCCTCCACATACATGGGTATAAGAAATAAACTGAATTACAAATCATTAAGAAAAATTACAAGTTCAAAAACTAAATAAATTTCTGAAGATTATACATTTAAAAAATATTGTGTATACCTAAAGTAGATCGTATATGCAGGAAACCTTGCAGTATTCTTGAAAAACATTTACTCAATTCAAGCAGTTTATGTTAAAAACAGAACTTTGCTTAGGTATTTACGTAAAAACTAGATGAGCATTCATTTTCTTGAATACACTGAACTGAATGCTGAACACAAAAGTAAGTCTGAATCCGCTGAATCCTGTGAATAGAAACTAGAGCAAGTACTTTGATACATACCTAGATATTTAGGAATACAATATTTCAATAATACTTTTATTTGCTTTTTGGGCGACAAAAGCTTTTTATCTACAGCTTTTATTACAACTTAGCAAAATATTGTAATGGTGGTTGTACACTGCCGTCCCAGTTCTCTCGCCAAAGTGACTAGTACGAGTTTTCTACCTATTCGAAGACGTCAACGTTAACTACGGTTGACCGACGTAAAGTGAGCGAGGAACACAGAGACACTGAGGCGAGGTAAGCGCTCTCATCTACAATATCGCACTTTCCTGTCTCGTACCTCAGTAAGAGTGTAGAACTGGCATTACAATAAATATCCACCGCTATATATTATTTCTGTTGATTTATAACGAGAATAACAAAACTTTCCTTGAATAAAGCCTGAATGGGAAAGTTTAAAACAATGATTTTGCAACATTACGATGATCGATGAGTTCCCAATACAACTTTTGACTTTTGGACGCTTCTATCTAATATCTTTGTTCAGTGTTGAGAAGCTATTTTAATCTAGATCAGTGATGGATGTCACTGTCCTTTGAAGTGACTGAATCCACGTGATTTTTGGCAAAAATAATTGTATACTAGTTGTATTAGGTATGTCATCAACGTCAAAACATCAACTAAATTAACACAAGTTCGTCAACCTATGAATACGACTACTGTAAACTAAAATAATTATATTTACCTGTTTCTTCATAGTGTCTAACCAAATCTGATCTTTAAATAGGTTACTGTAAGGTGTTGATTCTTAGAACTTTACCCGGCGTAATAGAACGACGGAATTACATTTAAAAACTTTATTATCTTATTGACTTTGAATATTCGTGCTACAACATTTAACAACTTTAATTTAAAACAATGGTGCCTTGTAATGTAATTCTGCACTTTCGCGCCCTGGACTACCAACAGATAATCTATTCTCATTTTTTGCTTCCCTAGATTGCTAAAATGGCTACAAGATTAGTAAAATTCTGTGTTGCTAGTTTATTATTTAAGTCCTTTTTATTTTTTTATTATTTGTTTTCCTAACCTACCTACATTTAGTCATCACAAAATCAACCTTTACCCAGTCTTGTCAACAATGTTTGTTGACCCACAGACTCAGTATCCTGTGGGCCTTTTCTTCTTCATCTTTGAGTCGTTTAATCAAGCTCAAGGTTGTAGACTCTGGTGTGGAAGCAACCGGAATTTCCTTGTGATGAACTCCCGGAGTTTGATGAAATATATGGCTTGTGGGCCTCTTGTTATGGCGAAATCCTACAGTTTTGTTCCTTCCTGTTATATGAGAGTATGGGATGTAATACATTGTAAGCTGAGGCCGGATTAGGTACGTGTTTTAGTGCTACAGAGGACTATACTTACTTCTATAAGTACCCACTACCCTATACAAGCTTCTGTCTGCTATTTCATCTGCGTGCTTTATGTCACACGCGTTAAGTATGTCTTTAATTACTGTACCGTTCCTATGGGTCGTAGCGTGATGGTTTATAGCCTATACTATTTCTAACAAATTAGGGTATAATTTATAAAAAGATTTTTTCCAATTCGACTGTCAGATCCACAGAATAGCGCGTTTACAAACAACCAAAAATACTTCAGCGTTATTATATTATAAGTAACACGAGCATCAATCCAATTTACTTAATTATTTTTATTCATAGTAATTTTCTCACCGATATTGTCTACGCGAGCCTCAGGCACAGCTAGTTGATTTACCTGAAGGAACCGATGAAATATTTCTTTTATTTTACTTAGTTGTTCTAAATATTTGAGTTACAGGATATGAACATTTTCATAAATTGAAATTGAATAAAAATCTCTAAACTGATATTGGTCACAGTGGCCAATCTCATTGAATTGTTTTTTTTTTTCAATTCATGTATACTTTCTAAAGTTTATCTTGGACATCACAGGCATCGGTAAAGGAAAACATCGTGAGGAAACCTGGACTTACTGTTCCACTCAAAACCATGTCAGAGGCCCTTGAGGCGGTTTGAAAACTCCCACCCACCCACTTGCTACCCACACGATAAAGAAAGATCTCATTGAAGACTAGCAAAGTACGCAGGAGATATAATAGTGCATAAGTGTGTGCGCAAACACTCCCTCTTCTGTCACTCGCATAGTCCGATAGAACGACAATCCAACACGATCAGGGAGAGATCAGGCGCATAACCAACGGCTTTACGTGCTTACCCAGGCACGGGGTCACACCAGCACTCCATACTTCGGGCTGCTACTGAGAAATCCTTAATGGAAAAACCTAATAAGACTTTTTGGCAGAAAGGAATAGTACCCAGAACCCCATGCTCAGCACTCGCACTTGCAATCACGAGACAAAATATAATTATTTTAATTATAATAAATGTAATTATATTTTCATCAAACTATGCAAGAAGTCAATAAAAAGACTGATGACACCTCTTTTTATAAAATAAAAATAAACTGGCCATTTTCGTTAAAAAATGAAAAAATGCCATTAAAGTTTCTTTCTTTTATACTTCTTCTCTGTTCTTAATGGTTTCCAATATTTTTCGGGTAAAACAGCCAGTGATTTGATTACAATTGTAATGCAACCTAAACTCGTTTTAAAAATATATAAACGAAGTAATAACAAAATCAAAATATTGGTTAAGATGAAATCAGTAATCGTAAAACAATGCTGTGAATGAAACAACTATTATAAATAGCACTAAAAGTCTGGTTTATGCTTCAAGAACTGAACAAACAAAACTTTAAATAAGCAGGTACCTATTCATTTAACATTTTAGAATTTGTATACGTTAAACATGCGTAAGAGCAATAGGTACTCATTATTTTTAGGTAGGTGTGATAAAATAAAGCGTTTCTTATTTATAGAAAGATTTTCGTTTGTAATCTTACTAATATAAACATTATTAATTAGAGGATTAATAGTTTAAATAGTGTTGAATGTCTAATATTGTAATTACGTACATGTATGAAACAGTTTTAATTACAGACAGTCTGACTATTTAAGAATATGTATTGTCTGATATTTTTAGCGCAATCAATGTACCTAATCAAGCCGTACATAAAAATTTTTAGAATTCATAAACTAGAATTTTATAACACAACCTTAACGTAATATAACCTCTTTTTATACAGCACAGAAAAAAACTGGCATTACCCGTCAAAAAAAATTATAAAATGCCATTAAAGATTTTTTTCTTTTAAACTTTTTCTCATTGTATAATGGTGTCCAAAATTTTTTTTAGGTAAAACAGCCAGTAATTAAATTAAAATTGTAATGCAACCTAATCTCATTTCAAAAATAGGTAAACAAATAACTTGAAGTCAAGTAAGAAATAAAGAAATGCACAAAAAAACATTGACTTACTTCTTCTTTATTGCGTGAGCAGTAAGGTCGAAAGACCCCACACACCCTAGTGTCAGAGTTTCTGCGCCTCTTTCAAGGGCCTCTGGCATGGTTTAAGTGGAACAGTAAGTCCAGGTTCCCTCACGATTTTCCTTCACCGATGCCAATGATGTAAACTTTAGAAAGTACATAGGTATGCTAAACTAAAGCATAAAGCTGCATAAAGCTTTGCCATAAAATAATTAATATTCCTAATTTTCTCCGCTATGACTACAATTTGAAAATATAAATAAAAATAAGATCTTAACCCCTAAATAATGCGGCAGTAGGTAATATTAATGTAAACTTAGTTAAATGTTGGACAAGAAAGTTAAAATATTTACGCCATCAATCAATTAATGCTAAAAAATAGGTCAAACTGAGCAACTGAAACGGTCAAAAGCATTACTTAAGATAAAATATTAGAAGTTTAGTCAAATTATAATTTTCTCGAAACCCCTTTAGATATTAAATTAAACTTAAAGTATATCTGGAAAAAAAGCTAGTTAATTTATTTAAATTGATTAAATTATTCAAACGACTTTCGTCAGAAATATGATACTTTGCGATTAATTGAGTACCTATCTATCAGTACCTAATCAACGTCTGCTACAGCAATTATTAGTAAAATTTATTAAATTAATTTTAATGAGTCTTGAAAGGCCATTTTCAGTTAATTAATATGAGACATTATTTAATTACAACGAGGAAAGGGAAATTAAATTGAAATACGTAATTCTAATTTCTATATTACCTAAAATGAAAGATATAAAGAGAAATTTACTGCTGCAAATAAGCTTAGAGTGCGAACATCCGAATTCTACTCTAACAACATATTGTTGAGACCAAAAACAAAAGTATACTATAAAGAAAACCAACACCCTGCTACTGCGACTTTTATGTCCCAATATTTTTCTAAACAATTCTCTCTTACAATTTTAGAATTCCCTTCTCTCTCCTTATTCAAACCACCTTTTTTTCTTATTTTTAGATTCCTTTGTTATTAATTTATAATGTTTGTCCATGACACTTTCCGTGGTCGCTGCCTACTCGTGTATTTAATGTCACCGACCCGCATCTCTGCACTTTGTCCTACTTTCAGTGCGATATCGTTTCTACGCTCTATTTTTTTACTCTTTGGTGGAACTCATAGTTCCCACTAAAGAGTACTACAAAAATGAACGTATACTGAACTCATTTTTCGTGTTAGTTATGAAAACTATCCACTTACTTATGTAAGAGTCCATGACCTACGATTTAGCATATCTGTTGTATGAATTTCTTGTCACTATTACTTATGATGGTTTCAGTAATTTTATTTTTCAAATTCGTTAGTAAGATAAGACCTAATTGCAACTCAGTAGCGGCTAATGACGATCTGATAACATCTCCAGTTCTGCTGTCAAACTCGGGTACTTACGTAACCATGCTTGGGCGATGGCAGCATACAAGGGGGTGCACTTGTACCCTCCTGTGAGAAAAAACAATATAAGATTAAGGGCTTTTTATTAACTTACTGTGTGACTTGAAACTAAATAAGGTTTACTTCTGACTTATAAGGCGTCAATTAACTAAATTGAAATAACATGAACGTAACTGGCGAAATGTGGGTGTACTAATGGGTACACCTCTGTCTAACCCTTCGGGGATTAGAGGCGTGATGTTATGTTATGTTACGTGAAATAACATGATCAAAAGTTTATATTTTGTAAGTTAAACGTTAGTATATGTAGTTTGTAAAAACAGAAAAAAAGTAAACCTGGCAGCGGCGCTCCGCTCATGTAACCCTGCCCTTATAATATATAGGTAACATAATATATTCTTACTTTGTCTAGGAAATTATTGTAACATATCACAAGATCTATCAACTGTTCGTTGCAGATATAATTATATTTTGCAGAAAATAAATGTTTTTTTAACATTTAAGTACTTAAAATACATGCTAAAACGTGTCTATTTCTAACATATTATATTGTGATGTTCTACATTTCTTGAACTTTTCAATGTCTATCAAATATTTCGCTTTACATTTTGTGAGATACACAAGAACGTGTGAACCATAGATTTTGTGTTGCAAACGTTTCGAATCACAGAGATAGGTAGATAAAATTGAACTGCGTTTGACGATCGAATAACAGTGTATTTATGCTGTAGTCACATGTGTTTTGAATAGATAACAATAACGGTCTATAATAGCCAGACAGGCTGTGTTTTTAGTTTATGTACAACAAACTTGATCAAACGAACTTTTCATTGAAGTTCGGTCGCTATTATTACTGCTGCTAAATTACAGTTTTTCATTAATTTTTATTATCCAATGACTACCCGGCTCGTCCCGTGGTCGCTAGTGCAACTGCTAAGGATAAAGTCTTAGGTTCAATTCCCAGGTCGAGCAAGAATTGCACATGTGTTAGTGCACACACTAATGCACTATGATTACCTCTTGCGTACTAAATAAATTTATTCGATATCGTATCGTATGTACCTACTTATATCGTATGTTCTACACTACATGTCGTGATTCGACACAATCGACTCGCAAATTCACAATATATTTCAAATCACAGACAAGGTGGTGTTAGGTAGACATGCAAGTAATTTCGTCAATGTTATTGGCAGACGAAGCTTTGTCTAAAAATAAACGAAGAAAAATTACTCGTAGATAAAGTAAAACAAAAATCTATGTTCCTTCTTACTATTATTTATGTATTTGTGTTTCTAATTATGAAGAAGTAAAGTTTGCGTGTTCATTTAATTTTTTATTTTTAAGAAGTAATTACTGGAAGTATTGGTCAGATTACAAAAAATCTTACACTGATAGAAAGCTACACTATTGCCGAGTATCATAGGATATGTTTTATGTATGGTATACCTGACTTGCTACTGCAGACTACCTGAGTTGCGGCAAAAGCCAGTACCTATTGTATATATTGTTTTATTAGTTTGATTTTACAACTGACACGAGTATTTTAACTCAACTTTGTTGTCGTACAATTTAATATACATATACATCCCATTTAAAAATACAAATTCTAAAAGCATTTTCCTTAAATAAATCATGAAGTCTACAAATAAATATTAAGGTTTATTGAACTGTATTTAGTTTAACGTTAATGGAGCTTTGTGAAAACAAACAGCTCGCTAAGTCTAAATTGCTGATACGCTACATTTCAGCCTCACGAAGTAAATTTACTTAATGTATTATGTTAATGACACCTTTCTCTCGCTTTCCTTTCTTTATAACCCTCATTATTGAGTAATAACTGAAATTTAAGAACAACGGTTTCGTAAAAACGGTTAGAACTGACTTTATGATGACATGGTCTTACACCGTAGGTAGTACATACGTACCTAATGCTATCTTCCTACCGGGGTTGCGGGACGTCTTAACAGGATACCGTGGCCCCGGAACACAAAGGGCAACAGAAGGAACAGGGTGGTTTTTTAGTCAGTAAAAGTCTGACAGTCCCTTCCGCCCTGGATGGGGCGGAAGGGACTGTCATTTGATGATTTTACAACCCAAATTAAAAAAAAATGCTATCTTTACCTTTTTCTATTTTCTACAAATCTACCTTTGAAAGTCCCTATGACTCCAACGAATCCGTATTTATTCCACTAGGACTGTGTTTTGAAGATAACTTGAAACTTGAATGAATACAAAATGTACGTACATTTTGTGCTTTCATTCAACTGTCGAATTCGATATTAAAAGTTTGGTTTGTTGCACCGATGCAACACAACCAAACTTGCCGTTCGTAGGTATTACCTCTTCATGACCTTAATAATTCATCTGTTTGTGGTTGGGTGTGCGTGCTTAAATTTCCGGTTTCAACGGAGTTTTCAATATTACATTAACGTAGACGAAAAGGATATTCCGAAGCGAAAACATTTTTTCACTGTAGGTATATTTTCCCGAAAAACAATTAAGGTTAGGCATGGAATAATTTAAACACTGCTTGTAGAATGAATAATTAACAAAATTAAGTAACTGTAAAATGACATACCTACCACAAGAGTGTAGAAATAAAACGTTATTCAAAGACAGAAACAAAGCAACCGTAAACTTGGAGCAAATAGTTGCGAAAGTTTTGTAGCAGAATAGTTTAACTATATTTTAACTAGTTTTAACTTTTGACAAGAATTGTAACCACATCTCCACCTATTTTATACAAAATTCAAATAATTGCCGCAAAAACATCGCTATTTAATAATTTGGTTCGCTATCAAGTAGATAGGAGTTGTGTAATCGCCCCGATGACTGGTCTACAGTGATGGATGGTTCAGCTCCCGATTACTACCGAATACTCCCGAACACTCCCGATTAACTCTCTCCACTAATGTGGGTAATAGCAGGGTGATTCGGCAGATATGAATACCTATTTACCAATCTGTCCATCATTGCATGCCTCGGATTCGTGTTTACAACTTGGTGTCGATTTTGGCGTTGTAATAATAAATAATTTAATCTGAAGTTTGCTTTTAAGAATTAGGTTTTTAAAATAAATATAGGTACCCAAATCCATTCATCATCGTGTTAATGGATTATATAGAAATATTATGTAAATTACTCACTTATATTTTTCCTTACAAAACATAATACCATAACGAACCTATAGATGAATCAACAATCAGTCAATTTTAATAATGGAGTAAACTGAAACTACCGCTGTAAAATTTGTTTTGAGTTTAAATCAAAAATTAAATGGCCGGAACGTTGGCCATGTGGAAACGATATGTTTGAACTGACAGCGTACGTAAAACATTGTCGTTCGAGCCGAACAAGCGCTTTGTACTCTATTATTTAAATTTATTTTAAAAGTATAACGGAGTCACAGACACAGTCAGAAATAGAGCGTTTTTCACTAAAAAAAAATCATATCTGTAACTAGAATAATGATAAAACAGGAAGGCCTATTTACTTTATAGCCGACATATATTATCAACCTTGAAAATAAGATTCCATTTTTTTACCACAAACAAGGGCTACGCAAATTGAAAATATCAGAAACACCCTTGTATCGAATCTATTAAAATTAATGTAAGAATAAGTTTGAGGTGACCCTAAAATATTGGGCTGTGGGCAGCCATGCGTCTTGTGGCCGTGAAGTCCTTAAGTCCTCTATAAATTACGGGCCTAACCTAACCTACGTCAATTTTCTTTCTGACCCCTGTGGGCGCTTGATAGAACAAATACTAGTAAAGGTCCCTGCTTGTGAACTGCATGTGATTTATGTAATAAAAACTAACAGTATACATAGCGTCGTTTAAAATACGATGTAATCTCTACACTTCTAAACCGATTACTTAATCGGCTTCAATTAACGTCAAGAGGCGGCAAACCGGACATACCTACCTACAGACCTAACCTGCACGCGATCCTTAGCGTTAGCTACTGCTCTGATCAATGATCGAATAAACCAAACCATAATCTCTCAATTATTAAATCAATTAGGTCAAACAATGTAGGTACGTACATTAAAAAGTTATGAAAAATTAAGATAAAGTTAAGATAAATAAATTAAAATCAAGACGATTATTACAAAAACGAAAGTTCGTATTGGCAGAACCAAAGTCAAACAAAGAGACATCGACACACTGCCTTTTACAATGGATTCAGATTTAATTTTATGTAGTTTATACACTGACCTTATTGGTAAAGGAAAAAAAGGTCAGGTGCGGAGTTCTCGTAACCGGCGTGCTTGTATGAGTGTGGATGAGGCAAAAGGAGTACGTAAGGATCGTAGCATGTGGCGTTCTGTAGTTTCTACCATGGAAAAAAGGTGCGAGTTAATGTATGTGTAGTTTATAAATAAAAAATCGATTCCGATTCGAAAATAAGATTCGTCGACCTTGTATGATATCTGTATTCCAATACAAGTAGTTACTGAAGTAGTTAATAAATAAACCTTTTAGTAGTTTGGCATGTGGTACTTAATACAAAACGACATTAATAGTTGAAAAGTATGCATACAAATGCGGTGGATGGATTTTCGAAATGAGGCTATTTGTGATATCGAATGAGTTTCAGGCTCAATTAAATGGCTTAATCCTTACACTAATTGGTTTATTAATTGCTACATTTCACTTTTACGAGCTATTTTTTATTTGTTTCAAATGAAATCAAAAATATTTATTTGTTTGTTACATAATTATGGTGTTATAATTAATTTTGTATCAGCGTATCCTGTAATATATGGCGTGCAAATTTATTCACTGTCAGCTTTGTCAATAAAATATCATATACCTACGGCATCTATCGACTTATTTTCGAAATGCACAACTGTTACTAACAGACTGATCTATCCACACACAGCTCAAACCACAGTACGGATTGCTCTGTTTGGCACGCAGATAGATGTTATTTTGACGTAGGCATGCGCCAAGAAAGGATTTGCCAAAACTCACCATCTAAAGGGATGAAACGGGGGTACAAAGCCCCAATAATCGACCTTCACGCGGACGAAATCGCGGGCATGAGCTAGTTTAATAATATAATGTAATAATTATTGTCAAAGCTGAGTTTTTACACTACTCTTACATTATCTATAACAATTTACCAAACAGTCTTCTATTTGTTAAATTGTTATAAATAATAATGATACCGGCATTCCATTCGATACATTTCTTGTAAATACATATGTATCACGTAGTACGATGGCGTCAGTACCTACATACTCTCTCGTGTGAGCTGCAATGCCTTAGATCGTAGCCTCAGGGAATCAGTCACGCGATATCTCTAGGGCCATCAACAATTTACAACACATAAATATCGTTCGTAGACTTAAACCTAGTGTTTCCCAAGAGTCAATATACTTTCAGAAAAGTCTTCTGATCTGATGATACTCGTATTAACTATTTAAACGAGATTACAGCTTGAGTCAGTAACACTGTGAAGCAAAAATCCAACGTTATCTCAAGTCGTGAAGGGCGTGACAAGAAAATTGATTATTTGTATCCAATAATCAATTTTAATCTTGTTACGACTTGAGATAAAAATATTTAGAAGTAATTTAATTTTTACTTTTTCACACACTGTCTATCCAAACTTAATATAAGTACCTGCATGATACATTTTACAGAGGGTAATGGGTTTCAAACGGAAGTCAGTTTGCAAGTCGACGTTCAGTTGACATTTTAGTCACTGGGCTCATTTAGGAGAGATAGAATGTGAGAAGTATTCGTCTTTACTAGAGAACACACTCGCATACTGATCTCGTGTTTGCAACTTCCCCAAAAGCCTCTTCCTTTTTAACACATTATTTTAAATAAGAAATAATTTTCCTTTTCTGGAGTACTCAAGCTACTGTTTACAGTCCCGTCAACATTGAGTCGCCTCGCGTTCACTCACGTGGAACTAACAAAGAGCGAATGTCGACGAAAACGTTCTAAGTTTTACGTAAAATAAGTTCTTCAGTTCACTCACACTTAGTTCTCTCTTTAAAAGCGCTGGCATGATATTATTGATGGATGCTGAAAACTGAACAAAGTATGTATAGAATAAGTAGGTATATGTATATTGATCATCACCAGTAGTGGCGAAGTTAATATTTGTAGTCTCTTTTCTTTACTAATAACACAAATAGCCATATGTTTGTTGTATTTTAGTTACTTTTCAACTATGTATATCTTACCTGCGTAGTTACTTGATCTATATACCTAGGTAGATACTATTTGGAATTTGTGGAGGTCTCGTTCAGATCTAATTGCATTCCGGCAAATACCAATACCCGATTTCTATCACACGTGCAGGCTAATAAGGAAATTTATGTAGGTATCGCGTATGTTTTTCATTTATTTTCCACTAAGTATTGGTTTCTTAAAAACTTTCCATTCATTTTATAATAAATATTATATTATTTATAACCCCGCCATAGTTTTGTTGTCGAACATTTTACTTTCCATTTAAAGATGACAAGGTGCCGATTCCCTTGGTCACAAACTAAACTAAAATTAGACTATTTCCATCTTTTTCTGTCTAATGAAATAAGAAACAGACTAATGTAAATAAGAGCTGTCAAATTTAGTCAATTTGACACATCCATACAATTATAGTTGACATGTTAAAACGTACGGGTTAAAAATACGGAGAAGTTCAAGGCAAAACTAATTTGACATCTTTAACTTGGTTTTTTAATGTCACGGAATGTCACCGTCCTTTCCTTTCGCTATATGTTAGTGAGAGATGTCAATTCTCTAAATTTAGTCTAGTTTATGAACAAGGGAATCGGCACCAATGTTTAACCGTGAGCCGTTTTGTAAGTGGGTTGCGTTTTTTGAGTGGCGTAATTTACGCTGCAGTCCTTACAAAAGCCCATGTTATGCCTCACAGCGACGCAAATGAGTTGTCAGTTTCAACCGCGTTTGAGACGCGTAATTACTACGCGTCTCAAATAATGCGGTTCTCAACTCATAAAATTACGTTCGTTATCCTCACGCTTAACTTTGTCATCTTCACGACGAGAATTTTATACGAAGCATAGCTAATCAACATTTTTTTCCTGTTTTTCTTGAAGTTTCTTCTCTTGTTATATCGCGTCGCGTATCTACTTAATGTTCAAGGTCGGCCAAAAACTTAAAGCTGCCTATTTATTTTTGCCCATTATCATTTCAGACAGCTTGTTCTAAATAATAGGATTTTCTTACCATTCATTAGGCGCGTCCTATCCACCTTACAAAAAGTTCATTTAGTTTGTGAACACACTGAATTCAAAATTCTATTCGGTAATTGAGACTTATTTGTAAAACTACTTCTAAAACGAACGTCACCGGACCGGAAAACGCATTTCCTCGAAATCGATTTAATTATTGGTAGAAGCTAGAGATTAATTATCTTTGCGAACATTTCTCCAGTGCCCAAGTTTCAACAGATACTCGAACTACTGGTAACTATTGATCAGTCGTACTCATATATCAAATGCTTCCGACGTCACGTATTGATGATACCTATGTGCATACCTACTAGTTCTGCTTTCATATGAAAAATAAGAGCTAAAGAAAAAGAACACAGTTAAAGCTCATCGCTTAAGCTAGTACTATATTTTATCATCACGGAAACACTTGACATCTTGTCTTTACGTCTCATTAAACCAGAAATAAGTTATTGTTTCGAAAATTCTTTGACCAGTCTGATTGATATATACCAGCCATGATCAGTATCAATCGAGCTTACATCCAAGGTTTATTAGCGGATAAATACGTAAAAGAGAAAAGGTTATCAGAAAATGGTGCTAATCGGTGAGATACGAGTATATGGCTGAAAAAAGACTGTAAGGTATAATAAAAAAATGCATGATGGTCTAACTGTAACTCAAATTCTGTAAACAACCTCTCGACCTTCCTCTGGACGGAGGTCAACCATTCGAGGATTTCCACATGAAAAGAAAAGTACATAAGATCTAAGAAACGTTACCTAATATTAGTCTTTCTCTTACTTTCCTCAAAGTGAATCAATTGATACAACTTTAATCGGAACAGCTAACAGACCCGAATTCGGCGGAAAAACAAAGTGAAAACGTGACGAGTGGAAGATTAATCGAATTGGGTCCCGTAAAATACGAAATAAGTGAAGTTTTACTGAATTTTTGCAACCAAAGAAAATTAAAAGAATTGCAAAGTAGAACAGTCTTTATGAAAGGACATTTTGTGAAATGCAGTCTCCTTGGTTGCACTGCAGATGATGGCACTATTCGTGCCAGTGCTCTGCTGCGGAGAGACTTGACCTGCGGACGGATATTCCGCTACATTTCAAGTGACGCCGATAACCGGGACGATTTCGTGGCGATAACCTTCCGGTTTCTAGTTCTCAGTTTGAAATTCAGTATTTCTTATCTACGTTTTCTTGAAATGTACTGAAAACTTCAGAAATAAACATTGGTACCTAATTGAAATATCGATTCAATTGCAATGTGTAATAAAATACATTTTTTTAAAATATTTTATGTGATCTGAAATATGAGGAATAACTAAACTAAAAGTGTAACATAGCAAAACACAACGTGGGTATATGCCTGTGCTAAGCTGATACTTTGTATAAAATTAAAGTTCGCATCTGCCGCGGCACAAAGAGTAGGTATGTTGTATGTAGAATACAAGAAAATTATATCATGGCAAGCTAACAATATGAAAGTAGGGAACGGCATAAATAAATGTCATATGTATTGTGCCTTACATATAACACACGATGGCACTTAGCTCAGGTAGGTATTATACATTCTATAGCTATGCTGTAAATCTGTCAAAACTAAGTGCTTATCTGAAAATCTTTCTGCTACACTACCTATTACCATAAGAATATTTTTTTGTACTACTCTTTAATACTTTTATGTTTTTGTGTACTTTCACGTTTGCTATTCTGGCAACAACACAACGGTGTTAAGCAAATTAAGTAGATCTACGATATTGGCATAAATGCTACAAATGAAGGCTATCCATCTTAAAGGTTTTTTTTTCAATTGAAACCATGTTGTATGTTTATTTATCCAACAGATTTGTATAAAATACGGGCGAAAGGTTTTTTTTAAATTAAATTACAACCTTCTTCGTGTATTTTGAAATTAATAAAGATGCTGGCAGCATGCTGTAAAAAGTAAGGGAAGCCATTAATTATTTTATTTTAATTATTATTTTTCCTGATTAAATGGTTTTCCGGATTTTTGTTTTCATTACAACCGTCCAGGTTCACCGGTAGGTAGAAAAAGTTTGCATGAAAATAATAAATTTTTCATGCAAACTATTTCTCCAACTTTAAGGAACTTTTTTGTTTTATATTCCTGTAGACAGGAATATAAAAAATAAATGATACATATTATACAATTTCAACTATGTACAACAATAATAATAAATAGCTCTGAATAACTCGTTATTACACATTTTTAGCTTTATTATGTATTTTATTGATGACAGCGCCATCTATTCTCAAGCAGTTAAACTCAATCCAGCGAAACTTGCGAGGGCATCTCGCTGTGTGGTTTCTTCTAAAAATATCTCGTGAGTTGTTACAACTGGCACATAGATGGCAGCATAGGTCACTTTCACCAACTTTCTCAGATTCAAGTGAGTCTCGTGTGAATACTTCATAGTTTATGCGGTAGATGGCAGAACAAGGAAATAATTTAAGCTTGTAAGTCTAAACTAGCTTCTGCCAGTGACTTCGTCCGCGTCAAAGTTGATACATTATTCCACGGGAGCCGTACATTTTTCCAGGATGAAAATCCTATCGCCTATGGATGTACAGACCTGCCGCGGTTGTGGGACGTCTTAACAGGATACCGTGGTCCCAGAACGTAAAGGGCAACAGAAGGAAGGTTTTTTAGTCAGTAAAAGTCTGACAGTCTTCATTTGACGATTTTAACCACATCAAAAACAAAGACTATAATCTATTTATGCCAAATTTCATATTCTTTCAGCCGTTATTGTGTAATTGAGTCACAAACATCCATGCCTTGAAACTATCGCATTTATAATAGTGAGTAAGATGACAAGCACTATCTAGGTAACATAAACACATTCAGTAGGTAGGTACCTGCGGCCCCTCATGAAGTAGATACACCTACATTATGCTTCCAGACTTTGAAAATGTCCCAACATGATTACATTAATTTTAGGGTAGGGCTACAAAGCATTTAAGGGTTCAGGTAAGGCTAATTTCGTAACATAAACCTGTAGGTAGGGAATAATGATATGTAGGTCGGTTTAGCAATTTAGTCTGCAGCTAACTAGCCCCGCCGCGTTCTCGTGAGTCGTGATAGCCTATTCTTCATACATATATCTGGCTATCATAATTATACAAAAATATTTTTTCCAATCTGACTGGCAGCTCCGGAGATTAGCCCGTTTAAACAAGCGAAACAGCTCCACAGCTTTATTATATTAGTATAGATAGTACCTATAGTTTAAAAAACCTATTTCGGTTTTAATGTGAATGGTTCTTGTTAAAACTAGAAAAACGCTGGATTTTTTTGCGGCATGGAAAACACTTTAATACTGAGGTCAATACGACATAACTTATAATCTACGTTTTTTATCAATTCCGCGTAGGCCATCTACGAAGCGCGTAGCACGATACGCATCTGTCGTAGCGGGTAGAAGCATTATCATCGTAGTCGCACGATACACATCTAGGATTCTCATTTGCGTACCAATGTATTTGTATTCAAAATACCATATAATATAACCTTAATTCTTTTTTCTACACTATCGCAACATCATTTCATAACTTATCAGTGCCGGCGTTCATCACAAGTATTTTCAACAACCGCCATCATTCATTTTCATTAGATAGCCAGTCCACCAAACTTCCTAGACTCAATAAACAACATATAAATAAAATAACATAGTTTTAGGATGATATTAAGGTCACCATGATCTTGATATTATAAGTATATTTCCATACTGAGAAGGACAAGCATTCATTAACGTAGTTGACGTCATAAGTTTTTTCGATTTTAGACCTTAACACTAAGTTCCCATGGTACACAATACATTCTTTCACCAGCTGATTGGATTGCTGACGTCTACAAAAAATAATATAATTTGTTAAGTAAAGTAGGTACCTATCTTAGGTAGCAATGTTGATCTTGTAGTCTAGATGAGGCTTTCGTCCAAATTAAAGGGTTGAAAAATTTCTACGGTTATCTTATAACGCTAAGAAATTCTTATCAATTAGGCAATTAGCAAAATAGGCGGGTTGTGTCGTGATCTTTGTTTGTGCATTTGTACACATTATTAAGCCCATGCCCATTTATTCAATTTAGTTTATATAATTATATTATATAACACCGTGTCCTGAAATAAGAACAGGTTATATACCTACTCTTATGTGAAAACTTAACTGAAAACATTTATTTTAACTCGGCAGATAAAAAACAATTTATGCAACAACCACAATGTTTATTTTACTTGTTTTGCGAACAAGTTTCGAATATCAAGTATATCAACCGGCTGAAAAACGCAAACCAGGAAGCAAATGGCAATAAAAAGACGACAACAACTAACGTTTAGGTTTCCTGTCGCGACGCTCTCACTTGGTCACTCGAACTGGAATAAATTGTAATACCAGTCAAAATCATGGAGTATGTAAAAATGGAATGCTAATGTACGGAATACGGTTAACTTGACAACTTACTTTTTATTAGAGGAAGTTATTTTATACGAATTACAATATGATTTAGAGGCGCTTGGCTAGTTATAGACATTGTTTCATACCTTTTCCTTTTCAAACAGTATGAACTCAATACATGTTCTCTTTCTATTTACTATGCTATACTCATCCACTCTGCTCGACAAGATTTCTACATTTGACACATCCCTTGACTCGGCAGGGTGTTGTGGATCACGTCATAAAATGTTGTAATTTACATCAACTTTCAGGATTCAAATTTTAAAGACAAATAAACGTTTGCAGCTATTTTATACAATAAGTTTGTGGCAAATATCTTTAATTTTAACTTGAGGTCGGTCAAACCTCTTCAGATTACTGCAAAATTGGTATAATATAAGTATTTCGACACCCTATCCAAAGGCAGACCACTCAGATTAGCTAAAATTAAGTACATAAAGAACCTCCTCGCTTGCTGAAAAGATGCATTCAGACGAAATAAAGACATTATCATTCCACCTCCATTGTTATTTTTGGCATTATCCATACATAAGTGCTTTAAAAATACAATCAAATTTTGTCAAAATTTCCACAAAATTGTGGCATTTCTTAGTGGTGACCGTTTAGCCAAGTTTCATAATTCGATTCAAATGTTGCGTTCAACCTAATCGATACTTGAAATAAAATCGAGGATGACCAAAGGAGTCCGAATGAAAAAAAAAACCTTTACATAATATTTCTCAGGATTTATATTTTATATTAAATGGATAAATTAACGCAAAGCTTAATCAGGAGCGTAACTTATTTTTAATAAGGTATAAGATTTACTTAAATAGATATTTTTAACCGACTTCAAAAAGGAGGATGTTCATAATTCATTGAATACATAATTATGCATAAATCTGCTAAAGTATTAACTGAATTATTTTGTTTTGCGTAGACTTAAAATAATGAGGTCGTCATTACGAAATAAACCCAAAACCAAGGAACCAAACCCATGACGCATATTCTGTAAAATTTCACCACCGCCATCTTGTATTTTCACTTCGACCTCATTTTCGGCATTAGTACCCCCTAAAACCATGGATATGTCACCCATGACGCATTATTATGTCGTTAAATTTAGCGGCCGCCATCTTGGATTTTCACTTCGACCTCAATTTCGGCATCACCACCCCCGAAAACCATGGATACGATACCCATAATGCATATGTTGTAAATTTTTGCGGCCGCCATCTTGGATTTTGATTGTGACATAAGGACGGACAGACGAGACAACTTTTTAAAAAAAGTAGGTAATGCACCAAAATTAAAATTCTTAATTTTTAATATAAACTTAAAAAAATATATATAGGTAGGTATGATAGGTATAGTTCATTGGCCAGGACCAATGAGCTATACCTATCGTAGATACATATTTTTTCTGTTGAGTCTTGAACTAGAAAACTATAAATAACAATTAATAACTGAGCTGGATAGCTTAAATAATTAATGTTTATTGTAATTTAAACTTAAATTCCTTTTATAATAATTTTTACGAGTCGATATCTGATATGAGTAATTTTAATTACTCGAATCGATTGAAATAAAAAAATAATCGATTGACATAATCACAAACGCACATCAATGCATTAAAAAAAAATGGTCGACAATTTCTAATAACACAAAATGAGTAGTGGTAATGAATATTCCATGTTTTAGACCCGTGTTTGTAGTTTACACTAAGAATTGGGCATTTTCTTGTTGTTTATTATATTTTGAATGACATTTGTCATGTTTTTAATAATATCTAAATGTGTTATAGTGTTAATTGTGACAAACAAAAATGTAAACACGCACGGATTGGCGCGAAGTTTCGACTTTGGATTTCAAAAACTTTATTACCACTACTAATTTATGTTAAAATATGGATGAAATCGACAAATAAATCAATTATGAGTTATTTACTGCTGCTGTAGTGGAGCTTGGATGTCTAAAATCCACAATTTTTATCTTTTTTAGCCTCGACTACTATGGTGATCAAAATGGCGATGATTGCATTTTCACACTTGGATTTTAAAACGGCAATTTTATATACTCGCGTGCTAAATCTAAAAGATTGGATGGCCCTTACATTTAAACATTTTATCAAACTCTTTTACTTATGCTCACACATGAGATGAGATGGCTACTATAATCAGTATTTACACTTATTGGTCAGAATGACGCATGCGTGAACTCAGGGGTCCAATTGGACCCACTACCGAGCCGGCGGAGGTTTCTGTGTTCGGGTCCAATTGGGGGCGCTTCCGAACTATACGGTTAATATACTCTTATATAAACCATTCACCATCTGTTTCTTAACTTTCTCAACTTAACAGTTTTGTTAGACTTTCGTCCGATATTTGTAGACCCTTGTAAAGACTCCGACCATATTATAATCCGCACAAGTGTATCACAGAACAAGCACAAATATATATGTTAGCTTTCCATTTGTGGTACATCTTGGTTTAAAGACAGCAGCCCTCTCGCACGGTGATTTATTGTTTAGGCGGTTATTTATCAAATAACCGAGGCGGGCGACGTTGGGCGACGACCGCGCCCCCCACGTTTTTAATACATTTTTTCCGAGTTTTTGTATCGTCAGCGAGATAACGAGCCGTTGGATACAGTGTATGTGCTTTTTTTTAACTTAGAATATGTGTGACGATGTCTCGTGTCTAATTTCAAGTAGGTTAGGGTAGGAGTTATAAATAGACTTGCAAGTAGATAGAGAAGAGTAGTGAATTATCATAAGCTCAGCCACTACGCCAGTAATGTTTCCAGCAAAACTAAGTCAAAAACAAGTTGACTTCACTTTCAGGACAATTTTTGGCTATCAAGCACAAAGTATCGGGTCCGTATTCCACACCCACGCTACAAGAGAACAAAGGCCGGGGCTTCTCTCTTACATACCTTACGCCCCTATACTATAATTTCTTGCGTTTGCACTTTACCGTACACTCGCAAAATTGTTCTGTTAGTCTTTACATTTGCGTGTGACACGGTTCTCATCAGATATCGAGCTGAATTCAGCGTTTATTTACGGCGAAGGAACATTCTAAAGATAGTGTATCGCACAGTTTATTGTTTCACACTTTATTGTTATAGGACAGCTGATAATGTTGAGTATTTGAATAGAAATGAGCAAAGTATTTCTAGTATTTTCTTAAAATGTTGCTAAGATATAATATTCTGTTATTACTGAAATATCTCTAGCAAATACTTAGTTCATATTTTCAACAATCATTATTATAAGCAGCAAACACCAACCTTATTTAAAATAAACTTTTTAAAAGTAAAAACTCATAGATAATATTTTATGTCTGTACCTACTCGCATTAAATTTATGATCTGAATATTCAACTATGTAGATACATCGACATTATCTCCTCATGTCCTTGATCCTTCATCCAACTGGTTAGCAATCAGATTACATAAGGCATATTGAAGTTTTGAGTCCCATGGACGTTTAAAATTAGAACACACCTGTTTCTATCTGACAATAAAATACGAGATAATACACAGAAACAGAAATACAAAACACCTGTACTGCAACGCAATACACGGGCAACAATAGTCTCGGATGACAAAGCTTTTGACCTGAAAATTGAAACATAAACAAAGCAAACCAATAATAATTGTTAGTTAGGCGGAGGAAAACTACATTTCATTGTTTTTCGAACATGGGGTGAATAAAATTTATAAAGCCCTTTTTCATTGATGCGTAACAAAACAGGCGTAACCGTCGCCGTAGTTATATTGATAGAGATAAATTCTGTTGTTGTTTTGATATCCTGTTAGATCATGTGTATTATAGCGTTAGTGCAAAACGCTAGCTAATTAAGGGTGGTTTAAGTTTTGATTTATAAAAGTATTTTTACATAGCCATCTTACAATGAAACAGATAAAGAAAACACCAATGTTGATAACAGCTATTTAAATAATGGTAAAACCTTAATACCATTATTTAAATTGTTGTCAAGCGAGTATATATTTTTATTAAAAATCACCTCCAAACATCATAAAGTCATACTAAAAACAACCCACTGTTGTCTCCCCTCGCTTCGATTTATTTATTGAAACCATTTCTAGCAAATATGAATGAATCTGTCTGCAGTTTCGTATCGTATTTCAATATACTCCCACATTTGTCCATTTAATGTGACCCATATCGGACCCTCTGATAGTAAACAATAGTTATTTGACGATATTGTTTTGTAGAATTTCGAAGTTTGCTAGACAAACAGAGTAAATTAAAAAAAGAAAATAATATTAGGCCACAAAATGGCGTTATACATTGACCGATATTATATGTATGCATGTAGATAACAAAAAAAACAGAGGTAAGTAGTCGCAATAGAAGCTATCGGGGAATAGCACGATAATAGACAGTGAAATGGAACAACAGAATACCACGTTTATTTGAAGCCCATTTACACAAGTGAATATGCAATATCCTATAGCGGACGGTAAAGTACTGAAACTCCATTACTGACCGCCATTACTATTCAACTGTATCTACCTATGATAATGCCATCGCAACGTTAAAGTGCTGTTCGTCTGAATCCACCCTTGTAATTGAACGGAAGCTTGATATTCGCGCGTGGGTAGTTGTTTGCAAACTTTAGAGTTTCTTACTAAGGGCTAATGAATCTTGTTTTCATAGCAGAATATTAGTTTCATCTTATAAGTACTATTAATTAATTGAATAACGAAATACGATATCATTTTCACTAGGTACTCTTCCCGCCTACGCACTGAAAATTGTTTGTGTTTTCTTATATGGTTTCAGTCAACAATAACTATTATCGTGCTTAAACTGAATGTGGGTTGAGTGTAAATATTTGCCTTTTGTAGGTAGTTAATACTTTATACTAGCTTTTGCCGGCGTTTATGTCCGCGTGTACCTATTATACATCGCGATTTTTTTTTCATAATAAACTACACGATTTATTAGCGAAATAATTTTCTAAATGTGAGTACAAACAAACTCTTCAGCTTAGTATATATAGAAGAAGAAAGGAAGATTTACAATAATGTAATGTAATTTATTTTTTAACCAACACAGCTAATAAAAATGGGTTGATTGTCCAACTAAAAATATTGATTGACTAAACTACCTCAGGCCCGTAGTCCAACTGGTTGAACATTATAGTTGGACCTCGACCCCGCAATGATAAAAACGACATAAGTTTAAAAAAATAATTAAAAAATTTAATAATTAAAATTCAATCCACGAGTTGAAAGCCGATAATTGTAAATCCTTTAAGTGGTTACGTTTAAAACTACCTTAAAATATAAATAGCACCTGGATTTATTGAAGAGTCATAATTAAAATTAAGTAAGTAAGCATGTAGAGAGGTTCCTTGCTTGCATACAAATGAACTGATATACTCATTACAACAGAAAGATTGGAAAACCGATGCAGAATTAATTGGAGGCTGTTTTAAATAAAAATAATTATCGGTGAGATAATGCAGCTGTTCTTTGAATGAAGGTAAACGATAGTATAAAATGGTCCTTGGACACAAGACCTACATGATACTTTTCACCACTAATTAATTAAAGTTTCTATACTTATTTACTCATCTTTACATAGTACCAATATCATCAAACAAACTCGCTTCCCGTCATCTGTTACGCTTAGATATTTTAAACTACGCAACAGTTTTATATTTTTTAAGCGGTTTCCATCAATAGATAGAGTGAATCAAGGTTTAGGTATGTACCTGCTGATTCTGAAAGTTATTGCGCTAATAGAAAACTATGTTATCCTAGAGTGGTGTAGGCTATTATAATAAAAAAAAACGGACAACTAATATAAAATAAAAAAGATATGTAAGAAAATTCACGCAGGCAAAAAGTAGTAAATAGTAATAACAATAAAAGGCTCAGTATTATCCATTATTTAGAAAACTTTTGTTAATAAAATACACGGTCAATCCAAACGGACACAGAGTATAACAATTTGTAATTTGGTCAAGAATTTTGTTGAACTCTGTGTATAGCTTCCTAAAGTTTAAAATGGTGTGCGCGTGAAACGTTCTGGCCTAGCTACATACCTACTACATTAGAAAGTACAGTTTTGCGGATGATACATAAAGGTGGATGTTTTTAACAGACATTGTAAATAAAACCTTCTTTCAGCTGCGTTGGTGGTGTAATGGTCAGCATAGTTGCCTTCCAAGCAGTTGATCCGGGTTCGATTCCCGGCCAACGCACATTTTTGTTAAATACTTTAGTTTTATTGCCCAATATATTAGACACTTCTAATAGGCACTTAAAGTAAAAGTTAATTGGATGATCGTGGTTAGCGCCACCAAGTCCAATTAATAATCTAAGTTGGAATACTTGGCTCATGACTCGTTTTGATCCTCCCTGAAACTTCACAAATGCGGTAAGTAACACCATTTCATAGTTAAACTTTTGCAGATAACAGTATAATGGTAGATACCTTTAAAGTATATTAATAATATTATATCTATACATATAGGTACCCAAAAATAGATGAGACCATTACAGTTTTTTTTAGGTAAAACAGCACATTTTATTCGCCTTTATTTACGAGATCTTTAGGTACTTACCCAATGGCACTAACATTGCCAACTTATAACAGAAAGGGTAATATTATGTAATGTGGCAATCTTACGATCGTAAACAAGGATATTATTAGTCGTAAAAATAACCCAATATACACAATATGTTCAACGTGTAATATTTTTTATGACCATAACAAAGAACGAAAATAAGTGACATCAGAATAATTATAATATCTAATGTTGTAGGTACACATATGTATCTACATACAACATATTTTTCGCACTGTCATTGAACTCAAATAGACAGCGACAATCGGTTGTCACACCAGAACCCGCAGTTTGACTGACAATGCAAACCTACTCGCAATAAAATCTACAAAAGTTAACATTAACTGACTATAAATCATTGTATAATTGATTCCTAGCGCCGTTCATCGCCGTTATCATTGAAAGTTTATTGGCCGTGATAATAAAATGCGTCCCGCGGGCGTAATGATGAGTTCGATGAACTTTCCTATCACTTATCCTTCCACTCCCTCCGTTACAGGATACCCTAAAGGATATTTGTTATGCGTTTAGTTCAGCCTAATGGCACTATTGCCGAATTTCCCTGAACGAGTAAAGAGGGTCTCGATAGAACTTCCAACTCACTTAAAGCTGGGTTCCTACTTGCGAACATTAAACATGAACAACTTTATTTGCACGTCTGAGCATAACATACTGTGTTCGTCTGAAATGCTCGTGGCAATCCAATTATTGCGTTCTGTATGGACAGTGTTCGGTTAACTTTAATAAACATTACGTTAACTAAATTGATCTTTTGGCTAGGTACCTACTTCACTATCGACCACTTCCAAGCCATGGGTACTGAAACAGAGTGGGTACATGACAATCGTGCGTAAATTCGAACTATGTCCAAGTTCGTTTTTCCAATTTGCGTTCTAACGTATGAATCAAATGTTAGTGGATGTTTGTGGTCGCAATGTTCGAGTTCATACGTGCGTATCCGGCTTTACGTTTATGTTCTTTTCGATCAAATCGATACTTAAATGTAACTGTACACCTACTGTACAAGTATAAACAACACATATTTATGGACCAATAAAAAATACCTTAATTACATAGTTATTACTGAGTCAATAATTTTTTAAATTTATATTTCATACTTACATAAATATCATAAAAAAGTTACTAGGTGAAGACCCGATTTTCGGTGGCTTGTCGAGACCTGGTTCCGAATAACGAGATATACAGGGTGTGCCAATTTAGGTCCAGTTTTAATAACTCGTTTACGAGATAAGAGGAATGTCAAATAAAAATAATTACACGCCTTTTTATGAATATTATCATAATATATCTAAAGTTGCTGTGCTCAAAATATGTATGGTTACAAGATAAGTATCAGAATAATAAAACAAATTGTATTATTACCTATGACTTTAAAAACCAATTTGATCATTACAATTTAATGAAAAGCTCACTACTTGATGACAGAAAAAAAAGCATCAGAACTGCAGACTCGCAACCAATTTGTCTGTATTATATGGCTAAATAATTTGACGTTAGAAAATGTAAAAAAAAATATGTGGATGAGATAGAATTACAGAAGACTAAATAGGTATACATAGAAGGAACCTACGATATCTATACAGTAAACCTAAGTTTTAAATAAAAAACAGCACCCTATAAATTATTAAGAGCTCTCATCAACCAAGCTTGAAAAAGTATGTAAAGATGACTTCTGAATCATATGGAACATGAAAAGTCCATAATAGGAAACTCAAGTATACATACTTATGAGAGGCACAAAAATATAGACACAATCATGTGTGTACATTTAAACAAAGTTATAAACCCTAATTTATGGACATTTTTACCACACATGAATTAAATAATCAGAATGAATGAATTTAAAAGTTTAACTGTCAATGATAACGATTTCTTCGCACATCAATGTCAGTATTTGTTACAGACGTAAATATTACGCGTCAAAAAGTATTTATTTATTTATTTATTTAAACTTTATGCAACAAATGTACAAAGGCGGACTTAATGCCTTAGGCATTCTCTAACAGTCAACCAGAGGTGGTGAAGAGATAACATGGTAGGTGCAAGCAATTTTAAGAGAGTAAAACAACAAAATCAGAGATTTAAAAAAATAAAAATAAAAAAATTCTCAAATAATTAACATAATAAAATAAAGTGTACACAAGTACAAAATAATTAAATTCTACATACTTACTATAAAATGCTATATAATATACATAAACATATATAAAAATATAATATATACATATATAAATACATATCTAAAAAAAAAAAAAGTAAAAGTAAAGTAACTAAGTAGCTTTTTAGTAAGTAAAGTATGTATATCATTTACTTAATTAATTGCACGATTAGTCAAGTTAATATTAATTACCTTTTGTTACTACCTAAATACATATATAGCTTTCGACCTTGGTTAAATAATAGGTAAAAATGGAAAATTAATATTAGGTACCTTCTACTTTCACTAAAATGTAGTCAAACTTATTTTTAAATTACATCAAGTACGTAATGGCTTAGCAGGGCTAAGCATTGTTCGCAGCTGGTATCTTAGCAAAAGAAAATTTAAATATACTAATCAAATCTGCTAACTTTTAGGAACGATCGCAATCTATTCTTAGTCTCAGTCTGTTATAAATGGCTTTAATTACCTACTCACCCACATTTTTTGGCATTGATTTTCGCTGAGATGAGATTGCCACTAGATTTTTGTCATTTTTAGTTAGTAAGCTTTTTGAGACGGAATCATTGCTTGTTTCTTTGTCTAGTTCTCGACTTCCAAACTCGTAGCCACACACTAATATTTGTATTCAATTCCGAAATTTGAATGTTCTATTTATAATCTACTTCCAATAAAATGTTACACAGTGTTTACATTAGAAACATATTGTTACAACTGTGTTAACAAAAACATCGTCAGATCATTAAACCGTCTACGCTTTGTATAAAACCGTAGTCAACGTTGGAGATGTAAATTGTTACCATAGTTCACTTCCAGTTAGTATGATCCAAGTTCGATTTCCAGCCAACTATCACTATTGAAATGTTTTCACTGCATCCTCGAAAGAAGCCTTTTTATGTTACCCTTTCTCATATTTCACTCAATTTCAGAGAGCTAGAAAAATGTGTTGCATACTGAGTCTGAAGGTAGAAAAATGTTTTCACCTTCCTCTCTGAATAGGGGCAAATGCAAAATATATATATATTTCCGTGTTAATAGACTAGGTAGGTACGAATACACGAGGTAAAGCTACGCTTTGAAACTAGATACGGTCGCAGACAGTCGCAGGTCGGTGGAACAACTCGCTACAAATAAAACAGCAATGCAGGAGAGCATCGGACGGTGAAATCGGAGGATTGCATCTCCAACTCTCAATTTCCAAAGAAACTTCTAATAAGAAAAGTTGCACTGCAATAAGATTATGAGTATATTTCCTGACGCCCCGCTCCTCATTATTTACCTCGCTTGGTAGAGCCGTAACAAAAGGAAATAATATTGGAGAAAAGAATTTCCGAGAAGGAAAAAAGAATATTCGAAAGGGGTACTTGTACTTACAGATGAGAGAGCAAATTAAAGATAGTAAGAATAGGTTTCATACCGTAAGTAATTTAGCTTTCTAAGACCATTGAACTGAGCAAGCGTTTTATCGAGCCAAATTATCGCCCACTATGTAGAACAAAGGAGAAATTATACGGAGCAAAGATGTGTTGTCGCACTCAATAAGTCTGTTGTTCACAGTTTAGTACCTACCTGTTTATCAGCAATCAAGTGGTCAATCAATCAGTTTATTAAACGAGCACTGTAAAAAGTATATCTAACAGCTGTCCGAATTAACACCGAAAAATAAATAAGAATTAACTGTAACATTAAAAGCATTGAGGTGCGCTCGAATATTACAGATAACAAGACGATAACGTCTTAATGGACTTTGACTACTTGACAGACGGATTAAACACGCAATGAGAGGGCAACAGGGCAAGTGCGATGACCAGTGTAACGTGACACTTCATGAGAGCGCTACTTGCAAAGGCAAAAAGTTGACATCCTAAAATTTCGAACCAAATAAAATATGTAATTGGGTCCTTTGCCACGGGTCAAATATTATCGGGTGCAAAATAAAATACTTAACGTACCTGACAGGCCGCACACTTAATTCTCATGATACGGTTGCTCCACAATTAAGAAAGGTTTTCGAAAGTGAATGTAACAAGAGCATGTTTATAGGAACCGGCTAGTCCCTTTAGTGTTAACCTTTGCATGTCATTATTGACGTGACACGTGCCGTTAACGACGTAGGCAGGCTTAAGAACATACGATTGCTACCTATGGCAGGACTAAAATAAGGTCTGCTAAGTTCACCTAAGTCTGCTTATTGAAAACCAGCTCATAGCCGCAAGTTCGACGGCGTGAATGTCGGTAATCGAGGAATTTTAAGTTACTTCTTTTAACATCAGCTATCAAAAGCCATCAAAATTAGTCTAGCCGTTTCAGACAGAGAGACAATTGTTATTTTGACTTTAAAAACAGACATTTCAATTTTATTATAGATATAAAGATGGATAAGCTACACAGGTATGTACCTACCAGGCACCTAAGTAGATTTTTATTATGTCCGAACAAATCCACATTTTGTATCAGCTTCTGTCTTCAATGCAGAAGTTCAATATAACAGATTTTAAGATAGGATAAAGTTAATTACTACATAATACCGCTCTTAAATTAAGTTATTGCCTCTTAACCCAACATCTCATTTTCGGATAAAGTTTATGGTGCCCTTTGCCCTCGTAAGGGTCCGTTTGAGCACCGCAAATTATCGCGGGATAGCTGTCAGTTTATGACGAACAAATAAAATAGGAAGGTTTTTCCGTCAGATAGTAGTTAAAGATGCAATCAAACTGAGTCATTAGATCTGGCCGAACAGGCCAATTTGACACGTGTTAGGGCAATTTTGTTTTTGAGGATCTTAGTACTACGATACGGTATCTTAACTATCAAAGCCAATTAATTTTATACCTAAAAGGAAATAAAATACCAACCTATAGCCAATATCTTAATTGAATGCAATGAGGGTAAAAAGCAAACCTGATATTTTTTTCATTTTTGGACCTGCCTTTCGGACCCTTTGTCGATAACAGTCGAGAGTACAGGAATCTTCAACACTGTACTAAAAAAAAGTTATCGATGAGAAATATAAAAACATCTGACTTAACCACTTTTGGCAACTTGAGTCTAAAGATAAAAAAAAAATGTTTATTTTGATGTTGAAAAGTCGATATGGAAAATAATTAAGACGTGTTATGACATAAACTGATATTAAAATCAATTAAGGGGTATCTTCGAGAAACCTCAGTGATGACAAATCGATTAATCATCCCGCATCAACAGTAATCTTATACAAATATGGGCGCCGAGGATAAACAGAAATAAACAATAAATTTCAAAAGAGAATTGCGATTTATAAATCATAAACGATCCTTGACATGAATGCTATGGGACTGAAGATGAATCGGAACTTGCACTTAAAGGCACATTAAATGGAATAAAGTTTTCTTTAAAAAAAGGATATCTAGACATCCCTTTACTTATTTAGATTAAAGAAAACTATGAAGCTTCGTCTTTTATTTTCTTTATCAATTTCGATAACAGCAAAGCTTCTTATTATTTCGAAGCGTGTGCCCTAATATGAAGCAATAATCAGAATACGAAGCATCGAATATAATCATAATCTGCTCGCTTTTCCTCGAACTGCAATATATAACCAATAGCTCATTATTTTCAGCCATAAATCTGCAAAGATTCCATCAGCTAGCTACCTGTAAACATTCATGAAGTATTTCAATCATCCAAACTGGGCTGTCCATTCTAATTTTAGTGAATAAAAATGTGTGCGTCATTGGTTTGGCAGCCCTCTATACCTATAATGGTTAGGCCTAAAAACGTTTTTTTTTAAATCAAAAGTTGGTACATTCTGCCGGCATATAGAGCTGCGTGAAGTAACAGCATCACCACAGTGTAATTACTTACAGTACTTCAAACAATGTCTTTTTCAGTTTATATATTTGATAATAATTTTGACTTGGAAAAAGACAAAGCTTTTTGGCTAATAACACAAACTTTTCAACAAGACAAACGAAATAAATACTTCAAATACATACATATTTCAAAACAAGACTTGAAAAGCCTATGTCCAACTCTAAACCGCGGTTGGACTAGTCTTCTAACTTAGAAGTACTAACCCATTCTTATCTGAAATAAATATGTTGACCTGAATATCGTGTCGTGTGGGTTACTAAAGGAAGCTTGGTACATTAAACCACCCATTTCTTCTTCAAACTGTCGCGAGGCGGACTGTATAAAGTCAGACTGTGGCCAACGATGTTGACACCACTTTACACGGTTTTGAACTTTTGACACCGCGGCGCTTCGCTTCATTACGTGCCATCAATCTTTCCGAGCGAACACGTCGCACATCGTGATGCGACACCGCGATAGCTATTTGTGTTACCTATAATCAACGTTCACACAACATACGGCGTAGTCGATAAGAAAATCAGCAAAAATATGAATGAAATACTCTGAAATATGAATGAAATAGGACGGGAATTAAATACACTTAACTTTTAAAATGTCACGCGAACACCTCTGGCTCCTATAGGGACCTCTTGTACCTGAATATAGCTGAAAATAACCCACCCAATTTGGTCAAACAAAGTAGGTATACAAGTTATATAAATCAATATTTCTTTTGCTAAACAAAACAAGATGGATTTTACAGAATTTTATTGCGTTTCCCAAAGCGAAGACGTAAACAAGTAGTGTCGAATTTTAGCAGATGTAAAACATAAGTTGGTAATAAATTCGGAAATGTACACACAATGTGATGATTGTGTTCTGTATTTAACGTATGTGTATTTGGCAATAAGATTAATTGTTATTGCCTGAATGTAAAACGTACATTGTAAAATGACCCCCTCAGTGAATTATGACAAGGCTGCAGAAGACATAATTTAGAGTAAAAGTAAACGCACTGGACGTTTACTTTTGACCAATAATTTCCAAGATATTTTTTGTGCAATAGATGCACTTCAAACATTAAGATTACAGCGCATTGTATTCAGGATTTTACATTTCTTTACGATTGAGAGTCAAAAAAGTACGTACCGTAACCTAAATGCGGCGCCCTCATCTAGTTTCTCCACACCGACTTTAGCCGACTGAACCAAAGGAATCAAACGGGACACCTTTCGCGCGAAAAATGTAACAAAAAGAAAAAATATTATTAATGTAAGTTTTAGTTTAGTAGTTTTTGGTAAAATTATCAAAGTTACGACATTTCCAAAGGGGAAACGGAATCAATTTCCCCCGTAAGACTTATTGAGAAGTTGTTTTTCTGTTCATATTCCGGTATATATGAAAAACAAGGCAAATGCTAATAAATCATGTTATTTCCACGTACTCCCATAATATAGGTAAGGAAGCATAGTAATAAATACCTACGTGGATTTCCACGTAAATTTTTGTCCAAGTGTAGGAAACATTAAATGGCATCAAATAACAGGCAAAATACAGCAGAAATGTGACTGAAAAATAATATTGAACCAACAACAATTCAATGTAAAGGAGTACCTACAATAAACCAAGGTGCGGAGAGTTTAACAAATATACGCATACCGACGACTCTGTAGCTATAAATCAAACGTAGTCTAAGCCTAGATTTCCTGCAAAAACAAGAGATTAGAACAAAAAGGTTCCATTTTCAGAAATAGCTGATTGTAGTAGAAAAATAAGATCTATTTGTAGTTTTATGCGCTCTAGTATAGAAATTAAACCCAATGTTGTTCATTAACCACGCTATGGAATGTCCGTTGAATTGAGCAACTCCAAATTACCCAATTCACAGCGACTGCATTTCTGCAAACAGTGTTGCATAGTGCCCATACAAATTTTTCAAGCACTTTCTGATATTAATCATACTCTTCCGGCTGCCCGCTACTGCACAGAATTTTAAAACTGACTCATTAATAAAAGTCAGTGAGGTACTTGTGGTCTGTCCCCAAATTAGTTTCTTTATCTTAACTTAATGTACAGTCTGTTTGCACGTCACGAAAACTCTTTAAAAGTGTACTCCATCTACTCTATCTTAAATTATAATCAAACTTCTTATAAAGGAGACGAAAACGTTTAAATCTGGTAAATGAGACAATTTGCTGAGCGCTAAGACCAAGGACCATCGTGTCTTCTTCTAAACTTATTATTGATACGTTTCTATTTTCAGTATGGGGCACTGTATATTAGGCGTTTATCTAGTCATCGAAAGCAGACCTACAACACGTAAGCTGTCTACCCAACTTTTTACTACGTTTTACATATATGGCCACTGAAGACGGAGATACGCTCAACGTCTCAGTTTTTGACATTATATTATTTAAAATAAAATAAAACGCCGAATCCCCTGAACGCTCTTATTTATAGCCAGATTGACTTAGTGATTGTATTGAGCGGTGCACCGTCACAAATCAAGTAGGACATAAATCTGGGAGGTGTGTCGTTGGTACTTCGCACCTCGTAAACTGTCGCGGTGGCGCGGCGCAACTGTCCCACCGAGATATTGCTCGCTGTTCACTGTTACTGCCGTATAGTGTTGAACCGAATAGTGACACATTCTTGAAAAAACATAGTTACTATTTTCTTTAGTTGAAGCTACTGATTTAGTTAAAGGTTTCATTAACGAACCTGTGACAGGGCACATTTACAGTTAACAATACCTACTCGTACTGTGCTATATCTAATATCCCTTGTACACTTTCATGCTATGTGTATCGTTGCGGTTATTAACTAGTTGTCACAGAAGATTTTCAGCAGGTCATTCAGTCTCCTCGTGTTAAAATGTATGCTTCTGCTTATACGAACAACGAATTCAAATAAGCCAGAGAAACATCCATAAGGTAATATAACTGCTCAACTTTTTGACAACAAAATAAGCGTATAAAGGAGATAACAAGTCATCTTTTCAAAGCTTCTGACAACAAAACGTACGTGATAAAACGCATGAGGAAAATACACAGTTTTATACAAAGCTCACGTGTTGATATTATCAACAATCTGTCTTTTACACTACAAATAACTCGAACAGGCTTGTAAATTTGGATTCAATCCTATAATGCTCGTGTCAGCTTTCACGCCATCTCGGAGTTCAAAATTTAATAAAAGCACTACTCACGTAGAATCTCGTTTTTAAATTCCACACGCGTGTGCGACAAATTTAATTTTATTATTATAGCCGGAGATGCGATTTCGTGGATCACCCCTTACAATGTTATTACTATACTTAAATGTTATTGAAATGCTTTGATTCCGACACGGGGCGGTACAGTCCGTTAAATTAAAGTACTAAGTGAGACTTCGCCAATTCTTTTGAACAAAACGTCTAAAAATAATGTAGTCTATGAGTTACAAGTGCAATAGATAGTCTACTTCGAGTGCGTAGTGCTATATCTTTGTGGTAGTTCTTTTACTTTATTTTCTTGTGGTTCATTAATAATAAAATGTTTCATATTTTTGCGAGTCCGGCTCCACATAAATTTTTGCCACGCTTCAAGTTCTTAACGGCTCGTCATAAAGCCTTTGGGGCGACCGTGTTGGAAAAATATAATTATTATACCAACCTATTCTATAGTATATAATATTTGCCTGAATGGCTCCAGCGGTCTACCGTTGGCTCCATTAAAAAAAGAATCCTAGACCAACATGGTCCCTTCCTGTCCTATATATCTCAAAGATAACTTCGTTCGTAGCCCCCCGCAGAAAAATTGTAAATCTGTGGTGTACATATACGTCACACAAAGCTATAGTCATCCGGAGGCCCTCCGGCACTCATGACGTCACGCCCTCCGTACGCCTCCGACTGGCTCCGACCGCGATTTGTAATTGCCGATAAATTCGCAAAGTACAATTTTTGTCTCGTAAATAACGCAAAAATTGCCGGTGGTAGCCATTTAAAATCATTTTAACATACCAATTAGTTAGCGAGAATCTCACAATTCGTCATCAATTTTCCAAAGCAATTAAGGTTGTTTGTAATAAAAATTCATGTATTATAACTTCGTCCAAGCATTTCTTTTTTTTTGGACCACCACGAAATATCGATTAGTGGTTTAAATACGTCCATTACCAAGTGTAAACATTTTAAATGAAAAAGCGCTCGAGGATATTGCTGGATTTGAGCAAAAATTAAAATAAAATAATAACTCATTTCCTTCCAATCGGATGTCAAAATATTTTGACAGCTAAATGCGTGTGTTCGTTTACTTCAAGAATTAAGAAAAAACGAAAAAACTCAATTTCATTAACCTGAAAGATGGTCGGCACGACAATTATTTCAAGACTATACAAATGAAATAGATATCACTCGAACATTACTCCCGAAATGGCGTCCAATTTTCGTAACCGCACATTTCTTTGCTAATGAAACTGGTCTTATTTGTTTGAACAAATGTCTTTGTCTCTTGCTAGTGTCTGCTGTTCAGCTTAACAATGCAATTTTGCTTTGCAACAAGCTTTTTTTCTCGAAAGTCAACAAATAAATTGTGTGAAGAACGCAAATGTTTGAGTGCTTTGTTAAGCTTCTCTTTTTTTCCAAATCTAATTCTGGATTTCACAAAATTCAACTATAAAAGCATCTAAAACCATTACATGCCTCTACGTAGACAAAAATAGCTTTTAAATTTATAACAAATGGAAAAATTAAATGAAAAGTGATTCTATTTATAGTGAAAACCACTCGATTCGAGTTAATTTCAAAGATTTGCAAGTAAATTCACTCCGTTTACGACAGTCGGTGACAGGATTAAATTACAAACTCTATTTATGTAGCTTCATAGAATTTGACTCTTTATGTTCTCTTCTTTATCGTGTGGGCAGTAAGGTCTTACGACCCCACACAGCCTAGTGTCGGAGTTTCTAAACTCCTCAAGGTCCTCTCTCCTCTTTATTTTAAAGTTCTTAAGAAGTTTACAATTTTATGATAGTAAAGTATTTCAATTTAATTGTTGACGTAATAAATAATGTAACAAGATAACATGAAGAATGCACCAATAAGATGTTACTCCTTAGATTCTGATTTAACTTCACTAACTAAACTTTACACATTACTAGCTTTTGCCCAAGACTACGTCCACAACTCCACATGAATAAGGTATTTAACTAATAAAAAGCATTTTTTCGAATCGGAAGAGTAATAGCGAAAATTAGCAGAATCTAATAAAAAAAACAAATGAAGAAGGTTTTCAGTTTTATATTATTGTTAGTACAGCTCGTATAAATAATGAAAATTTACCACACAAAATAACGAAGAAAATGTCACCTGAGTTGGAAAATGAAAATTCTTTTTCTATTTAGCACGTAATGTCGAGAACATGTCGGATGTAACTGTAATATTATAATGTCTTAGCTTTGAAATATAATAAAACAGGTGTCTCCTGTCACATTAGCAGCGAGGCTGCTTGAAGAGATAAAACTTGATGAATTTCCTAAAAGAATTTAATACTAAACATCAAGGTGTGTTGGTTCATAATTTGAAGGAACTGAATCTTAAACTTTAACTAGCCTGAACGATTTGTATAACACTAATCACACAAAACATAACTTCGACAAGAATTTGGGGAAACTATGACTAATGAACCTAAAAATATACAATGCAATTCCACGAAAAGAACGTGACTATACATAAGAAATATTCACATTGGTAGCCATAGAATATTTGATTAGTTAATTTAATCCAAGTCTTAGACACATGAATTTAAAACTTTACGACACATACAAATGTGTTATGAGACAGATACAAAATGCGCTACGATTAGTTCATTTGTAACAGTTGTTTGACATTAAGTCACAAACTTCAGCTTGTACGGCTTTTCAATCTCATTAATCCCTTGGTTGATCTGAATTTTAAAAGTAACATCGAAAACATTTAGCTTGCGCTACACGATTTCTCAAATAAAAAACCAGTATAACAAATTGACAAGTCCGTGTAAACTGTTCTGATTGGTTGTTGATAATTCAGTCAACCAGTCATAGCAGCTTACGCACGGTTGACTAATTGTCAAATTAATTTACATTCAAGAAATCAGGGGTAAGAGAAAATGATTATATTTTACCAACTATTATCGGTAAAAGATACGACTCGTAGATACTGTACTAGTAATGTTGGTTGTTATGTCTGTGACACAGAACTCATTCTACCAGTGCCAGATTTAAAACAAATAAATGCATTAAGTACCTTTCATTAAAACTACTGAAACTGATAACATAAAAAATATGTTGATTTTGCTATGAAACCTAAAGTTACAGCTTCCAAAATATATGTCGGTAGTTCGGTACCACCATAAGCTAAAAATATAATATAGTCTCCAGATTAAATTATCTTTATCTCTTGCCACTGCGGAAATGACTACTCTATAACGCGCAACTTAATTATAACTCTCAGACTTTTGACTAACGACGATCGATTTTTTAATTTATATTTTGACACGATATGAATCACATTAAATGGTAGGCAAACAAGAACGAATGAGTTTCGGCGCCTTCTTATTATAGACATTACACAATTGATTGTTTGAGTGCGCGCTTTCTGTAATTTATTGTCGTGTTTATATTATTTCGACACCGGTAACTAGACTTGGTAGATAATTGATGAGATAATAAATACAACACGTTTAATTGGTTATTGTTGTTTCTAGGAACAACATCGACCTCCCTAGAAGGTGCTAAAGTATTCATCATTGATCAGGTGCAGAATAGAGATAGGCACTCAAAACCATTCTGTTACCTATACATTGAATTCTGTGAAACCCTAATTTCCTTGCTTGTCGAGGGAAAATCATGTTAGAAATACTATTAAATTAAGGAAATCACTTGTAATTTTTTTTAATGAATCGTGATCGATTACTGCATAGGTTCAGGGTCTGTAATCCCTCGCACGGAAAAAGTGATAATGGGTTTTCAATCAGGTACTTCTCAGGAGCAGTCCGGTCTCTGGATTTGTGCTCCCGCTGCGTTTGATGGCAAGAAGCTCGCTATGTCATAGGTAACTAGCGAAATATTAGTATTTTATATTTAGTAAAAACAGTTGTAGAGCTGATATAAACCAAAAAAAAACTGAACTTTAAAATTCATATTGCGAAAAAATTTCGTTTGTAAATGCGCGTATATCTAGGCAATAATCGGTAAAATACACGTGCCGGTTATAGTAGGACCGTTACTACGCCATAAAGATAGGTACTACGCAGGCCTAAATTGCTTTATAAATATAATAATCTTTATTGAAAGTTTATCGCTTTCATAAAACATTATCGCTCCATACTGTTATTTCAAATACTACTCAATATTCGCGCAAGTTCACTTCGAACGCTTGAGCACAGAATGTTTAGAAGTCTAATCTCCATATACAGTGTGTCAATTACTTTATTATCGGAGCTAATAAGAGAGAATATGCTTAGAGTGTATCCACGTTGCGAAACCGTAATAGTTCGTAATTGTATCGACACGTAGCAGGTAAGTGCGGTAATCCAACCAGAGCCAGAAGTTAACTGACTGCTAAGTTGTGGCCAGTCGTTGTGGGGAGCCGCGCCCGGCCGGGTAATAGTTGTGAATCTGTGATAGGGTTCCCACCTGAGGTCGCATGCAAATATTCGGTAATTGCAAACAGTGAAAACGTGATGAATTGCTTTTTAGGGATGCTGCTGTTGCGACTGTTGCAAGAGTATCACTTAAAGTTAGTTTATTAATTCAACGTTCTATTCTTCAAATTCAAAATTTAACAGCTTGGTTTTAAAACTGGTGAAAATTGATCTAAATGGAGCAATAATTTTGCAATCAGATGCACATGTATGGTAGTACCAACCCTATTGGTGCACCGTCCCGCGTATCACACCGGTCGTCGAATGTGGAGCAGGCGGCGAGCCAGCGGCGATGCCTCCGACAAAAAATCAGTGTAAGCTGTACACCAAGGCGCTGCGGTCGCGCGCTCGGTCCCGCCGTCACCACTCGTCCGCGTGCCCCTAGCGCACGAACTTACCGCTCCGGCAAAACTTACTCGCAACTTCCGAACGAATTCAGCGGTCCAACCTCCCGATCCTCAACTATTTCCGCAATCAACTAAGTACTCCAGTGGAAATCTAAAGTGAAAAGTGTCATATTGTTAGTTGGTGTGTAAGTTAACAACATATGGCCGTGGCCCGAGGTCCGGTCGTTAGGCTGCGATCGGTCGTGCCGCCTCGCCGATAGAATCACGACCGAGCACGTGTGTGCCTATTGCGTCTGGAGGCTCACCATTCACTTCACCTATTTAGTCATCTCACACTTACATTGAACTGTTTTTATTTTCGAAAGTACCGATAGAAACTATATTTGTACCGTTCCTAATTAGGAATCTAACAAACTTGAATTGAGCGTAAACGAACAGCAATAAATACAAACACACATAGACATGATTTCACTTTGTTATGTACCTACCTTGTGAGTCATGTATCTTTTAATTAAAACTTATATTTATTAGGAATTTCTCAATAAATCTACAAGATTTTTTCTTGGACGACTGATTAACTAATACACTTCAAAGTTTAAATATTGATTGATTCTTAAGTCATATGCAATTTAGTTGAAACATCTTTCAGAAGTACAGTTTGGGCAAATAGGTATTTAAGAAATATTTGCTTTTCTGCTACCGTCCTTTAATAAAATTGTGCAATTGTACCTATATACATCTTGCTTACTCCGTTAACTTTACCTATGTCCGACACAACAAGATTGAAACCTTTAATCAGTTCCGACTTTATTACTTTACCGCATTTAATAGCACTCTTGGAATCTGGCTCGCTTTTTGCCAAATTCTTCTTAATTTAATTAACTGCTTCAGACCTTTCACATCTATTGGCTAAGAGAGTGACCTCCCAGACGTTTTTATTTTCGCCTAACATTCCTCCAGAATGTTTATGGCCAATTGTACTGAAGGAAATGTGGGAACTTTTCTTCCTAAACAACTCACTTTCATTAATTTATTATGGATCCCGTCTATTTTGTCCCAAAGTTTTCAAGTTTTAATGTGGATTATCGATATCTGAATAACGGATTTTTGTTTCTTGCGGAGACGTGACGAGAATTACTGAAAACAAAAACGTCGTGCCTGAATTAGATTAAACCGAAGTGCTCGTAACCATAATTATGATCATGACTTTAATACAGAACAATAAAATAATTATATTAATTTTGAGATCAAAACACAAAAATAAAGAACGTAACTAAAACTTGTTTAGCGTATACTTACAAATACTTACTTAACACTGATTAAATATTAGTAGGTCAATTATTAATTTCCGTTCTCATCGTATGACGTGCATTTACGTCACAATTTACTTAGAAATAAGAGATCAATTTGACAGTGACACCGTAGGATTACGAAATAGATCACGCTTACAAAAATTAAACAAAAAAAGACGGTAGAAAAAAAAAAAAAAGAGCTGAAAGCTATTTGAAAAGACGTAAGCCGCAGTCTCTACGACATAATTAGTAGATGAAGCTCCGAACACTCCACTACAAAGGGTTTTGAGGTAATTAGTTACCTTTAAACGGGCGTAAAATAACTTCCTTAAAACGGAAATATTTGGCCATCAGCTTAATGGTACGAAGTCAATGTAAGATGTTATTAATGATATTTACTTCATTTATTACTTACAATTAGAGCCTGGCCATCATAAAGACAGATTTATTTCACTCGTTGCTGTAGGTGAGGCCGTTGTAATTAAACTTCGGTTAAATAACAAACGTTAACACGTGTTATATAAATAATTTTCAAAGTCTAGTTAACAACATTAAAATGTAGTATATTTTAAAAGTAGGTATATAATTTATCAGTTGAAGATCCGTATCTATAATTAAGAGATGGCTAATAATTACTTAACTTTATTTATTATCGCTTAGCGGGCTACAAATAGATATAAAACAGTTAACTCTTTTTTTGCGGAGACCACAGTAAAAAACGTTTTGTTCCTATTATTCGTTAATTGGTGATATGGTAATGATAGACATTATCTCAACATCTTTAGTGGTAAGTGCGAGATTTTATAATCACGATGGGTTGGTCTAAAATTCTAGTACCAGTCCTAAAATAATATGATCAAATCCCCTTGTTACTTTAGTTTTTTGTTGAATCGCTGTATCAACTTCGGGGATTTGGCTCAACAATCCCTTTTCTACCAAAACATTGAGAGGCGCGGAAAACCCGATTACTTTTTCGTAAAGTTCAGCACGACCCAGTGCAAAAGTTTTCCATATGCGGGATAGTCATGAATAGGCAATTCGCAATATTTCCGATCACGTACTGCCCCGACTTTGGGTCCTGGCCAAACGTCGCCAATAATTTTGTTTCAATGCTACGCCATGAAATTCTTCTGTAAGCTTGAAAATTAAAAGGTAAAAGAGCATATGAAGGCAGGAGTGCAAACTTTCAGACAGCTACGCTACTAGCTTATCTCATGTGGTCGTGGGTGTGGTTCATCCTTATCTAAACCAAGCGTCAACTGAATTAACCCTGTTACCATTGATCTTGAGCAAAGGATTACATGTTCGGTGGTGAAAATTAGACGTCAACAAAACCTATTTATTTATTAAGTTCAGTCAAGAATGGACCATAGCAAAAAATATACATAAATCATAAACAATACCTATATAAATTTATTATATAAAAAGTAGGTACATATAAAACACAATAAACATACTCAAAAACTAAAAGTTATAATGTATTTGTTATTTTTATTAATTTATTAATTACCCTAAAATTACCTTTACTTTGTTTGTTGAATTCAGGACCCCAATATACCTACAACACTACCAAGTAGTATTCGTGCTTATACGATTTATAGGCAATCCCTAAGTTATAAATACTACAACCCTAAAGCGTGAGAAAAAAACAAGTTCCCAAATAAAGTTCGCAACATAGATCTTAAAGACAACTCGTAAGGAAGTGGTCATAAAAACTATCGCTTGGCCGAACCTAACATAAGCTTGTAACTATACATATTATAAATCTTAGTAACCGATGTTTGACAACTTGTAACTGTTTTTTATTAGTAAGATCAAATCTATATCGAAATGTTATGAACAAAGTACGCTTCACCAGTGTAGAGTATTGTTCGATGATCTACAATCCAGTTCTGTCACATAGTACGTGATATACTGTCGATAGAAGCCTCCACAGCGATAAAGAAACACTAATAATGATGATCGTATTGGTATGTAATAAATGTTCCATTGTATTTACGGCTTATTCTATCACTTTTTGCTCTCCATGTGATGTACCGTAACCTGTCTTTACTAAAGATCGATCGCTTGATATAGAATAACGTATAAGTGTAACAGTCGTTGAACCAATCACTTGACTGAATCGTTTGAGTTGCTGTTGTTTGTAAAACTTTACTACCGTGTCATAATTTTCTTCTTCATAACATTTCACCCAATTTCCCGCGTTTTATGTCCTCGCAGTTTATACGATTATTATTTCTACCCTGAGAGACACTTCCAGTGTTCGAAGGTTCCCTTATCATATTAAAGTATCGGTGGAAATGTTAAAATTATTTACAATATTTTTATAATCGCATCCAGCGTATCGTATTCATTGTCGCATTGACACAAAAACATGATAATAAAATATGTATGATTTGATCATCCCTGATAGTGCTGCACCGTGGGACGTCGTCGGGCGAGTCTCAACCTTCCTTTAACGGCTAGTGTTCACCAAATAAATTGTCCGAATGTGCAGTTTTATCTGGCAGATTATAAAGTCGTAATAAATACGCGTAACGTCTTTCGAAAATAACGTATTGCTGAGTTTGGTAGCGCGGTGTTGGTAGTAATAACACGGCATTAATCGTATGTCTAGAAGGTGAATAATGTGGTAGCGTCAAAGTTTGGACGTTTAAGAGCTTTGTGATTGATGGAGCTGTGCGGATTGTTTTAAAACTCGCCTCTCAAGCACTCGCAACTCTTAGGCTCGCTTGCGCCCAACAGGATTATCTATAAACTCCGAGTTAGTTGGTAACACGGGCATATTATATTACGTTTGGGAAAACAAACAGCAGTAAAATACATATAAGTATGTTCGTTATTTTCTTAATGCTAGAACTACCTATTAGGTATACGAGCCTAGTTTGCCATAATGTGGCAAGCTAGGCTCGTATAATAGGTAGTTTTTTCATAAAATAACCAACCCAACTGTTAGCAGACATTTCTAGTACCTTCACATAAAGTAAAAAAAAAAAGGGAGACTAGTAGCCAACATCAAAAAGTTAAACTAAATTAAACATTTTGTAATTTAATCTTTTTATTTTCTTTTAATTCTTCATCTTAAAAGCTAGCTCTCTGTTATGCGTTTGGTACGAATGGGCCTTACGAACGCGATCAAGAATTATTAATACAAATATTAATTAGCCGTCTTCATTACATAAAGGTTTACAAATTAATGTTGCTCATATTTTGTATATATTTCAAGATTAGAACTCGAATTTTCGATTGTATGTTTGCAATGTAGCTAATAAAACGACGATAACAAAATATATGTATTAGATCAAAGTAAGATTGAAATAATCTTGTTTTGCCATATAAATAAATAACAATCGTTTTTATTAGATCCGCCGTTGGCAAAAGAAAACGTTGACATAAGATATAATAAACAGAAGTAAAACATGTAACATTATTTTTAGAGTTCCGCACCCTAAGGTGCCAATGGCATTTTAATCGTAAATATTTTATACAATTCAAAAGACATACAGCGAAATCTCAGTAATAATACTAAGATTTCGCGGTCTGTCTGTTCGTCCGTCTGTCACTATCTTTTAAATTGTATAAAATATTTACAATAAAATAATACACAGTTTGCATTACGCCGCTATTGTAACATAAATAATACCAAATAGTATAAAAAGTAAAAAAAATGAAAAGCAGGAAAAATGTTCTTTCCGGAGTTTTTTTGCTTAATCTTAATATTGTACGGTGGTACGGAATCCTTTGTATTTAAATTCGATTAGTAGGTAAGTACTTGTTCAGTTTTTTTAGCTAATCACACATTGCGACGTAAATAACTAAAACGTTATACTTCGTTTATTCATATATATCTTCTTCTTATTATACCTACGCTTACTAAAGAGATTAATTAACCAGGCGGTCATAATGCGCAAGGAGTACACACCATCAAATAACATAAGTGTCACGTCAGACGTGGTTAGACTGACTGACCCAGTTGCATGCGTTACGCTCCCAGCAAGCATCTCTACTCAATTCCTGTCGGAGGCAATCAACGCCCCCCGCCCATGACACATGGCTGCAAACCCTATCGTCATTCATATTCATGTTGTCAGTTAGTTACATTGAACACAAGTAGACTATCAAACTCGTATAGTGGAACAGCATTTCGTTGGTACAAAAAAAAACAATGGATAAGACAACTAACTACATGACAACTAACTATATGATAAGTTAACTTCATGATATGGGCTGGTTTGTAGATTGGTTTATAAAGCTATTATATATCGCTGGATTATAATCGGTTTACATGTAAAGTTCTTGGACACGACAAAAGTTTTTCTATCAAAAACAAACAAATCCTATTACCCGATCGCAATGACACCTACCGAGGCCGATTTTAAATCTAGCCATTCAGGAACTCACACAAAAACAAACAAAAAAAAACACTAAATTATGTATATATCCGTTTAGGAGGACTTCAGTGACATACATACGTACAGAACAATTATATACCTATACGATCTTTACTGCTCTGCTCCCGTTGGTCGTAGTTAAACTTCCTCAATAAATATGCTAAATAAGGGAAAAAAATTACAAATCGGACCAGTAGTTCCTGATCGTCGCGTTTATACAAACAAACAAATATTTCAGCTTTATAGGTATATTAGTAAAGATAAAGATAATCCCGTACTAAGCAAAGCAACATCATTAAATCGCTCAAAGGTAGACTCCGAAGATTATCTAGATAGTATTGAAGCCATCAACACAGCAGTAGATAATGGAACATTTATGTGGTAGTAAAGTTTATCGAGTAGGTGTACGCCACAATACGACCACACTCGATGGTATCTATCTACGATCTGTAGTAAACCAAGGACAACAGAATACTCTTCCGGGATCTTCCTCATCAACACGATAAACTCTGTTACACACGTAAGATTGGTCCAGAGAAGGTCAAAGAGAGGTCCTGTTTACATAAATTGACCTTTTTCTGCTAAAAAAAAGCCAGCCGGTTACACTCAATAATGAAATTAATTACTATAAACCAATTCAATACGGTATGCCAAATGTGTTACATAACTATCTAACAAGAACAGTTCACTCAAGGTATATCCAAAAAATATGCTTTAAATAGATTTAAAAAAATGCGTTAAACATCCAAATTATTTAAAAAAAAAAGGGAAATATTTTGATGTAGCTTGGTTAAGTTTGGCAGTCGTAATAAAAATACGTCAAAACCATTTTCAACAACAGAATTTTTGCGTGAACATTTTCAACTTGAAATTATTTCCTTAAAGAACCTTTCATAATTCCGGTATATGCTGATTTCAATGCAAAACCGCCTTCTAAAGTAATAAATATACTTAAGCAATTTTAAGGGCATCTGTTAATACACACACAGTCGCCGCTCTAATTGATAATCCCATTTAATAAGCCGGTTTTCTATAAAACCAACGCTGATAAAGACCTTTGAGCGTAATTTCATAAAATTACCCACATATGTTCATTAAGTGGTCCTAAAAACATGTATTTATAGTTTCCTCGGCCGTCAATGAAATTGCTTGTGAACAGTGTTTAATATTTCATCATAGTTTCAAGTGATGCTGTACTTACGTGTACTGACAGCAAACATATAAGTAAGCAGACAGCTTGCTAGGTGAAATTCCTTAATTATATTTTTTAACATTGATAAAAATATTGCCATGTAGGGTTACTAACCAATAACTACTACTTACTACCTGACGCTAATTTCCAACTGCCACTTAAGCGCAATTCAATAAGAATTTACAACAAACTCAGTGACATATATAAAGAATGATCCAATATGGGTACCAAATGATCAAAATGCTTATTTCTGGCCTGCAAACCAAACCCTTTTGTTGACTGTACGTACTTGAGTAGGTAGACGCCATAAATCGTCCTTTCTAGCCACGAAAAGATATGCCCACATGAGTTTATCTACTTATTGCTCAAGTCTGGTCTTTGATTTCACTATGTATTACGATACTGCATCGAGCTTTAATGCTTTGAACTTTAAAGTCAGAGTCGGCGTATATACTCGTACTTAACTATACTAATTGTCAATTTAAAGTGTCACTTAAATAGGTGAATTGGTTAAGTAATTAACGTCAATGAAATTCTTGGCGAAACAACCTACTCGAATCATTAACACAGAAAATAAAAAAAGATATCACAAGTCAGAAATCATTTTTAGAAAGGAACCAGACTCATAAATTAAACCCATTTATAAAATGCTTGGTCACAGTTCTTTTAATCGAAGAGTTAGATATTTTCATGTTAATATCATACAAACGAGCACGACATAACTCATACACTTTGTATGAAAACCAAACTTCCTTTCCTTTTGTTCTAAAAATATTTTACAGACTGAAATGGTTTGGAAAGAGTTATGTGGATGTAAAAGTGACATTAATGTGCGCTCGAATAGTCACGTTAATTAACTAAATAGTTCATTTATACGTCGCTACGACGAGGTACCAATCTGTAACAATCACACCATGAGACGTTAACGGCCTATTAATTATTTATAAACCCAGCATCTTTATAATTTACATCACTGTGAAAATTAGGTACAAGGGATATAAAATATCCCAAAATTAAATAAAAAATCCCAATGTTGCATAATAATTTTGATGTGAATTATCACGTGCCAACATTTGTTTGTTGGATGATATTAAGTCCAGTAAAGCTATTATTCTTGCATGTAACTTAACGTCATGATTATTATTATATAGAGATGCTACATCATACTAAATTTTATTAAATTAAAAACGAGTCGTTATCAAAAATTAAATTTGAAATTCCGAAGCAAAAAAGCGGCATTGAAAATGTCTGGACAGATCGCTTAATAAGGGCCCGTAACGAAACAGGGAGTAATCAAAAACAAGTGAAGTGCTGTTAGTGCTCATAAAAAGCTTTTTAAACAGTCCCAGGCTTCATAACTGACAACCGCTTAAAGGCCAAAAATTTCACAATTGCTTCCATTTCAAGCAGTTATTCAGATATTCATTACGAAACAAAAATATTATTTTACATTATTGCAGGAGCCCTCTTATTCAGATGGAATGTACAAAAATGTGATACCTACTGTTATTACGAAAATGTTTAATAAATTAGGTAGATAGAATATAATTACTGTGTGTTCTAATTCCTGAACTGGACCATAAATACATATGGTTGATAAAGGATCTCAAAATGTAAGAGAATTAAAAGAAAACTCTATTGCTTTCCAATGTATCTATTTGTCGACTGATAAACTCGGATCGATCTACGTAAACGAGATTTAAAATTCTTTCTAATTTATTATGCGTCTCAGTCAGATCCCTCCAATAAAGCCAGTTGTCCCTAAAGATTTATAATGGAAATTTTATTGGGAATTTATTTTTAAAACGTTCAATTTCGTGACAGTTGGGAGAAATTATCACGCAATTAAAAGGATTCTCTAATGGAACAAAAAGAGGAAACTCGGCCCAAATTTTGAATGTTGTTCGCTGTGATATAGTGCTAATAGGAGGATGGTATTGTCTTGCTTACACTGTCGTGTGGGGAAGCAAGACAATACAATTATGCAGAACCCAGATGGGCCATCACTCTATTACATACGAACGAGGCTTGGCTATTAACACTATCTACATTCATATCGATAGTAGCTATTACTAGCAGAGGTATTTGTTAGCAATAATCCTATGTGTATCATTCGTCGTGTTTGCGGATTAATTAATTAAAGTATGAACCAAATTCCCATCACATATAATTATGTAAAAATTACATTTGCAATACGAATATAAGCAACATTATGACAAAGAAATCTGTTAACTTATATACTCAGAAAAAAAAACTATGAAAAATGAGAAACACGGTAAGATAGTAAAGTACAAAATAAGCTGTATGAAACATCAAGGATCTGAAGGTCATCTTCGTGAAAACGGTCGCACCCTCGTCAGGAAATATAACGAGATCATGTTTTACGAGCTTGTTTATCCGAATTCCTATCTACATCATAGATACTTGTCATTTATACATAATATATCAATAGGACAGGGTTACACCTACAGCCTCAAAAACATAAAATACAGAATTTCCAGTAATTCTATCACGATGGCAAAGCCAAATTCATGGGAGACTTTAGCTAAAGATGGCGCGAGATAAATAAACGCATAACCGAACCCGTAACTCACAATAAGTGTACCAAAACATCAAGCAAATGATCAAAAACAACGGTGTGGGAGCAAATACTTAGTTTCGCCATGTCTCCGTAATGTTTGGCAATAAATTGAGATGAACAAACAAGCAGCCTTATCTTATCCGTACCGGTGGAAATCTTGCCCGCAGTCGAAGCCTATCAAATATCTTTTCACAGTTTCCGCGCCATTTAATCGACAAATACTGTAACACGTCAAGTTATTACACAGAACATTATCTTCGTGATATTTTAAGTGCGTAATAAAAAAGCTTTTGGTCGTGTTTGTTTTTAATATGGCTAAATCGTTTTATTGCCCATGTATTACAACAAAGTATCGAGAAAAAATATATTCTGGATACTATCTGCGATTTACCTACTTATAAAATCAAATATTGAATAAATATAGCCCATCAAGTGAACGGTACTTTTCGCATGCTAGTAATTATAAAATATTAAGAATAAAAAAGACTAAGCACCTTTTCTTATTGTGGCACAGACATAAATCAAATCAATTTTTGGCAACTTAATAATCATCATCTTCGCAAATGTATTAATTGCTCATGTATACTTAAAGGTCAATGATGTATGCGCAATTAGGTAATGATTAAGTGAGTATTCATTTATAGTTCGCATGTTTAAAATGAAAGGTAGTTCAATTTTTTCATAAAAAAATATTTTCTTTATTTTTAAAACGTCTAAGCACATTTTTTACATTTTATGATCTGTAACTTCACCTTAAAAATGTGATGTTATTGCAGACACCACCGTAGGTACTAAGTATTTATTCTCCAATGTATTCACCCTCGGCATAGGTATATAGTTTTAAACTTCCATAATCTCCACTTCACAACTTTTACAATGAATTTTATTTTTTACAGCATTCATAAATTTTTAACAAAAAGCCCACGCTTCTTTTATTCGCAAAACGTTTTTATACTTTTTGTTTCGAAAAAAACATGCCGCTTTTATTACTCTAAGGTACAGTTTTCAAAATTTTCGGTAGGTAAAGACAATTATTGTAGAATGAATCTCACTGACTCGAAGATAGTTCGTGAAGATTTAGGGAGTACTGAACACTGATGCTCGATCTAAGAAGAATTATGTTTGTCTAGACAGACGGTTCTCTTAACCCTTATTTAAACCTGCACACAATACGATACCGCTTCGCATATTTCAGGATCAAATCCGGATGATCCAGGTCCGTTACGGTATGTAGACGTTACTTAAAAAGTCGTGTGTTTCCTTATACCTACGTAACTTGACCTTTACATAATGGTGATTCTCCAACCATTGGTACTCGGTGCCAATTTATATATAAATGTTCTTATCTGACTAGAGTATCTCTTTTTCAATTAAACCAAAATAAGTAATCTATCTTAAATACATAAGTGTTTAACAAAGTGATGTGTACCCGGACATGAGAGAGCGCGACGGTGTAAGTGCGGAGCGGCGGTGATGCGGGCGGCGCATGATGCGCGCACGCATTGATGGAAGAATCATGGTCGTCGGGCGGCGCGCCGCTGCTGCGCACGAGGTCGCTGCCGCTGGTGCTGGAGGCGGCGAGCGGCGCTGCGCCCACGCGACAGGCCAAGCTCGACCCGCGCCAGTTATTAACCCTCACACGCCACTACTACCCCGAAGGGGGGTGGGGCTGGGGCGTGGCTGCCGCTGCCACTCTAGCGCAAATCCTAGCGCACGGCCTGCATCAGGCCTCCGCTGTCCTCGCCGTCGAGACCGTCAAACGGTTTGGTCCAGAGACTCGCATGCAAGCAGGTAAAATACCATCGGCGTCATTTTAAAAGATCAATCCATAACATTTAGACAGACTGGCAGATCCTCGTAAAGTTGCTGTGTTTACTTAATTAACGAAGAGAAAATAACATATTATGAATCAGCTTAAATTGATTATAGGCATAACATGATACTTACTGACATAACGTAGTGCTACTTCTGTTTTATATTACTGAAATATAACAGTTGTGGCGAACTGGTGTTTTTTACACTACTAAAGAGACACAATCGCAGTCCTCACGCATGTAATCCCTACGTCAAAAATTCTATCCTCGAAAGCCCAAGACGCTTGATCCTTGAAAAGGTGCGACCCCATAAAAGATCCCAAATAAAGACGTTACATTCGTATCTATCACAAATAAAATAAATCATTGTGTGACATATTTCTGGACCAATGAAATATCGAAAAGGTCAAGATGTTAACAATGTCCAATATTGTCCACGTGGGAAATAATAGGCGGATTATTTTTCTTCCTATATTTGTTATGAATCTACGGCTTTTTCTTGAAATCAACGCGTTTTTATTTTTTGATTTCATCGGATATCAAACATGATATCTTAAACAAAATATCGAAATGTTGGTCAAATACGTGCGTCCGTGCTTGTAGGTACTGTCAGTTAAATGCCAGATCAATCTTCCGGGAAGGAAAGTAATTTTAAAATTACCTTGTAATTTTATTTGTATAATGTGTTTTATTAGCTTTAATTTTGGGTTTAGCAATATTAAGGATATCAATCATAATACATAAAATGTTGGCAACCTACTTGACGTAAAACGGAAACTTTTTTAGTCTACAAACAAATATTTTTACTGGTTACTGTATTATGGACATTATTTGATAAAATTTCATTTTCATAAACCAAATATTTGCCAAAGAATCCGGGATTTATTTACCGCTATCCATAATATAATTTATTTCTAGTTAATATCTAACTGTTGCGTCAGGTCCACCGCTAACATTATATTCCGTGGAGACACATTGTCCACTACGTTGTAGACATATCTCATTATATTTCTGTATGTTTATTTGTAATAATGTAGGTAGTTCATCATTATCAATATGTTCACCCGCAGGCAATCAGTTTTTATTTTGTTATATAAGTAAACATCTATTACATATGAGTTACGTAGAATGTATTTTCCAATTTCCCAAACCATGGTTTAGAAATAAATTATGCAATAATTTTTAATTATAGGTAAAGTCGATCAGTTTTTACTCATCGATTTGGGTGACATCCAATTTTCCCTTGTTTACATATTAGAACCGCAAGCTCGTTATGTGCTGGGGAATAGTTTACATACACAAAGTACCTATATATCCGATATTTTCATAGTGCTAGGCGAAGCTGTTATACATATAAAAACTTTAACAACAGAGGTGGAAATGTTAGAATGGTAGGCTGTGTCCATTATGTCCATTGCTTGAACTCTTACTAGCAGTGATTATTGCCAGTAATTTGCTTAAAGTCTATAGTTTCGCCCTCCACAGTTCAACGCTCCTCCGCCCGTAGACACTTTCACAATGTTCCACGTTCAAATATTTTTCTATACGCATGTAAATACACTCGAGTGAATCACGAGCCCTCTCAAACTTTGACAACACTCAGATCATTTTACTTGGGAGAAAAATGAGTACATTTTTCATATGCTTCGGCTTTGTTATCGTTATTTTTTATCTACAAGGTAACCACTTGACGTCACACAGAAATTGAAACGTGTAACAGTAACTGGATATGAAAATGCAGATGTTTCGTCTATTTCTATTCATATATGACAGAATTTGTAACAAGTGAATTTATATAAAATCTTAAAGTAAAATCACAAATACGAGTAAGTCTTTAGAAGACTTTAAGTCGAGCAGAAAATTTGCGATCGTAGCAGAATGAATGCATCATATACAGTCTAGTACATTAAGCTTCACTACTCATACATAACGTAGCAAAGCTTCTTTTGCACACTTTAAATACTTTTGTTTGTAGAAAGAATGGAGAAAGGTTATTGTCCTTCAGGACAACATACATTGAGATATGTTTCAACAAATCTCAATATATAGAAAAAAAACACCTATAAATGACGTTAAACTACCAAAAAACTAATCTTTTTTTCTTAAAACACTGTTCTTGCCACAGTGTTTTATTGCTTACTGGAGCTATGATTAAAAATAATGTGTATGCAAAGAACTTTGGTTACCCTTTTAGCGATGTTTGCGCTTCCCGCAAAGTAAAGTTGGTTAGTATAATACGAACAAATTTTATCAAAATATAGTTTTTCCCACCATAAGCTTACAGAAAACCTGGCAATTCCCGCAAAAGGTTCTATTGTAAATGCGATAAATGTGTCGTAAAAATAATAGTCGATAAACACAGGGAGATAATGTGTGTAAATGATCGTCAAATTTCGATTAAGTAGTTTGCTGAAATAGAGCCGTTAGTGATCTTTATTTCTGTAGACTGTGTTTTGTGTCTTACCTACGAGGGTAAGTGATCATTGTTTGTTTTAACTATAGTATAGTGTTAACTATAGTAATTTGAATTACATACCTAAATTTAAAACCTCGACATAAGCTGGTATGACATATACCTACTTAATACTTATTAATCCACAATAATCGATCTTACTCAAAACATATAATATCTCAACAAGTAATGCAAGCAAGCATTTATATCTACAAGTAGTTCTTATTGATGCATGCTACCTAGATAGGTATCTACTTATTCTTAAATAACAATAAAATTGTAATCTTCTGTATTTTCATAAAACAAGAAGCTGATTACTGCCCCACATAGTCACCATGTGTACATATCATACATTTTATATCCCTTTCCTAAATACCGCAGAACTTGGGAAATAGAAAATAATTTCCCAGCATTTCTAAGACAGGGTGGGTGCCCCAAATGTCAATCATCGCCAATCGTTTATTAGGATCGAGGCGAGGCGAGAGACAGCCTGATGCGTGTGTACCGACCTCAAGGCACATTTATCATGTCATAGAACGTTTAATATGTTTCAGTTGGGTGACAGCCGCCACGATAATGTGTTGACGGCAAAAGATTATAATTCGCACGTATTTTCAATCATGACATCATTTATTTTATTTATAAGATTTAATGGAAGATCGCGCATAGCTATAGGCCATTATTTTATTTACTAGATATTCGCATTTTAAAAAATGCTACACCTTGTAACTTAGTAACATACATAACATCACGCCTGTAATCCCCGAAGGGTTAGGCAGAGGTGTACCCATTAGTACATCTACATTTCGCCAGTTATGTTATTAGTCCCATGTAATAGGGGGCGAGCCTATTGCCATCAACCGGGCTCAAATCCAGACTCCGAGGCTGCTACTGAGAAATTTCTGATGGAAAAACCCAATAACTTAGTAAATGTAAGTAATGGAGGTGTGCTTTGATTAGAGTGAGTGTTAAATTAATTAAGGCAATAAATAACCTTTAATTAACTTCATTTCAATTTAAAGTGCTTAGATAGGTAATATAAAAGTCCTATAAAACTTTTCAACTTGATCTTTCGTAAAACATGAGTATGAAAGCTGCAAAACAATTTTTTACAATCGTTTTTTTTACTTATTGTTGAAACTTTGCCTGTAAAAGTGTAAACCGAAAGTTTGTCAGTAGTTCAAAATTTATTAGGCCAATAACATCAATGAAAAAGGTAACACAAAGTCATCCTTTGTTCACATTGCTTTTTTGAACATGCAAAATTATGTTTTGATTTAATATAACCTTCTTCTCCTTTTAATTGAACGTACAAAGTATGATTATCAGTTAGTTTGTTACGTCTAAACCACTTTATGGCCACAGTAATGTTCACTATTATTATAAAGAGGAAAAAAATGTATTTTTATTTGTTTGTTTGTAATGGATAAACACAAAATCTACTGGACCGATTTCAAAAATTCTTTCACCACTAGAAAGCTACATTATCTGCGAGTAACAAAGGCTATATTTTATTTTATTTTTGGGCAGACGAAATCGCGGGCAAAAGCTAGTACTTTAATACGAATGTTATTGACCTAATGAACAAAATAATTGGGTACATAATAAATATACCTTATTTAGTTAACTAACAAACTTTTACCAGATATCATAATTAATGATGTTTATCTCTCTCCTCAAAATATGGCGGCCATATGGTTGTAAGGTCAATTGGTTAGTGTGCATATTCGTCTACCTCGTTTGTAGCGTCGCGAAAGTTTTTCTATTTCTGCTTATTTTATTGTGAATGAACTTGTAAACAAGAAATGTGTCCAAATTTACCTTACCCCGACGGAATAAGGCCAAACAAAATAAATATATGCCAGCCAATCAATACAGTCTGGCTGTTGTCTAACTTAACACAAAAACATAGAAATAGTGGTAAAAAATGTTTCTGTATTGGTACCATATTAAATTATGAACTTATCAGATAAATTAAAAAAAAAGCCAGAACTGTTTTACAAGTTTGAAAATAAACAACACAACTGGCGGCATAACATGGTTTTTGAACCAGCAACAGGACGAATAGCAGTGAAAACTCATGTAAACATAGACATCGATTATGTTGCTTTCATGATTTCATTTCATTTCATAACATACATTACGATCGTCTATTTTTGGATTAACTATGTCACAACACCACATCGTTTATTTCAGTGTAAACTTGCACAGACATAGCGAATAATATGAAACTATCCGGAGAATGCTGCAGATGGCACAGCAACGCGTGTTTCATCTCATAAAGTTGGAGGCTCTTGCATCGCTGTCAACTACTGTTGTGTTCAAAAGTTAAATTAAACTTTAACATTACTTTTTACAAACAAACTAGAGCAGCGCTTGCAGTAATTGAAATATATATAGCAGATCGTTAGGTAAGTAGGCATTTACTTCTGCCATAAAACACTAAGTCCCTGATTCTGAAAATGTTGGAAAAAAATTAAGTGTCGTAGAGAAAATGTTATTGAAGTAATAGAGCTACTTTTTCGATTCCATTTTATTACATGTGCTATCACATATTAGCTGATAGTGTCCGATATGACTCCAAATATGTTAAAAACAGACAATTTGCCAGTTATTTAGAAGACGATGAGACTGCGCAATTTCTTTATTTCGATTCTATTGAGACGAGCGACCAAAAGCTCGCTTTATATGTTCCAGTGCATTTGTTGCCGTCTAAAGAATAAGCCCAGCTCTTATTTATGGCAGTATATTTCGCCTTTACTTGTCTCTTTTCATAAAGTTCCATTCAAAACAAAACTAGAGAAATTGTAAAAAAGCTAGATACAGTTATAAACTTTAAGTTAATTATAACTAAACTTTTTACAGTATTTACAGTTTATTCAAAACAGATAATTGAAAGCTATAGGTAAGTAGAAAACTGTTTATTTATCAGAACTGCAAAACATAAAAACGTTACCTACCTAAAACTTAAGAACAAAGCGACAGCTGAGGATCACGAATCACTCATCAATTCGTGGATCTAGACTAAACAACGTCTAGTAGATTTATTCGTAGATGTGTGACCGATGGGTGACGCTCCTTGTTACAAAGTCGACGAACTTCACAAACGTCCCGTCGTCCGTAAAGTTTTTCAATAGAAATGTTTGTTAGACATCAGACGAAGCCCGCACAAATCGCAAGTGTACACTCAACATTTGTATTATTTTGCAAATAAATCTAAAAGGCTTCTTTCGACAGTGGCACGCTTGATAGCATTGCGTTGTATGATTAGTGCTTTTAAAGTTACGAGACAATATGTCTTCGCTAGACTGTATAGCTTTCATTTATTGTCAAAGTCTCTTTAAATAAATTAAGAACGGTCTTTAAAGAAATTCAGTCTATATTTTGAACATTATTAAAATGTAATGGAACTCAGAATACCTATTTTGAAATTTTTCTCCCATGTTTATACACAAGAAATGACCACTCCATACTTTCAGAAATGTAAATATTACCTCATACGTGATAAATGGTACCGCACAATATAAACTTCTTCGAATAGACAGCAAAATAAACAAAGTATTACCAGACATCGAAAACACGAACAGAAAAAACCTCCCTAGCAGCAAAATAAGTGGCAGAAGCAAGTCCTGTGTTAAAAAAGTGAACTGAAATTCAAATCACCAGGAAACAACAAAACTTTGTGTTATATAAACAAATTACACTTTGAACCCAATAACTCTCAGAATCGAGTATTGAAAAATATAACGAAGTAAAATCAGAGCAAAACGATGCAGTTGCAACTTGATAGAAAATACTTTTCGTAATGGTGGACCCTAGAGCAGAGAGTTCAAAATAAGTTGTCCGTTCAGCTGTGTCGACTTTTATATCAGAAATTGAATTGCATAAAATTTAGTTATTCATTGAATTCACGCCCTAACTCTTTCGGATGAAAGTGTCATTGTCAGAATGATATCAGAATCTATTACTCATAATACACAATTGCTAAGAAAACTTGAACTATAAGGATAATATCGTGCTTTATTGTATCGAAAATATTCTTATTTCGATATTTATTCACCACAAAACGAGAAATTATAACAGATGGCAGACATGTCTCATAATGAATATCTCGTCAGAGCGATAATCATTTAGCTTAATGGACTATTTAAATAATAAAAGCCCTTTTATGTCAATAATTTCCATTTAACTAACGTGTCAAGTTTCATATAAAGTGTAGTCACTGTCGTAGTACAGCATAGGGATGTCACCTTTTCATAGTTCAGTTTTCATATTAAAAACATTGTAATAGATATCTTGAAAAAACGCCGAAAATCATCAGAGTTTCAGTATCAATAATTTAGAAATCAATAAAAACAACTAATTAGGTAGGTGCCTATTAAATTACAAAATAAAAAATTAAGTCACTTATGAAGAAACAGATTGTGTCAGTTATGTAGTAGACTAACACAAGAGTGTCAATTAAAGCGCTTAACATAATCTGCATTATCACCTTATCTTTTTAAAGTAAAAAGCAAGACGAGACTTTTGGACTCGAAAATAAATCACAAGATGGAAAATTCATGAGCGCCACAAACATTTGTTTGGAGACTACTTCATGCATAAAGCAGAAGAACGGCTATAACATTATGTCAAATTATTTAAACTGTCGCTTAACACATATAAAGGTGGTTCATAAATATTTTTGACATAAATCTCGTTTTCTCGGAGCCAACCCTGCAGGAGTCACGCGTCCGTACAAGGCAGACGGAATGCCTGCACGCGAATCTTTACGACGTCGGATAACAATAAACATCACGAGCTTTTTGTAGCCGTCCGCTACTTGGTAAGCAAAAACGTGGCGTAGACGGCTAAAGCACTGAAGTTGGACTATTGTGTTTATATTATAGAGAAAATCGTGGATACGTATAAGGATTTAGGGCTTTGTATTGAGATATTTCTTCGGGATTGTTTGCGAAACTGTGAAATATTTTGGTCATAAAATATAGGGGGCTTCTCGTTATGCATTTATAGTCAGCAGTGAAGAAGGGAAGTATGTTGTAAAAGGAACGCTGAAACGAAAATTCCTTAATTTAATGTGTCATTTATAGGCAAAAAGTATTGGCGTTTGTGCAGTGTTTTTAGTTGATCGTGTATTTAAAATAGCGAATAGAGAAGTATGGAGACCTCGCCACTTAGAGTAGTATGGGTAACTCACTATTTGGTCTAAGCTTAGAAATTAAGGTAGGTAAACCAGGAGTTGAACATTGCTCTTGTCAGTCCCAAAGAGACGCGACATTCTGTCTACAGCTCGTTAAACCAGTAGTTCGGTTTGGTAGTTTAATTGCTAATGCAGCTTTACTTCTGTTGCAGGATGCCTGGGTGCTTTATCAGCGGGGGTAGCGCTCGCGCTGTCGCCGGTAACGGTGGCGTTGTGCGTGCGGAAGTCCACGCGGGTGACGGCCGTCGTGGGAGGCCTCGTCGCGGCCCTCGGCTGCCTCTTTACCTCGTTCGCCACGCAATTCCACCAGCTCTTCTTCAGCTATGGTGAGTATACCTTCTTTAGTAGAAGAACTACAAAGGCGCCGCCACGCCGAAACGAATAACTTGCAGTGCGGCCGCAAAGAGATACTGCAGTAGTATTTGTATTGAATCAACGCAGGCAAAATACTACTGCCGTATCTAACCGCGCCCATGACAGCGACTGCACCAGCGCGTTGCTCGCTCCAGTGTGCCCGGGCCATAAAATTATATTGGGCAGATTTATGCAAATGATTGTAATGATAACCGCAAACTGGAAAGTTAAGCCTGGATTGCACCCCATAGGATGGGAGAACGAATTGCATAGTCTGTCCACATTGTTCGAAACCGATTAATATCTGAAGACTGATGTTTTCTGATTTAAGTCCTATAATAATATTATGAGCCGTTTTGTAAATATGCAAAACTACTCAAATATTGCGTCAAAGGATCTAGGTTACACAGCACTCAAACTGAATTAAATTAACGATGAGCCTAATAATACTAAAATTTCGTAAGAAATCCGGTCCAGGACGTGCGCGTACACTTGCATTAACACAGAATTAATAATTGGAACGCACCTGAAACCGCAGCGGGCGCTTCTGACAACTCAATTTATTTCATCAGATTCATATCCGAAACCCGTTTTAGTGAACTTCAAAGGTATCCGCTAATTGGGTCTCTGTGTAAATAAGCGGATTTTTACATACTCGTACAGACAAAAATAGAGTCCTGAATATTTACTGAAACGAGTTATTTATCAAATAATCTTAAAAATCTTAAATCTTCCTCAAACTTAAGAAATTGAAAATATTATAACTTTATTTATTTCAAACGCCTGAATTATTTATATCTAGATTCTCAGAATTTGAAGTTAAATTTCAATGTAGTAAATAATTCTTAGAAATAATTCAGCGAAACGAACTCCGCTTCTACGGATTGGCTGGCGGACTATTATCGAATAAAGCCACAAATCGGATCAACGTGGCGTATTTTATTCTCAAAGTAATACATTATGGTAGATTCATATTACTTACTACAAATCCTGCGAATATCGCCGCATGTTCACAAGCTAAAGTATTTCATAGAAGATATTATAATGTTTAAGCAAACTGCATGCGTACTTACATGCCACACTCTGAGCTAGTTCTATCTTCAAGGATAACACGTTGGCGCCCGGCAGAACGCGGCATTAGCATTTAAATTGGGACGCTACCGCCTCGTTACAGTAAAGTGCTTCACTTTGGTTCTTGCAACTAAGGAGTTTTACTAACCCATGCATCGATCCCATACAACCAAAACACGATTAAGTACCTACTTGAGTATCTATTTAACAATGCATTGTTGCAAAAATAAATTCATAACGTAATATTTGTAAAGGGTCAACATGTATTTAAACCTTTTAGAAACATTATGTTATGAATTTGTTATTAATATTCAATTAGCGCATCTATGTAGTTATACCTGAATATTTGGAACTACACCCCTGAGCGTACTATGACGGTGTTGGGGTTTGATTCAATAATCCGAACAATAAGTTTCTGACAAATCTTCTGAGATCACACGGGACTCCAAAGCATTTACCCTAAAACAGGGTCTAAGCCAACGGCAAACATAATCCGAGGTCCTTTATTCGTGTATTATTCAAAAGAAACTATAGACTTTTTAATAATATCTACCTCTCTAAAACAGTGCAAGATCAGCTAACTTCCACTATCACTGCAATAATTATCAACAAGACTTGATGCTATGTAATGCTCGCAATCTTCAGGAGAACCAGTCTTTAAGTTATATCGGAAATACTGATTGTCTATGTTGGCACTAGCAACACCACATTATGAGGTAAACTTTCACAACCACATTACAGTAGATCTACACGGCTAACGATACCAAGGAGATCGTATTATGGTTAGATATCGCCCTGTTACATGGTTAAAATCACGATAGCACTAGAATATAAACCGACTTTCGATTGGTATTGCGAAGACCACTGCAAATGCAACGAGCAATGAATGTGCGAGTAACGATGGGCGAACAACGATAGCAGTTTGCACCAACCGTAACATAGACAATAACACAATAACTGTTATGATACTGGTAACTGACGTGAACTAGAAATGGGCCAAAATCGAATTGTTTTTCAAATAGAATTAACTCGAGTATCTACTCGAATGTGAAATGATAAGCATTCGAATAAAATGAACATGAGAAGCAGCGTGATAGCATTACTTTTAATTATTAAAATCAGGAAGCTTTGATTCTTCGCTTGAAATTTTATTCCGAATAGCGATTAATCAATCCAAAACACAAACACTGAGTGTAGGTATGACGCTACTAGGACAGTAGTTAAACTATAGTGCATTAAAGCTGAAACTAAAAGGGTTTATTTTTTTTGTTTTTTTATTTTATAGGGTTTATTTATTTACCCATTATGGGGATCAGTAACATAGCTATGTAGGTAGATAGGTACCTACTTTGTCATGTCTGTCTGACGGAATAAATTCCCTGTGTAACTAGGTTAAACAACCAACGCTAAAATATCACGGAATTAACAGAATAATCGGATTTTATGTTTACTCTACTCCTTTTCTTATACCCACATAAGGTACCTACGTCTTATTTGTTTTCCTATTTCTTTTTATTACGTCCTGGGATGAAATTATTTACATTTATGTCATAGATACCTTTATTACCTACCTACTCAGTTTCTCCTGCTAATAGGTACTATTTTATTAAAAAAACGAATTGGTTGTCTCGATTTTAGATACCTGTTTCTCATTTCTAAATGAGCCATGTTTATTTGTCAACACCACGAAGGGCTAATTAAAATAGTTATACAATAATTGCCGATTCCCTAGTTCGAACTAGACTAAAATTAGAGGTTTAAGTTAGAGTCTATTTTTTAACAAAACGTTGATAGCTCTCAGTCATAAATCAATTCATTAAAGAGCCATTATTTCAAACACTATAATTATTATTTATTAGAAAATATCGCAAGCACAAACCGATAAATAAGATTTATCGGTTTATATTCAATACCTAGAAGGGATCTAGCAAAAGCGTTTCATGAAAAGAAAATAGACGACAACGTCTCGATACCACAATCTGATGCAGCTTTATCTCAACAAAGACCGCTTACTGAATAAACATGATTGCAATGTCTAATGCTATTGAACAGCTTGTACACACTACTAAGTCTTGTTGGTGTTATAGGTATTTCTCACGGCTTTTTCACTCGTATTTTAGCCGACTTAGTTCTGTTTGTGTTTTGCCACAATTTAAGGACCGTACTCACCACGAGCATTCGTTTGCAATCGTTTGTTGCGCGAGCATTTCTAACGCAAACGCGCCTTTATTTGTAAACAAAACATTATTTTGCGAGCATAGCTTCTAGAATTTGATTCAAAACTGTTCAGTTCGCGAATGTGCCATGTGTAATAAATGCTCGTAAACCCAAGCAAAGCGAATGTTCGCGGTGGGTACCCGTCCTTTGTCTATTCTAGAACAATGCTGAGGGTTAATTCTGTGTAATGTATGTAGCATGTGAGTTGTGACTGAGTTTCTACATTAGTTACAGTGACAGGGGCTGCTAAAAACAGTTTTTTGGTCTTGTGAACAATTTAGGTAGATACCTACACTTACACATGTATGGAATAGGCTCGACATGTGGAAGTAGGTACTTCGGTACTTTACTATATAAAAACACCTTAAATGAGTAGGTAGGTTATAATTAATATGTTAATCTAAATACGTAACTTAAAACTAGTATCAATTTAACTGCACACATAGATAAAACGTTGGGTATTATATTACTTAGTAATAATTTGCATTCAAATGTAATCAATCAGGAATATGTAATTAACCATAAATCTATCGTTGAGTGAGATATACCTCCCTCCCTAAATGGCTGACTAACCGTTCATTTTGTTCTGTGGACATCCTTGAAGCAAATTGGTAGTCACGTAATATGAGAATGAAAAGATGATTTGTCACACGTCAAATTACTGCTCCCCTTGAGAATCCTAACAAGCGGTGATATCCTGGACGAGGTGGCTACATCAACTTTTCTAGTATAATATACTCAAGTTGCAACGTTGAAACAATAAAATTAATTGCAATAAAAGCTTCCGGAAATATGTGTGGCGTATTCAATTTCAGAATGACCTATTTCGTAGACCCTCGTAGACGCGTAGCAAAGTTTCTGTTGTCTGTGCTCGTAGCGAGCTACGAGGACTGGGGATATTTTTTATGCAGATTATCAGAATTGTTAGTGATGATTAACCTACATGTGTATAAGAATAAAAATGTGATAAAATGAAGAAGAGCATTAATTATTGTCTTGTTTGCTTTTGATTATTTTTGAATCACCTATTTGATATACCCATACCTATTTGATATCATGTTAAGGTACTCTCTGTATCAACCTAAGGTTTAGTTTAGCCGTGCTGTCTCTTCACTTAGCTTCTTGATTGTCCATTGTGCTTGGAAGCCTAAGGTAGAATGGTAGAAATTGTACCTACAGTTATTTCTTCTCGTAAAAATAAGATATATTTATACATTTTTTTTTTTTATTAACTTGATAATGAAATAAGCAAGTAAAATGTTTTTGGCTTGACGGTTTGGGTGTCGGAGGATGTAATGAATGTTGTCTAGTATTTTTTGTGCATTATGTAATTAAACTTATAATTAATAGACAGATTAAAATCACTAGGTAGGTAATATCTGTAACAATAGGTATATGTAATAAAATCTGTAATAAGTAATATATCTGTCAATAAATAACTTATTTTCAAAACGATAGATAGGTAATTATAATATTATGATTACAAACATTGGTTATAATTACCTCTTACCTTTGTCTATTGACTAAAATATGACTATTAGACAACTTGCACAGGCCCTTAAAATACTAATTGATTTTCCGCGTACCTACACTGAAAACTAGATGTTATTCACCTTCAGATGACATTTTCTAGTTAGGATGTTAGTATAACTTTTAATACTTATATATATCTCAGGGACGGTGGTAGGTGTGGGCGTGGGCCTGACAAGAGACTGCTCAACGCTGATGGTGGCGCAATACTTCAAACGAAGACGAGAGCTTGTCGAGATATTTATCGTCAGCGGCAGCGGACTGGGCATCGCCGTTATGTCCACGTTCATCAAAGGTGCCATAAGGTAAATATTGACATTTCTTGGAAGAGCCACTGGAATATGGAGTGATCTGAATAAGTTTCGGGAACTAGTTAGATATGTAAGGACTTGTTTGTTCACATCCTATAGCGATTGAAGTTTTACAAAGCGCAATAGGTACCTAATGTATGATCATTTTAAATACCTATTACCTACTTAGGAACCAAGCTTTAGAATTTATCAAATTGGTATGAAATAAAAATCTTTTGGGTATTTAATTACTCAATATGTAAGTTTGCAGATACCTAGGGTGTGAAAATAGCTAACATACCTACATTAGTTAAATTTTAACAAACTTTCAGAGCGATCGGCTGGCGATTAGGACTGCAGGCTGTGACAGGAGTAGTATTCGCTACCTTCATTCTGGGCACTTTTTATCGATCAGCGTCCTTATATCACCCACAAAGAAGAGCGATATTGCACCTTAAGAACCAGAACAAAATCAAACGGAAGATGAAAGACAGGAACAAAAGCGATGACCGGCAGCCATTCTTCGATTTCTCCACGCTGAAGTCAAAAACAGTGAGGATCTTGCTCATGTCGACCGGGATATCGGCGTTTGGTATCAATACGCCGATATTCTATTTGGCTTACCATGCTGAAGAAGAAGGTACTTTTATATGATTGGTTGTTTTTTTTTCATATGAAGTCCATGGGATTATAGCACTATTACAATAAGGTACCTCCCTCCCCTAAAAAAACTAACGAAACCTCCACCGCCTCCATCTTCCAGGTCTCGGTGATACAGTAGAACTCCTACAAGCGTACCTCGGCCTGGCCTGGGCGGTAGGATGCGCGGCGTTCGGCCTGCTGGTCCGCCAGAACTCGGCTGAATGTAGGATCGCCCGCCAGTACCTCACTCAAGCGGCTGTGTTCGTGTGTGGACTAGCGACTATGGCGCTGACGGCTGTTGAGGGTTCCTATAGAGGATACGTCTTGTTCGCTTGGGTTTATGGTAGGTACCTGATAAGTTTATGCGCCTGAGAAGCATGAAGTTGTTTTAGATATTAAACTTAGTTTTTAGTGTGATTCTTTATAACTATGGTACCTATACCTATTGGTAAATCGTATGTGCCTACTTAAACATGTCTTAAATGATCATAACAAACTAAGTAGGTGGGTACCAAACCTTTACGTTGCAAGTCATTTATCATATTCTTTCCGATAACAAGGGTCTGTTAATTTTTGCATGTATAAATTATTACATGAAAATGCATCTGCGAACCAGTTATTTCTTTTTTACAATTTCTTCTTCCTTATTGTTAAAAATATTACCTTCCTTTTACTTCCAGGTATATTCTGCGGAGGCTACCACTACTCGCTAAAGATGTACACCTACGAGCGAGTGCGGTCACGCAACTTTGCGCGGACGTGGGGCTTCGTGCAGTGCTCACAGGCCGTGCCCATCGCTATAGGGGTGCCGCTTTCAGGTTAGATACAACCGAAACCATATTCGTTTACTCCTTGACCTAAGACCTAATTACCCATAATTATTGAAGTTTATAAGGGCAGTCATAAAAAATCCTATTAAATCTCCATAAGGTAACTTTCTGCTAAACGTTGTCGAAAGCTAAAAATAAAAACCAACACCTATTTTTAGGGTACATAAACGTGGGTTGCGGCGGCAAAGCGGGTTACTACTTCAGCTCTACTTGTTCTCTCATCGGATCCCTGTCTCTCTTCTGTATCGATCTTCATAGGCGCAGTGTAGCGCACAAACACACCAAGTATGTACAACTTATCTACCTAACTGGGTATTACCTGTCCAGTTCAACAGTCATATCAACATGGTAATGCACTAACAGGCTACCACAAACTACTCCACTCTTACGGGTAAACTAGTTGACGTAATTCTTATTATTTTTGTTGCTTGCAACAATGGTTAAAGGAAGGCCCCTAAACTGAAGGAGTTTTAACGTTAAAAGAACATGCAATACAATCCTTACCTCATCGTTTTGTTTTACTTTTTCATCGTTGAGCTTTTTAAATTGTAAATATTTTATACAATTTTTCGTACATTTGCAGAGAAAACGGTGGAACTGCAAATTGTGAGTCGACGTGCGAGCCATCGCGGCGCAGCCGTAGTCGCGAACGTGAACCGCGCACCGCCGCAGGCGCAGCCACCGCCTTAGGTAACTTCTTTTTAAAAGAGAATAAAACTGATTCTGACTAGGTAGCTGACCTTCATAGGAAATGTCAAACTATTCATTAAATGATAAAACTCAATAGTCCGGCCTGGTCACTGGCAAATTGCATTGCGCCGAAATATCTTCACAAAACCTCTTTCAGTTCTAGGAGCAGAATTCGTAGCACCAGGTCGTACGGGTCGCGATCTCCTATTGGACAGCATTAGGCCCGGTACCCTCGGCTCTCCGCCGCCGAATGTGCCGCCCGAGCTGACATGCATCAGCGAGGAAGGCGGCCTTGACCTCGACCTTGATCTGGATATACCAGAACATCTACTCGAGGACTTAGACTGCGGAGGTGATTGTATCACTAGTTGTAATAAGGTAATGACGATAATTTCAGCGGTATTTATATTATTTTATTGGTTGTCGAAAGGCTCCTTGTATGGGCATTATTTATTTCATTTTGCCTAAAAGTATTCAGCGATGAATTGGGTAGAGCAGTTATAACACGACTGGTTCTTACAGGTTCTACTTTCGTATATAAAATATGAATTGTGCTATGTAACATGCCTTAATAATCATCTATTCAGTTCCATGATGTCTGTGAGTAACCTGCAGTACCCAACTAATTTAAAAATATTGTCTCCAGGTTGAAAACTATTTAATGTTAAGTGAATACGAAAACAATCTGATAGCCGAGCTGCCGAACCTCAACGAGCGGCGTGGACGACGCTGGTCCATCGTAGTGGCCAACTCTTCGCCGCAAGCATCCGCAATCCCTGAACGCCCAGACTCACCAGAGATTCACACCAAAAACTCTATCAAGTGGAAGAAAAAGTGCCATAACCCAAATAATAGACTGATTACAGTGATCAACGAGCAATCACTCTGAAATGCTAGTGAAATAATTTTCAGACAATAAGTAGAAATAATCAGTTAGTGTACGACCTATAACCTCATTAATTTATTTGATGTGTGTGAATAGTAGCGTTTGTGTATTGTTCAAAATAATTTATTAAATTATTATTACAATTTTATTCTGTTTAATTATCTCGATTTGAGGTCTCCAGTGCAAACTCCAAACCTGACAATGTTCCTGTTCATGTTAAAACCAACTAAAACAGTTCATTAAGTAGTAGGTAAGGTAAAGTCAGCGTCAATAACATAAAGTGTTCAAAATTATCTAAGCAAACAAGAAAATTTTATTTTATAATAATGGCACAAGGAATGTTTTAAAATGGACACTGTAAAGGAGAACTATTATTCTGCCGAAATATTACCCAAGTGAGATTTTGTTTAAAAACAAATTGTTGTCTATTTGCCCACAATAAAATAAATAAAACGAAATAAATACAATGTAACTAAATATAATGTCATTGATATTTCTAAATAAACTTAATCTAAGTAAATATTAGTGAATACTGCACCAAAATACAAAGGAACACAATATAATTATTAATTACCGTTGAGGAACCACAATATCTTCTAAGAACTGGGCGAAACAGCGCATCGCTTGCAGCAGGGCAGCGAGAAGTATTGACAGAGATAAGCTGAGCAACTTCTGGTTCTCGGTATTTACAATTTCGTTGTTCGCAACAGGAACTAAACTTTGGCTCGATTCTACACTAGGTATACTTGAATAATCACAATCAATGTTACGTTTTTTTGTACCGACAACCTTTTTCTTATTTTTGCCTTTAGATAACGCACGAACATTGTCGACATCACATGTCAGATCTATCACAATATAATCCGAAACTTTGTTATCAACATTCAGATCTTTAGGCTCCGCCGGGTGAGACCCGACACCTGCATCTTCAATAAAAACACTTACATGATTAACAGCGGTCGAACAGCTCGGAATCTCATTCCTGTGCTCAGCACAATGAGGTTCTATAGTTAGGCACTTCGTTATTACTTCTTGTTTAACGTCTACAATTGAACTTAAGTTTTTACTTACGATATCATTATTATTAGAACTTATGTTAAGTTTGAGAGAGTCGTCAGTTTCCTCAGATGACATACCACTGTCATTGTCTTCGAGAGCGTCTATGTCTTCTCGATCATCGTTTAAATTATTTTGTTTAATAATATCGATGTTTATCTTAGTGTTACCGAAGCTGCCGTATGAAGGCGACATGGGGGTGACGGCAGTCGATTGTTGTAGTACCGTGCCCGCATCGGGCACGGCCTCAGGTCAGGAGATCTTAGCGCAGCTGATATTACCCTTTATGACGATTGTACTTGAAGTTGATTCTTGGGCCCCATATATGCTATCCATGTCCGACAATGATGCATTGTCCAATGAACTGCCATCGTCGAGCAGAAGCTCTGACCGTAAACCCTGAAATTCGAATTAGAAAAATATGATTACTGGCAGAAATATAAGCATTCGTAATGGTTGATATGGTGTACAAATATACTGAATTTACCTCAGAAAAATATTGATATTCTTTTTCAAAAGTCAGTATAAACACACAAAATATTGCTGCTAATATGTTGCTACATAGGGAAGTCACGATGAAACAGAAGTAAAGTGTGCTGGAACCATCTAAACATAAAAAAATATTAGTTAAATTGAAAGTAGTAAGAAGAGCCATAATAATGTCATATTTATTCTTTATTGATCTAGAAAATTCGATCCCCAATTTATGTAGGTGCGTACTTAGTGACTTTTTACAGGATGTATGCAACACTTTTATGGGTTGTGGATCAATGCCGACGCTCCCGTTATTCTACGATCTTCGTATGCGCAGTATACACATAAAATTTTTGAAAATATGTGTTAGGTACTTACTCAATGGCAAAAATGACGTTACAGTCCCAAATATTGCCATTAAAACTAAAATAAGGAAGCTCAAATTGGCAAGACATTGCCTAAACACTGTTAATTTTTTGTCGTAAAACAGAGTCGAGATATAAGTCGTGAGGATGCACTGAAACAACAAACATTCGTTAAATTAGGAGGGTCTTTAAGGGCAAGCAAAATCTTATGCTTGGGATTTAACCACGGTGTACGATTGATATAAGACTTATAATGGGACTAGTTATGCCCGCGGCTTCGCTCATATGGACTTAGAGTAACAGAAATAAGTATTGAAAACTATAGCATAACGATCCTCCAAGTGAACCTAGTTACTCTAATTAAAGCAATCCCTTGGTAAACTGTGAAAGAAAACCGAAATAACATTGCTCATCTCCATAGCAAATAGCGTGATAATGTAAAGCCTATAGACTGACCAGACCAGTAAGGAAATTTCAAAGAAATTTGAACATAATCTATGCAGGAGTAAATATGTGATGCTGATTTCATTATATGTTTAAATTAATAAGTTTATTAAATGTGCGAATTGTAAATCATAATTTTATAATGAGTTTTTTTTAATAGAAATTGTCGGTCACCTCACGCACAACCACAGATTACTGAATAGTTACTAACAACGGTATACGCGCTAACCCAAACGAGACGGGAAAGTATGTTGTACCTATAGCTCACTAAAATTAATTTAGCAAGTCACATTTGCCAACATTGTAATTGCTCAATCCTTATAATCAAGATCAATTACAACGTAATTTTTGAAAGTCGCTATACAAGATATTATAGTAAAGCAAATAATTTATTTACATACCTGCATCCAAATGTATAAAGTGCCAAATCCACATATAAAAATATTCAATGCTGTGAGGCAATGATTATCCACCTGCAAAGAATTACAGAAGTTATGTGTTACTTTACTCTACACATATTTAAGACAATTACTTCATGCTCATAAATATTTAAAACTAGGAAACGCCCCAAGTTACAAACAATGATGAATGTTACAGATATATTTGTTAACATTTTCTATTAGAGCAGTTTATTTTTAAGTTAGTTTTAGTTAGTAAGATGATGATTATACACATAATTATGCAATTTAATTTACATAATGCATTGTAATGAGAACCTTCTTATTGTACTGAAAAAAATTAACACCTTAGAACAGCTTTGAGTATTGTATAATGCTACCATTTTCTAACACTATAAAAAATAATTGTTTACAGTCTGTCCCTGAAATGCTTGTTCTAGTCTGTTTATCAATGATGATCTTACCTTAAATAGGAAAAGGAAGAAATATACCAGGAAGCCCAGAGAGAGGAATGAGGCTGAAAAGGAAGCTATCCTATTTGCAAATGAAGTAACATTTGGATTTGGTGTTAATGAGCCGAGTATATGTATTTGCTGGTATCTGTCATATAATATTTTGCCAGCTGTAAAAAGACACATTGTTAGCACAAAATTATTAGTACTTAATGGTATAAAATTATAGATTATAAAATGAATGATGATAAGAAGAAGGCACCATGAGACTATTACTCCCGGTTTCATGCAAGAAACTGGCTTATGGTTGTTCATAATTCAATCAACCAATCACAGGTTACATACTCTCGCCCCTTTGTAGGATCATTTTTAATGAGAGAAACCGGATGTTAGAGTTGTTTGCCAAAGATTCCGAATACAAATAATATTTTCAACTCTAATTCTTAAAGCTGTTAATTTTACCCAGGATGGTGAAGGCTGCAAGTGGGTCCATCAATGGATATTTTTTTTTGAGTAGTATCTTAAACTATGTATTCTTATATATAATATTATTTCCTGCTTTTTGATTTAAAATTGCACATATAATTCATAATGATGAATTTTTAAACGTAAGTAAACATAAACACAAAATATTAGATAGTTAACGGTTTGTAATATGCCAAATAATTACTTCTATGATAACCATAGAACTGAAATTTTTACCAATTTTATTAAAAACCTGTTTTTTAATTGTGACAACTAAAATAGAATGAATAAACAAAAAGATTAATCAAATTTTGTCTTAATTAAATTTCAACTTATTAAGTAGCTGGTTTTGTTCCGATTAACTAAATCAGCTCATAGAGATAAAGCAGTCATGGTGCATTCATATTATTGCATCTAACATTATTTCAACACTGACTTTATATAACATAACATAAATCCCTCTCACCAATTGCTCCGCTGGCTATGAACAAAAAAGCAAGGCCAGTATCCAAAGAATTTGTATCTTGCGAAACTTGGAAACACAGACTGAAACATAAAAAAAAAAATTACTAACGCATTCCAAATGAAAGTGAAAGTAGCAAAGAATGTATTGTAAGTTATCCAAAGAAAGCAAGTAGACTTCAAAACATTGCTCCCAAAACTTGTGGCGTGAACGTGCTACCAGAGTGGCACAATTTATTGAGCAAATAGACATTAGATTTAGTTTTTATTTGCGAATAATTGCTCTATAAAACATAAATCTCAAGTTTCCAACATTATGTCTATTATATTAAAATGATACTTACGATACAATAAACGTAGATGTTAGAATGATCAGGCCACACTTAAATATCAACATATTACGCTAACAAAATAAATTAAAATTGAGACACTAATAATGCACTCGAATACAGGAACACTTCGTCTTCGTTTCTAAAATATACAAACTTACAAAGGCAAAGGCAAGTAGGCAACCCAGGCAACCTTTTTGAATTTGACATTGACAAATGACAGATTAAATTGAAACTAAGGCTTTTAATATCTGCATTAGAGAACGCATATTCTCTATTTCTTAATTATTCATTTGTCTTTACAAAGTCGGACTTTTTTTTTTTTTTTTTATTGAATTAGGATCTCCAACTAAAGATATACACAAACATGACATATAAATAATAGAATAGGAGACCACAGCATGCACAATAAAGTTTAGAAGTTAAAAAACTAGCTAACCAAGTAACAACAAACAATTTATACTTCAACATAAGAGCTCTGTCTGTTCACTAGACTGTTTTTTAACGTAACCGCCCTCGTAACGAGCCGTGTTCAGACCGATGATGACCGATCCCGAAGTCACGCGACAGTATTTTACCACTACACTCTGGAGATGGCACGCGACGTTGAGCTTATGCGGGCAATTGAAGAGAAACCATCTAGCTATCAGTAATATTTTTATTCTCTCTAAGGATACATACAATAGATGTAGATCCCTTGTCAATAAAAGAGTACCTATCATATTAATTAATTATCTTCTATTTTATCTACTCTGTACTCAATATTCTTATACATATACAGGGTGTCCGGTTTTCAATGGATTATCTTGAAATAGGTCATGGTAGAACTAATGACTAATCTGGAAAAAAATACAAATAAAAAAAAAACCAAGTAGTACCAAAGATATGATTCATTTAATAAGATTCGTTGTTTTTTGTGACCTTTTTTTACATTCTTGTACACCACGACCACGAATTAATGAATTCCGTCGGTTTTTTATTGTTAACGTAATTTACGTTAACTAAGCTAATAGATAAGTAATCAAAAATAGGGCTGCTATTAAACGGTTTTGAAAAAAAACAACTTGAACTATGTTCTTTTGAAAAAAATCGTGAACAATTTTCTTTTCGACCAAGTTTAAACGTCCGTAGCTTAAAAAAGATGTAGCGAAACACAAGTGGCCAATAATTTTATAAGATTATGTGTTTATAGCCGATTTCAAAATGGTATGATTCAGTTTTGTACCTAATATAAATAGTGAATTATTGCTATTCGTTTTCAAAAGGAGCGAAATTTGGGTAAACAACAAAGTTTGAGATATTAGAATATTTATTTACATTAAATGTATCTGATCATTGGGGTTTAGTAAAAAACAACATTTGATATTAATTACACTGTTTTTGACTGCTAAGCATGAGGTTTTGGGTTCGATTGCCAGGTCGAGCAGTGTTATTGGGTAAAGTGTTACGATGTGCAAACTTTGTTGTTTAACCAAATTCCGCTCCTTTTGAAAACGAATAGCAATCATTCACTATTTATATTAGGTACAAAACTGAATCATACCATTTTGAAATCGGCTATAAACACATAATCTTATAAAATTATTGGCCACTTGTGTTTCGATACATCTTTTTTAAGCTACGGACGTTTAAACTTGCTCAAAAAGAAAATTGTTCACGATTTTTTTCAAAAGAACATAGTTCAAGTTGTTTTTTTTCAAAATCATGTAATAGCAGTCCTACTTTTGATTACTTATCTATTAGCTTAGTTAACGTAAATTACGTTAACAATAAAAAACCGACGCAATTCATTAATTCGTGGTCGTGGTGTACAAGAATATATATATATATATATATCTTGGTACAACTCACACACGGCTATCTGATCCCAAGCTAAGCAGAGCTTGTGTTATGGTAACCAGACAACTGATATACATACTTATATAATTTATAAATACATACATATTATAGATAAAAAAAGAAGAAAGAAAGAAGTTAGAATGTAAAATAAGGTAACAAAAAACAATGAATATTATTAAATTAATCATATCTTTGGCACTACATACTTGTTTTTATTTTTTAATGTATTTTTTTTCTGAATCGCCATTAGTTCTACTATCACCCATTTCAAGATAATCCATTCTTTACCGGACACCCGATATGTATATTATATTCATACCGCGGTCTTCTACTTTTTTGTATGTATGATGATGATGTATGTATGTTTTTGATATCTGTGAAAACTTTTAATTGGCTTTGTTTGCTACTAACGTAATAGTTTTCCGAAAAAACTAAATTAAAGTACTTTTTTTTTAAATATCGTTTCGTTTTTATTAGGCTTTAGGACAGCTGTCTCACTGCTTTTATAGGCGATAAATGCGTATGTTCAAGGACCCAACAATAAAAAATATAAATAAGATTATTTTGCAAAAATATAGCGACTAGTTTTTCATGAAATATTTTACATTTTGCGGGTTATACCTTGAAATCAAATGACAAATTCTTTAAATTGGCAATGGCAACATCAAGTCTGAAAGTCTGTTAGTCAGGAGACAGAATGGCGGGATTTGATTGTCAAAGTCAATAAAATAAAGTTTGTTATTACTGTATGAATTTATCAATTTTAACATTTACTTACTAATATCAAGCCAAGCAATGTCTTCTTTACAACCTATTCACGCCTTGAGTTTAGGTAAGTGTTTATTTGCCTATCTTCCTCTCATAAGATTAAATCTCGTAGGTTGAGGAGAATGCCTGAGCCAAGTGGCAAACAAATAAATAACAAAACGCTATAGATGAAGACCTCCGGCATCTGGTGTGCTGACGCTAGTTCGACACACAGAAAGACGACCCACTGACCACAGAATGACCCAAAAGGAACATTGACGTCACTTGAATTGAAATAAATGGGTTGTGCTTCATCATCATAATATCAGCTGAACGGCGTCCACTGCTGGACTTGTGCCTCTCATAAAGATTGTAACCATGTCCGGTCCTGCAAGTTTCCGGTGAATTTCGCTAACTATCAAAAATGTCTGAACTATTTTGGGTGAATTTCTTTAGGTTTATTCGAATTAGGTACTTATTTGTATAGATTTTCTTTAAGATCATTTTAGATGCACACCAAACAACTTACCAGAATTGTCCACCAAGTCTGATTAGTGAGGAACAATCTTATTACATGGGACTTAGGGATTACATATCCCTATACAAACTGGTGTTTTCTACAGTTTAGTTAGAATATCTAAAACTTATTTTCTTAAAACACATGAAAAATAGTAGGAACCTTCCATATTTTGATAACAAAATGGTTCCTGGTATGGTCCAGACCTAAAAAATTATGAAGAGATATAAGGTCATGTAATTTTGGCTTTGTGTGTCTTTTACACCTTTTATTTAACATGGTCTAGATCAAATCTAAATGAATCTGGTTCGTCTATGAAATCTAAATCAGTTAATCAGGTAAATCGTAATAGTAGGCTATAGAAAAAAAAAACTAGAAACTTTGTGTTATTTATCTTATTAACTTCTTCACAATAATTATATTTTTACAGATTCAGTTCAGCAGCAGGCTTTCATCAAATATTTTCACTCTCTACCAGAGGTAAGTTCTTCTTTTATTTGAAAATCACCTATAATCATAAATTCTCATGATTAAAGGTGACAGATTCCAGACAGGAATAAGTATGTGGCTGGTATTTATAACACATTTATTCCGAATCACATCCACTTTTTTTTTAAAGTAATTGTAATTTTAAGTTTTTTTATTATTACATTATTTATGACTAGGTAATTAAATAAATTATAATAGTAAAGGATATTTTAATTTATTACATTTGCATGACTAATGTCTCTAAAACCATGATGCAATTTTGCTCTTTGCCGTGGAGAATTTATTTCCAATAGATTTCCAGAACCCTGTTGATTCAGTAACTGCCTCTATTGGTGAGATTTCAGTACTAGGAGTTTGTGCTGAAATCAACTGTAAATCATTATTTTGTTTTTTAGCTATTGGCTGTTCAATTACTTCTGAAGGTGAAGAGTAGGTTTGTGATTGACCATTATTCTTTGGAACTGTTGTTTGTTCTTCTTTTGGGTATTTGAAATGTTCTGAGTCTTGACTTAATTGCTCTAGATTTTTTTGATCAAAATTTACTTGCTGACCAAAATCTTGCAAGTTTTGTTGTTCCAAGTTATCTTGCTTTCCAAAACCTTGCAAGTTTTGTTGCTCCAAATTATCTTGCTTTCCAAAATCTTGTAAATTTTGTTGCTCTAAATTTACCTGCTGTCCAAAATCATGAAAGTCTTGTTGCTCTACATTTACCTGCTGGCCAAAATCTTGCAAGTTTTGTTGCTCCAAATTATCTTGTTTTCCAAAATTATGTAAATTTTGTTGCTCTACATTTACCTGCTGTCCAAAATCCTGCAAGTTTTGCTGCTCTACATTTACCTGCTGCCCAAAATCTCGCAAGTTTTGTTGCTCCAAATTGTCATGCTTTCCAAAATCTTGTAAACTTTGTTGCTCTACATTTACCTGCTGCCCAAAATCCTGCAAGTTTTGCTGCTCTACATTTACCTGCTGGCCAAAATCGCGCAAGTTTTGTTGCTCCAAATTGTCAAGCTTTCCAAAATCTTGTAAATTTTGTTGCTCTACATTTACCTGCTGCCCAAAATCTTGCAAGTTTTGTTGCTCTACATTTACCTGCTGCCCAAAATCTTGTAAGTTTTGTTGCTCTAAGTTATCGTGCTTACCAAAATCTTGTAAACTTTGTTGCTCTAAATTTTCTTGCTGACCAAATTGTTGTGAGCTTTGTTGCTCTAAATTATGCTGCCCATGTGTGTTTTCATGATGTTGGAAATCTTGGTAGTAATTTTGTGTATGTGTATTATTTGCTGCAGTATTTTCATCCTGATTATGTGTTGTTTCTGAGCTTACTGGCGTATCAGATGGGTATTTATCGGGTTTTAGATCTGATAACACTTCAGGGCCAATATCTCCGCGACCGACATCTAGAGAGCTTTCTTTCCCCATCTTAGTGTCATTTGATTTATTTATATCTTTATCATCAATATGTGGTACCAAATCATAATTTGAGTTTCCATAAGAGTTCTGAGTGCTGGAGTGTACTTGTGAATCAGTATTTCCTTGATCCACATTATGTGTTAACAATGTTTTTTCGATGTTACCTAATTTATTCCACAAGCTGGTAAGAGGTGCGGTGTTTGGTGAAATTGTTTCAAAAGCATGTGAGTAGCTCTCTGTATTCGTAGTCTGTTCTTGTCTGTGGCTATTTGAGGAATACCAAATACTGCCTTCATGAAAATTATGCGTTTCTAGAAAAGAGCTTTCGTCTTTAAAAAATTGATTCTGATTAGTATGTAAGTTAAAATCACCATTATTTACATATCCAGTGTTACTTTGTTCATTAGTGTCTGGGATTTTGTTAACTTGTTGTGTACTTATAATCTGGTCAGAATTTGAGCTTTTGTTTACATTATGAACTGATTGAGACTGGTCTGAATTGCTCCCTGAGTTAAGATGCTGCTGATCTGGCCCTATCTGTTGCGAAACAAAATTCCAATTACCATTAGAATTTGTATGCTCACTGTCGAATTTATTTTGTTGTACATTTTGATTTGTTCCAAAGTCTAATTTATCCCATACACTCATTTGATTATTGTTATGTTTTTGTGATTGTTGCAAAAAATTCAATGAGTCATTGTTCTGTTGAAGTTGTGTTTCTTGCTGATTAAAGTTGTAGGATTGGTCATGGGTTTTCCCATTCTGTTGTTCCTTTTGGCTCTTGTAAATAATGTCCTGTACTTGTTGATCTTGAGAATTATTATTTAGTTCAAATTGGGAATCTTGTGTGTGTTGTCCGAGATCATCTAAATTAAGAGAGTTTGATTATTTTTTTACGCCATATAATATCATTTATTTTTAGTATGATTAATGAATTTGGGTAGGTAAATATCAGTATTTTGTTTTTTCTTTGTAGAATTGATATTTTTAAGGCAAATTACCAACCAACACCAACTTATAAAGAAATTAATCATAAATTAAATAATGCTATGCTTTAAACAAATATGAGCAGAATAGTGATTGTTTTATTTGCTTACAGTCTGACTGCAAATAGAAATCACTTCCACATTTGCGAAAATATAATGAGAAGCCTTTTGTGAATTATTACGCAATTAACGGAAGGTTTAAATTAAACAATGATTAGTCTTAATAAAGCCAGCCACCAAATTTGTAAGTATCGACATAATAGAATATGAAAATTAAAGAAATCAGGAGGGCAATTCTACTCTCTAAACTTTTAGTGATGCCTCTAAGTTATTGATTTTTTAAATTGTTTGTCGTTGATTGCGACTCGATTCTGAACGTTTAATTAGTAGAATTGGCCTTGTGAAATCAATATACAATACAGTTGATGATGAGATATTGGTTAAATAACAGAATACTTCTTTTATATTAATATATTCTTTTGTTAGTACGACTAAACACAAATGTTTATACTTATTATTAAAAATACAGTTAAAATAATAATAAAATATGTAATGATAAAATAATATTGTTTGCTAGTTTGTTATATTAATTATGAACCGGCGATTAACATCATACTGTATAATTTTAGTTAAAGAGGTTGTCATTTCTATTTTCACCACTTACTTCGATTGTTATGTCTTGTTACGTCTTGAGGTTTTTGAACCAACTCTGTGTATCTGTCGTCCCACTGATTTTGCGATTGTTGAGTAAGCTGCTCCAAGTTATCCCATGTGTTTTGTGTCTGCTGTCCAGCTTCTTGTTGATGTAAGTCTTCTACATTTTGTTGTTGTTGACCAAAATCTGCTAGGTTTGTACTTTGTTGCTGCTGACCAAGGTCTTCTAGATTTTGACTTTGTTGCTGCTGACCAAAATCTTCTAGGTTCTGGCCTTGTTGTTGTTGCTGACCAAAATCTTCTAGGTTTTGATTTTGTTGTTGTTGCTGACCAAAATCTTCTAGATTTTGACTTTGTTGTTGCTGACCAAAATCTTCTAGATTCTGACTTTGCTGTTGCTGACCAAAATCGTCTAAGTTCTGGCTTTGTTGTTGTTGATCAAAATCTTCTAGGTTTTGACTTTGCTGTTGCTGACCAAAATCTTCTAAGTTTTGGCTTTGTTGGGTTTCTTGATATTGATCAGTGTTATAAGAACGAGCCACGCGTATATGACCGTTCTCGTCACAGTCGACTCCGCTTTGATGTGAATGCTGGTACTGTGACCCAGTCGTCAATCTTTGAGATTGACCATCGTAATATGCACTTGATGCTGGCTTGATAACATAAGGATCTCCTTGACGCTCCCATGATTTATGATAAGAATAGGCAGATTGATAACTTTTAGGCTTTGTATTTAAGTTCTCAACTTGACTGTTTAAATCAGCCGCAGCGTTTGCACTGTGTGCTGCTTGAGTCAAGGAATCTGCCGTAGCTCCATGATATCTGCCTGCATTATATTGGGATTGATAACCATTTGAACTAGAACCTGAAGAACTTTCTTGCTGGTCAGTTCCGTATGAATATGCGTTAGCATTAGTGTGTGATGCTCCGTTGCGTTGTGTGTCGTAATTCAAGCGACTTTGACCAGACGTTGATTTAACATTAGCATTATATCCGCCGTAAGTCGATTGTGCTCTTTGAGAATCCACTCTGCGTGTGTCGTATTGGTCACTACCTGTGCGAGCTTGCCTTTCTTCGTATAGTTCACTATTCCTTGGGAAAGGGTTATCTGTAGTAGTAGGTGAGGGAATTGTATCATGTTTTTCCCATTCCTTACGGTAGTTGTACGAAGACTCGTAGTGCTTGGCGTTGCCAGGCCTGTACGCGGTGCGTTGGTTATCATTACTTAAAACTTCGGCATCACTGTTTAGAGAATTTTGGTCTATTAAAGTAGATCCGTGTGTGAGATCGTACGATTGAGCAGCTACTGGTATGGCAACTCTCGTTCCTGGCCTTACAATAATTCTCACTGGAGTCGCACTTATTAATCTTGTGTTGACATTTGAACCATAGCCTCCAGAATGTGAATTTGCACTGCTGGTGTCATACGAGGCATGCTGGTGGTAACCAGACTGCGCGTTAAATCCTGCCGCGTGGCTTGATTGCCTACCGTAGTCATATTGGGCGGCTCCTTGTGTGTGATCTAGTGCCTGAAGATCATCAGATTGAAGATTAAGACCTGAGTATCCTGTCGCTGAGTGACCTGTCGCTTGATATCCATTGTGCCTCGAACTTTGTGATCGGCTATTTGCGTAAGCAGCATTATACTCTGAAGCTGAATGTGACGACTGCGACTGTGAGTCACCATAAGAATTGCCTTCTTGGAAGTTGCGCCCAGCGAGATTGCTGAGGTCAAAATGACCTGAACCATAGGTGCCTCTGGAGTTGGCAGCACTATAGACACTTCCAGTTCTCGTCCTAGCGCCATCACCTAACTCTCCTTCGACTTGCCGCACAAGGCCACTCATTTGATTTTGAGCTAAGGAGTCCATATTATGAGCGCGTTCGTAATTTCCGCCCATGTTACCTCTCTGAGCGCCATAAAAGCCAGATTTAGACCCATCATCAGAGGAACTTCTTGAAAATTGGAAATCTTCCTTTTCTTTGTAAAGCTCAGGCCTAGCCACTGCTAGAGCCCAAATTGCGCCGAAGATTATAAGACGCTGCATGTTGAAGTGAAGGTGCACCCTGAAATAAATAAAAACAAACTTAATTGATGCAATTTACGTTGAATTATATTACGTACAACAAAACATAATTATTTCCAACAAATTACAATTTATTTAGTCTGCGGTATCCCGTTAACTTTAAGTTAAAGTAGTGACTGTTCCTAAATTGCTTTAGGTTCATAAAAATTATTTCCTTTTTATAATTATGTTAATATTACTGTTAAGGTTCCACCTGCAGATGTTCAGTTACGCTGGCGTTAAATTTTATGCATGACGTAACTAACACCATTCTTTAATAGAGCGATTTGAAAACGAATCCAATTCATAAAACTGTTCTTATAACTATAACGCCTGTATTGGCTGAACGAAGGCGTAACTTGAAGTGCATAGTACAGCCACATTTCGCCAGCTATATTTATGTCACTTTGTAATACGCCAGCCTATTGCAATCAACCGGGCACAATTATAGATGAAAATCAACATCTACTGGAAATATCATTAATAGTTTTCCCTATCTGGGGATTGGACCCGAAAACGACGGTCAACAGACGCACAATTTTTTTTTTCATTATTGGTAGGACTTGAACCTATGTAATTTAAAACGTAAATTAATAAAATTAAATTTTAATCCAAGTATAATCAAGTGCAAACGTAGTGCAATCTTATATAATTATCTGCATAATAATTAATAAAAATAAACTGTTTTGTTTCGCATTAGGGACAAATACCGCGCAGCCTAAATCACTGAAAACCTGTTTATCTTTAGAGGGGTGAGGTACACTTGATAAAGAAATTACAAAAATCGATCCCAAAGTGTGTACGCCTGGAGTATTGAAAGGGGACAAGCAGATGATACGCTATCTACGAAATAATCGCCCTTTGACGCATAAACTATCTAGGTACTATAAATATGTAGGTAATGTTAACTTATAATTTAAATACACTACTCAACTGCTAAAATTACCATTAAAACCATTTCAATTTATTATTGTTAAATGAGATTTAAGTTCGTAAAAACAAAGGTTAAAGCAAAACATTGTTGAAAGTTAACAAAAACGGCGTAACTTACCTATTAACAATTAAAATACTGATCACTTGCACAATTATTACAATTTCACACCGCGACTACTGCGTGTCGCATACTGACATTGGTCGATCAGGCCGCGCCAATTTATTGAGCTTTAATATTCTATCTCCAGCAAGATAACCTCATGACCGGAACATGAGTGATCTTTTATTCTCAGAAGCGGGCTTGCAAATAAACTAAATCTCGAATCCAAACCTTGAGTGGCCCAAACATCACTGTTATTTATATTGGTGATTGTCAACACAGGTTTGTATTTGTATGTTTATTGACTCAGCGGTAAAGTGACTTCATTCATAAAGTTTCAACTAAGTTAATGCTTTAGGTATTACTCACTTTGTAACTATACTTGTTTCACCTGGGACTACAGTTCAACCTGCAACTTCTTTTAAGTACCTAAAGCTGCGAGTGCGCAGTGTAATCAATTATTTTACATCACTCTTAAAATTACGCCATAACTTTGTTAATTTATTGTGCACACAATATAAATGAATATTGCAGTATAAAAAAATATGTTTGCTTGTAAACCAAATAGTTTGTCCGACTGTATCAATACACACACATGACATCGATAAGATTTACCGAAATTCCAAGTTTCTGATTAGTTTGATAACCTTTTGCATATTCTTATCTTTCTCTCCGAATTAACTAATATGACACTTATTTTTCTCCACTTCGTGGAACATACGTAATCTTCGTAATATAGCTATTGTGTTGTAATACTTGGTTAACTCTATTTGAAAGTTTTTATTTATACAAAGCCAAGCATCAAAGCGCATAATTCCAAATATCCAAACGGCAATCCAGCTTTGCGATAGTGTGATTGCAGGTTACAACCTGGCATATTATACAATATTCTGCATTTTTCAAATGCACTTAATGTACCTATTATCTAAGTTAATCTTTTGAAATCACTGACATGCTCATAATCACTGTCGATCCAAACGGCCCGGATCCCGGATATATGAGTATAAACTCATATAGAATGTTTACAAATTATCTTCTTTCCGTCTCTGGTGTGACACAAGCACAACACAGATAGCCAGGAGCCAGTAAGTCCCTGACCCATATCTGTGGAAAGACTAATAATCTAAAGGTCAATTTTATTCTAATAACTAATAACATTCAAAATCCAGTCGTAATATTATCTCAGAAAAAAACAATATAAAAAAATTAAATTTTTAACAGATTGAAACCTAGATTACGATTACAGTGCAATCGTTCCTAAAAGTTCGTAAAATTTCCCTCCTGATAACACCCACTGGCAATGAGTGATTCTAAATTATATTCGTTTCTTTCCTGTATTAGGAGCTTTAACCCTGTAGGGGACAACCATTGGTAAAAACTGCAATGACATTAATAATATTAATATTAATTAAAAGCAAACAAGTGACATTGCTCTTATTTAAAAATGGGACATCAACGGAAGAGTAACAAGCATTGACACTTAATAAATTATATTATCAACAACAATATTTTATACGTTCTTGACTTGTTTATAATATTTTTTTCTGAGTATTTTATCAATAGGGATTTTTTTATAGTTTACGATAAAATGTTAAATCGTATTAACACCTTGACTGCGGGGGAACCTCGCAATCTGCTGGAGACGCTGGAGTTTATTTATTTACATTTACGTTGAACAATATTAAATTAGCTTACAAAAAAATCATAAAAAACATCATTGTGATTTCTACAGATAGAGATGAGCCATCTCAACAACCGCATAACTTGCCTTCTTGTATTAGATTTTTTATAGATAATTACGAGCAATGCGTAATCAATTTAATTGTATTAAAAAAAAAACTAAACAATCCTGTTTGAAGTAGTAGTTATAAAGGTACGCAAATTTTTCAGAAACCTGCTACGACTGTGAGGATTTTTGACCGCAATGATTACTACAGTGTCCATGGAGCTGACGCAACAACTGCTGCCAGAGAAGTATTTTCCTCAGTGGCAAATATTAAGAAGATGGGCCTTGAACCGAATCGCCTCGACTACCTCGTATTGTCGAAGGGCAATTTCGAAATTCTGATAAAAAAGATTTTATTGGTAAGTCCACATATTATCATCAACATACTTGATTCGTAAAAGTAATAAAGCGTCTTTTGTTGTACATAACATGTTCAGTGTCAAATGCTCTATAGATATAAAAGAACATTGAAGTATGTGTCGCACTTGACGATATGTTGAAGATAAGGTCAATGTTGTATTTATATTTGAACACCTAGATAGTAGCTAGTTATCCGTTTCATATTTTAAAAACCGAAATAGGTCATAACTAAAAATATCCTAATTATTTACAAAATAATTTGTCGAAATGGCCAAACAAAGAATTTTTTTGCCATATTTTTCCACATCTTTTTTAGCAAATTTTTTGAATATTTGCCAAAACGTTATAAGTAACAACTTAATAAGAAAAAAATGGTAAGATCTAAACACGAGGATGCTGCAACGTATTCGCGTAATGACACGTGACATTAAACTTTATCTAAGCTATCCCACGTTTATCAGTTGGTCTCTTGTAAACATGGATCATCTTATACACGTTTTAATTGTTTCACACTACTGTTTCTCACTAAATTATACATAAAATGTAGATAATATGGACATTGCGCATACATGTAAATTCACATGATTTTGCATAAGATGACTATTCGAGATATTACATAGGTTAATATTAGATAAGTATCAATAAGGTACATAATACTGTAGGTAATTTACCTTTTCAGGGTTTCGTAACAGTCACTACAGTCAGTCACATCCAACCTCCGAACTGCGTAAAACTAAAAATTCTATCGTGTTTTTTCTAAGCTTTGGATTATGAAACAAATCGTCAAAGAAATACATACAGTAAACACTAAATTTTATAGTTCCACACAGAGAATTTATTATTTTATATCTCACAGGTGAGGCGTTATAGAGTTGAAATATACGTGGCAGAAGGTTCAGTAAAAGGAAGCGATTGGTCCTTAAAATACAAAGGATCGCCTGGATATTTGTCTCAGCTGGAAGAAATACTTGGCGAAGGGTTGGGAGCCTCAGAGGAAACGACGCCATGCTTGATGGCAGTTCATATAAAAACAGATGCAGTTACCAAAGTAAATATTCTTCAAATATTCTTTAACATTAATAACCTGATAACTAAAAGGTACCTAAATGCATGGAGAGAGCGCCATGCGAGGCCGCTATCTCTTTCGGGGGCATCGGACCGTGATTTACTGTATTATCTACTGTCAATATATGAAGAAATCTTTATATTATAGGGACGTCTCCTAGGCGTAGCGTGTGTGACTGCTGGTGATTACCAGATGTCTGTTACGGAGTTCACTGATGACGACTTACTAACTGAGTTAGAAACCATCACGGTACAGATGGCGCCTTCTGAATGTCTCGTACCGATGAGTGAGCAAGACGATGTAAGTACACACGGTAAAACTGTTTAATATGCAAGTGATCAATTATCATAGGGATATTACGCAGGCAGACTCAGAAAAGCTTAAAAAAAAATCTTCTAATCTCGGTGGTGGTAAAGATGCCGCATTTAGCAGCCTGTCTGTTTATTTATTTTGTATTGCAACTGTAACTTATAATATTAATAGGCAATTTAATATAAAAATAATTAGTAAGAAAGTATTTATTTTTTTATTTTTACAGTACAAAGCATTAAAAAAGGTAATGGAACGAACCAATGTCCCAGTGACTAAAATGAAGAAGTCTGAATTTTCAACTGAAGGTCTTACGCAAGATCTAAACCGGTTGCTTAAATTCAAAGAGAATCAGCAACAGGACGCTAATGCTTTTCCGGAGACTAGGAAAGATGTTGCCATGACGAGCTTGGCTGCGGCTATTAAATATTCTGCGTTGCTGAATGATAGCACTAATTTTGGAAGGTATGTAAAAATCATTTGCATTTAAAAACTTAAGCTAGCACAAAAATATGGCCATTTTTTTCATTAAAGATAGTTTCTGACTTTAAAATTTTTTCGGTTATTAAATTGGCCAGCGAAGTTCTGAACATCAAGTTGCAAATAATTATATATAAGGTAAACGTAGCCTGCGAGACCATCAAAGGAAGGAGGGATGGGGTGAAGTTGATTTATTTTCAGCTAGCCTCTGCCCGCGACATTATCCACGTGAAAGTAGATATGTTATCCCTCGGGAACCTAGGTGCTATTCCAGCTATAATCTATCTCTGTACCAAATTTCATCCAGATCCCTGCAGCCGTTCTGGAGTGATTGCGTAACAAATATTTATAACAACAGTAAAAGTACGATTATATTTCAACCTGCGCATTGAGCGCTTCGCGTGCACATTTTATTATAGTTCAGATAGTATTACCGCAAAACGGCACTTCTTTAGCAGTAAACAGTATACAGTAAACCAATCAATCAATCAAACCAATCAATCAATCAAACCAATCAACCCAATCTTACCATTATTGTTTCAGATTTCGACTAACAACCATTCAAGCTGACTGTTTCCTACACTTGGACTCTGCAGCGCTGTCGGCTCTCAACGTGTTCCCTGAGCTCGGAGACACGTCGCACGCGCCCTCTAGGAGTCTTTACGGCTTGCTCGATAGATGCCGCACTCAGCAGGGCAAGCGGTATGTTCTTACCCCACAAGTAGCTCAAAGGATTAACTCACATGGGGAGGGGAATCATAAAAAAAATACTGTTAAACTTAAATGTATCGTTCTTCCTTACGAATAGGGCCATAGGGCGTTAGAAAGGGTATGCTATAGCTTTCTCTCTTGCTATTTTCAGTTGTAGATATTTTGGTAATCTGGGAAATGAGAAAGTTGTTTGGAACAGTATAATGATACTGTTCCAAAGACTACTTTCTCATTAAGCAGCCTCTATTTCAGCTGGTAAACACATTAGTTACCACATAACCAGTCTCTATATAAGTTTGACTTCATCTACGCACACATTTTTTGAAGTTTGACATTATTCTAATCGTCAAGATTTTTACCGAACTTAGGGACGCGGTGCGAATTCATACTACAGTCAGCTGCGGCGCAAATCAACGCAGACTTCTAGGATGAGACGTCGCATTGCATCGCAGTTTTATGTTTCTTTGTGAATGTGGTTTAAATAATTAAAATCAACAAAGTAGTCTTATTCTTTTAATGATTCATCTTAACAAAGTAGTTATGATTCATTTTAATACGAAGTTAGTGTGGTCATTCTGACATCATTATGAGACACTTGAAATTTCACTGCAGCAATATTATGTACCTACTCGTAATATTCCATTAGAGATCAATTGTACCTATGGATCTTTTAATCTGCCATAATTTGACGCGTTAATAAACGATGGACATCGTAGTTATATTTTTTTACCATATCATACATAACATCGCGCCTGTAGTCTCCGAAGGGTGAGGCAGGGGTGTCCCATTAAGTACATACCCACATTTCGCCATGTTTGAATCTCATGTAATAGGGGGTGAGCCTATTGCCTCCAATCGAGCTCAAATCCAAACCCCGAGGCTGCTACTGAGAAATTCCTGATGGAAAAAAGAACCCAATAACACTACGTTATCTGGGAATCGAATCCAAGACCTCATGCTCAGCAGTTGCGCTTTGCGACCTCTAGCCCAACGAGGCAATTATTTTTTTTATTTTACCTGTAATGTCCCACTGCCAGGCAAAGGCCTTCCCCGACGCCTTCCAGGTATAATTTTCTTGCGACACATTCGAACAACCTGTTCCTCGTAGTTCTATAAAAAAATGTTAATATAGTGTAACCAATAATTACACTTCATCCTTTAAGAGAGAACACCACCGTTCATCAGCCCACCTGTTGTAATTTTTACACGCATTTAGCCAAATAGTCGACGGGGTAAACATTATAAGTATATATATTTATGTGTGAAGTTAACGTAATTACCGTTTTTACTTGTCGGTATCGACAACTATGAAATTACGCCGAAAGGTTATCTAACACATTACCAAAGATATATCTGTAAAATGGCCCTCATGAACAATTTAATCACTCTTTCAGCCTCTTAGCCCAATGGCTACGACAGCCGCTCCGCGATATAAACCTGATTAACGAGCGACTGGACATCGTCGAGTTGCTGATGAGCAACTCACAGCTTCGACTTCAACTGCACGAGGACCATCTGAGGAGGATACCTGACCTGCAAGCCTTGGCCAGGAGGCTGACCAGGAAGAAGGCTAACTTACACGACTGCTACAGGATTTATCAGGTGAAAGAAGTCACAAAAATAGTTGTGAATGCTGGTTAAGGAACATCGTATGCATTTATTTATTAAGATTGACTAGCGTGTGTTATTGACGGCGCCTATGAATGTGATTTAAAGGACACATCAATAAAAGGATAAACTTTTCCATATGACTATGAATGATAGCTATAACTCAGTAAATCTTCTGGGTATGCTAGGTATTTTTGAAGTTCACCCAGTTTCCTTATTCACGTACTTACTAACCTCATTGCAATGCGGCTAAATACAAAGCGTGAAATAAAAAAAATGTGCTTAATAAGTGCTGAACTGAACATACGCATTATGTTAGTATAAAAATTACCCTTATGCTCATTATGTTAGTATACATTATTAATTTATTTAAAAACCCAATAACGTAATAAATTACAGGCCATCAACAGGCTGCCATCTCTGCTGCGTTGCTTAGCTGAAGCAGAGAATGCAACTGTTCATTCATCAATCACTGAACCAATATCGGAGCTGAATGAAGATCTCGGCAAGTTCCTGCAGATGATAGAAACTACCGTCGATATGGACGCTGTTGATAGAGGTAACAATACTTAGATTTACTTGAAAGTGTTGATTATTGTAAAACCTGTGGGAAATTTCAATAATGTTGGTAGAGTTTCTGAGAATAAGTCATTCAAGCCATGCTATACAGTGTCACTGAGATGTGTAAACAAGAAACATTATAGGGCCAAGAATCGAGCCCTGCTTAATACTCGTGGTAAAAAAATCCAGATAAAGTCCGTTAAAAATGTAAACCGCAAAAGTGCCGCAAAGTAATCAAATATGTTCAGTGTCTCATACATGACACATACCTAGTAAACCTGTGAACCCCGATTTTTTTTTCTTTTACTCGAATCTCGTAGAAGGTGGCCTGTTACCAAGGCCATTTTAATCTATACTAAAATTTGAACGAGTTCCTTTTTTTTGAACGCAGTAATCTCCAGAAGTACTGGTCCGATTCAGAAAATTATTTTGCTAATAGGAAGCTACGTTATCCCCGAGTGCCATAGTCGTGTTTTAAGTAATACTTGACTTTGATGCGGACGAAGTCGCAAACAGAATGTGTTTAATAAATCATAAATTTTCAGGTGATTTTCTCGTAAAGCCATCTTTCGATGAACAACTGCAGAGCTTAGGTGAGCAACTGGAACAAATGCAGTCATCTGCTGAAAGGGAACTGAACAAAGCAGCTCGAGACCTCGGTCTTGATGCTGGCAAGACTATCAAGTTAGACAGTAATCCTCAAAATGGATTCTTCTTAAGGTAGGAGAAAAAAATCGTTATTTGCATTATATACGTAGTAGTCAAATGGCTAGTTACATTTTAACCCTTATCAAAGTTCTGATGTTTACTGAAGACAGCTTGTTTTATGGAACGAATTGAAGTTCGCCCATCTTCAAATATTTGATTAGGTAAAATTGGAAATACAATCATACAATGAAATAGCATAATGAAATTATATTTTTTTTTAAAAAGTGAATTATAAGCTAACATTATTAAAACCGAAACGCTTTTATGATAGAACGGGGACGGGGGAACGGGGGTTTATATACATAATTATGTATGATACCCCGTTTGCAAACGAATAACAATAATGATCTTATTATAATCCATTTTATAACATTTACAGAGTAACACTAAAGGAAGAGCAAGCACTGCGTGGCAACAAAAAATACACCATCATAGATGCAGTAAAGGGAGGCGTTAGATTTAAAACTAAGGCACTGGAGAATATCACTGAAGAATATACTTCGATCAAGTCCACTTATGAAAAGGAGCAAGATAAAGTGGTCGCAGAGATCGTCGGCATAGCAGGTAAGATATCTCTTTTTATAAAAAATGCAATATGTTTTGTTTTATACTAGCTTTTGCACGCGACTTCGTCCGCGTAAATTTCGGTTATCGCGGACACAGACGAAGTCGCGGAAAAAATTACCGATGTCCTGCCATTTCCATTCGAAACGACACGTGGCGCCATCTACGATCATAAGACTGTTAATGTGATTTCCCTCGGAAACAGTACTTTTTTTCGGGATTAAAGGTATATGTTCGTTCCTGTACACCTGGCAATGTATATACAAAATTTCAGGATGATCGATTTAGTGGCTTAGGCGTAAAATGGTAACAAACAAACAAACAAACTTAGTTTCGCATTTATAATATTAGTTAGGATTAGGATTAGGATGAAGAGGCCCGAAAGTCAAAATGGCAAGGCATTTGTTAAATTGGATCCTAATATCGATAATGTTCAAAGTCAATAATCAGTAGTAAGATTTTTTGTTTTGAATATTGTTTACTATATTGTTTTTTTTTTTATTTCAGCGGGATATTCTGAATGCCTGTTCTGTCTATCTCACATCCTGTCTCGTCTAGATGTACTAGTATCATTCGCAGTAGCCGCAGCGAGTGCACCGGCGCCGTACGTACGACCTGTACTCACGGAAGAACTCGACGAACTGGTGCTCGAGGAGTTAAGACATCCCTGTCTCGAGATTGCCGAGGGGGTGTCTTATATACCCAACGATGTAGTGTTTAAAAGAGGTATGTTTTGTATATGAACCTTGAAAACTTGTGTATCTCTTCAAGCGGCCATTCATACAATTGAATATAGTTATGATCTATCGTATCCGATGAGATCGTACGACAAATCAAAGTCGCGTGTGTGTTTCAAAAAAGTAACGATCATCTGGTGGTTCCCATGTTATGATTTGCAAAAAATTGGTCAATATTTGACGTAAAGTGAAGCGTCAAGTAGTTCTAAATCACTCTCATACATGTTTCAGGGTCGAGCCTGATGCACATAGTGACGGGCGCTAACATGGGCGGCAAGTCCACGTGGATGCGCTCGGCCGGCGCGGCGTGCGTGCTGGCGCAGGCGGGCGCGCCCGTGGCGTGCGCGCGCGCGCGCCTGCCGCGCCTGCGCAGCGTGGCGGCGCGCGTGGGCGCGGCCGACGCCGAGGGCCGCGGCCACAGCACCTTCATGCGGGAGATGCTCGACACCGCCGCCATACTGCGGGTCAGTAGTTACCTGCGAGAGCAGCTACTTGACCAGGCTTCCCTGAGAGGTGCCTTAATAAATAAAAGCCGCCACAGCCGAAGCAGCATTAATTTATAAGTCTGTTGCCTGAAAATCAAGAGATACTACGTTATGAAATTTCGCTCTAACGTTCAGCGTCGCCATCAATAAACTGTGCGCCAAAATCTTAAAACATCGAACGTCTAATCAGCAACAGTTAATAGCATATAACTGCCAGCACAAGTCGTGAGCACACATTGTAGGATTTCGTGCATGTACACTTTTGGCCAAATAAAGGCTAGCACACATATTCCATTTCAATGTCTTTAAAAACATTAAAAACACAGCAATTTTATAATATGAAATAATAAAAATGAACTATGTTAAACAAAAAATACGAAATAACGAAATTAAACTCTAGAAAAAAAAAACAACTAATACGTAACAACAAAAAAAAAAACTTTAAAAATTCAAAACGTAATTCACTAAAATTGCACAAAAGTGTACAGTAGCCGAATGACAGGAGATAGTCCAATAGACGACGAGCATCGATTGAATCGCGTGCAGCCCACTGCAGGATCGGCGCCTTCTTCATTCCGACAAAAAGACCAAAAATATAACAACTGCGCAGGTGAAATTTGTGCTCACGACTCATGCCGGTACCTATTATAAAACTGTATTCTTTTAAGTTTTACCAAACCTTATTAATTCCCCAGACTGCTACGCCTGACTCACTCGTCCTTATCGACGAATTAGGACGAGGCACTTCAACATACGAAGGTTGCGGGATAGCTTGGGCTATTGCAGAGTACGTACCTATTGGAAATGTAAACACTTGCTGTTTAATAGCTGCAATAAATAAATGTTTTGTATTTTCATAGTCCATTCAAAACCATTTTCGAATTCGATTTCATATATCTACATCAAGTCGAAACTTGAAGGCTTGAACTTGAAGACTTCGCGGCATTAGTCTTTTAAGCGTTGTCGGCAAACTGTACGCGAAAGTTTTAATTAATAGAGTGATAGGAGTGACTGATGAGAAAATTTGGGATGTGCAAGCGGGATTTAGACAGGGAATGGGCTGTATGGATCAGATCTTCTCTTTAAGGTGCATAGCCGAAAAACATCTGGCAAAGCACAAGAAAGTCTATTGCGCTTTCGTAGACTTGGAGAAGGCCTATGACAGTGTGTGGAGGGAAGAATTATGGTCGACTCTATCCATGTATGGTGTGGACGGACGCTTGATACGAGCACTGAAATCTTTATACAAAAGTTCCAGTGCTTGTGTTAGGATAAATGGGGCATACACTGACTGGTTTTGCATCTCAAGAGGTGTAAGACAGGGCTGTGTAGCGTCTCCTTGGCTGTTCAACCTATACATGGATAGTTGTTTGGCGGATTTGAGAGAGAGTGAGTGTGGATTAAGGATGGATGAGTTACCTGTCAAATGCCTGTTATACGCAGATGATCAAGTTCTTCTTGCATCGTCGGCAGAACAGTTGCAAGACATGGTAACGGTAATGAATGATGCGTTTAAGAGGAAAGGAATGAATATAAATGTGAACAAGACGAAAGTGATGGTTTTTGAAAGAGAAGAGGATGTATCGGCGTGTGATGTGAAAATAAATGACAAGAGTGTGGAGCAAATGAATGAGTTTGTATACTTGGGTAGTATGTTTACTAGAGATGGAAAGATTGATGCTGATGTGGAAAGGAGAGTAACTGCGGGAAATAAAGTGAACGGTGCTATACATGCGGTTGTGACCAACCAGTCCATGTCAAAAAAGGCTCGAATGGCTGTTCACAACGGTGTGCTGGTGCCTACGCTTATGTATGGAAGTGAATGTTGGGTATGGCAAACGAGGCATGAGAGTAGGATTAATGCTGTGGAAATGCGTTCCTTGCGGAGTATGTGTGGTGTAACATTGAACGATAGAGTGAGGAATGAGGTTATACGGGACCGTTGCGGATTAAAAGAAGATGTAGTGACAAAGATAGAAAAGGGTATGCTTAGATGGTTCGGTCATGTTGAGAGGATGAGTGAAAGACGATTGACAAAAGGTATTTATATGGCAGAGGTGAGTGGCAACGCCGGGAGGGGTCGCCCTAGGAAGACCTACACTGACCTTATTAGTGAGGTCCTGCAGAAAGGTCAGGTGCGGAGTACTCGTAACCGGCGTGCTTGTATGACGAGATGTATGAACGTAGATGAGGCGAAAGGAGTATGTAAGGATCGTAGCAGGTGGCGTTCTATAGTTTCTGCCTACCCCCATGGGAAAAAGGCGTGAGTTTATGTATGTATGTATGTATGTAAGTCGAAACTTAACAACTGCCGATCTTTCTGTGCTTTAAGCCTAAAAATAGGCATTTATTACCATAACTACTTACATAATACCAGTAAAGTTAAAGAAAAAACCCAAAACAATTTAATTTTTTATATTTGCAGAGAACTAGCAACGAAAAGTAAATGCTTCTGCCTATTCGCGACGCACTACCAAGAACTAACGCGACTGGCCAGTGCTCACCCGGGCGTCATCGTCAACTCTCACGCAGAAGCGTCGGTCGTTAACGGACAACTATTGTTATTGCACCGCATCGCACCTGGCCCCGCCCTGCATTCTCTAGGACTGCACGTTGCTAAACTCGCAGATCTACCTGATTCTATAATTGAGGTAAGAAACTAGTACATTTTTTTTTAAAACATCTTTATCTCGGCTTTAGCCTTTGCCGGTTTTGCTAAAAGCAGATTACCGCTGCAAAATGACATTGGTTTCTTTAAACTATATAAGCAACCATGCCTACTTACACTGCACACGCATGGACATATTTATATATATATTTTTTATATAATATGGGTTTGCTCTTGACTCCAGTCTATAATAATAAATGTTTATATGCATCATAATTTTTGATATCGCTTTTTTAACAATTATGTTATATACCTCATGCTACTTTACAATACTACAATCTACTACTTATCAATCAGTGCCGGTGACCAAAATGAACATAAGAAATACTTAGCGTTTTTTAATAACAAGAGCGAGTGCGCAAGCTGACTTGCACCCCGGCGCTGCTTATGCTTAAAAGGGCTCTGCACACACGAGGGTCAGTGCCTTCCTTCAGGACTTTCAGTATGCATTTCTTCACATGAGCTCAGGCAACTGGCTAGATGGATCACTATTGTTCTGAAGCATGCTCTGTCTTTCTATACAGCATGGAGGACCCTGTTTCAGAGCTATCTATATAGTTTCAATGTTTATTCGCTATTTTGTTTTGAAGCCCGGAACTGAAAACCCTTCGAACCCTGGGTGCCCATGGCAGGTGGATGCTAACTGCAGTATAAAAGCGGAGATTTTTGATATTTTTCAGTATGCTGAGGCTCAACAAGCGCAGTTAGAAATCAACTTGTTCGATGTGGAAGCTGCTGTTAAAACGAAAGAAACGACTGAGGGTCACAAATTAATCGTAGATTTCTTACGAAAATGCAAACAAATACACGAGGGTACGTCGTCAGACGACACTATGGTAAAGGAAATAACAAAGTTAAAGCAAGAATTGTTGCAATCTAATAATAAGTACGTGGAATCTCTTGTGGCCTGATGCCTTATTCAATGTCAAATAAACGTTGTTTTTTTTAATTGAACTTAGCATTTTAATGTTAGGCCTAACCTATCCGTGAATCGGTCACTATCGTTGAGACATTGAATTTTCAGGTTCGACAGTGTTATTGGTTATTCCTAGAGTCGGATCGAACTTCCGGTTTCGGCCTAGTATGGGTAAAAAGACGGGTTTCGGTATCGGCTGCCATCTGGCCAAAACTGTAACTATTTTCGAAAGGTTTCGCGCTACGATCGGCTATGTTCGCTGCACTGAGCTGCGAGCGACACTTGAAGAGACTGATTATGATATTGATTTGTTTATTATTCCCACGAAAACATAACTTATATGGAAGGATCGGTTTTGGCCGAAACCTGACACCGAAGCCAACATTCAGTTTCGGCTTCGGCCGTAAAGATACTAGTTTCAGTCGCGACACTAGTTATTGCCATCAGGCTACGTCTGGATTTGTGCATCTTTTTTGGCAATAGACTGTGTTATTGGCAAAAAGCTTAGGCCTACTGTAAACATTGATTTATTATGTTACTATATTATAACGTGGTAAGTAGGGATGTGGGGAATCGGGACGAAACTTTAAAAAGGGATTTTAACGTTGAAATAATATAGTTTGTTGCCAACCATGACAATAAATCGTAAATTATAAATATTATTTAATTCAGTAAAAAACATTAAAATCCTTTTGGCAACATGCTATAAAAATAATAATAATTTAACCTTAAAATACCAAAATTTCGTCTTATTCACTCCGCTTTACGGTATAACTGAAAACAGGTTGCAGTTCTCCGCACTGTTACCTGTGACAGCTCCTCAAATACGGTTTCTACCTTGGAATAGGTTCAATCGCGGGGACGGGATGTACAGACCGCTAGGGTAGGTATGATACTCTATGGCCGCGCCACGGTGACGTACCATAAAACATGTTTTAGTTTACCATCTAAGCACCTTACTACGGTAACTGTTTAAAACGATCACGTTTAAACAGTAAAATTACCTCGACTGATAATAAGATTAAATGTTTTGGTGACGCCACGCTAGATCTCGCAAACTACCTATTAGACCTACGTGGACAAAGTAGGTATAAAAAAAAATTATCGAAATTGTAACTGCGTATGCTATGAAGACACGAAATTCCTATAACTGGCTAGAGAAGTAACACCCTGGCCACAAAAAAAATATGTTTTTATTACACATACAGTTTAGTAGATAAACAGTAAGTTAACCGTACCACCGTAAGGCGACCAGGGAGGATACTGGAGGTGAGAGCTTAAGCGTTATTGCAGTAAAAGAATGTGGTTATGATTTAACAATTTTTTATTAATAATGAAATAGTAATCACAAGAAAAACAATTTTTAATGAGACTTTTAAATGAACTCTCTTATGCATTATTTATATTTAAATGTCAAAAACTATATAATTCAGTGGCATGTGTTGCAAATAATATGACACAGACTTCTCAAAAATCCACTAATTTTAATATTATACACCTATGAAAAACAATTTAATGTGTTAATAAATAGACGTCCTAATGCCTTCGGTATTTGTAATTCATGTCACAAAATATAATGTTGAGGTTTGCCTGGAGACAAACAAAAATGCGACTTGTTTCAATCTGCAATGCACGTAAGTTCCACAAAAAAGTCCTTTAGAAAATGCTTTTATTTAATTATTAAATTCTGAAACAGTCAGTAGGATTTTTTGTTTTGAACTTCAATTTACATTATTAAGACATTTTACTCTGTTTAACATTTGATCAGCACAACAAACAAAAGAGAATTTTTTGGGTGGTTTTTATGTCAAAATAGATTTTATTTTTTTGTACTCTGTCTTGTTACTTGTGCTGCAAAACGTTGTTACATTATTTACACTTTTGTTGGTGGGACAAAGTAATAAGCTAGAATATTTACATTAAATTATTTACATTATAATTATGTCACTACAGGGGTAGACACATTTTTGGAAGTAATGACAAAATCAAAGTTTATTTGCGTTTAAATTGCAATATTATCACTTCTTGCATATATCCAATACTTAATTGTTCAGACTAGCCTGTCATGTAAAACAAAGTTAGTCTTGTATAAATTTAGTAAACCTCGAAAACACCTAATTTGGGTTTACTGTTGCTCTTATAATTGACAATCATATTGTTCCAAAATGTGGATGTCCTGTCCTTTTCAAATAATTTAAAATAATTTTAACATCAAACATTATACTGTCTTATAAATTATTATTTAACGCGGAGTTTTAAAATTGCCCCACCGGTTTTAATTTATTGGATCACAAGGGCGGCCCCTGCAAGGCCACGCTTCCACAGTCAGAAATATAGTTAGTAAATTCCCATAATAACCATTATATTGCCAATATTGGTAATATGATTTGAAGCTCTAACAAGATAATAACAACTATTTTTTATTCGGCTCATTTGAAATTGCTATGTTATTTTCAACACAAATGAGCAGTATCTATATTTTATTTAAAGCTGTTTATAATATGTTTAAATAAATAATTGCAATATTATTCCACAAATTACTTAGTAATAAGCGTATCAATCTATTTTTGTCAGTACTTTAACTAGTTTTTCATTTTTCTATTAGGTACATTTCTTGTACTCCTGCGGACTCAATCTCAACGAACTGTAAAAGCGTATTTGTCTTTTGTTACACTAGCGGTTCCTATCTTATCTATCAGACAAAGTTTCAATAGGGTTCTCCGCCTGTGGAAACGTGACATAGGAGCTCGTGGTTTCAGACACAGCTCTGTCGGGCCGTCCCTTAAGACTAGAATCGAGCCTTCGATTCGGCGGCTCTTCTCACGAGTAATACAATCGCACTGCATTCTGAAACGTCCTGCGACACATCGGGCACTTGGTCTCGGCCAGCGCGCACTTGGCGCACGCCACCACGTGTCCGCACGGGACGAAGCACACGTTGCGCTCCTCCGCGTAACAGATTTTGCACAACTTGGAGTCGTCTAAGGAGTTCTCCGAAGTGTCGACCGGCGTGCTGGGCGGGGTGGCGGTCCGCGCGGGAGCCACGTCGCGCTCCGCGTCCGTCGCGGGCACTGCGCACGCCTCCGTCATCACCTTCTGAACGTACTCCCGCCCCTTCACCAGCTGCACGAAAGCGCAGCGGTCAAACCAGCGCGCGTGCTGCTCCCACGGCACGTCATCGTTCTCCCAATCTTTTAGGCCTCCGTCACAGTAAAAACATTTGGTCTTGTCTCCTTGACCAGTGTAGAAGAAGCCAGCTTCGGCGAGTTCCTCGGGTTTTTGTTTCATGCATCTTGGCCAGTCTTTGAAACTACGCAGCCGTGCGGTTTCGGAGGCGTAGCGCGGGTGCACCGGGCCTGGCATGCGCGGGGGCGTAGTGCTGGCGGCAGGGACGCGCGAGCCACACTCGTCGTGCCCCGTCCCGTTCGTATCAGTGCTGGCACCGCCGCCCAACTTTCGTACAAATGGGCATTGCGGCGCCCATCGCTGATGGTCCTTCGCAGGGTCGTCGCCCTGGACCCACCTCATAATTTCCACCTTACAGAATGCGCAGCGTACCTCGTCTCCACGTCCGAGGTAATAAAATCCATTTCGAGCAAGTTCGTCTGCAGATAGGAAAGAGACGGGCCATTTTTCGAAAGTTTTAATTCTTTCATCTTCTCGGTGCATATCATTTGCGTCCGTGTTAAAGCCAAAGGTGTCGTGGTTGTCGGTCTTGTCGCAGGAAAACGAAGAAGAAGAAGAAGGTGTGGAGGGTGACGAGGCCGGAGAGCTGGCGTTTGAGTCGTAGCTCGGCGTCTGCAGCACTAGACCGGCCAGAGGTTTCAGCTTAGCCTCGCGCGGCGCGCTCTTGAATAGCGTCGTCAATGGTGAGGCGGGGATGCCATTGGATGCCACTGGAAAGAAAGAAAAGTTTTTGTCATTAAAAAGGTATTGAAGATCATGCTACCAACTAAGTATAGTCACTATCAGTTTTGTGTGATTATTTTGAAAACGTCAGTGGTACTAATAACCCCAAAGAAAATTTAGGTATGCCTTTTATACAACCAAGACTTACAATGAGTTCAGAGCTAATTTAATATCACTTAAACATACAAAATACAGTCATAATGTAGAAGATAGCCGTGTGCTAGTGTGCGTTTAAAAACAGTTTCACATAACAACAAGTTCGCGGCCGCCGGGGCCGGCCCGGCTGGCTGCGTCATCGACATTCCAATGCCTCCGCCGCCCCGCAGCCCGCCCTCACTCCTCCCTAAGTGCACTCAGTGCGCATGTACCGAATGACCACAATCGGTTTTCTAACCCCAGTATACCAAGACGTCCAAGACCCAAAACAGATGATTAGTTTCTAAGTGTCCTATATGTATAGCTAATAAAATCTGATACAAATAAGAACATGTAAAAGCAATTTTCTTTGAAGGGTTGCTATAAAAGAAAATATGGTTGACAAATAGGAACCTCACAAAAACAATCAGCTTTTCTAAATTATTTTCGAATGAACTGTAAAAAAAACTCAATGAACTGTGTCACTTTAATTTTCATAATGTAAAAACACAGACAAGCAAAGAAAAAACTAGAAAAATTTAAATGTCTTCTAATTTCTATGATTCAATGTGTTGTATGTGCATTTTTTATAATATTGGTCTCTGGTGGCAATCGGATTGTGTTTAAAACTAATAGAAAGTTCCAGTGTGTTACCAAAACAATAGGCCTCCAAAATAGCTAATGGCCGACAATACACGGGTCGATATTTACCATTTCTACTTTTAGTGTCGACTAAAAGAGGCATTTTGTCGGGGATCGTACGTAACACAGAACTTTTCACGTGACACTGCAACTAATACACATCGCAAAACTATCACTTTTGCAAATAATAGTTGTAGAATTTAAATGATAGCGCAGTATCGTACGTGTGAGTACGGACATCGTTGGCTGTACGTATACTGTGCCGCCTGGCTGGTGGTTATATTGTGCTACAGCGACCACCCCACTGCGCAAGCGTACGCACTTCAAAAGAGGGTTTAAATAGTCGTACTGCAACCCCTCCGCGATCAGGAGTATTGTCGTGCACATGGGGTGCACGCTGCATTTCGGCGATTTGCCATTGTTAAACTGTTTAATGTATTATATATACAACACAGCTGTTACATTTCGTAGACTGCAAGCTATTTGACGACCTACGAGAACTGATTGAACGAAATCTTCAAAACTTAGGTACCTACAAAAAGCTTTCTAAATAAGTTAAGCAATAAGTTTTCTATCGAAACATAATTAGCATTGCCTTAAATTATGATAAGATAAGGGGTACCTTTTATAATTATTGATGCGCGATAAACTTTTAATTTGGTAATTAATTCTATCGGTATGCGGTATCTCGACTTAATTTTTATAACGTAGAGCTTTATATTTTAATTTACGTACCTACAGGATTAAACAGGGAAAATGCAAAGATCAGCGAGGAAATCATTCTAATAACTGAAATACTGAACCTAATACAAGAAATATTGAGACACCTACTTTTCTCGCCTACACTTAAGCACTTTGTGGAAAAGCAAATTATTTAGACAAAAACATAAGTTTTCCACAAACTTATGTTTTTGTCTAAATCGTTTGCTTTTGCCCAAAGTGCTAAGTGTAGGCGAGAGAAGTAGGTGTCATTGATAATTAGAAAAAGTTGCGTTTTCATGGACATTTTTTAGGATAACTTTGATAACATGTAAAATATCAAATTATGTTTACACGCGTAAGTAAAAGGCACATAGTTTTATTAACCGAGTTCGAAAGACTAGTATGCTCCAAAACAGGGATAGCCGACATGGCTCAAAAGGTTGCCCAAATGAAATGGGACTGGATGTCTGCCGCAAAAACTGAGTATAAGTAGCACAAAGCTGAGACAGTAAAACGGGGCCGCGGCAGGCCACGAAGGAAAGGCAGGACGAACTGGATAGATTCCTCCAAAACCGGATAAAGCACGGAATCGTGAAGGAGTGGACAGAGACTTTGCCCAGGAAAAAAAACATTAAACTTCAAGCATTTACAATATAATTTTTCCTTAAAATGTGGGTAAAACTCATTCTAATTCATCTCTCAAATTCCATCTGGCAACACTGATAGTACGTTCTCAATCAGGCAAGCGTCTGGTGCGACGTTGCCGTGCCGTTCACAGCCGACCGGATTTTCATTCATTGAGAGGCGACGTTGCCGTCTTCAGCGGAAACCGCGACCACACAACGTAAAAAAGGGCCTGTGGAATGTGGCAGTAGTTTACTGATGGGCGGGTCTAATACAACACCAAATAAAAAGTATACAAAAGTGGATGCCTGGAATGTGGATCGTAGGTACTTCAGTTTAATAAAATGTGTACAAATAAAAACCGTCGAACGATAAATCACTTTACAAATAAACCTTACTTAGTGAAACATTTTATTAAAATTGTGGAAATTTATAAAATGTGTTCGCAATAAGTCAAGATTTTCTTTTATGCTTTAATTTAAACACAATACTATTGTATTGCAAAACTCCTACTCAACATTTAATGTATAAGCAAACATGTTAGTTGTTAGGTCCAGCAGACAGACTGATATCATGTGCAAAGTTCACGTCACTCGCCGCAAAAAGCAAATGAAATTCAGCATTGTGCCCTAAGAGAGCGGCGAGAGGCGGCGCCGGTCGGGAGAGCAAGCGTGGGGAAGGGGACGGGGCCATGTTCTCATGCCTATGGGTGGTCGGCGCTCGGCTTTCGAATTCCAATGCCTCGCCTGTAGCGCCTACGCGCTAGACTGCTATCTATTTAACTACATACGTCTACGTAATTTCAGTACAGTTGTATCTAAGCAATTTCTCATAATGCAAACAGTTTATGAGGTACCTAGTACCTATTTATTTCTAGATGGCCGTTTAAATAAATCCATCTTAAAATGGGATTGTATGAATGAATTTTATGCTTGTTGCCATAGCGTTAGTTTAAACAAACCATGGCTTCTCTCATCATAAAAGTAGGAAAAATAAACTAAAGGATAGCCCGGAATTGGTGTCAGCGGAAGAGAACATCCGCCAGATGGGGCACATACATATCAAAGAGCGCGGCATTGAATATAAAATGACAAGGAAAAAAATATCCTACTAGGAATAACTTGGTCACACAAAAACTCCTTATAGCAACGAAAATATATATTAGAGGGTCGAAATTAGTTTTAGCTTGATAACGCATCAATATTGATCCTGTATGTTATTGCGTTATCTAACTGCCTATTTATTGTTATCTGTGACCTAACCGCCGTTATTATATCCGTTATTAGGCGGTTCCACGTTCAGTCAGTTGTTCATGTATTACCTACGTGTGCGTACATTAATCAACTAACTCTGCGTGGCGTCCAATTAAAAAATTAAACTTCCGAAAATCACGATCGTACCCATAAAGCATAAATAATCAATATAATTATGTATTTTGTTGCCACTGTAGAAGCGGCTGTGATCGCCATTTGATGTTAGTTACATTCTTTCTGATGAAATGAAGACAATAAACAAAAACTTTAGTTCTTACTTCGTTAAGTGTAAAATTATGTTTATCATGCATATATGCATGTTGGCAACACCACTATTTGCAAGGTATTTTACAGTTAGCAACAAAATAAAAGTTATTTTTGTTCCCTCCTTATTTTGAGCTAGGTAAATGCATGCTGGGTACCTAATACTATAAATATAGTAATACAATGCCAGAAGGGTCAGAACAATGGGTTGCTTATGCAGCATTATTTGGGTTTCCATTTAGGTACCTATTTGTTTGTTCACATTGTAACTATAATAAATAGATAGACCTGGCTGGTTACCTACATAAATAATCAGTCAGTAAAATGTAATACAAAAAAAATTACAATTAATCACCAACACTGCTAACAGATGGCGCTAGTAGTAAGTGAAGTTATAACAAAACTGTTGACTGAATATCACAAAACCAATTAATACAAGAGGAAAAGAGTTATTTGTTAAAATTGGCGCAAATGTAAAGGAAACTTATTGGAATAATAATGGTTTTACCTAGTAATGACCAAAGAGCATTTGTATACTATAAGTGGTGCAAAATTTCCATTGTGAACATGGTGGCATTATTACTCATCTAAATGAATTCATGACCTATGATTATGTTGTTTTAAGAAGTTGACTAGGTACAATTTAGTAGGTACTTACACATTTGGTAACAGCAAAGAGGCCTCACTGGGTAGAGTATAATCAAATGGCAAGGCCACACAAACACTACTCGAGTTGTATAAAATATATTTTATCTTACTTGTTGGCAAATATATAAAATATATAAATACTTCTATATTTATATATTTTATATATTTTTTGTTAGTAAATAAAATGAGTGACTTATTACTGTAACAACTAAATTGTTCTAGTCCTGTTTGAGGAAAAGACTAAAATTATTTATTATCTTCCGTATGATATATATGGGTATATCTTATCAGTGTATATAATGATTCCCCGAAAGCACATAAGTCATAATGATAATATTATAATCTTGATGTTAACAGGTTCTTGGAAATATTCCATTTTCTTTCGTGGATTTCTAAAAAGCCACTTATTGATAGCATGCCAGTCAAATAAAAACATTCTTTTTTTAATGACACAGCATTAAATTTTAGCTTACACTTGTTTTGTGTAGATGGCGTTAGTATAGTGCTAAAACAATGAAATTGGTAATCACTTAATTCAGTTTATTTTAGTTGCTGTTGAGAATATCTATAATTTAACTGTATTTTATGAATTAACAATTAAACTATGATTATTTAAATATACATTTTTAGCCCATTTTGCCATTACAAAGCAAAATCATTTAACTATACTGCAACAAAGGAAAAAAATAAGTACACATATTTGCTATTAGCAGCCTTGACATTTAGTAACATTCAAGTTTATGTAATAATAATTGTAGATTTGGACTTAAATAATTTGTGTCAGCTGTTATTAAGTTTTTGTTTTGACATAATATTTTGGGTTAGGACTCCGGATAAAAACCTGACCAAAAAATGTACTCAATGTAAAAAATGTAACCTATACCTACTTTCTTTCTAAATGTCTTTCTTTCTGAATGTCTGGCATTTAATAAATACTACTATATTTTACAGACCAAATATGTTGTACTTATTCCATTTGTAATCTATTTTAATAAAATATGACAAAGGTTACCAACAAAAACCCGTAACAAAACATCAAATCTATTCTTTACGCAGATATAAGCTAAGTGACGTCGCCCTCTTTCCAAATCTTACAACATATGGTCATGAAAAGGTTATGTAAGGAAATCGTTTTACCTTTGGTAATATCCATTTGTAATCCAGATTTTTTTGTATTTACACAAGGTACGGAACACGACCACATCAAATTGATTGTTTTTGCCTAGGTTCCTTCAAAAAAGTCTCACTCTCACTTGTCAAACGTAAAACGGATTGACAACAAACAACACAACTCTCCAACATGAGTGCGAAACTCGCGACTAACGAAACGTTCACAGCGGTTTACGATCGATCGCTACAGGCTGAGCGCAAGTAGTAGGTAAGCCGTAAAAATGCGTCATTCCTCAGCGTTTGGAGAGTTCGGACTAAAACTATTCAATGCACACCACTACGCTCGCTGCGGCACGGTTCGCATCGCCGCCCGCCACTGGTCGCTCGTCGCTCCCCGATCGATCAGTGTTGACGAGTGTTGCCAGATATGAGATTAATATAATCGTATCTGTACGTTAAAAATTTCGTTTGAATAGGTTTTTTATAAATAATAATATTGGAAATCTAAATTAATTAGGTCTACGAAAATCGAACTGAAATCCCTTTATCCACGGTAACCCTGCTAATTAAAAATAATGTATGGATCAATGTCTGTTGAATAATAATTTTATCATATATTTATTTTTTCTTATATTATTTAAATCAATAATTTTCGACATTTTACAATACTTAAAAATGACCTCACTTTTATTTAAAGTCAGTTTAAATGTTATGGCAACATTACTTTCTCCGCCTAAAATACAAATTGTTTTATTTTTATGTTTTAGTCAGTATTTTTTTTACTTTATATATTTAATTTATTAGCCATTTATTAAAAGATTTATTATGTTCTTGAAATCATTAAGTACTCATTCAAATTATCTTAGGATATTACCTACTGATTTATCCACCAATTCTCTACAATAATTTTCTTCGTCACTAAGTCAGTTATTAATTTTTGTATGTACCCACCCATTTTATTATCATTAAAAAATAAGTGACACTTTCACCAATTTCATCTTGAACTACATGATCATGGATTTAAAGAATGAGAAATTGAGACTAGAGATGTAACTTACAGGAGAATGACAATAGTCGATCCTTAATTCAGCTAAGCCAGCTATTCTGTTTTTTTAATCATTTGTATCGTTCAGTAAGATTGAGCATGATAGGAACATACCTATGTACAATGAATAAAAGTTACCTAAATCAAAAAAATGTAAACCTCAAATTCGCAGAACAGTAAGGGACCACAAAAGTGTACCTACGTTAGTGATAGAAGGGAGAGGTATAAAACATTATAACAAAAATAAATAAATTTGTAGACGTACCTGGCACCGAAGCACTTGGAGTCTTATGTTCCACATCATTTTTTGGTATGTTTTCTCCCATACCCTGAGATGCAAAAGAAATTATTATTTTTAAATTACACTTTACACTATTCGAACATCCATTTTAGTTTCGTTCAGTTAAAAATAAATATTTAAGTTAGCGAAAATTTATCAAAAAATTCTGACGCTAATCAAACCCAATAATTATCTTTGATCGGGTGTGATCACCAGAGATAAAAAAAAAACTAATCGATGATCACCAAGGAGGTTTACCTGTAAACGAGCACTTGTGAACTAGCGAGCACTACAGCTGTCGCTTCAATGCTACGGGTAAACTAAGCCGAGATACGACGATAAACATCGTTATACGTCAATAAAACGTAACAAAACGTGTCCAATGATTAGCTCATACGTACCTATTGCATGGCATTGTTTAATCAAACCCCCGCTCTCATTGCAGGGTGCAATCCTAAGAACTCTGAATCATAAAGTTCTTCTAATATTTACTCTTACCTAACTAAATTGAGTAGGTAGGTACCTACCTACTACGATTATGGGATACCTAATTTGTAGACAACGTGGGTAGGCTACATGGTTAAGTATTCTACCTAGGTACATCTAGGTATCTTGTCTTATTAGTTTATTACCTAAATTCCAGCAGAATTTAATATGGTTGTGTAACATCTATGACGTATTAATTTAGCTTAATATTTAAAACAATAAAAGTAACCCTTACTGCATTACTTTTATTGCACTACTTTCTGCGTAGGTACGGTCTAGATTATAGTCATTACCAACTTGGAAAGTTTATAACAAAAACAGCTGTTAGCTTAATCAGGGCAGATGTTAATTCACCTTATCATTTCATTGTAAAGGTGGGTAGTACAAAAAGTTGGTAATATTTGACGTTGGCAGGTGCGCACGCAGCTTGCGGAGGCGCGGGCGGCATCAGCTTGGGCCAGCTGCCACCCCACGTGCTCCGCAGCTGGCGCCCTCATCCCTTGCACCCCACCTCTTCTGTACCCCCTTAATTCATGCCTGAAATTAGCCAAAAAACAAACGACCCAATTTGTTTAAGTATTTCATAATATCCTGTCCTTGGCTGCTGAACTATGGTAGGATTATCATGGGGCACCCTCTTTATTAAGTAGGTATAAGTACCTACCTAGTTTTAATAACCTTACAAAAAACAATTTAAATTTGTTAAATCTCCTTAAATGTGGGTAGATCTTTATACACCTAATTTTGAAAAAAGACCTGTGGTATCCATCGTAAAGCTAGGTAGGTACATACCTATCTACTTATTAACAAAAATCCGTGAAACTCTAGTAAAGACTCGGTAATTCAAGTAATAGGATAGGGTAAAACTTACAAAAGGGCTGTCTGGCTGCGGCAATGCATCACAGACGCATGTTAGTAATAATAAATGCATATTTTAATGAATGAACCCGACGAGAGTGGTACCTACAGCGTTCACTTCGTGACTTAACAATGACCATAGAGTAAAGGTTCACAGACACTAAGTATGCATGGTAGTTAAAAATTTATAGTGACAGAACTGCGTGAGAATCGTTATGTACATATGAGATAAAGTTTAGAAAATATTGATTATGATAGGTGCCCAAGATATTAATTTTAATCGTTTCCTAATGTTATCATAATTGCCCGTTTTATACCTACTAGGTTTTCATAGGTACTAGGCGACATGTAAATGTAATCTACATAATAACTAACTTAAAGTGAACTGCTGGAAAATTGAAAAAACAACAGTGTAATAATATTAAATAAGCATTACATATATTAAAGGTGTCGCGTAGTGATAGTGAAAACCGACCTAATAATAATATTATTATACAACTACCTGCATTGCATTGCTTAGATTGCTTTTTAATCAATGAATGAACTGCGAGCTTTTCTAGACCTGCCACACTTTATTTACTTACACACATATTTTGCCTCAACTTTACAAGTGGGTTCATACCTATTATGAAAAAATCGTAGTACCTATGATAATTTCAGAATAAAAAAAATCAGATTCTGCAATTTTTATTCTCTTAATTTTTTTCATGGTTTTAATGTTATTTCAGTTGCTAGGGACATAAATACAAAATGTGCCGCTTCTGAAATATTGTCTTTGAGTGCGGGCGGGCACAAGGCAAGGCGGTCCAATAGCGGCTCTCGGCGTGGTATGCGGCCTGCTTTTCCCAGAAAGCTTCGCTCTGTGCCGCGGCCGCAGCTCGCGGACGGGATCAGTTGCACGAAGTACCCACCAGCCCGCCGAACTCGAGTACCGAAGTATTGTGTGCTGATATTTAAGAAACACTTGTAATCCATAACTTATATAAGAAACTTTTTATTGAACTTCTGTCAATACCTAGAGTTTCTTACGGTTTTAGAAATTGTTACTTTGTACATAAGTAATAATAATTATATTGACCCTAATCAAAGTATTTTGAGGGTAAGTTTTACAGTTGGTAACACCGTCAGTCACTGAAACTGTTTGATCATGTCCAACCACGATCATGATCAAAACTTCGCTTTATAGACATCACACGTATAGATCATATAGATCACGATAAGAAGAGGAAGGTAGGTATGTCCCTATGTACTTTAGTGAAAAATTAAACTTGACTCATAATGTGGAGTTGCATAAGTCACTTTTATTTAAGTATTGATATAACTACCTACCTTACGTTAATTAGGTACCTCACGGTACCTACCTGTCATAACATATGCGGTCTAGGTACTTAGCGAACAGTATAGTCTGTTTATGTAACTTTTACCTATATAAATCGAAGCAACTCAACGTTAAGAAATACCATACGACTATTCATTTTAAATCAGAAAACGTTACGAAAACGTATCACAATGGATGTCTTTACAATGCACTATTTTTTCCTATCCAAATCCGTTACATTCCATTCCACGCAGCCGCGGGTTGGGCACGGAGCTATCTCGTCGAGATTTCGAATTCCACGAAAGGCAGAGCCTTATAAATTATCTCAAAAGCGCCGACGCGGCCCTGCAGCCAGAATGCTTTTTTTACACCACAGGTAGGCTGGCGCTAAGAAGGCGAAGGAATTTGTAGTGTGTACTTTCCAATTTGATACTTGAACTCAAAATTTAATATCTTTTACTCAGATGAGTGGAATATTGAAATATAATATTGAAGACAACAATACATAAGACTTTGAAATCGCTCAACGAAAATAAAATAAATCTAATCGAAATAGTTTAATAAAAAGAGTACTTACATTGTGTTATTCTAATTACCTAGGGAAACGATGAACATGAGCGCCACATTAAACTCATAAAAATACATATTCCATTAAAAGGAAAAGGTTTACTTTAAGAATAAAAAAAAATTAGAGAACCTAAAAAGAACTTATGAAAATCATAAAATATAGCTTAGGTCTGACTATCTAAGGCATTTCAAATATTACAAAAATTACTGGTAAATGAGACAGCTGTGGAGTATCAAGACCATTCCGCCTGTCTATACGTAATGTACTATATAATACCATGTAAAAAATGTGCGTGGTACACGCGTGCAGCACGTTTCTTAGAAGATAGCACAGTTGGAACAACCCAAGGCATTCTCGTGATCAGGCAGCCCTGAAGGTCGGCTGCACAAATAATAACAGCTATTGTCACATGGCGCCCAACATTAACTTTGTTCATCCTACAAATCGATGGGTTAGGAACAAAACGGCCCTGGTCGGCTTGTTTTGAAAATAACGCTCTTTTTCAATGTATACCTAATCCTTAAGCAAGCACAGATTAAATTAAGTTTCTAAGTATCACGAGGTAGTACCTATAGATGTGTACGTAGATGTAGGTGCTACATTTAATTGAATGCCTTGTTTTTATCCGATGTTACTGAATCCTATTCAGACCTGAAAGCTCCTGCCGGGCCATGATAGAAATTGTCATTGTTAATATTGTAAAATATCATAATGTAAGAGGTTTTTGGGGCTGGTTTATTTAAAAAAATATTTCAAGACAATTAGTTCAATGGTTTCTTCAAACATCGCTGTGGCCATAAATCATCTGCTAGACATTAATGTTAGAGTCGCGAGTCGCTAGATCAACGAAACAATGGCCTCTCAGAGGTTTCGTTGCAAAGCAAAGTAGTTTTTACAACTATGTTTGTTAGGTTGGTATTACATTAAAACAACATCACGGATGGTGTGCTGTGGAATTTGGGGCACAGAGCTGACTCAACGATCTAGTCCCTTCCCCTATCGCGAAGGTAATCTTAGTGAAGTAAAACGGCACGGATGTTAACAGTTAGCTGCTTTCCGATTCTAGTAAAATTTAACTCGGGTTTAACTAACCTCTCTGGTCAAGGAAGCTCATCATTAGTTTTCTCATCGCTTCTTCGACTACCTGTTTTCATTCACAAATATCTAGTGAAGATGATAATTCTTATCAACAACATTTTTGAAGTCAATTACGTGATTCGCCAGCACATGGTTTTCATAACAACGTTAGTACTTTAGGTAATAGGAAGACTTTAGGTAATAGGAAGGTGCGTTAAGTTTGTACCCACTATCTATCCGGGCAAATTACTGCAGCGCTTTCTTTTGACATGGACTAGTTGCCTTCAATATAAGTTTTGGAAAAAAAGACTCGATACGCGTAAAAAAGCTTCGACATAACTAGCTAAGTTTGCCGCCAAGGGGACCATGTATTGCCTCACAGGTCTCTCTGAGACCTTGACTTTTTTGTCCCATTACTTCTATGAGAAATGACTACATTTTGTTGTTAGAAATAAAACATTGTGCCCAATACATCTTCAGAACGAAAAGACAGCAAAAGGTACCTACGAGATTAGATGATTCGCTAAAATTGTTCCTCATGAGTCATTTTGTTTATAAAGACGAGAACATAACCTACCTACCTGTCTTCGGAGACGCAGCACCTACTAACAGACTTATTTAGAAGAAAACATCATGAGAAACCTAATATACTAATAAAGTCGAAGCATAAATAGGTGGTCTAACCAGTGCCAAGAATTCAACAGTGACTGACATACTTGACAAACATTGTTTACTCCATAGACGTGAAGAAAATTAAGATAGGTAGGTAGCCGTAAAACTTAAGACTGAGCACAGCATGGCACAGTACTCACCCTTCAGTTCTTCTTCTTCAGTAGGTACTATGGTCACTGTAAAACAAGTTAGTTTAGTTAGTTCTAGCAGTCTACCAACCTTCTTATTGGTCGTCCGGGCGTCGAATGTAAATTCAATTTCTTCTCTCAAAGATTGATAGTTTGCTCCAGCAGCAAGTACTTAGTTCGTGCTAGTTGAGATTGCGCAGAAACTAATCGAACCGAAATAACTTCTAGTTAGCGATATCGTTTCGAATGACTTAGCAAATAGCAATAATTAACTAATCATTCGTAAACATAACAAGAAGTTCGTAAACAAAGTTGTATTAAATGTTTGGTTGTTGTTGACTAGCATATTAGTTTAGTAGGTAAGCAGAAAGATAAAGGCTAAGTTACGACCATCTTACGATTAACCATCTTTACTTTGATTGATAGTAGGTACTCGTAGTCACATTAACAACTTTGTGCCAGTTTTTTTTCCTCAATCGGTAAAAAACAAGTTTAAAAAAAAAAAACTTCAATCGTGTTCTTTCTGCGCCGCGTGCATTAGGTCCATTTCCATAATTCGGTAAACCTCTTATGTCATGATCGGAATGGTCCTAATCTTGTGTGATGTGATGACTCATATAAATAAAGCTTATCAGAGGTCTAGGGCTAAATATAAGTCATTATTCATCTTAAAAGGGGTAGTAAGATACTTCTTAGACGATTGCGTCATCGTGACGTACATGTTTTGATGAGATTGCGTCATTAATTACTTTAATACTTAGAATTTCCGAGATTTAAGTACTTTGTTATTTTCCAACGAAAAATATAGATATCTACCTGTTTACTGGTTATTATCATGCGGAAGTAAACAAACTTTACTTTGATAGCGACTTTTACTGCACAGTAGTTTTTTTCGCGGCATTTGAGTATTCGTCAATGTCGAGTGTGTTGTATGTAGTTAGTAGTTTCTCCCTTACCACAAACCCGCATGGACCCGATGGACTGGTCTCATTTCTTTTGTTATTGTCTTGTCTGTACGTAGTAATGTTTTTATCTTTTGTTTATTACAAGTAACGACTTGGTTTCTTATGACCATCTAGGTACTTAAACACACCCCTCCCTACATCTTACTACTTTGGATAGATGGATGTTTGTTACTCAATCACGTCAGAACGGTTGAATGAATCTGTATGAAATTTGGCACAGAGATAGTCTGGAATAGATTCATTTTATCCCGGAATAATGTATGGTTCCCGTGGGACAATTTATAAAAAAAGTCGTGGGAAGTACATCAGGATCAGCTCAAATAGAACAGCAATAATGTGCTTGAGCAAGTTTTATATGTTGATTGAACATGAACTTAAACATGTCACAAAATAGAGTTGAAAATTGCGAGCAAAATAAATGTCGCGCGGATTATATCTTGCAAACAATTTTCAACATTTTTTCTGGACTTTCTTAGTTCATTTCCAAATAATAAATGAGCTTAGTGATGCTTTGTGTGCGCTTACCGTTAAGCTATTAACAGTAGATACATAATTATATTTGTCTATTTGATAATAATTAACGTAGGTACCTACTTCTACCTAAATATTTATTTGACTTTGGACATTTAGACTTTGAAATGGCCAATAAAACAAAGTTAAGATATAAGATAGCTGATAGTATATAATATACCTAATCCTTACCTATCTAAATATAAGCGTTCACACACAATAATATGCACAATTACTGTTTTTATATTATTTTAATATGAATGAACAAGGAGATAATGAATATCATTCATTGTGTTTAAGTATTACGTCATTTATATTTTCATCGGTGACCTCAGTCAGGGTGACCTTGATGGTAAACCTTTGGATAATCGAGTAGATTTCCCATGACACGTCATCCAAGCTGTAGCTACCTAACCTACCTTGGGGATATCATTCATGGATCATTCCATTTAAAATCCTCGACAGGAACGCAATTTACAATTTACAACTTACAATGTGACGATTTAACGGGATTCTACTTACATAGTTGCAATTCTGTAAACCAAATGATAGCAGTTCCACTTGAAAAACTTATCTGATGTAGGTATAGCAGTCATTAAATTATCTACTTACAAATAACCTAAGACTAACCCTTTTGTATTATTTTTCTGGGATAGGAAATCCGGAAAGTCTGTCAGACTCTTTCTAACTAAAATCTATTTTTTGTCCGGTGTCGGCCTTCCCAAACTTCTGCCGTTCAAATGACACAAAAAAAAACACCTAGCTTCCTAACTTTGAGTATCAATAAGGAGATTACTTTATTAACTTCTATTGCGTTTTAGGTCCTAAGACTTCCGCTGCGGTAACCTCCAAGATTGTCAGACATCTTTAATAATAGTGTAGGAGTAGAAGTAGTTAAACATTATACCTCCATAAGTACCAGTGCAGACCTACGCAGTTATTGCTTAGAAAAGAATATGGCATCACAATCCCATATAAGAAAAATGCAAAATTGTCTCTATGCCTTTGTCATGCAAAACAAGATCAAAATATGCTTACCAAACTCATTATTCGCAGTGCAGCCGGCCAGTTTGTATGATGTAATTTGAGAGCAAAAAAGCTTTGATTTTTGTAGATGATATGAAGTAGGTATCTGGTATAGTGTGTGTAACTAATACATATTTAATTTATACGAGTCTGCTGCGCAGTTTGGTGAGACTGAGAAGCCACGGGCCACGACGCCAAAGTTACTACACGCGTGACGCTGGAGGTCGACCGCCTGTATTGCCAAATTTGAACAGATGACGTCACTCTCGAATACAACTTTAACAGACCATGCTTATCGCTAAACAGGCTCTCTCATGCTCGTTGAATAAAACTAAAACAGATCTTTGTTCATCTCGAACGAGCATTGTATTCAGTTTACGGGGGTACCTTCAAACACATGAACAATAATAAACACATTAGATTGTAAGACGATGTAAAAACGGTCACGTCTTCTGGCACTCAACGGTCGATGTCTCCTTGGGAAAAATAAAGACGTGCTCAAGTTACTCAGCTTCTTTGAGTGGGTAGGTAATTAGTAGATATCTGATTCCACCACACACTAGCCACGGACTAAGTACCTACCTAAGTATATTGTTACTGTACCTACCTATATTTGCATATGTTCATATTATAATTGTACAAACACACTTCAATACTGCATCGTGTATGAGCAATCAAGGCGTTGCTATTGTTGATTTCTCTAATCACGCCTCCATGCTCATAATGTTGGTATCTTCGTGATCTGAAAGTTAGGAGGAATATAATTTAAAATAAGTAAAGAAAACAATCCCTAATTAAAAGAATGTGAGATCCAGAACTGCACCGATTTAAAAACTGACACACAGTGATAAAAGTTGGTTTTATGGTAATGTGGGTACCTAGGTATTGGTAATTAAAATTTAGTTTTCTTAGCTAATAGGTAGGTATAGTAGTGGTTACGTCATTACGTGCCAAAGTCATCTATTCAAAGTTTGAACATGTCTGGCTTATATAATTCAACAGTTTTTGGAGACTTGTAACAATTTTAAATTCTTGTTTTCACTGATGCAGCGTCAACACTACATCTACTGATCCATCCAGTTTTCACAAGCAAGGTAACAACTATAACTAATGAGATAAGTTAGGTATGTACTCTGTTAAACTGCACTGTCAAATTATTTTTAACAATGATAAAGATCACAAATCTTCTGTTGTTTTAGAACAAGGCCGAGACAACGCTCGGTCGTCAGGCTTGCTGCGCAGGATCCCATTTCACAGTACGCCTTAGGTCTAGCACAATGAACATTGTTCACCGTATTCAAAGAAGAATGCCTTCACGCACATTTTATGATACACCACATTGTGCTTGCGAAAGGCACATGTTCAGGGAACCGGGGGATATATTTACACAACACCGCGTCAGCAGTGCATCATGTGTGGCTATACCTTGTGTGTATACATGCACTGACACAAGTGAGCTGGTTATTTTTTAAGTATGTCTTAGTGTGGTGCTTATGTATTTAATTGATTCTAGGGTACTAACTAAAAACCAGATACACCTGACAAAAGCAATGAAAAATTGAATATGGCTGTCTTCAATACATTTTTGATATTTGGCTACTCAAACCCGATCCCAAATTATTTCGTCACTATAAATAATTTTCATAATACTTACTTAAATCTATTTTTCGCTTATACTAAGCAGTTTATTTGATAGGAGGTCTGAGAAGATGCTTTTTTGTGAAATAAATATATGAATAATTTCCTGTTGTCGAATAAAAATGAGCCAGTGTATTTTCAGAACATGAAGAACTAGAGTAGAATGTTACAAAAATAGCAGGAACCAACGCTGATGACCCAAATAAAATGAAAAGTATTAGAAATAATAAGTTACTTCTGGTATGGTAATACGCGCGAGTAAACGTACTCATTTTCTAAAACTGACGATTGTCGTGGGTACATAGATTAATAAAAAATTAACAATTACGTAACTTTAAAGATTATTGAACGATTTTTGTGTTCTGTACCTCAGTCGGTAAGCGGAATCCTTATAGGATTGCTTTGTTGTCCGTCTGTGTGTTCGTCTGCCTGTCCGTCTGTCAAGACTCTTTTTCTCAGGAGTTTGTTTTTTTTCAAGTAAATATTCGAGATACATCCGTACAGTATCCGTAGATTGCTCATATCAGCTTTCTATTTGAGAACGAACTGACTACATATTTGTCTGGTTGCTCGGTTGTAGCTTTCGCAAGGCGGTGCGCCGCGTTGAGGATAGAAAGCGTCGCGTCCGCACTTTCACTGTGCTAGCAAAACCAGAGAATGAATAACGTTAACGTCATTCTGCATGGAACACCTTTGTGAATTGAGGTTGAGTTCATTCAATTTTTTGTAAATAAATAAACGGAACTTTACTTTATTCAGATTTCGATAGATGACACCAACTGAATTATAATCTTGCCATCTATAGGTACCTACCTTACTCATTCCCGTTCAATTCCCTATATAACAAGGCACATCAAAAAAATGAACCTTTATTGATCGTGTTTATAAATAGGCACCTAATTGGATGCTATGGTTATTTGTCAATTAGGTACGTATATAAAAGTGGTCGTTAAAGATCATATTTAAAAAACAGCGTTTAGAAAGATAAGAACACTGCCCCCGACGTGTCAAGCTATAACAAACTTGTGTAATTACCGGGAAATAATTTAAAACATAACAAACGAACGTGATGATCAGAGTGGATGTCACTCATCCAGCTCGTTGAGTGAATATAGGTACTTCGTGTCAATTGGTTTCCAATAACAGTTTACAATTGAGACAGACGATGCATGCGGGGCCCGCTCAATTGTTTAATCAACAATCGACTGCTGCAATTTGTGACGCCATTATGAGTTTTTAAAATAAAATGCCATGAGAAACGTAAACCTCCATGAACGCAGGGACGCGGTGCGAGGACCCAAATTCGACAAGCGAACAGGAAAACTTCATTCCAATCAACACGCCTTATGAACATTCGCACTCTACGAAAATTTACGGCTCTTGACGTGCCAGTCACAACACAAACTCTTGGAATCCCAAAGTTAAATATTAGTTCGTTATTACCGTAACCAATAAGATTATCACGGTTTCGACAATGGTTTCGACACAAAAGATTGTTATAGTTGCAACACGGTCTATCTGTAGCGTGTACGTTCTCTGACCAGTCGCAAACATTCAAGTTTATTAAATCTGTACCTACTGCAACTATATCATTCGATTGCTAAATTGCGTAGAAATTGATAATCTTGTGAGAAAAGGCTTTGGCTTTTAAAATACTTGGAAAATTACAACTTGTAGAGGCGGATGCACGGTACGTAGAGCGAAACGGTTGCGCGCTATAGCGCAGAATGTTCGTGAACCGTTAAATTATGTTACAAATTGAAACAATTGCATTTTCAACTTAATGTTGCAAAGCTAAAGATCTAAAATTGTCTGTAAATTCTTTAGTACTTATCGCGTTAATGGTAGCGGCTGAGATAAAATTTCGTAGCCGCCAACTTCGAGAATGTTACAACTGTAAAATTGGACTTTATCGTACAAACGCACGGTATAATTTTGTTGCACGTCTGGATGGTTCGAGAGCCGTTTTAGAACGTTGCAGTTCAGTTCTATGAACCGCTTCCGCCGCTGCTCCTTCCGTCTCGGGTTGCTGCTTGCAGACATTCCTGAGGCGGACACCGGACCCGGCTTAAGAATGCTGACCAGACGGGGACGCGCTGATGGCATGATAGCTTAATGCTCCCTCGAACGACGGCCCTCGCTGGCATTCCATAAGTGCTAAAGAGACAAAATCTTCCCACTGTTACTTGGAAATTAAAAATATTGATAGTTTTCACCATTTATGAAACGTTGCATTTGTCTGTCTATAACTTTACTAACAAATTATCAATATTTTCTCTCGGGTCATGTCATAAAGTTTTTATCTAAGTATTTAAACCGTGAGAATGATTATGGGCTGCGGTCCCATGTCTTTGGTCCATTCATGACTCGGTCCCACGCACATTTGTGATCCATATGTGACTACAAAAAAAATTAATGTTCCTTTCATTATAATTTCAGCAAATTGATTTTTATAACACAAACATTATGCGTTGTTATTATAAAAGTAAAAGACTGGAAAAGTTTTATATTTCTTTTGCTATTTATAAAATTATAAATGCTGCTTTACAGGCTAATATCAAATAATAAAGCTCAAAACAACACATAATATAACCAAAAGGAACGGACACTGATATTCAGTAACATAACGGTACTTTTTCATAATAATTTGTACTTAAAATAATAATGTTCCAGTTTAAAGCGATTCCCGCCACACATGTTCTCTTTATACAGATTTCTCAATGACAGACATTCACGAGTTATGGGAACATTTTTTCGGGAGCGTAACGGTTTTTGTATTATTTTTTTGTCGCCTTTGACCGTGTGAGTGTGAAGGGACCTCAATGGATGCATGTGAACGGGTCGCCCATTTACAAAAGATCTATGATAATGCGCCTGCTACCCTCATTCAACAAGAGATTACACCTCGGGAGAGGGGCGAGAGAGATCTTTTGTCGCTGGTGTTATGTTAAGCGTCTTCAATGAGCTGTTTCTTTGAGAACCGTCTCTCTTTCTTACATTGTTTGATGTTTTCACATGGTCTTGTTACTAAGAATTGTGTAAGTAGTAGGAAATGTCATTGTTTCCCATAGCAAGTAAGTACACGATGACGTGGAGTCATAGCAGTAACCTAATCAATAAAATTGGCTATAAAAGAAGAGCACGAAAACATTTCATTAAAATCCAGTTAAACTGCACTACAACAAAGTTGTGCATCAGGCAAGGCTGTGTTATATAAAAGTTACAAAATGAAAAAGTCTGTAACGAATCGAACCCTTTCCCTTTGCTATGGAATGTCGGTCCGTCCGTCCTTCAAGCGATTATGGGACGTCGACTCGGCCCAAATTACCATAACACGTTTAAACTCATTAAAATAGAATTAGTTAATTGTTTAGGAAAACCAGGTTGATTGACAGACATCGAAAACTAGTATCGTCATTAGTTAGGTATTTATGTACCTATACCTTTTGTCATAAGAAATGTATCGAGTCATTAACCGGGACAAGCAATCTAGAAAAATAATAATCTTGTTCATTAGGTTCATTGAATGAGCAAACAATAGAATCCTTGTTTTTCGTCACAATGTAGGTAATTGTTGACCAACTTTTTATTATCTTGTTATTGTTTTCTTCTTCTTATCTGTTTACAACACTTGCATGCTATTTTTAACTTCTATCAATAATACTAACCTGTCATGACATTAAAACGACATTATCAACAATAAAACAGTAGATAAGTACTTTGATAACATAGAACAAGCAACGTCACTAAGAAAATCTCATTAGCTGCGAAAATTACATTTTCGCGAATTCCATTTGACCTTTCGGTCGGCGCGGCATGCGAGGCGCGGCGAGGGCGCAAGCTCGGTCGCGTTCTAAGTTCTCACGGGAACGGGCGGTGATTGCACCGCATTACGCCCTGCACTGGGTCGCTACGACCGCCGGCACATACAGCCACCCGATGTCGGACGAGCCTTTATTTTAGTGATAATATAATGTAAAACCCTCCTACATTTAGCACAATAACAATAATTACAGACGTAAGTATTCTATTGGTTCACTAGACATAAAGGGTAAAGTAAGACCAAGTTAGATACAAACAATTGATAGTAGGTAGGGTTTTTACTTGAAAGTTGTCGGTAGATAAACTGCATGAATAAGCACAACTTTTGCCCCGCACTTGTGCCGAGCTGTGTGATTCCGTAAAAAAGAAATAAGAAATATTTTTAATAACAACTCTATGTTGTTTGTAGTCCTTGCGTAGACGATGTAGTATTGCGTAGAAGTCGTAGTATTGCGTAGTAAATGTTTCAGTATTCGCGTAGTAGATGTCTCAGTATCGCGTAGCAGTTTCGTAAAAGGACATTGGCGTCGCCTTGTAGACGGTGGCGCTCTTTTCGTTTACTGATAAAGGGGGAATCCCCTCTTTATCAGCCAATAATATCAATTCTTATTATGTAGCATTCTTAGTAAGTGAATAATCGGCATCGTAGACGGTGGTGCTGTTTGTTAAGTGATAAAAGGGGAATCCCCTACTATTTATTTTTACAGCAGTACCTACCGTACAGAAACTTCGCCGCCGCGTCAGAGACGGTGGCGCTCTTTTCGTTAACTGATAAAGGGGGAATCCCCTCTTTATCAGCCAATAATATCAATTTTTGTTATGTATCATTCTTAGTAAGTGAAAAATCGGCGTCGTAGACGGTGGCGCTGTTTGTTAACTGATAAAAGGGGAATCCCCTAATTATTTATTTTTACAGCAGTACCTACTTACCTATCGTACGAAGACATTGCCGCCGCGTCATAGACGGTGGGTCTCTTTTCGTTGAGAACTGATGTTGTATAACTGATAAAAGGAAAATCCCCTCCTTATCAATCAACAATATCAATTTGATTGTTAAGTATTCTCAGTAAGTGAATAAACGGCGTCGTAGGCTGTGGCGCTGCTCGTAAATCGATAAAAGGGGAATCCCCCAAATTCTTTATCAGTTAAAGTCAATATTGCCTTGCTTAGTCGTGCTTAATGTGCATAGACATCGTCGACTCGTCGTAGATATACGTAAGAGACTCTATTCATTGATCGATGATAGGGGAATCCCCTCTTTATCAGTTAAATATCAACAATGCCTTGATAAAAAGGAAATTACTCAATGTCGATAGGTACCTAAATACCTATTCAATATAATTAGACATGATCCATGAAAAATAATCAAGTCGTAAATAGGATCTAGAATGTTCTTATGACAAATATAAAAACAAAACAATCTGAACAAAAAAGAAAAACAAACATAGGTATTGAACCTATTGCTAATGCACAACAAAAACAATATATGTAGTTTGAAAGTTCTTCGTGGAAATAACCAGAATTGGGGGACTGTGTTTTCATACTTCTGGAAAATTATCATGAACATTATAAATGTGAAGTCTGCTGATTTGGATATTTAACGGGTTGAACGGTTTTCCATCATAATTTGCCAACAGAGGTGGACCATTACCTAGATTAGGACGTAGTATGTATGTAGTAGGTATGACATGTTCCGGTAGGACGTTCGTCCCCGTGAGATCTTTTTCGAAATTATGTCGTTTGCCGCACTTTACGCAGACGAAGCCGCGAACAAAAGCAATTATTATAACGTAACGATAAATGGCAACAGGTTTTTGAACATCCAATCCAGAAATCCGAGATACCGACTCCACTCGCAGAACGTTCATCACTTCATAAATTCAGAGCTGTGCGACTTTTCCCATTGGAGCGCGCGACCGCGACTTGTTTCCAATCAACAATGGAATGCGTTGACTTTTTGGTCTGCGCCTGAGCAGTTGCTCTCGCGCACGGGAAGATCAAGTTTTTATCCAGCCAGTGTTAACTCAATTGGAAACAAGGACCTTAGATTACCTTAACTGTTATTTCTAAGTAGCTTTTGGTATTTGATGTTGGAATTTGCAAATGTAAAGACATTTAAGTGGCTTTAGGCTCGCTTACATCGCTTTGCCTTCTAGTTAACTTGCTTATCAACAATATTAAACTGAACATTTCCTCAGTTATTGTATGTTCCGTTAGCTTTTATGTTTTGTTTTAGAACAAGTCCTAACTTAATAGCTGTGAAGACCAATTTAACTGAACACTTAAATTATTTAACCATACACGTAAACACTAACTTCAAATGTTAAATTAGTGTAGGTACCAAAGATAATTCGTAGACTATATTATAAGTCTAGTTACATAATTTTACGCAGACGGATTGAAATACTGTTGTAATAAATTATTTATGATTTAAAACGAAAGTAAATAGTTATTATATCCAGCAACCACAATAATATTTGCCTGATCCTTGATGTTTCATGCATGACATAACAACATGCGTCATTGGCGATATGAAAGTATTGATTTTGAAATGATGTAAACACTGTATTACCTAAGTGTATACTGTCATATTTGGTATTGCACAATAAAATTGATGAACAAATTAGATATGTGATAATAATTACCAAATCCCTCTATTTGGTATATCAACGTATTTTCAGTGACAGAAAAACCGAACGAGTTTCGTTATGTACTACAACGTATTGTTGTAAGTATTCGTTACAGTAACGAATCTGCGACTACTATTAACTACCCTTCATATTTTTTTAATAAATTCTTGTGACAAAATTCGCCACTTTGTTATGGCATAGCCTTGTTGGCAGTTTGCAGGGTATTAGGTAGATCATTCGGTAATTTCCCGCCTACACTATACCACTAAGGCCGAGGACATTGTGGAGTACGTATGCCAAAGGACCAAATACAGGCCGAGAGTGCAGTTGCTTGAATCGCGCCGCAATGTCAACTTCAAGGCGTTCGTGGTGCGAGTACCTACTTGCTACCTGCACCTCGTCATGGCAGAGGACTTTTGGCCGCAAGGTGTTATGTTCCGTCGTTTCCGCGGACAAGTGCCACACGATCGCACAAAGACAGTGCTTGAGTGAAGTGTGTTTTACTAACATAGTTTTAAGTTTATACACTAACACACTTTGTACTATTATGATATATATGTTAGTCTGTAAGGTATTTATCTATGGGCCAAAGTAGCCTGAAAATAAAGGATTTATTATTATTATTAATTTTCTGAAAATGCTGAAAAAATCACAACATCGCTGGCGATATTATATTATTACCGTTAATCATCATCATCATCATATCATCCTATGGCCGTCTACTGCTGAACGTAGGCCTCCCCATACCAATCATAATGGTACACCTAAAATCGGATACTGTTGGTCTATTCTGTGAATATGGGCCTTAGTGAATTGAAGTGAAGTCAGCTTGGGGTTAGCTTGAAGCAACTTGTCGCCCCACCGATGGCAAAGGTTGACAACTCACCTCAAGCTCCCTTCACCGAAACACCCTAGAGCTCGTAAAACAATAACAGTAAATCTGGACTGAAGTCCTTATTTAGCTTTTGAGCTCTTAAGAACTAACAACGAGCGATTATAAGAATTAGCTTTTTTGTCCACCATTCTGGCTAGATGCCTCTTCAAACATTTCGTGCAACTTCATACAATTTCGAATAAACGTAAATAGTACCAATGGCATTAATGGAACCGATGGATCGATGGAATGCCATAAACTTATGATACCTAGGTACGCAATAAGGTAATTGAAGGCAGGTCCTTCGGTGGCTTGATGCATTAGAATAATGTTATTGATTCTATGAGTCAGAGCTGATGTGCGCCCACGCGTCGTCAGTTGCTTTTAACATCTAAATATACTTAGGTACTAAGATATCGTTATGGTAACGATAAGATTACTTTGGTTAAAGTGTTTATCATGTTTTTGGTTGATATGCTAAGAGGTGACGGTTCGTTCTATTTAGTTTTGAAGATGAGATAATCAGTTAAGATATCTTATTTGCCTACCTAGTTAGGTTGTTGTTGTTGGGCTTGAAACACAAAATCACTAAGCATGGAGCATGCATTCACAATGTCAAGGGTTTACCCTCAAGGAATTCTTTGAAGACCAAGGAATTCCTTGCAGATTCTGCATCAAACTTTGATGTTGTTTGGTAATAGGCGGTTTATGGAGCTCTTGTAGTTCATAATAGTTGCAGTTTGGTGCTCCTGCTGACAGTTTAGTGTGATGGAATTAGTCTGAAGAGGTAATATGAGACTGCGTAGTAATGACGACGTCTCACCTTCTGTTATGTCTATTGAATCAACGCCTAAGCTGATTTTAAGACCTGTGCAACGCCACTGGCTGTACAGTTAACGTGGACAAGCGTTGTTCTAGAATCCCTCATAGACAATTCATCCTTGTAGATGGTCCAACTTTAGTTTAGCATAGCGGGTCGCGGGCAGTGCATAGGCTTTTAGTGCAAACTTTTGTAACTAAAAGCTTTGGGGAATATAATATCGCCGATGGCGACAATAACCATGGCGTTAGCCATTTTCTACCTACCTAAAAAATAAACTGCCTACTAGATATTTTAATTTAATAATTTAACTGCCATCTCGTGGACTGAGCAGCATAATAATTTATATATATAAATGTCTGAAGCAGCCATTTTCCTTGTTGTTCCACATTTTGTTGGATATTTCCTTATTTTATCCCCATTTTGACCATAAAGCCGACTTTGTGTCTGCATGTTTAGGTGTTTTATGCGGCATTTGCCTACTGGCTGTGAGTAAGACAATCATTAGACATTCCTACATTGGTGATTTTATAACGTTATTCTACATCCGCGGCTTCTTGCGGTATATCGTTTTCCTTTTGGCAGGTACCTGTATTGTACCTATAGTAATGGACGACATTGTTAATACATTATGTATATCGGTGGCAATTTTACTTTATTTATATATTGTCGTTATCAAGTGCTGTGCTTCCTATCGAGGATTCGTGGCGAACCAACGGTCACCGTTGCGGTATCAAGCACAACCAACTATGCTATGCTCACGACCTAGATCAGAGCACTGTGTGCAGTCAGTAACTGTTGCTTGTCGGTAAATGTTTTTTATTTCTTTGGTGCATGCTGATCCAAGCTTAAAATATTGTGTTGCTTTGATTTTGTCATTAATGGCTTTAATCAAAGAAGTGCTTCCGGCGCAAGAGAATTTGGACCTTGTACGAAGGTTTTTATATGGCTTTTATTATGGTTATGGTTTTCTATAGCGTTAATAATAAGCGTTATTGGCTTCTAAATGTTTAATGAACAACCAATCATGTATGTATGTACAAACTCTAGTGGGATTAATAAACGCTGATTAGACTTAACACCGAAGGAGGAGCTCTTGGCTAAGTAATAATAGCCGCACGGGTCGATCCTTCAGGTTAAGCTACGCTTGCCGGGGTTGGTCCGTGGATGGGTGACCATCTTTACACATCGAGATTCCTCCGTGCCTCGGAAAGCACGTGAAGCCGTTGGCCCCGGCTGTCATATGTGGATCTTTGACAGTCGTTACGGGTCGTCAGAAGCCCGAAAATCTGACAACCAGTCTTACCAAGGGGTACCGTATTACCCAGTTACTGGGTTGTGGTGGTCAGATAGGCAGTCGTTCCATATAAAACACTGGTATTCAGCTGCATCCGGTTAGACTGGAAGCCGACCCCAACATAGTTGGGAAAAGGCTAGGCAGATGATGAGACTTAACACCGAAGGCCAAAAGTATTGTAACTATGTATTTCGTGATCTACACTAATACTATAGAAATAAATTTGTATTTTTGTTTGTTTGTAATGGATAAACTCAAAAACTACTGGAACGATTTTAAAAATTCTTTCACTATTATAAAGCTACATTATCTGCGAGTAACATAGGCTATATTTTATTTTATTTTGCGCGGTTAAGTCGCGGGCAATTAATAAAGGGGTTAAAGTATTGTATTTAGGGCAATCAAATAGTCACACTGACACCATACATACAGCATTGTATTTTAATTCACACATCCTAAGTATTTAGGAGAATACACTTAAACGCGGCCCATAGAGTTTCGAATGTAACGGACGGCCTCATTGCGGTTCGATTGCCTGCCACTGCCAAAAACTAGCCAGTCTATTCGGACGTTGACCTCCAAACGGTTACTATCTAGGAATCGGTGATTCACAATCATGGGAAGTTTTGTCCATATGTAGGTACCTATTAAATGTTGTGACTAAAATGACCTCAACACAAATTATTTTCCTTATAAACCTCACTCATGCATAAAACAGCCCCGGCAAGTTTTTGACCACAAGTTGACCAATTTCAAGACTGTTTCTTAAGAAATTAATGTGAAATGACAAAGTTGGTTTTTAATGGCATTTTAAAAGCTAGAACTATGAATAATTCAAGCTTAAAAAAATATAGACGTTGTTAAGTAAAAGCCAACACATTTATGTGTCTTTACAATGTATAAACTGTAATATACACCTGCATCAGGCTTGTTATCAGGCAAGGTTTGTAACAAATGGATTTATGGTAATGCATATTAGCAGCGGCAAATGAAATAATGGCCTACATTACACCCACGCGGGATCGACAGGTCCAATTCGGGAGTTGCATCAGGGCTGCGGCAGTTTATTTTGGTCGCATGACTCGAAACATGACGGAGCAGCAGCATGAGATCACCAGTTCTCAATATCGACCAACTGAGAAGCCGACTTTGTTAAAAAAACAGTCTCAAGAACGAACTGGCAAATCGTACCCAACGTTTTATTTTTCAAATTAACGTTCTAATTATAAACTTTTAAAAGGACCGTTCAATATAGAATTGGTATTAATAAATCATTATGCCCTCGCGTTTCATAAAAACTAGTTATGGAGATAATTTGTAACCACATTTTCTAAGTTAAGACTGTATTCCCCCACAGATTATAAAAACAGACCACCGCGAGCATAACGTTACGTTTGAAACAGTACGAGTATCCATATTGATTGTAAGAGTCAATATTGAAGCAATATTTTACTAACAAATCCGAAGCATAGGGATAAACTAATTTTACACCACACATTTAATAACCTTCACGTTTTACAACGAATTTGTTAAATTAGTGCCAAAGTAACAAAGATGTGTAGTCAAAATGTGATCTCGTCTTCGTCATCTAGAAAAATTCTTTGGTTTGAATGGTGTCCGGTGTCCCTAGTTTCGCAAATAAGTGGTACCTACTAATTTAACAATTCCAATCGGGATTAGAACCAGTTAATCTTAGTACCTATCCGCTTGCATTAGAATTAAATTCATTCTATTGACATCGATATAAGAGAAACAGAAACTTTTTCGTTCGCACAATATTTGCATCGGTTCACTCCATGTGTTCGCTCAGATAAAAGTACTGATCTTTGCGGCCAGCATCTGGCTACAATCATGTCGAAACTTGTTCTACACGTGCAATTAGAGGGGGTCACACAAATAATATCGTATATTATTAAAAAATTTCGCCATCCATTATTCTCTCCCTAATACTGGGCCCGTACCAAATTACGTATTAATGTATTCAATCCAGTTTCTATTCATATGTAATTCAATGTTTTTGTAAGCTTTTTAGAGCAAGAACTGGGTCGCAGATGGGCGCTGGATTGAGAAATTTAAATAAAAACTTGGTGCGATCTTTACAAATAATATCATCCATGAATAAGTAGGTAATAACAATGAGTCTGCTCGTCTATGGGCTTTTATTTGGAGTGGTTTTAGAAAGTAGAAAATAACAGGCAGTTTTAAAAGTAACATGATGCATATCTGGGCTATGCTAAAAACCTGATTTTTTTTCCAAAACTGGTGGAGTTCTTGATGACAACTAGTTCTGACATCACTCAGTCCATAATAACAATATTGAAGATGACAAAGGTTCTCAGTATCTATAAAACTTTCGCGTTTCCTGATTCTCCTAATATACAAAATTGGTTTTATATTATTTTTAGGGTACTGCGATTTGCGTGTGACTTGACGTGAAATAAATCCTTCAATTTAATGACTTTGCTCGGATATAATACCGGCTGGTTATGCGCGCGTGCGCACGACCCAACTATTGTCATTTACATCATTGACTATTGTGTCCTGTTCCGTGACTTCAAATAGCTAAGTAAACTACTAATTAGTTACCAAAGTAGATATGTTTCTACGGATGGTAGTCAAGGTAGACAGGTAGCTACTTAACGTTTTTATTGAAATGTTTTTGCCGCTATCGCATGTCTGTTAAGTATTGTATAAAAGTCTATGAGTCTGATGCAATATTTTGTTTTTGTTAGATATATATTTTAGAAAATACAGAATAATGTTGTTTTAGAATTTATTCTGGAAAGCAAAAATATAACTCACCACCTAAAAAATAATATTGAGCTGCAAACAAGTTTGAAATAGGTACAAAAGACTTGAACTCTGCCCTAGGACACACTGTCATAATAAGTATCTGTTAGCTTTTCTGAATCAAAGACGAGCAACTAATGCAAAAACTAAGAATCAATAACCTATCTAGTAGAAAGAACAGTAGAAGTAGAACCTCTTGACTTACTTACTAGGATGACAAAAAGACATGATAATGGAAAATTTAGAAAATCAAAGAATAAACCTTGGAGCGATGCGACGTCAGCGTTTGAATCAATTTTAGACCTCAAAGCCTCAAAGCTATCAAAAGCCCTTCCAATTTTGAAACTTGTGATAAATATTTGACATTTATGAGATTAATTTACTTTACTGTGATTTCCAAACGAACCTTGTAAGCAGCAAAAACTTAGGTACAGTCACACACAGTGATTTACGTCTTTTGCAATAAGGTACCTTGGCGAAGTTATTTAACGTATAGCGAATTGCAAAACTGGTGAATGTCATTTTGCATGATGTATGTCCGAAATGATAGGAAAGGCATTACTGTAGACGTAGTGGTGTACCGATAGAACGGATGGTCCCATTCCACTGCGATAACGGTACTAACCACCGCTTGCAAATAACTATGCACCTACCACTAAGTTCCGGTGATCAATTTATGTAATGTAGGTACTAACATAGGTACGGTAGGTTATAAGTATTATATTGATAATTAATTACGTGTTCCATTAATAAAAACTATGAATGAATACAAAGAAATGCGTCATCTGTGAGTTTTGATAACATGCGTAAAATTCTTTACACAAGTCTTCTCTGATCTTGTGAATTCTCAACAGTGTGATACCTTAACTAAGCTTAAAAATAACTTCTGATTAATTAATTAAGACTAGATATAGATAGCCTGATAAGACCTGATCTGCTATTAGCTCTTGTGAAATGGTAATTTGTAGTTACATGGAAATGCGTTCCCAGTAGGACTGGAAGCTCTACTCTCGCTGGCAATTTAAACCCCATTTAACCTCTAACGGCATAAACTCTTTGCTGATTGGAATAGAGTTCAATATCCTTAAATCAAATACAAGATTTATAGCAATTGGCGTTGAGAGCGATGCCCATTAAAGTCCGTTGATTTGTGTTCTCACGCCTTAAAAGAATAGTAATTTTCAGGATTTTATGGTCCTATCCGTTATATCTATTCGTCATGATCTTGAATTAATATTCCTTTGCTGTCATCTTATAGATAATTGTGATCTCTAACAGCTGAAGTTATTAGAATTTAGTTAAAAAAGCCGGCGTGGCCATACGGACCATACGCGTAGTGTGCGAAACGTGCAACCGCAACATTCCCAGTGCCTCAAACGATGCCACTTGTGGCGATCGGCGACAGACGACCGTTTATGGCGAGGACGATCGCGAAGGAATGTGGTCTGCTCTTCCACTGCCTGCGACACATGTGAGGAGTGGAGAGAGTGGCGGGAACACACTGGACAAAGTGTCAACCACCCTGATAGAGAGTCTTTAGAAAACAATACAATTTAAGATTAGGAAAAGTATCTTACGTTTTCTGATTAACGCAAGGAGGAAGAGGTTAACAAATAGGATTTGAAAATGAGTAAGAAGGTAACCTTATTCATGATTGTATCACTTGGGGATAAACTGTTCATTTACCCTATTTTCGCAAAGAACACTTCGTTATGAACATCATCCATTTGCGAGACATTTATATGCATGATTATATGCTTGTGTTGTTATTTAAAACACAATCTAACTTATTACTTGCTTACATAGCTGTCTCTCGTCACTTACACCAAATTACAAAATGACTCGACAACCGCGAGAATGCATGCTTGCCAACTACATACCTAAATGACACTCAAACTTATTTGTTTTAAATGCTTGCAAAGGCTTAGGTATGCATTTTGATTGCCAAATAACTTAATACGTTTTACGAGCCAAGCATTTGTAATGAAGCAACAGCCTTTATTTTGTCATGGGTTTCCAATAGATCGTGTATTAAAGTAATAAATAGCATCATTAACAAGTGCATGGAACTAGGAAGTTCTTTGGTGTACAAGCCTTGTACGGGTCAATGCACAAAGGTGCCGACGACCATCTAAGAGTACCAGGCCCACACAGTGCCCGCCGCCGGCTAACGGTGCCACGCTCAAATATTTTACCATTACACTGAACATGAGCCTAGTCAGCTAACTGTGAATTAATACAAGTACTTGTTGTTCTTAACAACCTTAAAAACGTGTAAATGTTATGTACAGACCTGATATTCTCTGAAGACGTATACATATTGAGGTTGTTAAGTGACACGAAGGGCCGGTTCCGGCGGCGGCGTTTCGGATACGCTCAAAGAAGTAAGTGCATGCGAACTCCTTGCCATCGCTTCGTGAGCCTGTACAATGTGGACAACTGATGCGGGTAACGTCGAAACCTGTAGATTGAAACGTCGATACGATATGTGGACCCACTTCAATAAATCTACCCGTTTATCATAAACCTGCTCTCCACAATCTTGCGGTTTGCAAGTCCATGTATTCATCAAACAAACTTCGCAAGTAATAACTTTTCCAGCCCATGAACACTGTTACGGTGGTTGTTTACGTATTGTGTTAAATAGTAACGGTTTCAGATTGAGCGGCGCGTGCTGAAATGCGACCAATCGATTGGGAACGTATTTAGCACGAGCAAACGTACGAGTACCTAGGATATTAGTAGCGAGCTGGCAATTCTACACAATCTCAAATAGAAATACTTAATTGCAGTTCCGCTGGCGTTAAGATTCGTTGAGTCATGCATCCATTTCAGAAGAGCTTTCGTCAATCTAACAGGGGTTCACTTCCATCGTGTCCCGTGGCCATTGACCATTGGCCATCATTGGCCGAGCAAACTATACAAAAACATGGACGTTGATTAGTTACTGAGTCATCTATTGTGAGTGTAGACTTCCAGTACCTATATTCATGCTTTTTTGTGAGAATTAAAAGCTAATCTTATCCATACTACTACCAAGTAACCAATTACTTGCCGGATAGTCACTTCCTTAACATGTGTTATGCATAGATGAATAGAATATTATGATGACTTCATACTAACGTCATGCGTGCTAATTTGTCACCAGTGTTTGAATAGTGAACAAAACCTCACACCTACAATCCAAGCCAGAACTACCTATCTAGGTTGGTATATGTTGAAGTTAGAAAATAACATGTCTATTGCGACGTTCATGATAAACATTTACTTAAAGAATGATATTTTAGAAATAGGACACATCATCATGCCTATAAAGACCGTTCGTAAGCCTTGCGAATCTGAATTTCAATTTAAAACCTTTTGTATGTTCTTACGTCATTGCAGTTTAAAGTTCGAAATGGCATAAAAATTACTACGTATTTTTAATGATTTTGTGTTTTTATTTTAATGATCACTATTAATATTTAATATTTTATAAGTATAGGTTTGAACTTGAAGGCAACGAGATGAGTTATTATCACAAGAACCGTCACCGGTCACGTTGCAGCATCGCGGACTCGTGGTATCAATCTTTTTATTGAATAGACTGCACTTGTTATGTGTGTAAATGACAGCAATTTATTTCCCGTCGTCTCAAGCGTCCAACGCGAGTCTCTCTGGAGGTCTGCGACACATTCATTGTGCACTCATGCATCATGCTGTTCATGCTCAACATGTTTTGTTTTTTGCTAAACATTTAGATTATGTCGCACCACTTTCTGGTTATAATAATTCTCAATATTCTGAATATTCACGTATTTCTGTTAGTTTGATTTTTGAACACGTTCTAGATATTAATTTAAACAATAGATCTCTCAGGGCGCTAGTAGTACCTTTATCCTATGAGCCATGCTAATCTGGATGCTGTAATTGTGAAGTCGTCATGTATTTAGCTTTTGCCCGCGACTTCGTCCGCATAAAGGTCGGTTATCGCGGACGCAGACAAAGTCACGAAATAAAAATTATAACATCAGTATGGATCGCCGTAGACTTATTCAAGCATCATTCGCATGTGGGCAACAATCCTATATCTTATTAAAGAATGTTTCAGGGTGTTTACGAATCATCTCTGTTTATTATTAATACAACCTGTGTTGCACTTGTCCACGTTTCGCCATGCCAATGTTTTCATTTCCGTCCAAGAACTATTTCCTATTAAGTTTTCCTTATTATTGTTCCGCTTACGTGTAATTGGTGCACATAAAGCTTATCAAAATTCAATATTATTTCTGATAATGATTGGTCATTGTTAGCAACAACAATACGTGCATTTCAGTATAAACGATAACAATGCTAGAACAATAGGGATGTTATCAACATACTATTGCAAGTGAAATGTCGATGGAGCGTTGACCGCTGAGTAACACTTGCTGCGATAACCCTGCTTTGTCTGTGTTGCTTTATTTCTGCTCTCCCTGGTGGCAAAGATCCATGCGTCATCCCCAGTGGTCTCTGATCTACAAATAAATAAACATGTGGTCTTTTCCAGCTTCGTTTTACTTTAGAGGAGCATCTTATTCATATTTTATGATTTGTTTAAATTAAGATTTTAAATCGCTAGAATTCCATGGCGATGCTTTTCTCCAAATGTAATGTGATGTGACATCTTTGTGCGATTTATTTTTAACTGCAAGTGTTATCAGAATTAAAAGGGTTCTTCTATTCAAGAATTATGCAAAACGACAGCGTGAAACGTGATTGTCAGGTTTGTATAGGCAAGCATCTCATTAGCAAGGATATCCATATGCATCTTTCTTCAGTTTAAGACAATGGCTGGTGTGATAGTCGTGACTCGGACGGTTATGACATGCAGTGTGTCAAAGAGGAGCATATGGATCGGCTCGAGACACTCCAACACTGTAAACACTGGATGTGCAGCAAGTCATTTGCAAAACAAAGACCGCAGAACGCGGCCGAAATAAAATATTTACGCAGCCCGGCTGACTCAAGCAGCGCTTTGTTTGGACGGAGGAATAACCTTTTTGCAAGAAAATAAATTAATGTCAAATCACAAAAACAACAAGGATGGACATGATTATAATCCGCTGCGTTTTACCCAAATTAAAGGGCACAATAAATTAGGTACGAATTCGACTGGGAAATTGGGAACTTGGTATGACAATACCATAAAGGATATATTTATATGACAATTTAATTAGTACCTATATGACCATAATAAATACAAAACTGCAACAAAACGGAAATTGGAAGTTCATTTTACAGCATTTTAAATTTAAAGCAGTGTACCTAACTGGTAGAAAAAACGTATTAAAGACCTGCATAAGTATTTATTATAAACAAACAGTATCAATTTACATTATTTACAATGAGCGGCGTCGGCACGCGAAGGCGACACGGGTATCGCCGGACGTGAGACATTAGTTTAATGAAATAACGACAATTTGCATGGAATAACTTGCACCGCGTCCGTGCACCCGCGGCCTTATTCCATGACTGCTCTCAATGACTGGCTCAAGAGCTATTTGACTCATACTCAATGAACATGAATCTTAATTGAAGCGAACTGGCAATGTGTATTGTTGATGAATGTTTGCTTTTGTGATGCCGTTATACAGTACATGCTGGAATTTATTTATAATTCCATACAAAAAAGGAATGAATGAGTTTGTTTTCCTTTTTTCACATGACACACATTTACAAGCTGACATGACATGACATTAATCCTCGAGGCTACTCGAAAGAGTAGGCAGAGATTTATTAATTCTCTTATTTACTCAGACAGAACTATCCAGAGACCAGACACAAAAACGCGTAAGCAGAGATCGCACCGAGTAGAAGTAAGAAGAGATTCGATCAATCGTAACATGCCTACGAAAGCATTTCGGTAAATACCCGATGACCCACTTAGACCTTAGAGGGTAATAATTAAAAAAAAAAAAAACCTAAAATAAAATAAAAAATGTTATAGAGGACAATTTCAAAGAATTGTTTACAAAAGACTCAAATAATGCTATAACAGGAAGTACTACTAAGTACTCGAATCACGACATACCTAATGATTTGTAAAATTGTTTATTGTATTTCCCCAAGTGATTAATGCAACATAACAGTAGCTTGTTTTATCGAGTACTGAATCCTAATGTAAGTATTCAAAATATTGCATGCAACATGACGATACGCATAGGCGATTGCAGGCGGATCCCAACATTTTAAGTAGGTAGGTATTTTAGCTAGTTTTCCTTTCCCTTCTAACCATTTCGGCACCTAACTAATAGAAAATGAATATAACAGTCTAATCTATTTCGAGTTGTTAGATCTTTTGTGCTTAACCCCAAGAGAAGGGAGCAAGACTGGCAGACATTTATGAAGGCAATAAGTTCTTATCAGGTCTGGCTATGGTTTGGTTGCACAACGCCAAGGAGCAAGTGGTAGCGTTCAATTCATCACCACCATTTCCTTACCTGATAATCAACAGAAGGACTGAGATGTGGCTTGCACTGAGGCAGCACATAAGCTCGTCTTGATATGTTTATAGGAATTGGGCCGGCTTTTCTGATTTGTATAATAATGGTATAGCTTGATGCAAGTTTACGCAAATTTAATTTCAGATGGATCAACGTGCAACAAACAACTCTTGGAAGACCTAAGTGACCATTGTATTTTTATCAGAACATTCCCACGTTCTACAAATGGTGAGTCTTTATTGAAATTATAGTCATTCCTCATATTCACAATAAGAGAGCCCTTGGCATGATTTCACCCACACCCGATTTATGCAAACAATTCTCAGAAATACCCCTCAGAATATTGTCATGAAGATGCGTCAAGATAACACTCGTTTAAGATGGATGGCAGAATATGATGATACCTAATCTGTGACACACCTTGAGGATTGCATTATCGATGGCAGCTGAGCGCCTGGGCAGGCGTTATCACCGCCTATTTATATACATACAAGTTTTCCAACGTTTATATGAATGCCGACATCAATAACAACGTTAATAGCTGGACATTTATACGGTTCTGAGAACATGTAGTATTAGAAATCTTAATGGTCATAAGTATAAAAAGCCATTAACAGCATTATCTATTAAAAACGTACTTAAATTCCAAATAGTCGTTTAGAATCGTGTATGAAAAGTATTGTTATCGTGATTATCACGCATAGAATGCATGGAGATAAGGACCGTTGTGTATCAAATACCAACGCGCCTGGCGCCCAGGCGGACGCCGACTGACGCCGCCGTGACATTACGACACGATTGTGCCTTGACGTGCTTTAGCAATTAGATAAATAAATAATCGATTTTTTATCCACAATGAGTTCATTTCTCGTTAATTCGGCGATGATATGAAAGTTATTTTAATGTGACATTTAATTATACCTATTGTAGATTGATTACTGTCGGTTTTATTACATTTATTTATAACCCCAGATAATTGATTGATTGCTACTTTTATCATATTCACATTGAAATTTCCATTGTTCCTTACATTGGATCACGTTGCATTAAATTCTTGACTAACGTGACAACTGCACTCTAAAAATACCTAAGTAGTTACAGAAACACTTATGTAGGTAGGTACCTACATGTTTTCAATCTACGCTCAACATCAGAATGCGTGGATAATAGCATAGTTAGTACATAAACATAACAAGTAACCACATCATCCGCCCAATATTTTTCGTAGCCGAATGCCCATGAAAACGTAATTTAACCTATTTCACAATATTATCTCCATGAGAGTAATTCTATGCCGCCAGTCGAGATAACCAAGTGAGGCTGAATGAATGAGTCAAAATTCCATGAATAGTTAGATATGGGGCAACAGAGCCCTTCTATGTGCAATGCGATAACACTAGTAGGAGATAGGCACTTGAAATTTCTATTCTTATGAAAATGCAAGTGATTATTTCTTCATAATCGTGACTCATGTTAAGCAGGTGAGTTTATTCAAATTGAAAAAAAATATAAAAAAAAAATATTTAAAAAAAAGCTTTTATTTAACAAAAAAAATTACTAAAAAGGAGAAAATAAGTTTTGGGTTGACAAACGGTCTGAGCTTATCAATTTTGGGCCTTCAATATATTTCAACAAAAATATACCTTTAACGTATTTCTTCGCGGTATTTCTGTATTCGTATTACTATAAATAAAAGCTTTGGCGCTCTTTAAGAATGAAAAGCAGAATTATGATCAAACATGTGGGCCAAATTTCAGCTCGATAGCTTAAGTAAAAGTGGATGAAATATTGATTGCAAAATTTTAGGACATACATACGTGGTGAAGTTAAATAAAAGCTCTTAAAATTGGCCCCACGTTGGGCGACAACAGCGCCTGCATATCCACATTATTTAGGATACTGATTCAAATGTAGGTCATAACGGGGACCAGAATGTAGAACAAAGGTTGGAAATTGCAGTTAATGTGGATCGAGTGCTCTTGAACACATGAAACATAACCCTATCTGTGAGCACCCCGTTGACGTACTATGTATGTTTAGCGTTATCAAGGATTATGTAGATTAGATTGCTGCGGCGTTAAACCGCTTGAAGCTGCAATGTTGATTATAAGCGCCCCCGTTGTTGCTAATATAATATGTTGTATATATTTGTAGCTAGAGACGAACAGTTGGGTCTTATATTATAAAAAAATAAATAAAGCTGGAAAACGATGTCAGTTATTTCCCCCTAACCTAATATGTCTAGTTTTACACGATACGTTATTAGCTATCGGATGTTGTATCGGAAGAACCCTTATAGGATCACTTTTGTCCGTCCGTCTGTCTGTCTGCGTCAAGACCTTTATTTGAATAGGCACGTACTTACTTGTTGATTGTTTATTAAAATTAACGGTTTTCCGCAAATGACGCACAATTATTAAAACCGTCAGGCACACAGAACATTAACATCATCATATCGGCCTATGGCTATCCACTGCTGAACGTAGGCCTCCCACAAAGAACGCCAACCATCCCAGAAACATGAACATAGTACGTAATAATAACATCTCCCATACCAATTTCGGATACGATGACTGTGTCTGTCCTGTTTTATCGATATCCTTCATTAAATAAAGTCTACAAAACGTTCTTGCGTGAAACTTTTGACGGCTGTTGGCTAGCTAGCGTGATGCATTCAAAAGAATACCTTAAACAAGGTTCAAACGGCTCGCTAAACGTAGTGTTGTTCAGCATACTTCTCAGTTCACGGCTCGATTAAACAGGAAACGATTAACTAAATTTAGGACGCCATGTGCTTCGTTTTTGGGTAACATCACTTTCGATAAAGTATTAGACAGGACAGGCAGGTGTACTTTATTAATAGAATAGATGTATCAGCTAGGATTCATGGTTTAATGAATGTTATACAGGTTTGCATCCATCTCAAATTGAAGGAGGGAACTATACTAGTGATTCTCACCTGACACGAATCGACAAATAAAAAAGTTATTTTTTAGCTAGGTGATTTTCGCATTTGGTCTAGCCATTTGCCACTGGGTTTAGGCAGACGAGTGATATAGGTAGGTAATCGCCCAAAACTACCTCCTGTTAGACAAGGATGCAAAACAGCACTTTGTAGGTAAGTACTGAACGAATTCTGAAAATCCATTCGTTTATTTTAAGTAATTTCAGGTAAAAAGTAGTACGTAGGTGTGTGTGTAGACTTTTCGGCAGAGTTTCAAGAAATATGGTAAAAATAAACTTTGTGAATGGACATGAATGATGTTTTTCTATTCCATTGCTCTGTTTTAGTCTTGGCGTCAATCCAAATTTGTTATTACTAAAAATACTCATGGTTTCAAAATTATCTCAGTCACCAGTAAGCTACTTTTTGAACCAGAAAAAGGGCTCAGCATTGAAATACCTCAAAAATTCAGTCCTGCTAAAACAACGTAGGGCAAGCGACTTTTAAGTTGACATTATTTCTAAGAAGCTGTTAAGCTGTGACTGATTAATCAAATCGCAACAGCCAATCAAATCACTTGGCCAGATTTGGTCATACGGTTTAAAATCAAACGGGCTTTCAAAAACCGGCGAATCCCACTGGAGTTGATATTGTAACTACATGGAAAAATTAGATAGGTAGGTAGGTAGGGAACCTACTTAAGGAAAAGACCTATTTACCGCAAATAAGAACAAAATCGAATTGCCGATGTATACGTACTTATTGTCTAGTTGGGGAAAGGTTAGGCAGGTGATAAGTAGTTACATGTTGTAGATACCTAATCTAAAAACTTGAAATGCAGTGACGCGGACGACAGCATGAAACTATAATCCTCTGCATAATGATAAATGGAGTGACGATATCATGATTCTCAACTTTTGTTACAGCCTTCATTAATTGTCATTGTATTTCAAGATATTACGTGATTAGTAATTTTGTTGTCGGTAGGTAGGCTGCTGACTAATTGACTTAGGTTCTTACTACCTGCCCCGCTGGTCTCGTGGTCGCAAGCGCGACTTATGGGTCCTGCTGGGTTCGATTCCTAGGTCGGGCAGAAACCGAGTGAGTTTTGATTGTGACCCCGTACCTCGGAAAACACGTAAAGCTTTTGGTCACGCGCCTGACCTGACCCTGGCTGAGTCGGATTGCCGTTCCATCGAACTATAAGAGTTATGGAAGAGGGAGAGCACTTGTGTTTGCGCACACACTAGTGCACTATAGTAATTATCTGCTGCGTACTTGGGTAGTCTCCGTTGAGATTGGCTGCCGTGACCGAAACGGATCTGGAGATTGATTTTACTTATTCCTTTTCATTTTGACAGTTTCCTACTTATTTTATCCATATTAACTAATATTAAAAAGTCATTTTTTTTTGTTTGTATGCGGTAATCTCTGAAAGTCCTACTGGCTTGATAACAAAAAACCTTCATTGAGAGAAAGCTACATTGTTGCTGATTGTCATAGGAATGAGTTGAGATCAGAAACTTTCATACGAAAAATTCCCATACTGGTGTTCAAGATGTTATCACTTTATTATAATGTATCGGTAAGCATAGTAAGTATGATTCAAATAAGAATTACTAGTAGTAGTTTTCTAAGTAAACATACGTTATTTATAATTATACTACTTATAGGAAAATCTTGAAGAGCCTCATTCAACCCTATCGGAAAATAATAGGCTATTGGGCGATAAGTAGGTAGGTCTACTGCGTAATAACGTGCGCAAGTATAAAGGTACTAGCCACTCGTAGGTGACGATTGAAGCCCATTGTTTTAGTATGTAAGATACGTTCCCTAGTGTTGTAATTGTAATCAACTACCTAGATACTTATGTAGCGTAGGTGCGATGTGCGATACGGAAAAGAGGCGCAGTTTCAGAAATGTTTGCAGACACAGGTTGCTACACAATTATGTTGTTTTCACATAAAGTGTACAGTTACACATGATTGAACGTATCGATCTCTGATTGGATATATTAAAAAATTGCTTCGAATTAAAAACTATTTTTAAAAACATATTTCCCTAGCGGATCCTACCTTAACTTTAATTATTTAAGCAATGGTGCCGATTCCCTTGGTCACAAACTAAACTAAAATAAGACTATTTCCATCTTTTTCTGTCCAATAAAACAAGAAAGAGACTAATGTAAATAATAAGAGCTGTCAAATTTAGTCAATCTGACACATTCATACAATTATAGTTGGTATCTAAAAACGTGTGGATTAAAAATACGGTAAATTAATTTGACATCGCTAACTTAGTTCTTTAATGTCACCGTCCTTTCCTTTCACTGTAGGTTGGTAAGAGATGTCAATTATCTAAATTTAGTCTAGTTTGTGAACAAGAGAATCGGCACCAATGTTTAGAAAACGTTGCAAAAAAATATAGTTAAGTTAACGTTATAGTAATTAATTAAATTACTTTATGCAATGTTTTTAGGTAGGTAAGGGGGATAAACATCAAAACCTAAAGATACATAGGTAATTAGGTAGTACCGTACTTATGTATATGTCAATGTCGCAGCTAACCATGGTAATTTTCATGACTGAATAAGGTGAAATAAGTTTTTAGCGTGAAATCCTCACCCATATTGACCTTACTATAGTTTTATTCATAAAAATGATATTAATGGATCTCATCGAAGACATCACTCCTAAAAGCAGAATATTTAAATTAGCTTTGGTTTAATTTAAACACATAAATCTATTTATTTTTCTTTTTTCTTTCAAGTTTCACTCGCATGCAAATAGCTCCTAATAATTGTATTATTTAAGATGTGGATAACGTCGTGAGCTACACACATGTAAACATACCTACTTTTAAAGTTTTATTATGCTACATTAAAAAATGTGTCTAACTGTTGGTTTTCCTAAAATAAATTTATAAATTAATCACTTGATTAAAAATTCAAAATCATACGGGCTGGCAAGGCAGTTTATAATTGATAACCACTTTAAAAATCAAGTCATACTTTGAAGTGGATTTACTTAAAACTCTCGACAATACAAGGTCCGGTTGAATCTAGATCTTGAGGGCAAGGACGGCTCTTAACCGCAGAGCCTTGTTGTATTACCTACTAACATGCGTGTTAGTCCTAAATATATCACAAATATAAATGATAGTTACGAAATTTTTCGAAGGAATAAATACATAGGTAGGTAGTTGGTATCATTCGTAATAAGATCGCTGTAGCGTTGCCGTCGCTTAGACACCGCGAAGATGGTGCGTTTAGGCTGCGTAGATGCGGTTATATATTTAGTTCAAAGATACTATAGTAACTGAAAAGGTTGCTAAGTGTTGACGGACAACTCGCGTTAGAGCAGCCAGCCAGCGACTTATGACAGATTATCTTCTCTGCTGGCCTGAGAGCAGAGTTTTGAAAATCTGACAGTTACAAGACGTTCCATTACACTGCTACGTTGATTTTACGTTTAATTTTATGTGAGAACTATAGGTAGCTTGTAGGTACCTGCTTCAGTTTTTATAACCTCGTATTTGTCGCATTTAATGTAGGCACGTAAGCAAATACCAAGCAACTAACTTATGCTGACTAACCATTGATTTTGTAGAACAGCAAAATAATATTCTGTAATAAATGCTTCGGAAGAATTTAATAATTTAATGTAACAAGTCAGCGTCTCCATGACACAGAATAGAAACGAGTTTAAATGCGGGCACTTTACATTAATGTTAGGTTTACTTAGTTTAAACTATCTGGGACACATGTGGCTCATTATCACTAAACTTTATACCTCTATGTATCTACGTATCACTTGATTAAACATTTAACACATAATTAGTACTACATATTATTATTAATGGCACTGATTATTTATTTTATTAACATGGAAGACTTACAGCTAAGAAAACAGACCAAGTACAATAAATTAGACCAACAGCCAATTACAGGTAACAAAACGAACACTGGTATGCATGGAATTATGAGACGACGAATAGTATAATAGTTATTTGTTATACAAGAGTGCAAAGTTGCTTTATATCCGCGTGTTCAATTTTGATGACCGAGCAAGCGAAGGATTCCAAAATTGAATCACGAGCGCAGCGAGTGATTCAAAATTAGAATCCTTTTTAAATTGTTAGCGAGGGAATCAAAAGAGCACGAGGTGAAAAATCTTTGCACTCGAGTGCAACACGTAACTTTTCATTCCACCTCAGCGAGGAAATGACTAAATGCAAAAAAAAAACGTTTACAATCACAAGATAGGTACACTTTTATTTCAGTTTAGGTATTAATTACTACATTATGACAGGTAAGTATTACAGAATAATCTTTAAATTATAACAAAATAATACTAAGGTATAATTAAGAAAATTATTTAAATTGAATTATGTAAAGTTGCTACAGTTATTTAAATTGAGTGTAATATTTTTGTTTGGTACTGTAATATTGGTGTTAGTCACTTGTGTACTGTTTTTCGGTAAACTATCTGTCATACTTAATAGTTGTACCGATTCATCGGATTCCCTTGGCGTGAATGTTGGAGAGAGAGGGAGATGGTTAGGTGTTTCATAACGGCTTATTTTTGATGTAGAAGGGCCAGTCCAAGGATCCGATTGAGGCTCTTTCAGTGTTATGGCTCCTACGATGCCTTCACATATTTTAGACTTATTTTGGATGGAATCCTCTATGTATCCCTCTACAACTGCATTGGACTTCCAGCCTACGCGGTTCTTTACGCGGCATTTTTTCACGTCATTGTTAAACCTTATATTAAAAACAAGAAACTTAGCCGTTATGAAACACCTAACCATCTCCCTCTCTCTCCAACATTCACGCCAAGGGAATCCGATGAATCGGTACAACTATTAAGTATGACAGATAGTTTACCGAAAAACAGTACACAAGTGACTAACACCAATATTACAGTACCAAACAAAAATATTACACTCAATTTAAATAACTGTAGCAACGTTACTTTAAAATTTTCTTAATTAAACCTTAGTATTATTTTGTTATAATTTAAAGATTATTCTGTAATACTTACCTGTCATAATATAGTAATTAATACCTAAACTGAAATAAAAGTGTACCTATCTTGTGATTGTAAACGTTATTTTTTTGCATTTAGTCATTTCCTCGCTGAGGTGGAATGAAAAGTTACGTGTTGCACTCGAGTGCAAAGATTTTTCACCTCGTGCTCTTTTGATTCCCTCGCTAACGCTCAGGATTCTAATTTTGAATCACTCGCTGCGCTCGTGATTCAATTTTAGAATCCTTCGCTTGCTCGGTCATCAAAATTGAACACGCGGTTAAAAAGCAACTTTGCACTCTTGTATAACAAATAACTCTTTTAATTCACAAACTTAGTGCACACGATGTTCTAAATTCAATTTACTTTATCTTCTAGAGAATAAAAACGGCTTTTCCACTTAGATATTGAAGATTAAAAATACTCTTTCCGAGATGGTGGGATGAAAATGTTTTTTTTAAATTCACAAACTTAGTGCACACGATGTTCTAAATTCAATTTACTTTATCCTCTAGAGAATAAAAACGGCTTTTCCACTCAGATATTGAAGATTAAAAATACTCTTTCCGAGATGGTGGAATGAAAAAATAATTTTACTAATTTTCGTCAAACCGAAAAGAAAAACGAGTGAACGAGTGACCTACAACGAACTTTTCAAACATTCTTGGTTTCATATAAACCACAGCTTTCGTTTTACAAACATGGTCATGAATTTACCAAAAAGTTGTTGTGCGAAGATTTTCTCTTTTATGAGAATAATAAGCACATGGTCTAGAAAAAATCCTTCAAATTTGTCACAAACAACAACACGGAGAAGTCAATTTGAAATACAAAACAACAGACAACTGTATATATTAAGATTTCATGAAAAAGGACATTATAGCAAGCGAGGTGTATAATAACGGGGCATTAGCCTCCTGTCCTTTATTGAAATGCTGAAAACATGAATAAATGTAAAAGAAATTAGTTAAACAAATGGTTTACACAACACATTTAAGCTCTGTCCTGTATATCCTCAATAAATTACTTTATATGTAACATTTGCTATGTGCATGTAAAGTTATATTTTCATCGCTACATTTTCAGAAAAAATATATTTTACACGATTCGTTTATATAAGTATCTAGTATTGTTTATCGCTAGTCTGCATAATTATTGGATATTTATTACCCAACCCCCCGGGCCATCTAAAGCTTTCTTTTTCTACAGTTCTTATCTCGTTTAAATTCGGTAAAAAGTAGGTACGAGAAAGAACATGTTGTAGGTAAGTATTATAAGTAAATACATCAGTAGGTATAACATACATAATTATATACTTATACCTACTTGCAAACCGATTGAAAGTAAATTTGCATACCTACGGCAAAGTATGATAAAATTTAGATTAGCGACAGGATTATGACCATTTACGACGCACGAACGTGATAGCAAATCTATTAAATCAATAGGTAAATTGGTACCTACCTTTGTCACACACAACCGAATTCGAACCTACTTTCTTATGTACTGAGAAAATATTTTCGAATTTGTCGTTTCGTTAGCAATAACAAAACAATAAAACCATTGAGGAATTAATATTAATAGCTTACCAAATCAATGAAGATGCCAACTTCCACTAATTTGTACCTGGTCAGCAAGATAGTGTGTGCAGCCGGCGTGCTTTTGCTCATGATCTTCATTAATAAATACAAAGCTAAACAACAATGCGGAGAGCCTCATTTGTCACACTGCTTGCCTCGTCTTCCATTATCCACTCTCCGCCGGTCCGAGGAGCTTTCATCTCGCCTCTGACTGATGACCTGATGGACATTTGAACGATTATCGGCTGATCCCTTTGTCAGTCAAGAGGTTTAGTAATTCTCATGTGTAACAATGAGGCGGCTGATCAAAGTGTTGCTCAGGAAAAATTTCTGATACAACTTTTGGTTTTATGCTGGCGTTTTAACTTTTTGAGAGCATCGAAATAGGTACTTTAAATAGCCATAACTTTGGAATTTGTGTTGTTTTATTAATGTTACTGTATAAACAATTTATGTTGGTTATTCTATGGGTTATAATTTTATAAATCATAAACTATTAAAAATAATATTACACTGAATGATTGATTAATTATTTAACGTCAGTCACACGTTATACAAGTCGTGTGACTTTACTTTGCCGAAGTCTGGTAAAAATAAAGACACCATTCATCCTTTCGAGTCCCAATTTGCTAATGGCAACTGCATTTGTCTAGGAGTTCCTTAATAGACTTAAGAATTAGGTCTTCTATCAAGGTTCAGAACATCGGCATTGTTTCAGTTCATCGACCTTACGTTTCTGTAACTTTAATTGTTCGCGTTTGCGTGATGCAACGCCGGTTATTGAATGACGTCAAACAACGCATGGAATCCTACATACAGCTGATGTTTACCAGTAAATGTTGCTAATGTATTAATTTATACGACAGTTCACATGAAAATGTAACTTTCTGAGAACGTAGTCACTTAACTTTTGAAACAAACATGATGGTGGAGTAGTAACCTACCTAAATGGAAACGACCACGACGTCACTGGAAGAATAAAAATAATCGTCCATTTTTTTTTTCAAATCGTGATTCCTGGTTAACTACCTTGGTTATCCCGATTACTTGTAGTAAAATACACACATAAACAGTATAACTAATTATTTTAGTGTACCAAAAACGCGAATTTTAAATCATTGTTGGTTGTACCTGAAAATCCCAAGATATTATGCCTTTTTACACGACTGCCCCAAAAAAAGGAGTGTTATGTGTTCAGGGTTAATATATGTATGTATGTATGTGAGATTCTTTAATCCACCATAACTTAAACGCCTAAACCGATTTAGATGTATGGGGTATCGTTACAATCCTTGCATCGTTCCGAGTAACATAGGCTAAAAATAAAAAAAATCCTGTGTGGTCACTTTAAAACGTAAATTAATATACCAGCCTCAATTTTTTTTTTTAATGAATCTGGTCGTGTCTATGTTTACCGTCTAGAATTTGACAAGTAGATTTAAAAAATATATAACACTGTAAATAAAAAACGTCGTAAAAAAACCGACAGAGCACAAATATGTACAATTTTTGCAGTCATGTTTTTTAATTTTTTAATTATAATAGCTTGTTACTGCATTCTCTCCCATAACTACATCCTGGGAGTTCAGAGCTTGACTTGCCAAAGATACCAAAATCAACCATAAAATATTTTCAATTTTTAAATAGAAGGATCGATCCAACGACGACTTCTAATATTTAATTAATTTTATTCAATATGGCAACTGGCGCTGAGATGCGATAGATTTTCAACGTTTTTATTTAGTAGAATTGGCCTGCAGATGTAGGTAGGTACGTAAGTATGTGTTCATCCACTTAGAATGTAACCCTATAATACTAAATTTAAAACAGCACATATGCAGAGCAACGACCAGTGTTTATTGCTTGGAGCGGAAGCTCCTTTGACCCTTTGTTTATCAGCAGCGGAGCGGCGCGCGGCGCGGGCGCAACGAAGCCGGATATGCAGTGTTGCTGACGGAAATGCGTCGTCAGCGTGCATCAATGGCTGCACTTGCAGGGCCTTATGCATTTAGGGCTGCTACACCACTAATGTGTATGAAAATTATATTTCCTTTGCTTCCCAAATGATTATTTATGTCAAGGGCGGAGTTCCATCGAAAATATAAAGTATAATAAAAAAAGGCTTGCGGCAACCATATGCATAAGGTAAAAAAATATAGGAACTGAGTGAGATTATAGCCTTCGTATCGACTGATACGAACAATGGGCAACATAATATTATTAGATAATCAAACAATAATAATAACGATGACATGAAGTAAGATTACCTAAGTACGATTTACAAAATAAGCGTTAAGCGTATTTTGTAAATAAATAACATAACATAACATAACATCACGCCTATAATCCCCGAAGGGTTAGGCAGAGGTGTACCCATTAGTACACCCACATTTCGCCAGTTATGTTTTTTTTAGTCCCATGTAATAGGGGGCGAGCCTATTGCCATCAACCGGGCACAAATCCAGACTCCGAGGATGCTACTGAGAAATTCCTGATGGAAAAACCCGATAACACTTTGCCCGACCTGGGAATTGAACCCAAGACCTCATGCACAGCAGTCGCGCTTGCGACCACTAGACCAACGAGGCAGTCAGTTGTAAATAAATATAAAAAACAAAATACCTGTCCTGTCAGGTAGGTACACTGAGTAGATAATAAACATGTTTTCCCCACGATAATAATAAAACAGATAAACTTAGTGATTTTAATCAAGAAACATTTAGTAGGTTTAGATTAAAAAGATAATACGTATCAATTAGCTATTACGCAGCTACGGTATTTTAATTGAAACTTGTAATGCAAACTTTTCTGATCATTTTATTGCTTTGATATTCCGTTATTGAAGATGGACAAAAGAATATTGGGAAAAAGCTTCCCCACCCTTATAGCACGTTGTCTCATATTATATCAATAAAATATAAATGAAAGAGCGTAAAAAATACAGAATTTTATTGTATTCAAGTCAATGTGTCAATGATAGGGAAAAAACTTAAAACAGATCTGTACAGGAATAAAAGTATTACACTTAATTTTAGCTACGTTGTATTTACATCTCAAAGCAAAAGTAAAAAAAAAAATGTAATTAAAAGTATTTTTCCCTATAAACGTCAAAACAGATGGCTAAAAATTATGTGGGCCTGTACCCCAGATCGTACAGAAATAAAATGGGTGTGGGTCACACAAAAATCAAAAAAGTGCATATTTCTCAACAGTGGTAGACAAAAGTTATGAAGGTTTAAAAAGGTGACAGGCTTATATAATTCCTGGCAATCTCTTTTACTGGTAATTATTCTTTGACCATTTCTATTAACTGAACCGGTAATACACGTACGCTGCCTGTTCATTGGAACGGGGAAGTGCAAACATTAACATTTTAAATTTTAGGATAATAGTACATTATATCCACGACTTCGTCCACGTGAATGCCGGATATTGCGGACGCAGTCGAAGCCGCGGATGCAATGGTTTAATTCAAACACTTGCCAGTAAAACTGATCATTGAATTAGACTTGGTTCACAATAACATATATTGGTGCTCCCACATTGCCGTTAGAAAATGTTTAATAACGTTAGTAAACATTTGTTAGCAAACATTTAATCACAAATAAATTTTCATGTCAGAAAATGTTTAGTAATGTTAGTAAACATTTTAAATAATCAAAAAAATCTTCTTCCATTTTCGTGTAGACGTCCTCGGCCCTCAGAAGGCGAAACCAAACTGCGAGCCAATACTAGATGTTATAAAATGTTTAAACATTTTCCATCAATGTAGGAGCACTTATAACATGTAACAGTTTCTAACAAAGTGCAACAATTGTTAACATTTGTTAGTAAATGTTTTGGTGTTATAAAATGTTTACAAACATTTTATAACGGCAATGTGGGAGCACCATAAGGCTTTAATTTATTTTTTTGCGCGGAACTCTTTCTAAAATTAGTAAGTCAATTACTCCTTAAAACAGCAGCTATCTGCCAGTTTTCACTGGCAGATAGCTGCTGTTTTAAGGAGTAATTGGCTAATCTCCGAAAAGGCTGGACCGATTTTAATAGAACTTTCGTTCTATTAAAATCGGTCCAGCCTTTTCGGAGATTAGCCGGAAAATTGTTGTTTTGTTACAGGTACAAGTATGCATTTTGTAAAAAGCTGTTATTACAAGATTAAAAACAGGCACTTAAATTTTATTCATTTGTATGTATAGATTCTTTGCCCTACACGTCTTCGCTTCTTGCTGCATCGATGAGCAAGCAGGCTCGTGTTGTGCGATGGTGCGAGCCGTTTCTTAAAAGGATGGTGACAGCTGACAGCCCTAGGTTCCTAGTGTTGTGTTATTGTCAACGCGCAGTTAGTCACGACCCAAATATCGAGCGATACTAACAGCGCTAACAGTGCACTTCTCGACTTGACGACTGCAGTAACAGCTAAGTGCATAAAAACATAGGTACTTATAAGATGTTTTAAACAGTAGGTACCTAACTTTTACTAGATGTTTTACAGATGAAAGATTATTTTGTCCTAAGTTAAGATTTCAGAATTTGACTTTTTACCGACCTATCTACTTTTAATTTTTTTTTTAATGGCTTTTTTGGCTTCACTTGTAAGCTGTAACTAATTAACTAGGTGCCTATGTAAAAATATCTTGGTATAGGTAAATGTCGTATCAATTTAAAACTAGTAGAACTCCATAACGAAACAACATCTAGGTACTAGTTGTGTTTCAGCTTGTTAAAGTCAATTTTGCTATCATACTGCTGGTCATCCAACACGTAATTGGAAAAGGATAATAAATGTGCCTATTATTTCCTCATACGACAACTGCGTTCAACTTTTCCAACATAACAACATGGGTCTTCCCAGGAATTTAGCAAATGACAAATTCAGGACTCAGACTTTCCCCAGCATGACGTAGATATTACGACAGAAAATACAACAACTAGGACCCAGAGTTGCATTGCATGTAGGAAGGTATCTACGTGCAAATCTGCTACGTATTATAAAACGACGTCATTTATGCCATACAAAATCTACGGGGAATCGCGTTTTGTCACCTTTAAAAAAGTATGCCAATTGGGTTTTTGACACCACCAATCAATTCACCTACTTTTTATGAGCTGTGAAAACGCGATTCTCCTATAGATTTTGTATAGCAAGACAACAGCAACGTGACTTACTAGCTAACTCAATTGATTAACTTTTTATTGATTCAGAGCAACTGAAAATCTAATTTTACTGTAATAGATGATTTTTCGGGATTTCAGGTCTAACTAAAATTACGTGATTTTTTTTAGAAGTTGTGTTTTGGAATTGTTGGTTAATAGCGTCAAATACTTACCTAATTGATTAATGGTCTATGACCCTACTCTGTATGTTTATCTTGGCTACGGAAAACTGCTAACTAATAAATCCATTGACTGATTGAATTATTATGATTACATTTAATATTTATAGTACCTACCTAGTCACTATTTATAATTATATCCGGGTTATTAACAAATTCCTAACATTAACTATCAGTAAGGAAATAGCTGTTCAAGTCTTATAGCGTTAACTATCTCAAGGTACCTATGATTAATGTGGACTGATCCCAGAGAGTAGCCAGACTATTGTCATTTTGCATTGCTGAAATTTTGAGAATTAATAGTAGGGTATGTCGCTGATAAGTTATGCTTGCTAACTTCAATATTGCATTTTTTTTCAGGAAACTGGTATAAAAAGGACTTCAGCGAAGATTAAGCGACACGACGGGCTTTTAAATCTGATCTATACGTTTTAGCAAAATTTTGTTACAATTATTATTTTTTATACGCCAAACACTTGCCGTGGGTTATACTTATAACTTAACCCGTCTCACTTGAACCGACGTAAGTGAGTAATGTGACTTTTATACCTGAAACCTGATCCGGAATTAAAGCTAGCAAGTTCGCATACCTCCTTGAAAATATTCGCTCTTTTATCAAATCTCAAAATTCCCACCATGCTTCGTTCCGAATCTACGAATCGATCAGTTTCAGTTCCATTCTGCTCCTGAGCCAAACAAGCAACACAGTCTGTTTAATTTTTCTATCGCATGTAGGTACTATCTACAGTTTATCAAGCGCACGTTACACTATTCTAATGTTTACAACATTCCATTAATGTCTGAGCCCACCTGTGGGACTAACCACCCACGACTGAGGTGAACAAACAGTCTCAACTCTAAATTGCTGGCGATATTTGTACTCAACTGCTTTATTTACTTCTCTAACAATGTTACATGGTTACATGTTTGTATTTCTTATATGATTTAATGTAGGTACATTTTAAAAGGCTTGTGTTTATTTGAAAAATAGCGTAACGAGGTCTGGACATGAGGCCAGTTTGCGAAATAGTGCAGCGGCTTGCACAAATTTAAATAAACTCAATAGCTTTCGGATGTATCGCTGTCTGTATCACTTTCATCATAATCGATGTCTTTCGCAGATGATGCACCACCACTGTCACTGTCATCTTGCCTCGTAAAGTCAAAGTCAAATCATTTATTTCAATTAGGCCAATAAGGCACTTTTGAACGTCATACACAAAAAACAAAATAGGATTGAATCTAGTTGCCCCTTCCAAAAGGTAGTTTTCGTAGGCATGATCATCTCGCTTTCATATAATTATTTTTCGTGTTCTCTGCTGTTCCAATTTTTTACGAATTAAATCTATCTCGTTCACTTCTCTACTCCAATCGCTTAACGTTATACTTAAGACTTTATTGCATTCCGTGTCAATTTCATAATATGTGCATTAGTCTCTGTTAGATTATCAGTAATTCAGTATAGGTCACAAGTATTTTTTGGGCTCCGAGTTAGTCTAAATATCGTGCCGCCCAAGCCGCTACATCTGGCTTCTGCACAAGGTAATGTTTGATATTATTATTTTTACATTTTCTAACTCTGTATCCAAGCAGTTGTAATATTTTTCTTAGTGTGGTTCTTTGTCCCGAAAAATTTAAATCAGTTTTAGCTGCTGTTAAGAGTTTAGCAGATTATATTTATAAAACGGTACCTATTATTTAATTAATTCATTTCACTCCTTCACATTTATCGTGCAGACAAATAGACGGTTTAGAAGAATATTTTTACAAGGTTGCACGCCGTTGCGTTTTCGCTCAGAACCAACGTTGGGAAAACCATGTGTTAAATAACGGCCACTGCTAGTTTGAATATGTCGTTCGCTCACAGGTTTAGCCTCCGCCGTTGTATTATGACGTCACTCTATGAAATGGCGAATGGTTGCCTTGTTTCAGACGATCGCTGGTTATGCCGGTGAAGTGCCGGAAGGGGTGGAGAATGGCCTAACTGCCGCGCGGTGGCACATTTTCATAGAAGTACTTTGTGTATAAATAAATTTACTTCTTAGGTAGGTAGGTACTTAACATTTATATTTCCCGTAATGTTTAGGTACTTCAGCACGTAACTCCAAACTAAAAAAACACACTAGAATATACACGTACCCAGCAGTCGTGTATCACGTGAGATGGCATTTAGTTGAGCTCGGGCCGGTGATAATTACGCCGCCACGAGTCCACGACATAGGGCAACCAATTAGCCGTCCCACCGCCATTGACTGTGTACCGGCACTGCCGGCCCATTCATAGCTCCCGCAGGAATCATTCATCCCTGTCATGACACTTGGCTAGTCTTTGTGCACCAGTACCGCGACGACAGATTGTCAATTATTAGATAGATTATGGTTATACATACCTACTTAGTTTATTAATCTATGGATGGGTAAATATTTTCTGAGCATTTAAATTCCATTGACCATTTAAATATGTTTTTTTTTTTGTGTTTTACAGATGATGCTAAGGAGATAAACCTATCTATGCAAAACTAATTTCTTAATGAAAAAGCTAAACAGCAATACAAGAAATCTTATCAGACTTTGAAAGCCACAAAAGAGTTTAGTAGGTAGGTACCCTTCTTTTTAAATAACAGAAGCTGTTATCACTGCTTGATTCAGCCGGCAGCTTGCTCTTCAAGATAATAGCTGCATTGTGCTCGAGGATACCATATGAAGACAAAGTGAATTGTTATTGCAAGTCTTTATCTCAGAGTCACATTTCCGCGTGGTCCGTCTCAAGGCGCTCTTGTTCTCAAGCGAAGGGCCAAGAGAAGGTCAGTACTTACATAGAGTAAAATAATGTACAAAGCATTTATAAAATCTCAAATAAAGAAAAATATAAATTCACGGATTTTCTAACAACGAAAAAATATTTTTGAACCAAATTTACTAGGTATAGGTAAGAAAGAAAATCAATTCTTTTTTTCTTCGTTTCAAACTTAATTATTTAGGTCAACATTTTTAGGCGTACAGTCATTTACTTAGCCTTTTGTTTTTGATATGCATTACCTAAATACCTATTTATGAGTATTAATAGTTAATCTGTGCAGGAAAATGTTTTTGTAGCAATTTCTCACGACTAGTGTTGCCAGGCGTCCGGAAAAAGCCGGACATAGTTAGGCTTTTTGATGGCCGGCCAAAATAAATGATGTTCAGCATGTCCGGTTTTTAATTAAAAATGTTGATAAAAGTTTATACAGAACATATGTTTTAATTTTGGCTAATAAAGTACCTACTTGGACAGATTTTGCATTCGATTTTATTTATATTAGATTAGAATTTAACAACCTATAAGGTATCATAAAAAAAGCTATAGGTAGGTATACTGAGACACAAAATCCTCAATAAAGTAGGGTGTCTGGCCTTTTTACCTAAATGTCCGGCCAAACTGACTGGTCTGTCCGGCTATTAGGTTTGGAGATTGGAGACCTGGCAACCCTACTCACGACCAATAAGGTGACAGCTAGCGATATAACAAAGTCTTAGAACGTTTCTGTTGCTATGAACAACAGAAAACCATCTCAAAAACTGTAGGCAAGATGAACATCTGATCAGCTTACCATTGGTAGAAAAGGTCACATCGTCTCATCACAAGACAAAATACGACCGTTTTTTCGAATCTCTTACAAATACTAAATTCAACATAAACCGCGTGGCCTGTCATTGAAAACTGAGCTCATTATGAAGCGTGCAATCAACAGGATTGATCTACAGAAAATATTGTTTGAAATGTTCAACTCTTACAGTGTAAACAAAGTGATCAAAGAATGCCATTTTAGTCTACAATGTAACAGCTGTTGCTAAATTGACGGGCTGATTCAACTGTAGCTAAGTTATTATGACTTAGTTCTTCCACATTTAATTGAAACTTCCTTCGACTGATTAATGTGTAATGTGTGGTGACTGGGTGCAGAGTTGCTGAAATCTTGTTTGCTATTTTAGTGACTCTTACAGTTGATTAATTTTTACTCGTTTTAGAACGTATTCCATCTCTCTTGGCCCGTTGACATTTGAATGTTGGCAAAAGGCTGGTTACTTTTTTTTTGGTTCGGCAGAAGTGGGTTTATATTTGACCTCCTTCTTCTTCTTCTTCTAGTGTCGATTGAGTCAAATTTATTCCGACCAATATTGAGCAATTTTGACCTCCTGAGAACAATGAACCAAAGCAAACAATAATTCTAAAAAGCAAAATATTTTTCGTATACATGAACTTGTGTTGTAATAATGAAATGAATATTATCAATGATTATTATGTTGATCCTAAGCATGATTCCCGATCTACACTTTAATGAACAGCGAAGTAAAAGGTCGCATGTCTGCAGAAATAGTGGCAGGATATTAGCCATCAACTGTGAGCTCATTTCCTCAGTTGACTCTGACTACCTCAGGAAACGATAAGAATTTCATACTTTGCGGCAACTTTAATTAAAATATGTATATGTAATTGATTGCATCCCACTGCGCACATGGGAACTTCTCATTCCCTTACTCAATACGAGATTAATAAGTGTGTTGCCAGATTTGCCTTTGTTTAAAATAATTCAACATTACGCTCTATAATGGCAACATGTTTATAAAAACAAATGGCATGATAACCCTATAAGACATGTCATTGGCGCCAGTAAGTATATGCAACGTCATAGACAATATTACAGCTTTAAAATTCCATTGGAGTTACTCAACGAACGTGAGTATAAAGCAAGTTATTATGGACACATACACAGTAGGTACTAAACAGACAAGTCAGCTGTGTTTTTTTAGATATAGAGGATATTGCGATGTTGGTTGGTTCACGATTATTTTAATAACCTTTTTTGTTGAAACTACTAATCTACCTGCTGCTTAGGTACATTTACCTACCACATATCCAGCTTATTTTAGAATACCTACGCCTAATGCATAAAAGGAGTGCATGATGGTATCCCGTAAAGACACATGAGACACTATACAAGAGCAGGTAGGTATGGATCCAAGTGGATATTCAGTTCGCGTAGGTCCTTAAATAAATATTTTAGGAAAAATGTCCAGGTCCAGATACAGCCGAACATTTCTAAAATGATTGCCACTCTTGCATTATTTTGGGTCACGAAAAACAATAGGTAGGTACCTACATGAGGTAAGTACAAGTATTTGCTTGTTCTTATTCACAGTGAAAGCGAATTGTGGCGTGCGCTTGCAACACCAGCGTTAGCACGGAAGCGATACCGACCGACTTATTCGTTGCTTGCCAAATGCTCACTTCGATTAAAGTACCCAGTAGGAACGTACCCACATTACGTCATCGTTGGCTGGATGGCGCCATTCGTTCCAATTTAGCATCTGAGTGCTTGTATGAAATGTTTCTTATTTTGATCAACGGGCCAACGGCCAATGACTCTCAATTTAGATGTCTAATCATATTAAAGATTTAGTCTGGAAGTATCTGTATGAGTAGCTAAAATGAGATCATTTATAAATAACTCTCGCTTTGTATTTCTATCGGGGAATCCCTCACTAGAACCACCACTTGAATTCTTCCTTGTCTTGAAGTACCTGTGTATGTGAAGTTGATCTCTGGGATCCCTTATTCTTAGATGTGATCCAAATTATAATAGCATTGACTTTTCGCAAAATGCGTCGTACTTTAGGTGCCAAGTAAACTTCAAATGGCAAGATTTAAATAGGTTGCCCTGACACATCAATGAGAATTTTGAACGACCCAATTCAAAGCCGTTCTATTCTCATTTGGATCACGTTGGCAACAAAATAAAAAGAAAATGGATAAATGGTATCATAAAATGAATGAAACGATGATTGTCAACACAACAGCTGGTTAACCAAGTTTCATATCAGTCACACCTACATCCGCGTTTGGCCTGTCTGTTGAAGATAGCGTGAAGTGAACATTTAATATTATTTACTTAATTGAGAAACACTTAATGTCGTGATGGCCTAGTGGTTAAGGCGCCCGCCTCTCATGCATGAGGTTGTGCTTTCAAATCCGGGCAAGTACCAATGTGACTTTTTCAATTCATAATGTACTTTTTAAAGTTTATCTTAGACATCACTGACATCGGTGAAGGAAAACATCGTGAGGAAACCTGGGACTTACTGTTCCACTCAAACCATGTCAGAGGCCCTTGAGGCTGTTTAGAAAACATACACATACCTACAGGAAATAAACCAAAACAACAAGTTTGACAAAAATATGACATTGTCTTACATTACCAAACGCTTTGGAGAAAGAAGAACACAGTAATGTTAATGAAGTTAGCGGGTCGTGACTAGTAATAAGTCGGGTCGAGTTCATAAGCGGCTGGACTCGGTACATCCCTTGTTGGTACGTGTCTGTGAATCAGCGCATGACTGCCCTGGCGCTGCGTGCGTGCAGAACACTACACATTGTTCCAACTAAAATACAATAGCTGATGTCATACAATAACGTGAGGCGTTTTAAGGGCATACAGACATCATGTAGGAGCCTTCATTGTTTTCTTTAAGAAATCATGTACCTACCTAGATCATGCTAATGTAATAATAATATAATAATTAATACCTACGCGTTACCCAATAGAAAATCTCTATCATGGACCACACAAACCAACACTTATGAGAAGAGAGAATCACATAAAACATGATTTTAAAGCAAGGAATTTCTGCGATCAGCGATAATACATAAACATTTTGAAAGGTGGAATTGCATAGAAAGAAACGCTCATTTGATTTTAGTACAAAACTTGGATATTCCACTATCATATAGCGCAACAATATATATGTGAAATACAAGACAAGGATAGCCAACATTGAAAAGGCTATAAAAATAACTATTCGTAATAATTTCCCTAATCCATATGGATGGTATAATACCTACCAACTAGGTACTGAATGCTTCTAGAACAATGAAAATGATTAAATACCACATGACCACAGCAGACTTTACCATTATGTACCAGTAATTTATGACATGTAGCTAATGGAACTTGTATGTATTCATTCGATAGCACGGTGGCGCGGTTATCGAGTGACCCACTGTGACTCGCCGATAGCTGCAGAATGCAAACATACCCTCCCAACAATAGTCTCATATAACATGACATAGATAGATTGCCCAGTATTACTTGACTGGTGGCGAAAAATGGAACTAATTTTTAATGTACTGAATTTGACGTGACTATTTGTAAAGGTGTCTCCACTGCTGATGCTGGTCGCCGATTTCGTGGTTGGTAAGCGGAGAGCCCTCTAAACGTGACGCCTAGCCACACAGTGTAATAAGTAGGGCCTTTATTATGCGCCCAATGTGATATGTGGCCACTAGCGTCATCTATCGTACTTACATACACAGTAACCTTTCACTGCCTTCCCGGTAATGGACGTGCTATGAACACTGCTATCAGTGATCATGTCTGTTGGTGACTATGACGTTACGGAACCTACCCAATATCATATGTCCGTTGACACTGATAGGCACACGAAGTACCTATAGCATCATCAACTACCAGCAATAGGTGGTATAGTGCCCAGGCGTTAATTTGACACATGGCGCTTTACAAAGAGATTTTGTAACAGGAATGTGCGACACAGATAACGGGCTACGATCTAGCGAGCCAAACTTTTTCTTAAACTCGATATGCTATATTCACAGCCGCATAATGTGGCGAGCCTTTAATAATGATATACCTTGGACAGTTAGCCCCTAATTCAATACTGGTCAAATTTTTTACCACAGCATATAGAAAGAGATGACTTTACTTACTTATTAATTTAATATTGTTTTCAAGACTTAGGGTCAAATAAACATCTGGGCTTTGAGCTTCACATTTTACGAGCATGCTGCGGTCACAGGTACGCCATCACCTGCCATGTTCATGCGGGTTTGGCTGCCAAACTGGCGCTGCAGAGATCAAAGAACTAAACGTTAGCGCCGTTTCACATCAATCTTATAACCTTCATAATACTCGTAATCACACTGTTTTTTTTTGATAACGAAGCATGTGCCTATTTTACCCGAATTATCGCAACCTCGATTCGGTTCTTTCCTGAGAATAACAATACTTACAATCTAGATTGGGATTGCCAAGTTGCAAAAACAAAAATATTTAGGGAAAATTGAAACAACAAACAATTTCCCCTCATATCAGCCACAATCAATGTAAAATGTAGTTAAATTAGTGGCATTTTTGACGGATTGAGACTGAGATTAGACTGCGATTGTATCTAAAAGTTAGTAGAATAAAACGATAGAGAATTGGCCTTCATGAAGGTACTCCTAAAGGCCAATTCTATCTTCTTCTTTAATCTTCAATAAATTAAGGGTATTTTTAAGAGGTTAGATTGCGATCATTCCTAAAAGTTTATGTAGATTATCCCCCTGGTCTGTACCTATAGGTAGATATAAAAGATCCTTTTAATTTTATTTTTAATAATGATAGTTACAAATCTTTCTTGCCGCACCGACTAGTTTTACTTTCATTTATCACATAAACAAGCACTTCAGTTTAAAGTGGGTGTGTTGATAGCATCATCTTCACATCGTTGATTAAATTGTCAGCGTTGACAAGTATCACTCACTCCTTTTACATTAAGTAACACTCGTCCTGTGTCCTCTAGTATTATTCCAGTACTTCAATTGCTTGCTAGTTACAAAGGAATTTATTTTAAAATAATGTATTACAGCCTCTGTCTAAGCAAATAAGATGGGTGATTGAAAAAGGACTAGACAGCCTTTACTAGCCGCGACTATCGGAGGACTGAAGGCCGATACTCCACAATCCAGTAACTGAGTAACACGACACCCCTTGGTACGACTGGATGTCAGACTTTTGAGCTTCTGACTTCCTGTAAATAATATCAAAGATCTACGAATGACAGCTGGGGCCAATAGCTTTGGGTATGTTCTTCCCAAGGCATGGGGGTATCACACTATCAACTTCCAAACTCCGGGCTGCTACTGAGAAATTTATTAATGGAAACACTCAATAACACCTTGCCCGACCTCGCGGGACCACGAGACCAACGCAACGTTGCAGATTAATCTATACTAATATGATTAAACTAAAGAAAAGGTTTTTACATATCTTGGTAGGGTAATGTGGCAGTTCAATGTAAGCACATACATATTAGCTTCTGGTTATGGTACAAATAATATTCTGGTATTTTTTCAGTAATAAGTAGTCATAGCTTAACCATTTCGCATAGACAGACACATAGTTAACGCAAATAACACGTACACGAGCCTTGATTGCAATTAATGATAGTATCTGTGGCACCTACACGGGTCACACAAGTCGTGGGACACATTTTGCATAAGGTGGAGATCAAACTGGAGTAGCCGACATTAGATTTTTAGTTCACGTCATTCAGCGTAACGTAACTAGACCGGTGGCCTCATTCGGGTCAGGGCAACATGAGGTCAATTGCTCTGTCCTAAATACAGTTCTTTTGTTCTATTTAACTGCCGCCGCTGATGCTAGCGTCGATTGGATTGGAAACGAAATTGATGTTGATTCAATTTAACAAGGTTAATTTGCTTTATTATCATAAAATCAATTGGGTACGTAGATAGAAATATGAAATATTTATGATAATCGAAAACAACAGATAAAATTAAAATGCTTGGGAACTTTCGAAAGGTACGTACTGTATCTATTTCTATGTATGAGCTCATAAGAAAATGTTTTGTAAATAAAGCTCAGTTTGGAGTAACGAAAGGCGCAGTACGTACACAATGAGAGTGGGTCGCGACTCAAGTCGCGACATAAGGCGGGTACTGCGGGTAGGCCAAGGAAGGAGTGCCTATGACTCACGTCGGTGGCGCCCACGCCTTTTAAACTTAAATTCTACAAGACAGATGGAGCCATATAACTTTCAGGCTATTACTACAATTTCTCAATTAATTGTGAAGATTTAAATTTAGTTTTCGTTCGACCAATCTTGCTATCAAAAGGTAACATGTGAGATTTTATGAAGTTCTAGGTACTGAAGCCATTAGTTTAGCTACAAATGGATTTTCCCAATTTACTTACATGTGGGCGTTACCGTTTTGTATTGCGTAGGTGGGGTTTATAAACATAACATTTATACTTGCATAAACAACTGATGGCCACCGCTATAGGTAATTTCCTCAGCTATCTAAGTGACTGCTCACAAACTAGTATTTTCTTATAACTTGCAAAGCGAGTTATGATTGCAAGTTATGGCGATGTCACGCTAATTCATACTCGCAACAAGTCATCCTCATAAACCGTGTGTATTAGTTTCCTTTCTTAATTCAAAGACGGTTATGGTTGCGCCGGCGCCGGCGATTCGCTACGCGCCCACATCTTCTCTATAATTGTAAGCCAAGACCAAGTGAACGAACGGGAACCTTGCCTGACAACTGTCTGTGACCAAAAATATTGAAGATATTGATTTTAACTGGACTCATCGATTAATTAAATAAGACATGCCTTTGTTAGTTAAATGACACATTAAGGCTCAAGGTACAACCAATGAGTAAACTGATAAACGTTATGAATTACCATACCTAATGAGCGGTCGTGTTTTGCAAGCAGTTATTAAAAATAAATAGGTAATAACATTAGAAAACGCGCCGTGATATAGGTATTTACTGGATTCATCAAAAGAGCGAGATAAAACTCACAGGCATACAGGAAAACAGAATTTATATAAATACACAGGTTCAAAAAAGGGCTTTGTTTAAAATACTAATTCAGGTTATACGCGCGAGAGGGCGGGACGGCGCAAGCGGCTCGGTGCATGCGCACGGCACGTGATCGCCAGCGCAGCAGCCTTGCAAGGACGCGTTGCGTCTATGCACAGGCAACTATCGTTAATTAATTCTACCTTCACGCTGACTCACTCGCTAGTTATAAACGTTGAAAATCTTTGCAGATGAAATAACCTTATAAACAGCAACATCTGTTTTATCGAATGGAAATATTTTCGTAGAATATCTGTTCTGTTAATTCGAGACTGTATTCCATAAAAAAGTTTCAATTCCGCGAAATACACCTGAGCCAAGTTTGGGTTTCCCCAACTGAACATAGGGAGACTTCAAGAGAGGGCATTATTGTGAACAAAACGAACACTTTGTTTTTAGGTTTAATGGTTTTAAAAGTCTTTGAGAAAGATTTGATTATATTATTATAAATGAAATTTATTTATAAGACTAATAAGCGCCTATAACTTAACGAGGCCGGCCAAACGATAACGTTTTCCTGGTCAAAGCTCAAAAGGCACTTACATATTGTATGTATGGTGCTTCTGCGAAACGTTGACTCAACTAGTTAGGTATGGGCCGATTGCTATGCACCTCTAGTTACAAAACCTTTTTGGTATTCAGTGTAATGCTTAACGTTATTATTTCTAAGAATGCCATCAACGGTTGTGTTACGTTATTTCTATAAGTGGAAGAAAACTTACATTTGGTAATGTTCGCCAGTGGTCGCCTATGCCCATAGAGAAGGAAAATTTTTCTTTCTTTTTATTCTTTTGATTCTTCAAAAATGTCCAATTTTCATCAGGAACACTCCCACTGAACTAAAACTATTTTTTTTTTTACATAAAAGAAATCAACTATGAAGTTTCAACAGGCTCGGTTAATATAAAATGAATATAGCAAGAATTACTCCACAAAAGCGAAAAATAATATTGAATTTCAAATAAAAGATGTTGGACTTACCAAAAAAATATAAATTACTGGTTTTATAAATAACACCCTAATTTCTCATTAATGAGTTTCGGTTGATAAAGCATTTAGTCCATAAACATGAAAAAAAACATCGATAAGTTATCAGCACAGCCGTAAAAATAAAACGTTAATCAATTATTAAAAGTACATTTTTGTGTGATATAATTGTGGAAAGTAGGTACGATAACGACGGACTTGTTACCATTCTCTTTTTTAAAATATAGATCACTTACAACTACTCGTAGAACCGAAAATCACGGATTTTACGAAAATATTCTTTCATGTAAACCTCTGGGACATTACAAACAACAAAAGTAGAATCAGCCAATTCGGTCTAGCCGTTTTTAGCAATTCATTTTTATTTATTTATAAAATATATAGATATTCGCCTCGATTGGCTGTGCTAGTTACTTACAGCGGTACAGTACGCAACCGTATATAAGCCAAATATTTAAAAAAAGTTCGGCTTTGTAGAATGTAGTGTTGCCTCTGACTAATGTCTTATAAAAACTCGCCTTTTGCCTTATCAATTGTCGCGTACTGTATTGTACCTACCTACACGAAAGGTCGTGAGACGACCTTGTTTAATTAGTAATTCGAAATCACAAGGTGAAATTTCTGTTCGGAAATCTGGAAAACCCGAAACAAAACGTACCTAAGTAAAAATGGTAAGTTTTTCCTTCCACTCAATGCTGTAGGTATCGACCAAGTCAGTCATCAAGCAGTATATGAGAACCAGACTTAAACCAAATTATAAAATATGCCTCGCAATAAAATGAACACGGTACGTCTATTATTTAGATATTAGATAACTGCCAAAATTGTATAGATGCCATGTTTTTTTTTTTTTGTTAATTCGTATGCAGCCCATTTTCAATCAACGTAGCGACTAAGTATTGCAACCAGCTCAGGATCTAATCACCAGACATCGAGGTCCAGTTCTTGGAGGTCTCGTCCCAACTGTCATTTCATAAACAGCACGTAACTCTCTACACATAAGTAAGTAAAAGCTCATGAACCGACAGGATAGCATAGCTCTCCCGTGAATCACCGTAATGTGAAGGTGCGCGACTTTCGCATATTAATATTGTTCCAAATGCGTCGTGTCGTCGTTGGCGTCGTCTGCGCTATTCCTGTGCGCGACGGCCGTTCTATTCCCGGCCAGACGCCCGCCGCGGCGCCGGATCATGCATAGCGAACTTCTTAACACGCACTTCACCTTTATTACAAAAAAAACTCGCCTTTGATCTAACAAAACAAAAACTTGAACCGTATCCGCACTGATTGTTCGAGCATCTGTTATACTTCTGCTTTAGAATGTTGGTATAAGTAGAAATTGGGAACAATTGGGAATGTTGGTCGAGTACATATTTTATATTGTACCTATCCTAAATATCAATACGGATAACTCGATTTCCTGTATAACGATGGAAGGTGTCACATAATTATTCTGTTTTGTGTCCAAAAAATTACACAAAAGAAAAAGCAATGACATAGCATCGGTAAGGTTTCAAACCAGTGTATTTGAGTACCATGATATAAAAAAATGACACTGCACTACATACTAACCTACATTTAAAGTAGCAATATCAATTACTTATTTGACGTACAATAGAATTATCATAAATGGCGCTTACACGATATTCCAAAGATAGGCAGTGTTTCAAAGGCCATAGTTCTCACTTTAGTCGTTAGGGCATACCACACCGAACAAATCAAAGCACACCTTGCGTTTCTACTTGACAAACGCTGGTGTGATATTTCCCCAAACAAGAGTAACGACGTTTGTAGGCACCATTTTAGTGACTTGTTTCACACCAAGTTCAGTGTCCATGTAAATTCACGAGAACAAATACAGACAGCATTCCCTTGGAAATATGAGAGCAAATCATACCCTCTCATTTAGTTGGTGTGAAGCAAGTCATTATTATTGTAATATCAGATCATCTTATATCACTAACTTTCATACGACATTATATTAAGTCGAGAAGGCTTAACGTACGTTACAGTATGACAATTACTACATCAGCCTTCTCTTTTTACCACAGCCTACAAAAAAATAGCTTCACACATGGAAAATAAATTAATAAATAAACTTACATGCAAATAACACAATACTTATTTCATTGCATGTAGTTTACAGTTTCTTATTCCATGTAATGTATGTTACTTAATCAGAATATAATATACTACAATTTATATTTTTATACCAACAAAATCAATCTCACATATTTGACCAAATATAAAATGATTTACTAAAAATATAAGTACCTAAATATAATCACAATGAAATTGGGGCAATATTAAAGTTTGTAGATGATTTAACTTTGTTTCCAAAATAAGACCGGGTAAAGGCTAAACATGTATTATCTGGTAGATGTATAAAAGGCTAAACATGTATTATCTGGTAGATGTATAAAGCGATATATGAGAGCTAAGACTAGCTGTCAAAAGTGTTTAAACTTTTCAACAGGCAAAAATGGAAAGAGTAAGCTAGATAGCGGATATAGCATGCATGACAGAGAAAGAAAATATTGACTGGAGCTGAAAACTACCTATATAATAGTAATAAATATTAAAAATTATGTTAAGAGATAAACTTATTTTAACTATGACTGAATTCAAAGTACCCATTTCACTTTACGCGTATTTTAATAATTATACCCATAATGAATCATACGTTATGATTTTCCGTAATAATTAATTTTTAAATGTACCAAAGTAAATGTGTAGTTATACTACGAATTTGATAGTAAATTGTTTCGTAAACATCGATGATAATAATATTATAATTTCATTAAAATCCCTGACAATAATTTTTCATTAAAACATTTTGACATGGTTAAAAAACGTGGAAGTCCAATGTTTAAAAGATTATTTTTTTCTAAAGGATCACTGGGAAATGTTGTATTTGAATTTTTATTGTAATGTTTAATTAATATTGATTATTCATAGTAAGCAGAAACATGGAAAGGAACTCTAAAAGCTTCTAACTGCATTATTTATCTTTGAGGAAAAGATAGATATCGAATTTTATAAGCATTCAACTACTGATGTGAGTAACAAACATAACTAGTATTATTTTTTTGGATTTTTGTTTCTATTGTGTTATACATATTTTTTCCTTTTTTATCTCAGGAATTATTTTTTGGTATATAAATTTTAATGGATACATCTAATGTAGGCCCAATATTATAAGTAACGGATTTTACAGCATTCGCATTAAACATGTGCAGTACCATGTAGGAGCTATTCACCTACAACGAATAATCTGATGTAATCTCGGTCGAAAGTGTGTAGTACCATGTTTTATTGCACCTTGCTTGATCTGAAAGATAAATAAAAGATATTTTTGCACTATATAATTAAAAGTATCCTATGTGGTAAGGTTTTTATATTAATATTTGTTTATATTTCCGGTTTTGTCTGTTCGCACGCAATACGAATTATCAATTTAATTGTCTGAACATGCTTCGGCTTCCCTTAAAAAATAGTACTTCGCAGATGAAAAGTTAGAGCGTAGCCAGTGTGATTTATAAAGCTTCTGATGTTTATGATGTTCATTAAGGCAGGTCTGTATAGTCCGAGCTATACGCCTGGAAACTAAGATAATGTAGCGCGTATTTCAACGCGTATGGAGATAGAGATTTGCTACCTGAGCGTCCCGTACGCGCTGGCTCAGGCGAGGCGCGCGCGGCTCAGGCGAGGTAGGCGCGCACGAGCGCGCGCACGCTGGCGCGGCACAGCGGGCACGCGCCCAGCGCCGCGCCGCAGCGCGCGCACGACACCAGGTGCCCGCACGGCAGGAACACCACGCTCACCTGCACACATACACAGCTTTTAAAACATACCCACTGAAAACGTTGCGTTACCTAGAATAGAATAGAATTTTATTTATTTGCTTAGAGAGTAAATATACGAAATATAGGCGTTCACAGCATTTTCGTCCCTAGTACAAATCTACCTTACAATTAGGCATGCAAATGTTAAAGTAATAAGTTCATATTGTTACTAAAATGTTGACAATTCAAATGAATAATTAATTTTTACTCAAAATTAATAGAAAAGGCAAGAGAAATAACTTCAATTATATTTCTTAAAATAGTATTTAGAATGTGATGTCATTTAAGAAGTCATTAACAGAATTACAACATTTTTCTAGTTGTATGGCTGTTAGTACCTACTACTACCTATCTTACCTAGGGTAAAGATGTCCATTACTCTTCATTGTATTGCATGGCCAAATTAATTTGCTATGTGCCAATATTAGCTAAAGCTGACTCACAAACTCGGATGAGTCATATCACTTCCTACTGACTATATATTTTCCTGTCTGGCTGACCAAGTACATTAATTTACTGTTGTTACGCAATACATTCCTGCTTAAAGCATTTCAACTGAGTTCACACACAACAATTGATGAACAGCAATTGATTTTTATAAATTCAAATAAATAAAAAAAGAAAAAATCTTTTATTTCCGTACTAAGCGAATCATTGCGTTTCCGTAGCGCCTACGCCACGAATGCAATCGACGAACACCTACGCTGTATATCGCGAGTTACGATGTCACCTTTACATAATGTTACGACCAATAAAAAAACAAAAACAAATAAATATAAAATAACTAACCTCACAATCCATGCACACTTTACATAATCTAGCTTCTTTCAACTGCCTGTTCTCTTCTTCCAACGACAACTTCTTTCCCTCCGGCGCCTGCGCCTCCTGCTTGTTATCATTGTCACTTTTAACTTCTCGTACTTTAGTTGCCTTGTTCCTGTTATCAGTTTCTATGGAGGATGCTCTATTGGCTCGCTCGTTGTTTGAGTAAGCGACATTATCACGTTCATCCTCGTCATCACCGTCGTCATGGTTGTTATCATTTTCTTCATCATCATCCGGGGTCATCGACCTCTCGGGACTGCTTTGATTGCTTCCGTATGGCCGAGTGGGTACAGCGGCATGTTGAGACGGGATTCTGAAAGGTAAATTACAAATAAATATAATGCGTTTTCAGGAAGGGAGAGGTAAATGTCAGTAATCGCATAGGAACAGGTAAATGTTCGAGTCAACTTCCGGGTTTTTTAAATAGACCATCGTAAATAAGCCCGCCTCTTATGACATGGAACTAAATCTTTGTCTCGAGGAATTCAAACTTTCGCCGGAATAAAGGCGTGGTGTAATATGATTTGCGGTTGGGATGGACCAGCTTAAATGGACCCATGCTTGCGTCCACTGCACTAATGAAGCAGACAAAATGTATGTTTCAATAATTACCCGGTTCTTGGCGCGAACTCTCTAAAGGTTTCAGACAGTATGTCCCGAGCAAGTCGACTCTGTGGTGTCATGGACCACGGCTCTTCATTTAACTGGTCATCCAACACTGCGTCGATGAGCGCCTCTGACGATGTAAATGGAGTACCTAGAAATTGAACGAAACATTTTTATATTATTAGGTGGCGAATTAGGCCCTCTATATTTATGAAATTGCAATATTTGTAAAGAAGAATCTATTTAAATATGAAGCACTTAATACTAGACGTCACCAAAGCACACTAAAGTCAAAAAAAGCTTTTTATTTTTCACTTTTTAGTGCTTGTGTGTTAATGTTTGAAATCCTTACATAGAGCCCTTTCAAACAATACCTCACACGATATATTTAATTTTGGAAAGTGGTAGGAGGGGGTTGACGTACCCCCTCCCCATTTCTTTCAGTCAGTCGTCGACTACACGTATAAACAAAGCAATTTTTCTTGTTACGGCGGTTCTGCTGTGATTTTATAAGGAGTTCCGTTCCATATCTTCAAAGTTCATCATCAGATCATGACAATGTTCCTATGGGACCTATTCGGAACCATACTCTTTCAAACAAAAAAAGAATCATCCAAATCGATTCATAATTGGCGGAGTAATCGTAGAACAAATATACAAAAAAAAAAAAAAAAACATACGCGTCGAATTGAGAACCTCCTCCTTTTTGAAGTCGGTTGAAAAGACACAATACTGCACCTTTTTCGAAGAGAGTACCAAAAACTTCAAAGTCATTAGTAACATAAAACATTTTAAATCGCAACTTAAGAAATTTTTAACTGAAAAGGATTACTACTCTATTAATGAGTTCTTAGATGATAAAAACATAAATCAAGAAATGTCCGATCTATTTATTACTCTATACTCTTTATGAAACTATATTCTTTTAGCTTTTTATTTAGCTTGCTCTTTGATTAATTTGTACACCTTGCAAGGCAAAACATAGTGACACAACACAATTTTTATACCATGTACCATTTTACCTATGTTCAACAAATAAATTACTTTGACTTTGAATGGCAACCGAGAAAATTTTAAAAATCTCTAATGAAGGAGGTTTTCTAAAGCAGGCCCGCCAGCTGCGAATAGTCACATACCGACAGCCGCCATGACCGATCACGGTTCATCCGTTTTTTAATAAAATCGTCTTTTTCATAGGAGTAACAGACAGCCCACCGTGCACAGCTTAAATAGAGAAAGGCGAGACAGCAGCCCATGTGCTTCTCAACTGCTCTGAGGTCGCTGCATACAGGGCAAAGTACTTCGGTAACCTAGGTTCCCTCCCAAGAGATCGCCAGTAACATCAAGACGCTGCTGGCCCACCTTGTACAACTGGGGTGGATGGACTAATCTACTTCCCACCCATACATAAAATGCGCGCCAAGACGTAGAATAGCGGACACCGTTTTATAATACATACACAAACATAGACAAGAAAGCAGCTTGTAATAATAACAGCTGTACCAGTGAACCAGTTTAAATATTGGAATAATCAAAATACTGATTAATGAAATAAGGACAATCAAGAATAACAGATATTTTAGTAGTGTTTTTTTAACTTTGAATAATCTCTAAGTAAGATCAAAACGGCCATTAAACACATGTAGAAAATAAATGAAAACACACCCGAATACATCTACCATGTCGTAACACGAATCGATAACCTCAAACCTTTGTAACTTTACTAAAAAAGAAGATTTTACACTCGATATACATTTAATTATAAACGTGGTTTACTTAAATGCCCTTACTGGGTGACAGAGAGGATAGGGTTAATAGTATTTTTACACGACTGTCCCAAAAAAAGGAGTTTTATGTGTTCAGTATTAATGTATGTGTGTATGTGAGTTTCCACCATAAATTTTAAACGCCTGAACCGATTTTGATGTATGGGGTATCGTTACAATCGTTGCATCGTTCCGAGTAACAAAGGCTAGTAAAAAATAAAAAGAAACCGGTGTGGTCACATTAAAACGTAAATTAAGACCAGCCTCAATTTTGTTTTTTAATGAATCTGGTCGGGACTATGTTTATCGTCTAGAAATTGACAAGTAGATTTAAAAAATATATGACACTAAATAAAAAACGTCGTAAAAAAACTGACGAGTAAACAAAGTACAAATATGTGCAATTATTGCAGTCGTGTTTTTATTTTTTAAATTATAGTAGCTTGTTTGCTTCTTAGTGTAGTATCTATTAAAGCGTCTTTTTAAACGCAACGCAATCATTCAAACGGATACAGTGACTTAGGCTCTCGTGTTATTGGTGTCATTAACCGGCCACGGTAACCACTTTTCACAATGTGGGTCATCAGCCTTCTAATCACGAATTTTTGATAACTTATCAAAATATTAGTACACATACCAACGGTTCGTAGTCTGTTCGCTATCGCTCGTCGTACGCGAGCCGCGTCTAGTCCTGCGCCCAAAGCCGCAGCCGCCATCGTGCTTTCCATACATTCTTCTACCTGAAAATATACAAAACTGTTAAATGTATATGAACGCAACCTCTTCTAGTAAGTTTTTTTTGTTTGGTAACTGTCATTCTTCTTTAAGTAATATACATTTTTCATCTGAATATTTCCTTCGGGTAGACTGATGTTGACACATCCAACACCATCTACTAATAACGGCTCTTTGTTGGCTACCGTTATACTCCTCACTGGTGGTTTGGTGACATTGTACATCCATTTTTTTCCGGACATGTGCAAAGATGCACCAGAGTCTACAAACCACTTGTCACTTAGACCGTCCAATGTAGCTGAAAACGCTGCAACATCGTTCTATCTCCATCTTGATTCTGTGTGTTTGTCGTTTTCTTGGAACTTTTGCAGAACTTTGCATAGTGACCATACTTGTTACAATTATAACACCTTTGTCCCTTTGGTTTATCGGGATGCTGATTATTCTTCGTTTTCTTATAGTTTGTGTATAGGGCTGCACTTGAATCAGTTGACCTTACTTCTTGCAGAAGCTTCGTTTTGACCAAGTCAGCGCTAATCTGTACATCAGAACTTTCTAGCCCCATTATAACAGGAGCATACACATCAGGAAGACCTGCAAGCATTAGCGTCCCGAGCCACTCTTCATTAACTTCGAAGTTTATATTTCGCAGTTTATGCGCGGTGGTCATGATTTTGTTCACGTAATCCTCGACACTGTTGCTTGATTCGAGTGATGTGTTAACCAAATCTTTCAACAGACCTACTTTCCTTGTCAGTCCGCTGTCATCGAAGGCCCTTTTGAGGTTATTCCAAACCTCCCGTGCGGTTTTGCAATCTTGCACGTGAACATAGTTTTGGGGATCAATCAGTAGGATCAATTTTGATTTCGCCTTAATATCCTTTTTAAGATCAACCGCACCTTCTGAACTAGGCTCCACGCACTCCCAAAGGTCCTCGTGCTCCAGATATGTTTTTACACTGAATTTCCATATCGCGAAGTTTTCACGACCTGTGAGTTTCTCCAAATTGAACATATATGAGCCCATCTTATTTTCTTTCTGAGTAGTTTAGGTCCTGAGTATTTTTCCAATTGCCGATGCCGGCTTCGGCACGTGTCAAATGAAAAATTTTCTTAACCTCAAACTATTTTACCGGTACACTTTTATTTCCTGAATTCTTTACGATATTATATTATATAACTGATTGCTAACCACGCTCTGCTACCATAAAGGATTATTGTGGTGCAATAATAAATATTTGAAGACTTGTTGGATAAAAATGTATATTACTTAAAGAAGAATGACAAAAACACCAGATAATTTTAGGTAAAATGAAACATTCAGTCAGATGTTTTCTTGAAGTCCGTTAAAATATAGTTTTATAAGACTTTAAATACTAAAGTTTATTTACCTGACTTTCTGTGATAGGAAAGCTGTCCCCGTTTCGTCGTCTCGGATTACGAGCACCCTCAGCGAACTGAAAACAGAGAAGGAGTAAATGTATGAGAAAAGTCCAGTTCAATTAAAAGGCGACGAATAATATTGTACACAACTAAATAGATAATCCAGTAAAAAATGTGCTCGTCTTACAACTTCTATTTCAGGTGCCAGCGTCCTCACGTATAATTTGAAAATAATCAAATCATACGCGAGGACGTTGGCAAACTTAACACAAGTTATATCTTACATTGGGTGCCAGAGTTCATCGTAAACATTATTTGCCTTTGTTGTAATACTGCAATGTCCAGATAACTGTTTTTTAGACAATTTAGTAATAAACAACTTTTTTGCAAGGATGATACATCTCTAAAATATTATTGGCACGACTGACTCCCCGGATTGTCTCTCACGAGCACTTTTTTATTGCACCTCGCCACTCCACCACTCTTTCATTTCACATAGAAATGATAGAGATCTAGAGATTCTGGATGGGCTAGATATAGCTTTTATTACTCTTATATCTCAAACAGGAACACAATTTATAGTATCAATCAAATACTTACGCTAACAGTCCGTTGCACGGACGATCGATTGCGACATGATTCGACGTACTCCTGTCCCTGAACGAGCAGCACGTATCCGCAGTGAGGGAACCAGTGCGCATGCTCCGACCACGGAGTGTCACCCGCCTCCCACTTGCCGAGGCCGCCATCGCAGTAGAAGCAACGCACCTGTAATAATAAATAATGGTACCATATCACCGTGCAACATCAATCTAGGTGTAACACGCTTTTATTTAAAAAAATGGGACTGTTTCTTACCAGACTATTTCTTATCTGAATTAAATTATTATTTTTTTAATTTTTTGTGCTTTTTAATAACAGGTAATAAAAGCTTGTTTTTAATATATATTTTTTTCTTTTAATTTTATATTGTGTATTTTGTCTATTTGTGATTTGATAGATGGGTGAGTTATTGAACATTTTCATGAAGAATCGACAAATTATAGAACCTTGCAAATAATTACTGTTAAAGTAGATTTTACATTCATACTTGCAACAAAACGGTTTGTGTTCAACAAACAATTTTTGTCAATGGCCATTGTATTTTTTATATTGACTCTTCCAAGTAAACAAGGCAGGTAGGCTTGCTGTATTTCAAACATTCCTATTAGTTTAACATTACATAAGGTCAATTAGCTACCTTCCATAATGGTATAATGTTAACTTGCCCATCCCATAAACTCTATATGGGTTGCTATGCAAACAGAGGAAGTTTCAATGCAATGTGAAGTATATTCTTTTCGTTTATTGTGACCTATACAAGTATACATAAATTAAAAGCTGAAAAGGTATTCAACACATTCCTAATTCAAATTTATGCTGCACTCCAGGCCTATTGCCGCCCGGGGTTGCGGGACGACTTAACAGGATATCGTGGCCCCGGAACGTAAAGGGTAACAGAAGGAACAGGGTGGTTTTTTAGTCAATAAAAGTCTGACAGTCCCTTTCGCCCCACCCAGGGCGGAAAGAGCCATTTGATGATTTTTACCAAGAACAAAAAAGATAAAAAAGACCTATTGCCGTGACATTCCAACATTTATGTCACGCCAAATTATATGGAAATTAAAGGTCATCTTGATGGCGCCTGAACTGACCTATATCAAACATACCTGATCATCAGTCCCAGTATGAAAGAATCCCGCCTCAGACAACGCTTTGGGCGCCTGGTGTCGGTCTGCGGGCCAGCGCTCGAAGCTGGCGAGGCGCGCAGCGAGCGACGCGTACTGCGGGTGTCGCGCCCCTCCGCCTACTACGCCCAAGTGGCGCCAAGTGCCACCCTGCGATAGTACGCGCTCATTGTGAGCTGCGCCTGACCTGGAGGGCCAATAAAATTATTTTAAATCTTGGCTTTTAAATAACTACTCTTGAAACAACGCACATACTAGTTATTTATTTATTTATATAGCTTACACATCTAGTTGTAGGAAAGCAAAAAATGTAATCCCTCCTAATACCCTCGAAAATTATAAAATGATCAGCTTACGCGCGACTTAACAGTTTGATCGGATTGTAATACGCTGCCAAATTAACATTTGTATTTAGCAGAAAGCATACATTAGTATTTTTTTTATTTTTTTTATAAACTATTAGAATTTGGCTTCAAGACAATTCATTGTTGTGGCATTTATTATTTAATGGCATCGGGCTTCATAAGAGGTGGACGATTTTTTAACACGTCTATTGCTCTCCGAAGCTTAGGACACGTCTTTGCGTCTTTGGCCAAGACAATTATCTCACTGTAATTAAGCCAAATAGCGGCCGTTTAAGGAAAATACAGGTGATATGAGTACCCGATACAAATACAAATCGATATCAGTGACGTTATATTAGTTACCATAATTTAATATTGTTTGAAGTGGAGATTACATTAAAACAATTTAAACAAATTTGCAAAAAAAAACAAGGTATTTAGAAAACTGGTAAAATAGTTATGTATACTTAATTCAAAAGGAATTACCGTTCCCCAATCGTATTTATATTTACTTACATGTAACAACTTCGTTACTTCGGCACTCCTTTCCGTAGTAATTACGATTGATTGCACATATCAATTCATTCAATACGCCGATAAAGAACGAAAGTACCGGGTACCTTTATAAAATGATAAGAGAGGCTCACCTTATTCGGATCATTGAAAATAATGACGAAATGCTGGTGATACAACTGCAACAAAACACCTATGTTTTTTCCAACAATGGGGTATTTATTATGGTCACTTCAGAAACTCCCGAATAATAAAATGTATACGAGTAAGATCCAAATTGGTACCACAATTCGTCGGCAAAGAAAAGTCTTGGGGTAGTGTTAACTTATTAGCCATTTATTATTCACTGTTATCCTGGTCTGACAGATTTAATATGGAAACTGAAATTCAGTTATACAACTTGGGGACAAGTTTTCTTTTTTTATCACTTTGTAAACTCGAGTATTACAGCTCGCACGGTGGCGACCGCTTCCGTATGCGTCTTGCTGAATACTAATTGTGCGATTGGAAACTACTTATTTTGTTATTTGAGTGCGAAATGACTAAGTGGCCATGTAGGACGCTTCCGAATAAAACAATATTTTCCTATTATTCGGAAGTGACTTATGACCGAGGTTTCAATGTAACTGTTCATTGTTGGAACTTAGAACACTTAATAGTCAACAAGTGAATTAATGCCCTTCAATAAGATCACCTTGTAAAATACCTGTAGGTACTTAGTTTGGTTTCATTGACAGTACAAAAACTCGAGTAAAGTATATGCACTATTCGTAGCCAAAACCTTGATTTGCGTCAGGTACTTTGGTAATTAAATTCATTTTATGGGATAGTAAAATTAGGTGCCGTAATCTGAATTGAAACCCATCGTATTTATTTTTAAATATTAAATAGTTATACCTATGTATTATACCTACTATGTTAAACCAATTAATGTTTATTTTCCCGTAATGAGCCTACAATCCATATACCTCATCGAAATGATAAAATATTACCTAAACCCCTAAAATGTGGAGTAGTCTTTTCTGTAAGAAGTATAACGCCTGTACGGAACTGTTTCATGGCCACAAAAATAATGTTTGTTTTCTTTGTAGGTATGTATTAGTATATAGGTATTAGTTAAAGCTGCATCTCTTTCACACCCGGAAGTATATGACTAGAGACCTTTATCTTCTGTCTCTGTTCTTCTGGAAATTTAGGATTACGCCGAGTGTATCAATCGAATCCATGCATCGTTAAAATAACGACGTATTGTACCGTATTGTACTGTATCAGTTCACAACATAGGTACGATACACAATTTAGAATTTATAACTTATAAATCAAGTTCGTTTTTAAAGATCCTGGGTCCTCTCTGTTACGCATGACGTTATGGCAGTCGTTTTCTAAAACCTTATTTAGACGATGCGAGAAATATAGTGCGATTCGTCGTACATTGCGGAACCGCGCGGCTGTCGTGTCATAAGTTACCGATCATCGACAGAAATGTACCATAACATGGACGATATTTCTCGCACCGTCTAAATAAGCTTTAAAGTATAATGTGTTATTTCTAGACTATAAGTAGTAGGTATATCAGATTTAATTAGAGTACATACGACTGCGGCTGGTTATTCAAGTGACGGGATAGCGATTGAGCAAGGGGGATATTGTTAGGCGGCGATGGCGACAGCGATGGTGACGATGTGGTGTGGATTTGACCAGCCTGGGCCTGTTGAGCTGACTCCAGGCCTGCTGCGAATTGGCATCGGGAGAAATACCTGCAGAGAAACAAGCCTGCTTTATTTGTATGCCTAATTGCCGTGACAATCTAAAATTCAAAAATATTAAAGATTTATTTTCAGTAGGAAATAAAATATTTATCACAACCTACTTACTGTAGACATATGGAAGAGAGAGACATAAGGTAGAACCAAATATCTAGTTTTAACATTTATTTCTCAAAACCTAACACTAGAGCGCAAAATACTTAGTTGTTCTTAAGGAACAAGGTCGCATACATTGCGTCATAATTAAAATCAATAAATCCATTGGTATGAAACTGCAAGAATAAATCTGTCAGTCTGATTAAACATAGTTAAATTCTTCAAGAGCACTTGAGATATCTAAATTTCAGTGCTACTATTTGTACCTCAATTTTGGTCTCATATTCGGATGAATATTGCACCACAGTTACCAATTAATTTATTGTAGGTAGGTACTCGTAAGTAGAATAAATATTATATTTATTTAGTTTATAAATTAAATATAGGTACTTCATATTTAGCAATTGTCCTTTCAAAATAAAAGTATGCAACATTAGATAATGTGACACAATACATAAACATACATCATGTTACATATTTTTATTTAAAATCTTACATTCGGTGTACTTCTAGAGGTGAAACTGAGCTGAAGTGGTTGTAGGGGGCCAGTTCTCCACCGCACCAGGCACAACGCAGGCGACCTTCACCAGCGTGGTAGAATCCAGCGTTTACTAGTGCTTGGCGAGATACAGCTGCGTCCTGAACAAATGAAATATCAAATTGACGTGATCTTATAGATAGAGAAGTCTGAAAGCTATAAATGTAAATACAAGTGATGTTTCAAAGAAATGGGCTGGCTAAATACTTGTTGTCATATTTTAAACTTTTTCAACATTTTGAAATAATAGTTTGCTGAGTTAGTAAAAATTTAATGCAGTGCTGAAATATAAACTGGTCTGAGCAAATACTTTGTATCAAATACTTATTTTTAAAAAGATTTCTCCACTAGCGAAATTAATCATGCTGAAATATCAACAAAGATTCAATTTCTTAGAAACATCACACTGTATTATAGACTACAAAATAATTATTTAAAAGCATTGCCAAGCAGTCTATGATTTTTTTAAACATTATTCTTTATTTTGTGCATTTATGAACATACATTTATGACAATGTTATGGTTGTGTACGGAGAGATTACATACTGTTGGCACATTAGCGTCTTTACAAATACTCTGGTATTGTAAACAAAACAAACAAGATACAGTATTTAAAAATAGAAATGTAGAACTTAATCTTTGTAGCAGTCATTTAATCACATCATCCATCTATATATTTATCATTATAAACATTACAATATAGTGCCAACAGTAAGTCTGCTGGATATTAATTGCAATGATCTACATATTTACCACTGAAGGGACTTTTTCTAACAATTCTAAATAATCATGAGTGGCTCATAAATAAATAATAGTGATTAATGAATGTGGTTCTAATCATAAGTTTATAATCTAGAAGTAATTGCTGCATGGGTTGCCTTGAGTTGGTTCTTTCCCTATAATTACCTAAAATTTTGAAAGTCAATACAAATAAACAATCAGTCATATCTTACTTTAATGATAACAATATAAATATTGTTAAATCTCAAAATAACATAATAGGTAAGAATTTTATGACCTTGTTGAATATTATCACCTAGTCTACAAAATATTGGCACTTTGGTAGTTATCAAAATTGTCTAAATCTAAAAACAATTCCTCTAAGAAATAGTTGTAGTCAATAGATTACTATTGATTTCACTTAAGCCAGCGCAATCATTTGGGAGTACAAATAAATTTTAAAATTACAATACAATCTAATTACAAGTAGACAAATTATTTTCTTACATCCCAATGAATAAAGGATAGAAGTCGTAAAGCATCATTCCTATATGTTTCATCTTCTTCCGTTAGTCCATAATCGAGTGCAGTGTAAGTATGGTCATTCTGAACTTCATCAGGAGGCACAGACGATCTACGAGTATAAATAGATGGGGGGCAGTCTGGCCCTAGGACTAAAGGCACATTGCCCGAGAATTCAGGATGCACCACGAACGGACAGTTTGGCTGCATTTGCCGATGCCTCCACATCACCTGGTCTCCATAATTCCAGTCCGATATTCTACTACCACAACAAAAGCACTTCACTGCTGTACCTTCTCCTGTGTAGAAAAAGCCTGCTTTTGCAATTCTTATAGGATCTACGGGTGCTGATGAAGGCCAATCAGTAAATGTATTGAGTCTATTAGTCTCATAATTCATTTTTTTTTACTGTGAGCAGAACTGCACGGATTGAAATGATATACTATAAGCTACAGGTACTTAGGCAAACTTGATTCTTACTCTTACTGTGTGTTAAATGTTTAGTGATTGAAAAGCACAATTAAAAAGCCTGACGAATGATTATATCATTAGATACACCACAAAAAAAATAACAATCTCATGAACGACGAATAAACTAAACACACGAATCAATAAACGAAAACGAATACAGATAGAAAAGAATTAAGAGTAGGAGTAGGGATAGAACGTGAAGGGAAAAGAGATGATTTAGTGATGGATGAGAAAATTGACTCGAGTTAATGCGAAAGCGATTGTTAGGTACCTAATAGCTAAAATTATTTGTTGCATTTAATCTCGACACAAGAAATGATATGGTTTGTGTGTCGCATAATAATAAGTCTCATGCAGGGTTCACTTTACGATGACCCTAACTAAAGATATTTATATTATGATATTATTAATTCCTTGTCCCTACATATCGATTTTAATTGTTAAGCAAGTTGGTCATATTCGGTACATCTCTAACGGGAACATGGCGTGCCCATAGAGAATTTTTACCCGACTACGGAGAATTATGATTTTAGCAGTCTATGTATGTATGTATGTTTGTTCATCTGCGTGCGCATATTTCCCCACTTTTCGGAGTGGTGCCGTTGAAAGCGTCATGATGTTCCGCAGGTTCAACATGGCGGTTCCACAGCGCTTCCTTTTCTGATGTGATTATGGATTGAAGAAGTATTTTTCGAAATTCAACTCCTAAAGGATTAAAATGAGGCATGAAGCTTACTTATTTAACTTTTTAGTTAAATAAAAAAAGGGTTCTCAGTTTCAAGTGCTTTTTTTATGGAATAGGGTAATTGAAATAATGATTTGGCTTTGACTTTCAGCGCATAGTTGAAACATTTTACACACGGCTTCTTTTCATGACGTAAGTGAGCATAAGACATGTTTTTTTGTGCTCCTCTTAGGGGGTGAAATAAGGGATGAAAATGATGAAATGTTGTAAGAAATATCGAAATTACTAAAACTCTTGATATTTATAATTTAATCGTTGCGTAGAAATACGAGAAACGGTCCCTGCTAATTTTGTATTAGGTGTACGGAGAGGTCATAATTAATCCGTTGTAGCGAAATAACATTTTTTAACCATAACATTCACATCAATGACCTATGGGAACACAAAGACTCGATTAAAATCTAGAGTCAGAAAGACAGAAATATTCATCAAATTGTTCAAACAACACTCGAAGTCGGCAAAATTGTGTTATAATTTTATAAATCACAAACTATCAAAAATCAAATATATTTGATTGATTAAAAATAACACAACAGTTTTTTGTCGTAGTCCGGTTTTTGTTTTCATCACACAATTTATAGTTTAAGGGCAACTTCATAGATATAACTCTATGTTTGAAACTGACGTGACAGTAACATACATCGAAGTCAATTCATTTGTTACTTGTCAATTTGTCACTGTCAGTTGGTCACTTAGTTGTCAAGTCAATGGTTTTTCGCGGCCCGGTGCTCAAGAATTGGGTTTAGTCATTTTTTACTAGGTACCTAGTGATTTTGTTTTTTTACTTCGGTCCAAAGATTTATATCTGTGCTTCCATCAATCCAATATCCAACTGTATCCTTCTCTTTTTCCTTCTAACACTCAGTATATACTTAGTTAGGTTGGTCCGGTGCATTTTAGATCAAAACCATGTTAATATATATTTTGGTTTTTCTGTTTGTGTTAGTCGCCTTAGGACTCGTTATACATTTCTCTTTGGATAAAAAAGTAATTTACAAGGACTTGAAAGGTAAACATGTAGTTATAACAGGTGGATCTAGTGGTATAGGAAAAGCTGCGGCGGTAGAGGCAGCGAGGCTTGGGGCTAATGTCACTGTTATCGGACGTGACGTCGGTAAACTTACCAGTGCTGTTGCTGAGATAACAGCAAATTGCTTAGATAAAAACAACCAAAAAATACAATACGCCGCTTTAGATGTGACCTCTGATTACAAAGCCATACAACAATGTTTTACGTGTATAGAAGAGAAACTAGGCCCTATATTTATGTTGGTGAACTGTGCTGGTATGTGCATATGCGGCCAGTTTGACAAAATGGATGTTGATGCCATAAAGCAAATGATTGACCTAAACTATTTTGGGACTGCATACCCTACTCGGTATGTTTTGCCAGGAATGAAAGAAAGAAATGAGGGTCTGATTGTATTTGTGAGCTCTGAAGCAGCGCTAGTTGGTAAGTACATAAACAAATTGTTATGCCTAATCTAACCATTACTATAAATGTATTTTCTTATGTTATGCAATGTTTGATCACAGTTACATTTTTCAGGTATATATGGGTACAGTGCTTACAGTGCTGGGAAATGGGCTGTGCGTGGGCTGGCAGAGTCTGTAATCATGGAACTTGTGGGCACTGGCATAAGGTTGACAGTAGCATTCCCTCCTGACACTGACACCCCTGGTCTTAAGAATGAGGAGCTCACAAAACCCGAAGAGACCAAACTTATATCAGGAACAGCTGGCTTGCACTCAGCTAATGATGTTGGAAAACAAATGATTCATGATGCTCTTGTAAGTAAAAAAAATAAAATAAAATAAGTAATACTTTTGTTTATTAAATTGGATAACTTTGGTTGTTATTGTTATTATGCATTAGCAATTTTTATATCAATAAAAGGTGAGCATTTAAATGTTTTCCTTTTTACTGTTCTACACAGTACAATCAATTTTGAACTTTGTTACAGGTGGGCAAAACATATTCAGTGTACAGTCTTTCTGGCACATTGTTAAGTACATTGTTTGGTGGTTCAATTGAAAGTGGTTGGCAAGTTGTTCTACAAGTATTCTCCATGGGATTGTTAAGGATTGTCATGGTTGGAATCTTACTCTCATTTTATAATATTGTTAGAGATGGTCTCAAAAGAAAGAGAGATGTTAAAAGCAAATGATATTTGTCATAAAAATATCAAAGATTAATATTTTCGTACAATTTATTCATCATTTTGTATAATAGTTAAATGTAATATTTTATGTTAATATGATACTTGTTTAGCAAATATTGTGTAAGTCATATTTTAATAATATGAAAATGTATTCAACATGATTCATGTAATTAATTTCCAAGGATAATAATATATCTTCTTATAAATTTGATTAAATTTTTCATAATTACAGCAATTTAAGCTGCAATCTATACCTATTTAAATTTGCATTTATAGTCTTAGACTGTTTTTATATGTATAAGTATATTTTTTGCATTGTAATATTTTTATTCATTCATAATTATAAGAGAAATAAAAATATTGTACATTTCAATTTAATGTTTGGATCACTCAATCTTTGGATCTTAGTAAGAATATTTCTAATGCTTCCTTAGCTTTTCTTTATTAAAAATGTTATAGAAAAATGCATATTGTACATAAATGTACTTGTACAGTACTTGTAATTGTACACACAGTCGTCTGTATAATTAAATAATGACCCAGCTTGAATTAAGAAATATTTTGCTATACACTTTCTGCTTTAATTTCTTGACAATTGTTAAAAATTAATTAATCAAAGGTACTTAAACTAAGTCAGGTTTAATAAACACAGTATTATATTCACTACAAATCATTTCTTATGAGAATAAATACTTATTTTCGAAATAAATACTTTGTATAACTAATTATAATTAAGTACTACATGAGTTTTGTTGATAAGTCAGTTTGAAGCCAGCACCAACGTAAGATTCGTCAGATCGAAACCACACTACAATGGGCCCTGCACCATTATCTGAAAGAAAAGAATTAGATAAATCTAACCACAATATTTTTTTTTGTTTATATAAGAGGTCGCTATGGGAATACTGACCCGATTACAAAAAATATTTTACTGATAGAAAGCAGTGCCTATGTATGGCCGAGTATCATAAGCTTTTTATGGTATTCTTGACTTCCACGCTGACGAAGTCGCTGGCAAAAGCTAGTAAATTGTTTGAAATACCGAATATAACAATTAAAACAAAACATTACGTCTGTGTTCGGATAAAAGAAATACCGACAGGTGGAATACAAATTCCAGCTTCTGCTGAGAAATTCCTGACGAAAACTCCCAACCCGGCTCGAGCAGAGAATTGAACTCAGGACCCATTCAGCAATTGCGCTTACGATCGCTAGACCAACTAAAATAAAAATGTATAATTCATGGTTCAGTTTGAAAGGAAAAATTGAATAATACCTGTGATTGGAGCATTTACGGTAAAGTCCTGAAAAACAGACCCATCGTTCAGGCGCTCTCCACAAAGCCTTGTCGCAGCTATCAGCAACCAATCGCTGGGGCAGTTCAAGATTTCCACCCCAGCCTGATCAGGAGGGATCACTGGTAGTCCATCTTTGAACAAACAATATTTCGCCGTCATTGAGGGAACAATAGCCTAATAGCCTTTCACTATTATTGAGTAGTTAAGTAATCTAATTTATTTACATATTTCATTTTTGGCATCTTTGTAATTATACTGTAGCTGCTCTCTATGCCTCTCTTCTTGAACTCCGTAAAATGTCTGACCGATCGGATGTGAATATAAAACACTTTAACACTGATTATTGCCCGGTCAATGTCATAAAAAAGCCGTGCTTAGATCTCATCAATGACTACCTCCTATATTTACTTGTTCTTCGAGAATTCTTTCTTCGCTTTAGAATTCTTTGTTTTCTTATTTCTGCCAAGCTAAAATTTCTATTCAGTGTTTGTGAATGTTATGGAAACACTATCTTGCTTGATCTAAATCGGCGGAGGAAATATTGCCATGGAAAAGTTCTACCACAGTTTTACAATCCATTAATATTAAAAGGTAAAACTTGATCGATAATGTGAATGTCCAAACATCGCGTACCAGTTTAAATATCTACCATGTCGTTGTCCTCATCACGTTAAAGCGTTTGCAAGACAGTGTATCTAGGTGCCTATCGTTATGAGTGTTGAGAGGAAGCTGTTACCCGCTCTAATTGAAGGTACCCACTATATGTATGCTGCTACCATAAAAGGAAAGTAGGTACCTAAGTTGGTACATAGATAACAATATTATAGAGCACGACACGACGTGCAAAAATGCAACGTAAAAAGTTAGTGAATAGGTCTTTTTTCAATTGGGCATATTAGGCACAATTATACACTGTGTAGCCAGGCCTCCGTCACTCCATGTACTTGCGCGCTATAAGTGCCTACCGCCCAGCCGAGCGGTCTCGGTCCGCCGGCGGATCAAATTCAGTGCGGTTTTCGCAAGCGAAGCGCGCGCACGCCGTTCAATTTTAATAGTGCTGTTCGTTCGTACGCGTATTACGATGCCGTGTTATTATGTTTTATCTAGGTTTCTTCCACAGTCAGCACCAATATATAAAACAAAACAAACTTACAAATATAATAAAACAAACTTTAAAAAAGAGAACCGACTTCAAAACAATAAAACGTAAGAAATAATTTCTTCTTTGATGTCGGTGCTTTTTCGATTCGTAATACTAGCTGTTAGCACTAACATAAAAAAAAAAACTAATTATTTCTTACGGCTTAGTGCTTTATTTGAAGTCGGTTCTCTTTTTTTAAGGCTTTTTTTTTTCATTTCTAGTGAACATCTCCGAAGATCATCATCAAACTAAGAAGTATTATACTTATTTTAAAACGTTCTCCTAAAGGTAACAAATCCTTTTCTGAAAACCGCATCGATATGGGTTTAGCCAAACGCGAGATTATCGCGCACAAACATACATACCTACAAACCATACAAGTCAAACTTCTCAGTTTGGCCTGTATGTCTGATCACCTCCTTCTTGTTAAGTTGGTTAAATATTTTATAAATGATAAAATTTTTAACTGCCACGTAAAAGTCAGAACATATTCACAGTTCTCAATAACATAGATAAAAAGTTATGTTAATTTAATTTTATCGAAGACGCAGCCCTGCGATTACTGTGGAATCGCGCGGTGCGAAGCAATCACTGCTGTACGCTTGAGCATTTAGGCGCATTTTAGCATACAGTGGTTGTTGACGCGAGGGAGTAGGCAATTATCGTAATAGGTATTGGAAATTTTGTACTGAGTGAAGTATCTGTTACGTAGTAACTATTCATTAATCTGTGGTGTAGCCTAGGTCATAGTTATTAAGCTAATGTGTGGGTCTATTATGTAGATATTACCTGTGTCGTAATTTACTATTTGCATGTTACCGCTGCTGGTGTATGTGACACTGCATGTCTCTGATTTACGCTCTATGCACATGGCGTAATTAAGATTGTTCTGAAATATTTAAATGCTTGGATTTATTAAGCCTCAATTTGAACTGCTGTGGACATAAAATCAGCAACGAAATTAAAGTTAGGTAACTTACCTAAAACTTATAAAATACCTAGTTACATTGCCAATTTTACAACAAAAAAAAATATATTTTAGAACACCTACTAAATAACTTGGGGTTCTTGCAATAACGATGTCAGATTTATCTCCATAGTTGAACGATTCTAAAAAGCCCCGAGATTCTGTGTAGTATTGTAGACAGCCTGTAGGTGCGGCTAGCTCATCAAGCGACGTCAATTGTGTTACCTTAAAAATAATTGTATTTCATAATTAAGAACCCTGCTCATTACGCTCAGCTGTTGTACCAACGTAGGTATGTTTGATAGAGTAACTGCTGATCGTTGGGTTTTGCAATTTGATCACCGAGTGACGGCATTAGCAAAGTCGAGGGTTGGGGTTTTCAGTTAAAAATATTTCTTAACAGGTATTAGACTCGCGTTTAGATAGGTGACTAGTGTATGCCAATATGCTCAGGCGCACAGTTATGTTAGTTCCATATAAGATTCTTTTAATTAAGGGACTTAAGATAACTGAATGTAGGTACAGATAGGTGTAGGTATGCCTGCACGGTAGGTATAGGTACCTAAATATTTTTATTTTGGTAATTTCCACTTATAGGAAGTACGTATAGCACTTTGCACAATTTCGAGGATTTGAATGAGGCTGACAAAATTTAGATACTTATTTAGAGCTTAGGTAGACTATTAAAAATAAAAATAAATTACCTTCATCGAAAATAGTCTGCTATCCGAAGAAACGGTTTGGAACGTAAGATATATGGGTCCATCGACATCACCAACTTCAATGTAAACTGAAACAGAGTTCCGTATCGAGTAAAATAATTCTCAGTTACTCACCTAGGTAGGTAAATATACATGAGCAAAATGAAAAAGCAGGTTATGTTACCGTGTTGACCAGAATTAATCCCGCAAAGAATCGGAACTATGCTATTAACATTTTGTCCTGATACAATGAACTGATCATCTTGGCATGAACCGTACGTAGGTGGAAGCAGCTGAAAGGATAAAACTTGTTAGAATGAGTACCTATTAGGATTATATTCCTATACTCATCTGATAGTCTTGAACATCTGAACAAATTGATAGTCACCTCGAAATTAGTAAAGTCTAAACGTATCTGTTTGATGTCTTCAGAAGCTTTGTCCAAAGCAAAAGCACAGGAAAGTCGTTCAGTGCTCGGCGAAGGGAAGTCTGGGTTCGTGAACCAACCTGACTCCGCAGCAGAGCGGTCGTCACATTGAAATTGAGCTGAAAGTTAACCAAATGTTTAATTGGATCGACATTAATTGTGTGTGTTATCAGCATTGTAGCAGTTCGCTACCGAGTGCTGAAAATATATCTATGTGTTTCCAATCACACGCCGTTTTAGTTGATGTTCGGTTCGGCTATTATGTAAATATTGATTAGGTATTATACCTACTAGCTTTTCCCAGCTAGCTATGTCCTTTCTTTGGGTTGAATCTTTCTTAGTAACAAATTACATTGGTTTAGCCGTGAAAGCGTAATAGTCTGGCAGAGTAGCTTTTGCATGCATGGATTTGAAAATGACGTAGGTATCAGTATCAACTATAGGGTGGGTAAGTAAAGGCACCTATCTAAAATGGCGAAAAGATTGACGGTAGCAAAATTATTAATGGAAATCAATCTTAGGTGTATCACTGGACTTACTAACGCAACACGTGCCGTATCCATCAGCACAAGTTCCCATTGTAGCCCCGCCAGAGTCGGTGCACTCAGACTCGGGCAGACACGTTCCTTCTAAACCACTGCTAGATGTACAGGACACATGATCAAATTCCACCACCTGAAACACTTCCAGAAACCGTGTCTTTGATTTCTGTTTTGAATGTAACTGCTTGGCTTGCCTCCTAGGTCCTACCGCAGGACACTTTTTACGAATATGCTTCCTTTTAGGTCGTATTCTTTTTAATACATTCATGTTTTCTATAGTGTTATTGTAGTTTATTATTACGTCGTCCGAATTAAAATAAGAGGCATTGTCTTCATTCCTTATAACGGTATTAAAAGTGTTTGATGTCGAAACAAAATCTTGATGTCTATTTTGAGGTTTTTTTGGATCGATTAACATTAAAGGCATGAATCGGTCTTCAATGTAACTGGTTCTAAATTCCGGATGAGACGAATTGTGGAGTGCGTCTCTCCTTTCAATGATTGCTGCGGAATACCAGCGCTCAGCTGCTTTGGTTACTACCATACACGTGCAGATTAGTAAAGTGATCTGTTTATCAAAGAAATACATTTTCGAGCACAAACGGTCGGAAAGACCAGCCACTAAGTAGAATGCACGCAGAACTAAACTGCAGTTAGTGTGGCGATGCACTTCGTTTGCCCCGGGGGGACAGCGTGACGAATGTAATTATTGCCTAGAAATCGTTCTGGTTTGCTAATTTGCCCCATATAACTGGATAGCGGCATGATGTACCATATGGCTTCCAATTATTTTCATTAGTTTGAACTGCACTTATATCTGACGACATCGTATAGGCTTGTCTAAATATCCAATTTAACGTAGGTAGATAATAGTCTAGGCTGACGGGTTTAGGTCACACAGATCAGTTGTAACTTGTAATGAATAAAAGACAAGGCGAACCGCGCCCTGTCTAACAATCTAACACGTGCCAATAACATGGAAATTCTGTGAATTTGGTATTAGCCATAATACAATTTGATAGAGATAGATCACGTGAATTTGCAGTATAATTCTTATGATCTATTATTATACGCTAGAGGGATTTGTTGATAATTTTGAATTATCTCTGATAAAGCAGATTTTCCCGATTCTTGGCCCAAGCGCTGTCTACTGTTCTTGCTCATCTAGACTAGACCATCGACTCAATTCGACTCCCGGACCTTTCTACTTGCTACTGCCAAGTATTTTATTGGTATCTTTGATAATAGGTTTATAATGTCCTAAATCTTAGGTCTTCCTATAAATTATAAAAAAGGTTGCTCTCGACATTGTGTGTTTATTGTGACTGTCGAAGTTCTAGAGAGATCTATCTATTAAGTACCTAGACACCTACCGAACTGGGCCAATGCAGCTATAACTCCTATTATAAGTAATTCACCTATGTCTGTCACCTATGGATAAAACTTGACGAACTTGGTCTAGATATTAACGGAGATTATTGTTATAATATAGTGAGTACCTATAGTGTACCTATCTACTATCTACCTAGGCTATGTGATACATTCATGCCGTAGGGGCCAGGGGCTGATGCAATACGTGGTACATTCCTTGTGCTTTTAGTAGCATTTAGAAACATTAAAGATGGCTGTAAGGCATGAAATGCTGTTGTTAATTAGTGGTACCTATATAGGTACGGGCAGCGCTACCCACAGGTGGCTATCCCCTTTTCTAAAGTTTTTTTAAGCATATGGGGTACCCAGTTGATGACGCCGTCTGTACCTTCCAGTAATGATTCTTGTTAAAATTATGTGGATAGATGCTATATTTCTAGCCACTTTCACCATTCTAAAGTAGTGAATGTGGCTATGGACTTTTTTGTCTGATAATAAACGTTTTCTTTTTTTAAAGAACCATTATTACGTTCAGTCGTTTAGGTAGATAGGTACTCCACCTGGTTCCTTGTGTTTTCCAAATTATAAATAGGTATAGCTGCTAAGTATGGCAAACTTTTCAAAAGCTTTGCATGTTAGCGTTAGGATCAAAAATGAACAAAACGAATCAAATTCCATCTAGCTAGTCCAATCCCAAATGCCAGTCCGTAGTTGTTCCCTTAACTATACGAATTAGAGGTACCTAAGTACGACGGAATCAATTTTCTTTCGTATATTTCCGAGGCTCTAAACGTACAGGAAATTGTTTTCCGCGAAGCACATTTTCTGAAAATGTTTATCTACAGTTAATCATGCATACTGATGATGTAGATAGTTCAATAAAATTATTGGTCGATAACTACAAACATAATGCATTTAATACGACATGTGACGTGACCAACTGCTGGCTACCTGTACCTATATACTTACGTAGATACTTATTGTCCTTGCGTATATGCCGCCACGCCTTCGCGTACGCGCTTTTTCCAAAGCTCGGCGGGCAGGACACGCATACAATGAATGCTGTCATAGGTACCTACATTATGTTGCGAGTGCCTTATCACACATGTGACCCTTCATTCTAACATGTTGACATACTGGGCCAGTATAAAAGGCTAACGTGCCTGCCGATTGAAACATATCGGTCTGAGCTTTCAGGGGTAGAACACTAAATATGCTTTTGAAAGTAAGTACGTTTGCCATTAATTATACATTACTTATTATAAGATATAATTTACCTATTTTCATTACTGCTTCAAGCAAATAAACTGGCGTTGAAGTCTTTGGTTGTGCCTTTAGGGACGCCTATATTAAGGTATCAGCCATATTTTAAAGGAATTTATAGTTTTTTGTGATAATATAATAGAACTTTTTTTTTTCAAATAAAATATCACAATCATGTGTAAACCACCAGCATCAAATGCTGAACCTCGTGGGATCTGCAGATTTCATAAATTATGTAACCCTTATCTCTTTCTTTCCAGTTATTATTCTTGGTGTGCCTAGCTGCCGCCACCCATGCTGGGCTTGTATCTCCAGTGTACAGTTCACCGTACGCCTATGGCGGCTGGAACCCTTACAGCTCCTACCCTGCTCAACCAGCGGTCGCCTCTCAGCAATCCAATATTCTGAGATCACCCTTCAATCTTGGCCAGGTATTTGCTTAAGTTCTCTCGTCAAACGTACGTATTTGAAATTAATAATCGCTGTTATACATATATATCTACCTACGCGTGAATTCTGAAGTATAACATGCTAATTTATTGAATAAACAGGTTTCGACATATACAAAATCCATCGACACCCCGTTCTCAAGCGTCCGCAAAGCTGATGTGCGCGTAAGCAACCCTGGTGTTGCCTATTCACCTGGATACGCACGCTTCGCATCGCCTCTAGTTTCTCATGTCGGCGTCGCCCCTGTTGCCAAGGTAAGCTACGGAAAATGAGAAAGAAATCGATTAGGTACCTACAATTATTCACAATTCGAAAGTCGGACGTGAGTGGAACTGAATAAATCGCAGAAAATTGTTTTTTAAACCACCATTCTTAGGTATATTATGGTTACCAGAGCACAAGTAAACCTACATAACGACATTTGGTACTTTTGATAAATGAAATTTTCATGCAATACGAAACCACAAATTTCAAATTTTCACGGTTGAAACGCCGTTAAATGCACAATCTCATCGAGATATACAAAAACCATAGCATGGGACATGTAAAAAAACGTATGATTAGAATATAAAAAGTTGTAATAATATCTACTTAAGTAATCTTTTAGAGTTAGATATCACATCACATAAACCCTTGCTAAACACGCAGACCATGGATTTCTGTAAGAGATACTGTTATTAATTTCATTAACGACTGTTCGCCTTTATGGACAAAAGCGGCCTAAGGTTTTTGGACATCATATTTAATAATTTTATGCTTTATTTTGTTAGGTGGCTACTGCTGGTCTTCTTGGAGTGGCATACTCGGCTGCACCCACAGTCTCCCACATGACTTACTCCAATGGACTCGGTCTCGCCTATGGCTGGTAATTACCGACAAGTAACAGCTGTTAGAATATTTTATTAAAAATTGTAAATGCATAGAATGATTCCTCTTCATTTGTTACCTGTTAGTTGTTAACATAAATTATTTGCCTACATGGTAGTATTTTTTATAAATATAATTATTATTTAAAAAATATATGTTCTTTATTTTTGAGTCCAATATCCCGTATCGTACAACGTATAAACCTACTAGAACTTGATCGACTCTATTACCATTTCCGCTAAATATATACTTACGGAGATGTCTTTAGCTTACGATGGTTTATCCTCATAGGAAACAGTGTTTTGAAACGCTTACATTATGGTGATGACACCACCAATGTACCAGTCAATTGACTTTTAATGACTTGTCAAAACGCGATTCTCCCATAGATTTTGTATGACAAAAGGCAACCGTGACGTCAATTTTGTGCGGACTTAATTCACTATTTAGTAATTCCGAAACAATTAAAAATATTTAATTTGTAGTTAATTGAAAATTAATCGAGTTTTCAAGGTTAATTAACATATAAAGTGTTTGTTTGTGTTAAAACTAAAAGAGATCTGGTAAAAGAAATTATGTCTTGAAATTTTTGGTTAATGGTTTCAATCAAACAATTCGACGTCCATTTTGTGTGCTGACATTTCATATAAACTAACTACGAAAAATTTTGAGCCTTGCGTAGCATAAGTTTCGCTGCATTTTCTTGAAACTTTTCAGTCCAATAGTCAAAATTAGAAGTTTATGACGTTCCAGACATCTCGTTTTTCTGGGATTTTAGAGAAATGTCGCAATAGTAAAAGATTTAGTATTAGATCTTTCGAGTGGTATATGTTTGATTCGTATACATGAGCCATCCAGTTTTTATACACTACACACTTGCCCATGAATTTTACAAGCTAAGCACATCTCCATGTAGGTATATCTCTATGTTTATTTTGATTTTTTAACTTGGTTTTGTCACTGTCACTTTTACTGCCAGTGGTCGTCATGTTGTCGTAGTTTACTTGTCATTTTCCACTTGCCAAGTTACTAATCACAATAAATAAAATAAAATAAAAATTACCTGTGTGTTTAAATAAAGATACGGGACAACTCGTTTAATTAAGCCAGTAATACCTTCGGCCTAGATAGTTGCGTTTGTTTGTGCACGTCGCGTTATTCTGTGTGCTCATACAGTATTATCTTTACTGGCAGCGATAGTGTTCATTTCGTAAACATACACTTGAGTAAATTGTCTAGGACGTTCAGTAGTAGTGTTGAATCGCAGTGAGTATGTCTGATAGCGGGGACAGCGACGTCGCGTGGACGTACTACAAGGATCGCCCGGAGTGGAACGATGTGACACCAGTACCAGAGGACGAAGGTCCTAACCTAGTCGTCGTCATTGCACATTCCGAAAAATGTACGTATTTGCATTACGAAGCAGTTTTCTCTCTGAAAGCATATTACACTGATCATGATGAGTAGGTATCAATTTCTTTAAAGACCTACTGCACATAGTAAACTCGAATTCGATTCGTTAACCTTCAGTTTAGAAAGGGTATACGTACAAATAATAAAAACTTGTTATGCTAATTTCCATAACATGTTTTTTGTAAATACTAAATTGATGTAATTTTGAGTTTAGTAATACAAAGTCAAGTGTAATGTTGCCTTGTTTACAATTATTTTCCTTAACCTTTGATAAATATAAAATATCTGTTTCCTTCTATGTTACTGTTTGTAATGTAGGCACCATGAAAGTTATTAATTTCATTATAAACACTATTTTCTTTCAGTTGTTGATGTATATGATTATTTCCGGGCGGTGCTTCAAAACAATGAGAGGTCGGAACGAGCTTTACATCTGACTAAAGATGCAGTGGAACTTAACCCAGCTAATTATACCGTCTGGCAATACAGGTGACTCTAAAATAGCACTAAAATATTCAAATATCTTTCGTTAATAAGTGGTTAGAACAATTAATTAGCTAAAGAGAATAATGAACTGTAAATTAACTATGACTGGATGTTTGCCAACCCTGCCAATTAGCACCAAAATAACTTGATCTTGAATGCCTATTCAAATTACATAATGCATTAATATTATTCAAAGTTTTAATAACACTAGTTGAAGGTGATTTATCTAACAATACAAGATCATACCAAATGACATTTATTGGCACTTTTATTACAATTCTGTAATGGGTTTGCAGTAAACCTGTTGAGCGCCAATCATGCGTTTTCTTTATGCTTATGTGCATATGCACTGGCATGCAACAGAGAGTTTAATGGTTTATTGCATAAAATATAGTCTGCTTCTTTGAAAGTTGCCTCTGATTTAATGTTAGAAATGAAGAAAGGCTATTGAGAAGTAAAGAATGGAACCCTAACCACTTTCATAAATGGACAAATAAACAGTTCATGTGTTCGCTGTAGAAAAACAATATATGGTTGTGTACTCTTGCGTTTTTTAGTAGAAACACAACAGGTGTGTTTTCCTGCAGTCACATGTTAAAGAAATAAATGTATTGCATAATTTGGTTATTTATTTCATCTGAATTAAATGCATACTGTAGGTTATGTGTACACACCTTATGTAATATTTGCTTACATTAGGTAGACCTACACTATAAGCAAACACAAACACATGTACACACGTGGTGTACATTAAGTACACCTAATATCAGAGTAGCAGCACTATACAGTCAAATAATTTTATCACAAATAAAAACATGTTATTCATTGCGACCTAGCGGACCTAGTATTGACCCAAACAAGGTGCAGCAAATGACATTGCCACAGGTGACATTGCTAAACAAATATCAGCTTTATTAATTTAGCATTATAGCAGAAAAAATATGTACTCCACTCAGCCTGAACATAAAAGGCAAAAGAGTCATGTGGATAAGTTAATATATTTTCGAATTTATTTCAGTTAAGTAAAGTTGATAATTGTTTGGCAGTTAAATATTGCATTGTGCTGTGCTCCGCCAGGTCCCTGAGGGGCCTTAACATTACCTATATAGTTATGTAGGGTAGTAAAATAGGTACAATATCATAATTCTAAAAGAACAAAATAAAACTAGCTGTATTTGATAAACTATCAATGTATTGTTCCAGGCGAGATCTACTAAAAGCTTTGGGAACAGATTTGAGATCGGAGTTGGAATATGTAGAACTAGTGATTAAAAACTCTCCTAAAAATTATCAGGTATGTTACTACTATTTTCATTGGGTAATTTGTATTTTATACAAAAGATTTTAGATATATTTTCCAATAGATTTTCCATTTTTGCAATCCCCAAAGGTATCCTCTACTTTGAATACCCATACTGAGTTCAAAAATGTATGTATTAAAACATTTATGTCTAACCTGTGTGAACAAAAATTACAGTAAATCAATTTGACAATGTGATTAAATGAATTCAATAAATCATTTTATAGGTCTGGCACCACCGGAGAGTACTTGTAGAGTGGCTTCAAGATCCATCACAGGAGATGGAGTTAACAGGAGATGCCCTGATGCAAGACCCAAAGAACTATCACGCCTGGCAACATAGACAGTGGGCAATCAAAACATTTGGGTATGTATTTCTCAGTTTTGAAATTCAAATCCCACCTTGTGAACATAGTGTTCACTTTGGTTAGATTGTAACTACATATAACTTTCAATAACAACTAATATTAACCGATAAAAATAAAACGAAATCAGCGATAACAACTCATAAAACTGTGTTCAAGCAACACAATAGTAAAACTGAAAATGTTACTGAGAATAAATGTTTTGATTTAAAGTGCATCTCTTCTTTAGTCAGGGAATAAGTCGGAACTTCATCGACCATATTACCTTCCTGTGACACGTCCGTCGAACTGCACTCTTACTGCTAAGCCCAAGGACACACTAAATAACATGTTGGCCTTACATTTCTCGACATTTGATACTAAAATAATGGCCCAGTGGTTAAGGCGCCCGTCTCTTATGCATGCGGTTGCAGGTTCGAAACCGCGCTAGTATCAATGTGACTTTTTCAATTTATATGAACGTCGCTGATATCGGTAAAGGAAAACACTTGTGACTTATAATTAATATAACTCTGAAATCACCAATCTGCTTTGAGCATGCCCTGATGTGGGACCAAGCTGGTATTATTATATAGTAAAAAATACAACCTTATACATAAAGTACATAATAACAATTACGTTAAGAGTTTACTCAGAGATGTAGACCTGATTCCTTTCAAGGTGTCTTTTTATTACCCATCGTGACTTAACTTCTAATCTTCTTTTACAGACTCTACGAGAAGGAAATGGATTTCGTTGATAACCTTATCACAGACGATGTGCGTAACAATTCAGCATGGAACCAACGATACTTCGTCGTGAATAACCATCTAGGCTGGTCGGACTTGAATGTACAAAAAGAAATTTGCTATACATTGGAAAAGATTAAATTTATCAAAAACAACGAAAGCGCTTGGAATTATCTAAGAGGCGTCCTAATACATGACAAGCGGGGCTTAAGTGGGAATGCCGTGGTTACTTCTTTTTGTGAAGAACTTTATAAAAACAAGTGTCGGTCTCCTTACTTGTTAGCATTCCTTATAGATATTTGTGATGAAGCTGTAAAAAAAGCAGAGATTAGTTGTCTACATAGTGCAACTAGAGCCCTAGAACTATGTCAAGCATTGGCAGGGAAATATGATAAAATTCGTAGTAAGTACTGGAACTATATGAGTGAAAAATTTAAAAAGGCTGCTGAACAGGAAGAGATTAATAAAGAGGCGGCAAATAATATTGATGAATGATGTTAAATGTAATAAGCAGAAGTTTAATTTGTTATGAAAGAATTAATTCTGTGTTATCTCGGCCAGTTTCAATCACTATATTATTTTGTACAAACTGTAAGAAATGGATGACAAAAATACTGAAAGTATTAAAAAGTTAAATCTTTGAAACCAATAATTCTGAAAATTTTTACCGTTTTAGAGAATTATGGGAAAACGCAATTTAAAAACAAACTACATAGTTCTGTTCTTTGCATTTGTCAATGTGTCGTCTGTGTTTGTGGATCATTTGTACAATGTTTCATCATAATAAAAGAATTGAATGGTATGTGTTTGTTTATTATTTTTTAAGTGTTATATTGTAAATACTCTTATTTTTGTTCTGGTCTTCACAGTCCAATGATTTACATTCAAACCACAGCATTTGCTTAGCATTTGCATATGCATGGCTTTGTCTTCTTTTTTTTCTTTCTGCCTTTAGAGCTGGTAGCGTCATCGGAGTCGTCATGGAGTAATAGGGTACTTAGCGATGTGGAGACCGCTTTTACCAAATCTTTAGAACTGGCATCTTTTCTCAAGTCGCCATTTTCTTTCGCTTTTTTCCTGCGGCTACTACGATTATTGCGTTGGTTACGATAGTAATGGTTGTAAAAATGATATGAAGTGTAAGAAACGGATGTTACAAATAGAACAAATGTTAAAAAGACGAATAATAAGAACTTTTTTCTGTGTATACTTGTCATTCTCCAGAATCTATACCAACGGGAGCTTGATTCAATATAAGCTTGCACGTTTTTACCTTGTTCCAGGGGAACTTGGGCACTTTTTTTGACAAAAGTTGTTACCTTATCTGACATTTTTAAATCTGAAATTTGGAGTATATTTCAATGTAATAAAACTTGAATGTTATGTGTGAACACCTTATGCTATGTCTACTTTTTCGCCGGTGGCATTTTGGTGCTTGTTGCATTTTCTGAGTCGTTGGCGTTTTTAGGCTTTTCGTTAAATTTAATTTCAGGGTTGCAGTGGAGTGGTTCGTCTGGACTGATCTGGAGCGCAGCGCGGTGATTCGTTAAGCCCAAGAACCTGGGCACGTCATCGCTCAGTGCGCGCGATGTTACTTCGCAACAACATGCTCTGTTTGGGTTTATGGCTGCTAGCAGACCCGTTTCATCCTCTTTCGGAGCTGGTATGGGTGGCTGCTTTACCTTTGAACAAAATTAAATAAGGGTTTAAATGACTGGGTGGTGTCGTGAGAATATTTTTGAAACTAGGAGTCTACCTAGGTATACTACAAAACATTCAAATAAATCCCTTAGCTTTGGCTCCTGTCGTGAGAAGGCGTGAGCGTAGTAACAGTAGATAAACAACGTGCTACCTACTTACCTAGGTAATGGTTTTCTTGCGTGTGGAAAAGGATTGAAAGATTAAATTGTTTAAACAAAATATAGGTGGGTACCTTTTTTGGTTTATCATTCAGGTCCGATTGTGTGCATTTTAAATGATACTTTGACATGGCTGTAGTTTTCAATCAATGTTCAAACGAAAGAAGGCTGTCGGGTTTCACTTTGTTGGCTTCATATGCGGGTTTAGGGAGCAAGAGATGGGGAAACACGCTAGACAGAAGATATGCAGTTATAAATTAAAGAACACAGTTTAAATACACAGTACAGTTTTAATGAAAATGAAAATGTCAGAGAATCTGACTCGATTCGCAAAAAAAATATTGAGTAGGTCTCAAACAACAATATCATGGGTAGGTACTTATAAATCTACGTTCGATTCGTATAGGTTGGTACCTAAATAGGTACTAGGGTAGCGTGCGATCATTTCGCCTCCTGAAATTCTATCAGTAAGTATTTGACCTACTATAAATCAAGCAAAAAAATACAAGCTGTAGTTACCTACTCCTTATTTTTTTAACGTTACGTTATTCTTACGAGCATGAAGTAGGTAGGTACCTACTTTTATATTTTAGTTTCTGTGTAAGTTTGTTTTAGTTGAAGATTTTCGAACTGAGGTACGCTGGCTCGAGTTTTGGTCTTCTTTAGGCACTGACGATCCAAAACAACATGTTGTTTCAGTAACAGTGATTGCTAGCATTCCCAAAATGTCTGGACATTCAGTGCACTCACAGTTTCTGCAATCGCAGAATGGCTAAAATTGTAATATTATCTGAGTTCTATATGATAAAAGTACTTACCTATTAATAACCAGGACTATCTGTAATTTGTGTAGAACAGTTATAAGACTTTAATATTTCAGTATAGAGACGTAGATACCCACGTTTGTCTTAAGAATAGCGTTACAACTCCCATTGTGTTTGGATTTACGGTTATAGGTGTTGTAGGGCTCTTGATGGTTTTTCGGCATCTTTGTATAAATCTTATCGTTGTATGGTATCTAGGTATATTACCTCCATAATTTAAAATATTTAAGGGTGTTCAGTCATTTTCACAGGGTACTTGTGAGAACTTTTCACTGCATTTCACGTACTGACAGCATAGAAGCAGTGACTGAAAGTCATTTCATCGATTTTTTTTTGACAAGAGACGTTAATAGAATTATGATGAATAAAAACTAGGCGACGTTATACAAGCATCGCTCATTACAACGACCTCGACTGAACAAAAAAAATGTCATTCAAATTAGGGCTTTTAAATCGTGTGCGTATAAGAAAGATGGCAGCTTGCAGGCGGCGCGCTGGCAGCTAATGGTTGGATTTCTAGAGGCGATGTCGGTCGATAGGTACTTACTGTAATTTCATGAATAATATTGCATTACATGGCTATAATGGTCTCAGGCACGGAGCAAGGATTTTTCAGTATGTACCTATTTATGTAGCTCCTCGTGCTTAAATACATATCAGGCTGCTATTTTGTTAACAATACTAGAAGCATCTTGCAAGACTGCAGTTTGATCCAAAATAGTTAAGTAGAGAAACGCCAAGATTTAATGAATCTTGTGTCCACAAGTTGCGAAATGCGGGACCTACGACTAATTGTCGTACAATCTGAAAACTTTAGCTGTAGCTTTATTTAGGTAACGAATAAGGCGGTCCTGCATTGCCGGCTTCCATACATGTCAATAAAAACAACTTAACTTACCTATTTAGAAACACTTAGCACGTTTTTTAGTCGATGGTTTTCGACTTTAAATTCTTGACAGGCGTCAAGACAATGTTAAGACGTAGATATTATTGATCCTTGGCACTGCAAAAGCTTCACGAGCCATAAATCACAAAACACAGTTCAACAGAATGCCATAATTTAAGTGTAGTAAGCAAAGATGACATGACTGGCATTTTACTATTCAAGTTATAGTGGAAAGGACGAAGCTAGTTCTCAGTGAATCATGTGGCAATCATTAATTCCTGCGCAGTTCTATTCAGAGCCTCAAGAACTTCGCTTATTGAAAGAACAATTGGCCCACGTAACTTGTAAATGCAACATTTGCAAACGCAACCGCCCCCGTGACCCGTATTACGAAAATATGAAATATACAAAAGATACCGAAACACAATTTGAAGGCTTTCTTGCAGTTGATTCGAAAGGAATATATGCAGAAAGTAGCCTCAAGGATGCTCTTTGTCCTACCTGCTGCATGACCTTAAATTTACTACGCGGGGGTATAGTCAGAGTTTTGAAGGATGAAGAATCAGAAACGGTGGCGGAAATGTTCAGTTCCGATAAATGTACCGACAAAATAATCACGCTACAAGAGAAAATCATTCCATTCAAAGACTTTTCTCGTTTGTCAGAACATTCCAATTTGAATTTTCATGATCTTTTATCAGACACCTCGAGCGACTTAACAGTACGCAATACAAATGCAAATAGTCGCACAGAGCACAAACGCTGCATTGAAAAAGTGACTTTTCGTGAACCTCCCAAAGACCGCAGCTATGTTAGTAGTTGCGTGTGTTTACAAGATTTCGTTGAGTCTATAAGGCCGCCTTTGAGCTATCCACTACGGTAATGACAGAAAACAGTATCACATTTTCCGATCATTGCATGTGTTATTAATGGTAATAATAATAAAGACGAGTACCTACAAGTATTTTTTTAAATGGAACGAAATCTATAGTGAACGGATTTTTAGGAGACGTTATTATTGAGCTCGTCGAAATAAAGTAAAAAAAAGCAACTTAATATTCATTTTGAGCCATTATAGCATGGCCAAGCAAAACTGGAATATTATAGATGGATAAGAAAAACAAATATTTTTTTAATAAGCTCGTAATCATTCATCTCTTAAACATTGAATCCAAATTATACATAAGATGTAGAATTTGTAGTGAGCGTGTAAATTATCGTAAATGTAAAAAAAACAACTTGTTCATTTTGAGCCATTATAGCATGGCCAAGCAAATACAAACTTAAAACATTTATTTCAATTAGACCATTTACCTAAAGGCACTTTTGAATTGTCAAGGAGTCAGTCAATTAGTCCGAAAGTTGAAGCTATTTGTTCGTTACAAAACTGAGGTAGGCCTCTATGGAGAAGAACGAGAAAGAACTCTTTAAAACTGGAATACACATGTACAAATGTCCTTGTAAATACAAGAACTAAAAGTAAACTTTCAGTTCTCTCCACAAAATCTTGCATTTTGTGAACACAACTTTTAGTTGCCTTCACAAAAATCTCATACAAAAATCAGTAAAGAAAATATTTTTATAATCTATCTTTTAGCGATTTATGTTTTTAAAATCGACTTCTTTCCCTGTAGCTTAAATGTAGCCACATGGACGCGTCACGAAATAATAAATCGTTTTAAAGTGAATTTTTATCATGTTAATTGTCTTACCTTTAGGTACCTGTACAATAAAAATGGTCTGTGAATATCTGTACACTAAAAACTTAATTTCATTTGACCCCACTTATTGATTCTACATTAAGATCCAATAAACATAATTTAGTACTCGTTTTTATCAAAATACTTACCTACTAATAAACGATATTTCAATATTTACAAGTTTGTTTTATTTATATCTACAGGTTTTACTTTAAAGTCGGTTAAAGACTTCTGCTGGATAATGTATTTACCTAGATAATAAAACATAATATCGCACCTGTAATCCCGGAAGGATTAGGCAGAAGTGACACCCATTAGTATACCCATATTTCGCCAGTTATGTTTGCCGCTCCACTAGGCCACTTAGCCATTTTCCCCACAACCTTTCAGCCATGTAGAGCAGTTATACCGGGTTCCGAGATTAACTGCCCCCCCCCCGGGTAGGTAATCTACTATCACATCGGATCTATGGTCGTGAAAAAGGGCCCATGTTCAAGCTAGCTAGTGTGTGTAAGTTCAGGCGCAGACCCAGCCCTCAAAAAAGGATGTGGTCACGGTCACTTAAAATCGGCCAAGTTCGATTTGGACTCAATAACGCCTCTCACATTATCGCAAGTAGACTCTGAACTACTGAACCGATTTTATTGAAACTTTTACAGCTTAAAAGCATAATAGAAGCTGTTATTTTCTAATTGAATATTGTATTTATTTAGGTGTTTCTCGAATTGGGGTTGTGGGCATGCTCACCGTGCCCACAGCCACATCGGTGGAGCCGCGCTTGTGTAAGTTCCTAACTAGGTAGGTACATATTGCTTTATCTATTCTCAGAATTTTGGCCTTGCTGAAATGATATTGGACCGGCGACGCTGGGATATCAGTTTATGACTATTCTGAAAATTTCAGCTTTACTAAAATGACGTGGGTCTGGCGGCTCTGTGATCTCAATCTACAACCCTTTGGTGATGTTCTTGGCAGTATTTTGGACATGTTATAAAATGTCGATGTAGACCTACGTTGATACCCAAGTTTAGTGCCACTACTGGCAATTTTGAGTTACATGATCTTATTAATGTGTTACTATAATTACTTATGGAATACATAATTATTATGTAAATGTTAATTATAACAACAGGTAAACGCTTTGATACTGTTGAGGAAATTGGATATAAATATACGTATTATATTACTACTTACTATGTAATCGATACTTGGTAAGACATCAAAATGAGTTGATAGTTTATTCTTAGATAGTCAATAGCTTTTTTTTTTTTTTTGAGGTGGTAAAAATCATCAAATGACTCCTTCCGCTCTGGGTGGGGCGGAAGGGACTGTCAGACTTTTACTGACTAAAAAACCACCCTGTTCCTTCTGTTGCCCTTTACGTTCCGGGGCCACGGTATCCTGTTAAGACGTCCCGCAACCCCGGCAGGCGTTGGCCCCGTTGGGGGCCCCGTCCCTGTGCTGACAGCTCTTTGAGGCGCGCGCGAACAGAACGCGCCGTCGACCCGGGCTTGGTCCTTGATCGGACGGCGAGCTACCCTTACTCGCCGTCCGCAGGCCCGCGCCTACGGTGGCCGGATGTCGCCTCGCGACGTCCGACGCCCTGGGCGTCTCGCGGCGGCTGTGGCGTGAGGTGGTTCTCTCCCTCACGCGGCCCGCCTCCTCCTTCGCTAGCATTACTGCTTCGCAGAAGGAGGTGACTGCATCCCATTCCCTCTCGCCCCGGAGCATGGCCTGAACCAGGTCCGGACGCGAGAGGTCGCCGCCGCCTATCGCCTCCGTGAGGACACGGCGGTGCTCTGCCCAAGAGATAGTCAATAGATGCGGAACGATTGGCGCAGTGGCTAAGGAATACGTTGCTGCGCTGTGTGTCGCGGGTTCGAATCCCGCACAGAACAAATATTTGTATGAACTACAGGTAGTTGTTCCGGGTCTGACTGTTTGTATAATATGTGAGTGTATACATGTTTGTAAACGCACCCACGATACAGGAGAAATGCCTAGTGTACGGCAATGTTTTTAAAATGCCGTTTTTCTGGTGTAAGTTTTTCAAATTCTAAAGGGCAAAAAAAACTTTGAATCTATGTTACTTATATACTTAGATGGTACAAAATGTAAAGATCCTAGCTGTTGCCAGAGAAAAATAAAATAAAATAAGTATCATTTAAATCTGTGAAAGGCCTTATAGTTACCTACTTGCTGTACCTAAAAAACAAAATAATAAAAAAAAACGACTTTCCAAAAGGTAATGCAGAAACGTATTTCTATGCATAAGCAAATAAGGAATATGTGTTGTAAGTGTTAACAATTTTTTATTTCAACATTTTTCTAAAAATAGCTGTACTTATTATTTCTGAATACTTTTTAAATAACAGTAACATTTGGATTTAATTTATCACAGTATCGAACTATGCCGATTCATAGTACTATGGTTTCTTTGCAGTGAGTTAACCCCTCTTGTTCTTTACTTGTTCATAGATTTCATGGCCGGTACCGATAGCGCCAATGGCTCCGATTCCTGCTTTCTGTAACAAATTACATAATTGAGTCTTTGAAAAAAAGTTGGTGAATAACTGGTTTCCACACCTGCCCAGGGTGGGCAGGTGTGGGGGTGTTTGGGGCTTAGAATAGAGTCATGACTCAGTAACTCCTTTTTAACGTATTCATCGTCAGGCACATAACATGCTTTGATATTAGAAAAAAAAATAATCAGGATATATAATTGAATCAAGGTACCAAAATCAAAAAATCCTAAAGAGATGAACAAAATAGAATACTTACAATAGCTTTAGCACCCTTCTTGAGGCCACTAAGACCACCCTTGGGATTTGCGCTGGCGCCGCCCATCAGCATGGCGCACACCGCCAGGACCAGAACTACTAAAGCGAACAGTTTCATGTTGATGGAGATGTGCGGGTCACTTTTCACTTCAAACGAATGATAGCCTTTGGTCGCCTTAGCTAACTTATATACCTCAAAGAATGCTTGATGACTAACCTTGAGGAGAATCCTGCGCACTGTGAAAAACCATAGAGGCGTTTTCCTTAAACTTAAGCTTACGTTAACAATAGTAAGTAGTGCGAATTTGCGATAGTAGAATGCTTAAACAGATGTATACATACTTTTTTACTGTTTTCCGGAATGAAAATTGTACACTAATATTTTAATTATGACAGAATTATTTTTGAAATTTTCGGTACGGTTTCGCGTCTGATATTCGGAAAACCAAAAGAACTACAAACTGTAAAAAAAGGTTATAGTGAGCTTTTATACCAAATTACACACAGAATTCGGTTTTGTAATAAATTATGTAGAATTATGATGCCAGCCTATTATTGTCCCTGCAGAGCAATGTTCTAATCTTATACAGAAAAGGCACGAGCATTGATCACCAAGTTTGCTCAAGGCATATTGGTGATTTTAGTCTTACATTAATTAAAGTCAATCAAAGTAGGTACTGGATATGAATTGAAAAAAAATAGAAAATGGTACTTGCCCGGTTTCTAACCCACAATCTCATGACGACTACGTGTGATATTTAGCTAAAGTCAATGAAAATAATATGATTTCATTTGAAAGGCGAAACCTGAAAACTGTAAGCCAAAGTAAGTGTAAAGTTCTCCAACGCTAAGATCGCGAATACGAAGAAATCTACACATCTCTGTATTCCACGAAACGCTCTTTGATCTGTATGACCTCGACCACTTTATTTTAACAAGAAACAGTATTTGGCGTACCGTATCAGATTCAGTTGTTATCAATTAGTGCGTGGGTGTTAGATCTCTCAGTAATCAATACTCTTAGTAGGTACTTATAGATGTAGTATTTATTTATACTTTCGTGTAGTCAATTCTGAGCGGTACCTAGTACAAAGAATTTAGAAAATGTTTAATATAAGTACCGTATGTCTCTTACCTATATTCATGTATGTTCCTAAGGGCAAATGTTTCTATTCTTGATAGACAGATAGAAACAAAGCAATCAGATCCCGATATCAAAGAATCCGTTACACTGGTACTTTTCTTAAGTTAACATAGTTTATCGTCCATACAAATATTATGAAATGCCAAAGTAAGTCTGCCTGTTACGTTATCACAACTAAATCACTGAACCGATTTTGATGAAATTTGGTATGGTGTAAGTTTGAATCCCAAGAAGGCCATAGGCTTCTTTTTATTCCGCGACTTCGTCCGACCGCCATAACAGAAATGTATGCGCACGAAGTCGCGGGCAAAAGCTGTGCCTAATATGCAGGTACTCCATTATTCCTGTGTTAAACATTACAACTCAAAAGTCATAATGACAGTAGTTAGGTAATTTGTACGTTCCTCCACTTAGCGCCTTTTGTTAGTTTGAATTTCAATAGAAACAACAAGCATGGGGATATACCTATATTAAAAACCCGCAAGTAACAAAAGATTATTGCATTCTTGGAATCCTTTGTTTTGTGGTCGTAGTAAGTGTCTCAATTTTAATATACGTCATGGAAAGACTGACTGACTTGAATGTTTCTTTTAAGTATGTACAAATGTTCAATGTTTTTTATTCTACTACCTACAAAGAAGGTTCTGTAAATTGTCTAAGGCAGGGGCTCCTAAAGTGTGCGTCGTGACATCCAGGGGCTCTGAACGAGAAACTGATAGCGTCGCGCGACAACAGCGGGCAAGCACAAGTCGCCGGGTACGCGACGTCCTTCTCATTGATTGTAGTACGATTATTGTACTTATAAATTTTCTAATAAATAATTAAAGAAAGAATGGAATTTCTCAGTAGCAGCCTCGGAGTCTGGATTTGTGCCCGGTTGGTTGATGGCAACAGGATAGCTCCGTATAACATGGGACTAAAACATAACTGGCAAAATGTGGGTGTACTAATGAGAACACCCCTGCCTTCTACCCTCCTCTGCTTTCTCTGCCTCCTACCTCTGCTTTCGGGGATTACTGGCGTGATGTTATGTTACGTATAAATTATTCAAAATATTTTTTTTTGAGTTTTCTTTCATTCAATAAAAATAATGAAGTAGATCTAATGATTTCTTCTTATCTAATCTTCTTTTAAAAGGGCGTCACAAATAAAATATTAGGGAGTCGCAGTACGAAAAACATTGGGAACCTCTAGTCTAGTGTAATTAATTTCATATTAGATTAATCTTCATCACAAAATTGTCTCTGCTCAACGCATGTATGTATCGCGCAATAACGGTTGACTTGTGCCTGTGAATTCAGATGGTACATGGAAATTAAAAGGTTACAGTTTTCAGACTTCAATGATATACGTTAAGTACAACATTTAATTTAATAACTTGACTAAGGATATTTTTCGATCCAAAAAATGTTATGACGTAAGAATGGCATTTCATAAAAACGTTCAAGATCTATTTTTTTCGAAATGAATGAACCGATGTTCACTTTACAATGACATTTTAGAAATGTCTTACCTATTTAAAAGAAAATAATTGGAAATCTCTGTTTGTATGAAAACTTAAGCTCGAATTTAACACCAACACAATATTTTTTTAAATGTTCTTATCTGACTTTTAAGACCTATGTATCTTGCTTGTGTGTAGGAAGTTTAATTAAAATGTTAATTAGTGAATTTGTTTTCAGTGGTGTTAACAGGTGAGCTGCTCCTGAAACTCTAAGATGGCCATATCATATATACTGTTTCCACTGCTGGTCTGGCACATAGGGCTCCACCCTGTGAGTCGAAGTTGACGGTAATTCAAAAACGATCGTTCACGTAGCATGATCGTACACGCGTTATTCCTATGATCATTTTGATTAAAGTCTACAGGTTTCAAGGTATTTAGCGAATAATTCAGGATTTTATAAATTAAAGTAAAAAATTAACTTTATAATTTATTTAACAACAACAGGTAACAACGTTTTGGTTATTTTATCACAGTAGATGAATCATACAAGTTACAATTAATGTTTAACCCCTGTTTTTCACTTCTTGGTAGATTTCATGTCCTGTGCCAATGGCGCCAAGTGCTCCGAGTCCAGCTTTCTGCAACGAAAAAATACAAAAATAAATAATTGAAAAATACATTGGCCTAATCTTTTTAGATCCAGGCTTTAGGTGTTTTTTTTTTACAAGCAATTATTAATCTGTGTGAGTACGACAGTCAATAACAAAAGAAATTTGATTTTCATATAAAAAAACTCAGACAGGCAAAAACGGCGAACACACGTTTGGTTGACAAAAAAAATATTTTGGGCCCACGAAAAGTCCCAAACGAAACAATACTTACTCCCCTCTCCTCTCTCTTACTTTTCCTTACTTCTTACTTACTTACTTACTTACTTACTTACTTGCTTTGCTTTAGCTCCCTTCTTGAGCCCACTAAGACCACCCTTGGGATTTGCGCTGGCGCCGCCCATCAGCATGGCGAACACCGCCAGAACTAGCACTACTAAACCGAACAGTTTCATGTTGATGGAGATGTGCGGGTCACTAATCACTTCAAGCGAATGATACCTTTGGTTGTTTTACTAAACTTATATACCATTAAGTGAGCTTGATGACTAATCCTCTAGGAGAATCTTGCGTACTGTAAATACCATAACAACTGGGCATTTACCTTAAAGATAAGCTCGCGAGCTTGCGGCTTACGTACACGTTCTTCTTCTTTTCGAGTCGATGATTTTACAACGTAGGTACCAATTGTCTTTGTTTTATGAATAGTTGCATAATTTTTCAAATATTTCGATTACGAATATTATAATTGTAAAATCATTTTTTTTTAACTGTTCATATTCGTATCTAGAAACAGATTAAAAAAGAGAGAAAGTGGTACAAAATTTGGAAAAAATATAAAGAGTTAATTGATTCCCCTTTCTGGGTACCTAACTATGGCTGCTCGGCTAGGGCAGCCGGCTAGGGCTGCTCGAAGTTGCGAATAAATTCAATGCTTTTTTTTACAGAAAACGTAAAGACTTATAGAAACTACTTTAATGTTGTAGTTTGTTTGAACGTTATTTAGTTTAAGCAGAAGATAACAACCAGAATTTAGAACTCTTTCTGAACGTTACGTTACGTGTCGTTCTCTTGGCGTAAGTACCTTGATTTTGAACACTCTGCAACTGTGTTACTGAAAGATGTCTTTGAATAACATCAACTTCGATTCAAAGACGTACGGGATTCTTGATGTTTTCGCTGTTATTTCTTTAAAATTTGACATCAAACACAGGATGAAACCACGTCGGGGTCAGTTTTAATGGTTTCTTCGACGTAAATGAATTGCCTCCCTGTAATTTAATTTGAAATACCTACCCAATGATAGATTCGCTACTTTAAATTCAATTGATAGAGGCTTTGGTCCCATTAGGCCCCATGAACCGATTAGTTTGTAAAACTAATTAATTGCTCTCCAATAGAAAATTGGGACAAATAAGACTAACATCCGTGTTGTTAAATCCTTCCATGTACTTGGAGTCTAAAAATATAAATGATAAGCAAACAACCACTTTAATATTTATACATATGGACCATATAATGGTCTTTATTTTCTCCAGAAAGTATTAGAAAAAACAGAAAAATCCATCTTAGAAAAGCGTTAGTAAAATGTCTTCACATCTTTTTAAATTACCAAATTGTTCAGATAGGTAGATTGTTACGCGAATGGTACTCATTAATGCAAATTCTGTTGAAAAATGTATTCCTCCAAGGTTTTTAGATGAACAGCGACATATCTACTGAAATACGTCGCTTACTGTTCATAGAAAATGAGACTGGCGGAATTTCGGCTGCTTATTTGGCAGTGGTGTGCCGTTAGTATCTAATAACGGTCAATAGGTGTAGGTACATAAGTGGGTAATTACGTTTGACGTAACATGTAATAGATTCAATAAAATAGGTAGGTATCTGAAACAATTCAACTTCCTTATTCTCAATTGTGTGTTTCCCTTCTAACTTCAGCTAAACTTAGTGTAAATGACTAAATCAAAAAACCCTCTCATCTATCTTTGTACCGTAATATTATACCTTCGTAAACATATAAAGACATTTCTAATTGTGATCAATCATCATTCGAAGTTTGCGCTTCTTCAGTTATACAACAGTCAATTGTTAGAAACATTTATCCTTCATCATGAAACTGTTCGGTCTCGTCGTGTTGGTGATGGCACTCCTGGCCCTGATGACGGGCGGAGCGAGCGCGAGCCCTAAGGGCATCGGCAGCGTTATCAAGAAGGGCGGCAAAGTTATTGTGAGTATTAGTAGCACGCCTCGTTTCCAGAAACTAATTAGTGATGTCTGCTATGTAAACAAGAAAATGACTAGATTAATATTCGTGTCCTTTTTATAATTTTTTGGAGACAAGTACTTAGATTTTCTTTGATTATTTCAATAACTTTAATTGTTCTATTTTGGATCATCATATTATTTAGCCCATAAATTTGATATGGTGCCTACTAACTACTTAGATAGGACTGTCTACTTCTCCAAACTACTTAATTGTTCAGATAAAATATCGAATAAATACTCTCTTTCTTTACAGAAACACGGCCTCGGTGTGATCGGCATCGCCGGAACAGGACACGAGATCTACCAACAGAACCACAACTAGAGAATATCTTACAAAGCTTCATCTTCCACTATGCTACCTCTTACAGTATTATTATATTAATTTAAAATCGTCGATCATCAAAATACCAATGTAAATGTATAAGTATTGTTATTTCGTTAATAAATAGTAACTACAGTACTTGCGACTTTTTGTCCTTACCTTTGCATCCTTAATAACGCACTGTTCTGGATGGAACAGGTACATCTACATACCTACTTTAAAATATACATATTCTTGTTGAGGAGTCTTCTACCAGCTGTTTAAATATAAATTTATACCTAACCCAGGTTTTAATGGACGTGGCATCAGTGTCTCAATGCTCACAGTAAAATTCGTGAGAACAAAGGACAAAACAGTGTTGTACCTGTCTCTACTCTCAAAAAGACCACCGCTTCTAGATGTAGCTGAGAACTTTCGCAGTTATCTCAGTTAGCATCTGGAAAAATTGTGAAATTAAAGAGAGAAACATACTATAATATACCTACTAACACATATTCTATGACAACATAAACCTAGCTTCGTAATAGTACCAGTTGAACCCAAAGCCTCGTAGGGGAGAGAGAGATGTCTTAGTGAAACGCTATTAACGTAATTAGCTCGCTATGGAAGTTTTCAAATGCCTTTGAATGGATAAAATCAGCGCTCATTAAAATGTAGGTACTACCTGTTATTTCGGGAACTCTAGACTTAGACATCAAACACAACATGAAATTATGACGGGGTGAGTTTCAATGGAATCTTCGACATAAATGAATTGGCTCCCTCAAAACACTTATATGTATAATATTTGTGTAAATGTCAAAACAACGTCAACGTTAATGTGATTTGTCCCAATTTTCAGTTCTTAGTAGGTATCGGAAAGCAATTAATTAGGTTTTACAAACAAGTCGGTTCATGGGGCCAAAGTGTCTATAAATTGGATTGAAGAAATGAGGGTACCATTAAGTATTTCAAATTGTACGAAAACTCTCTTCCCGAAGACCCGAACTTTGGGAAAGTAACTAGTAATTAGTTTACATACTAGTACACTATATCAAGAAAATGTGATGTTAATTTTAAAAATAATGTTAAAAACAGGCTATTATACCAAAGTGACTCCGTTTACAACATGGTTTCTCTCTTTTCTAACTATTTGACATAAGTTTAATTTATTCAATCAAAATCGTACATTATTTACAAAATACTTATATAATAAAAAAATAATAAAACCACAAAGTATGGTCATTTTATAAAAAAAAAATGGGGAACTTTTTATAGGACATCAAACAACTCGTCCGCTTCGCCGTCAGGTCAAGCGACCAAAGGCAAAGGTGCCACTTTAGATTGAAGTCTGATTTGACATCAGTCTAAAACCGTCATATGTAATGGGAAATGCCAGTATGCAAGCGTGGTCATTCTTAAAGGTAGAAATATAAAGAAGCCCTTTCAAGCATTGCACTATGCAGTAAATATTATTAAGATTATTTCTTGAAAAAAAAACATTCATATAAAATTGTTCGTAGCTGGCTACATACAATCCTTTCGAGGCTTCGAGGTATAATGTTGTGAAAAACTTGTAAGGATAGAGCCACATTGGATTCCCATCATGCAAAACCGAATTTGTAGTAACTGGTCTTGTGTATCTCACTTATAGTTCCCGTACTTAGGTGACGCATGGGCGTCGCCTATTTAAGATTTTCTCATTATAGAGGAAAAATTGAAAATTCGATGAATTGAAAATCTTTCTGTTTCTTTACTATAACATTATCAGCTACTGTAGATTATCATCAATTTTGTGAAGCAGTTTTTCAAAAGAATGCGTTTTTTGAAAAGTTTGCGGAAAATTTTGTTTTAGTTTTGGTAGTAACAAGCCCAACCTCGTTTCAAACATGCGGCATTGTTTGCATGTACTCACAACAACACTGTGTACCTTCCCAGAAAAAGGCCGGTGCTTCTACGTTGTGGCTACTGGCTGGGAACTTTTTCAGCTGCCAACTGAATCATTGTTTTGTCCTTTTATTCACGAATTTTACTGTGGTCAGTAAACTGGTCCCAAGTGTCAGTAAACTGGTGCATCAGAACAAGTCCACTCAAACTTGGTATAGGCATAAATTGATATTATAGAAAGCCAGAATTTTATACAAGGCATTGGTCTCCACATCAAGAGGTACCTACATGTATGTTTTTACAGTTATGGGTGCTAAAGACAAGAGAAAAGAACGCAAGTATGGAGTAACTATTTATTAACGAAATAACAATAGGTATTTACAGGTACATTTGTATTTTGATGATTTTAAATTAATATAATAATACTGTAAGAGGTAGCATAGTGGAAGATGAATCTTTGTAAGATATTCTCTAGTTGTGGTTCTGTTGGTAGATCTCGTGTCCTGTTCCGGCGATGCCGATCACACCGAGGCCGTGTTTCTGTAATGAAAATGAGCATTGATTAGATATTTCACGTGAATAATTGAAAGTAAATACCTACTTAGCTTTTTCTTTTAATTTTAACGAGAGGTCCTTAACGATTTAGCGCAGGGAAGTAGTCATCAGTTATTGATTCTATTTGTTCAATAGTAGGAAGATGCATAATGGAACAATTGACAAGTAGTTACATAAAGATATACCTACTTAGTTGGTATTTTTTCCGTATATAATACAAACTACTTCTTTATAAGTAGGTACCGACTTTTACGCAAAAAAAAAAAATGAAACATTTTGAACACTTACTAAAGATTTCACTAGGGAGAATGTCCAGATTAATATCTAGTAAAAATCGGATATTAATCTAGACATTTTCTTTTTATGAAACTGACTGCACTAATTGGATTTTGAAGACGAGGCGTGTTACTAATACTCACAATAACTTTGCCGCCCTTCTTGATAACGCTGCCGATGCCCTTAGGGCTCGCGCTCGCTCCGCCCGTCATCAGGGCCAGGAGTGCCATCACCAACACGACGAAACCGAACAGTTTCATGATGAAGGATAAATGTTTCTAACAATGAACTGTAGATGAACGGAAGAAGCGCAAACTTCGAATGATGATTGATCGCAATTTGAAATACCTTTATATATTCACAGAGGCAACAATATTACGGCACAAAGATAGATGAGAGGGTTTTTCATGTTACTCATTTACATTAAGTTTAGTTGAAGTTTGAAGGGAAAAGCACAATTGAGAATAAGGATAATGAAAGTTGAATTGTTTCAAATGTTTCGTTGAAGCTTTTACAAAATTACGTCAAACGTACGTAAATTACGTATTTTACCCACTCATCAAGTACTATTGGATGCTAACGACACACTACTGCCAAATAAGTGGCGGAAATTCCGTCAGTAACATTTTCTATGAACAGTATGCGACGTAATTTTCGGCTGGCATGTTACTGTCATTTAAAAAGCATTATTGGTAAACACTTTCAGTCAAGTAATTTAATTTATGTAGGTAAATATTTTCATTGTTTTTTAAATCTTTAATTTTTGTTGTTTTACACTAGGACAATAATTTGTAACATACTTCTTATCTCTTAACCACCTTTGATTGTCTGCTAAAGAATGCCTGAAGTCCGCATTTTTACTTTTAGTTGCATAGAGGTTTAAACAAATAATCGGAAGAATAGTCCCATTTACGTTGCAATCATACAAGCGAAACAAGCTGATAATTTAAAAAGATTCTGTATACATATTATTAACACTTTCCAAAGATGAAGAAAACAAGCTTTGAAATACATCATTTCCTAATATTGTCTAGTGAAAATGAAGACGATTATGTATGCTCAATATAAATGCAAATGTTAGAGTGGTTGTTTGCTTATGATTTATATTTTTGAGACTCAAAGTGGATAAAAGGATTTAAAGAAAATTGGGAAAATTTGCATCGTAAACCTTTGCTTCGATCCCGGTAAACTAAATAGACTTAATTCTAGGCCCTGTACAAATTAAACACGTTTCTTAAAAAAAAACATTTATTTTAAATATTGTTCTCTGTTTTGTAAAAAATACTGCTTTTAATAATGACAGTTCAGGTATTAACGCACAAATAATACAAGAAAAAAAGGCTGACTGATGAAACAAACAATAACATCCGCAAAAGAAGATCAAGATTAATGTCTTTGTGTTACCATTCAGTAAACACGCTCTCTCGAAGATATATGGACTGTTGGGAATTCGAAGTTTGCATGGTTATACTAAGTTTTGATATTATTATAGAAATACTAGTCTATTACTGTCCCACTGCAGAGCACAGGCGTCTTCTCATACCAAGAAGGCACCAGTAATGATCACCGCACTTGTTTACGATTTGGCGATTTCAGGCTCATATTATCCTGTTTTCCGTAATGTCCAAAATATCCTCATACACAAGTAGCAGGGAGCAGGCATTTTATTAAAATAAAATATATTGATACACGCGTTTGACTTTGTCTATGAGTAAATACTTTGACAAAAAAACTATGTAGGTAAGCCCACTTAGTTTCGAAATAGAAGATATCTTAAAAACAAAATGAGCATGGGAATAGAAATAACCCCTTAGATTATTAGGTACTGTCATCTTGTCAGGTTTAGTGGCTGTCGTTACGGCTCCCATGGGCACGGGTCAGGTGGTCTCATCGTAATGGAGACGTAAACTTTTTCCATTTAATACATTTTTTGTCGTGATAACTGTTCCCAATTTGTCAATTGGGCTTTATAACATCATACTTATATCCCATAAAGTACAAAAACTTCCTCATGGAAAGGAGAAAAACTCTATTGTCGTAAACCGGGTACAAAATCCAGACCCGCGCACCCGTAGATTCATAGAAATTATGTACCTTTCGTTATGTTTGTTAACTTTAATAGAATGTTTTTGGAGTTTCTTCCTCGTTTCTTTCTATAAAAATTTTTTGTTTAGAACATGAAACTAGCTTCAATTTTCTGCCTAACGACTACTTGACGAATTCAAAATTGCCTGTTAATTATTTAATTGAAACAAATGATTTCTAAGATTTTAATTTGAAACCTACTATTGCAAAACCACAGCACTCACTTAGATCCGGGAATCGAACTAGTACGTAGTAGCACGCTCAGCAGTCACGCTTGCAACTTATTATGTCGACGATTAAACAAACGATGTTTTACAATTAATAATAGAAAAAAACAAACCAATTTTTCGTTCCAAATCTACAGTTTGTGGCTTTCCCAAAACGTGTGGGGATTGTGTAAGCTGAAATGTAATATTCTACGCATGTATCTACCATAGAAACACCTACGTAAGTAGTAGTTCATTGTGCTTTACTATGCGCAGCTGATTTCAATTACTGAGAAATAAAACACAATAGCGACGTCACACAAAAACCCTGTAGGCATATTAAGAAGGACATCGAGGAATGATTTTTCCTATATGCTTAAGTTTTCGTATAAAAAGGTAATGGGATACAGAGCACATACATTAACAGCTGATAATTCTAAATACTAATCTTTGACCATGAAACTGTTCGGTCTGGTCGTGTTGGTGCTGGCACTTTTGGCCCTGATGACGGGCGAAGCTAGACGCGCGCCTTATGGGCATCGGAAGCGCTAATAAGAAAAGCAGCATTAATGTAAGGTTACAAATTTTTGTTTAGATTATTTGCATTAATTTTATTGTTTTAGATACCTACCAAGACATAGTTAATACTAATACATATTATAAATGCGAACGTAACTCTGTCAATGTGCCTGTCTGTAGTTTGGACCTCGAGAAAGGTGCCTCGCTTCTTTTTATTTAGCAACTTAGTTTACATCCGCGATTGCGCGGACGAAGTCGTAGGTAAAAGCTGGTTCATCATAATTCACAGCTTGACTATAACAACTTGACAGCTTGGCCCTTGAGAAGAGAATTGTAGGAATTTGATTAGATTAGACCTTGGTATGTAGGTAATTAATACAGTTTCCTTAAGTATTCGTACCCTTGTATCCCGCGGTACTTATAGTATAACGTGTAGTAACAATGTTTGTTTGATGGCTATCAAATATTCTGAGGGCAAATCGATTAACCAACAATAATAATAAGTAAAAAGTATTATTTATTTTCTCACCACAATAAACATTTTAGACATTTTTACAGTTACAGTATATGATATGGTTTAGTTTACTGTGGGAGACTGGTGCCTAAGCTAGGCTTTAAGGGCCTGCGTTTCAGGTGTCCACTCTCTAGCACACATTTCATTAGACACATTTCGTTAGACACATATCATAATAAAAAAGTGATATAACAATTTTGAATTAAGAGGCTGTATAAAAACTTTTATAGTCTGTAGTTCAAAATAAAGTGGTTAGAAATAAAAGTTTCAGTGTTTACACTAATATCTTGCAGAAAACACACAACAATAGGAAAAGTTCCTGAGTATAATTATTTAATTATAATTTAGGTATTTATTTTTTGTTACCAATAAATTAAAATTATTGTTATAATATTGTTTTATTTTTAAAACGTTGCCTCACACAAGGAAATTTTCCTGTATCGTGGGTGCGTTTACAAACACATAAACTCACATACACAAACAGCCAGACCCGGAACAAGTATCTGTAGGCGATGCAAATATTTGTTACGTGCAGGAATCAAACCTACGACACGCATCGCAGCAGTCGATTGCTCAGCCACTGCGCCAACTATGCCGCCCAAATTTTATTATTACTTCTCCTAAACGATTGCATTGATTTTAATAAAATTGTTTGTGTGTGTTTGATGGTCTAGGCTCTGGATGGCTTAGACTCGGCCTTCAGAGTTGGACAGGGCAAGATAAGAGTCGGTCAGAGTCGGTCGGGTCCATTGGTATATTATTCCTTTCCTCCGTTTTGGAACGAGCCAATAGCTTCAACTTTCTGGGTATCCAAAAGTGTATGTAAACGTCTAATTGAAATAAATGTTTTGACTTTGACTTTATTATAATATGAAACTGTTTATGGAGTCGAATAAGGCTGTTATATCTAATAGCTAAGCCACTGCGCTAATTGAACCGTCGCATCTCGCACGCGTGTTACAATAAATTATAATGTAGGTACGTAATAATAAAGCGCGACATATTCGTTGTACCGACACTTATGTTTACGCCACGTGCTCGGCATTTAATAGAGCCGCTACGTTTTCCTTAAGCGTACCAGCTAATAATAAAAAATATACTTATGTATATTAATACTTATGTGAGTGATCATAAGTTACAACAAAACGTAGTATCCTCGTCTAGACTACGCGGTGGTTAATTGATGAGTAGTCTATAATTATGTATTAATACGTACCTATACAATATTATCGACTGCTTCGTTGGTCTCGCAAAGCGCGACTACTGAGCATGCGGTCTTGGGGAGTTCGATTCCTAGATCAGGAAAAGGGTTATTGGTTTTTTCCATCAGGAATTTTAAATAGCAGCCTCGGAGTCTGGATTTGTGCTCGGTTGATAGCAAGGCTCGCCCCCTATTACATGAGACTTAAACTGGCCAAATGTAGGTGTACTAATGGGTACACCACTGCCTAACCCTTCGGGGATTACAGGCGTGATCTTCTGTTAAGTTTATAACCTTTGAACAGTGCATAATTTTTATTATTTATGATGCTGCTTTTTATTATTTTATAGCTGATGAAGTCGCGAGTATATGCACTAGCTTCTGCACACTACTTACTATACGTACCTATTCAAATCGAAACATCACGATGAGGTCGATATATCGATAAGGTTCGAATTTGCGATGAAACAAAAGTACAGTGACATACAGTGTAATGGTTCAAAGTTCATTTTACACAATAGTTTGATTGCCTTTAGCACTGCAAAATCATTATTATTATATTGTAAAATAATGAGAAGTCAAGCCAAGAAGTCACAATAGGTAATTATCAAATTACTTCTTCGGCGGAGCGGAGGGGAGTGTCAGACTCTCTAAAACCTATCCGTGTTCCTTCTATGCCCTTTGCGTTCCAGGGCTGCGGTGACTCTTTCGAACAAATTCTGCAACCCTGGAAGAAGACACAGCTGGATTAGTGATTGATTGTATACATAATAATAATAATAATCCCAGCTTGTTATTGTCAAAGGAATCTTCTAATACAGAGAAGGCATGAGCATTGATCACGGCGCTTACTCTAGGAGGATAACATGAGTGTAATGCACATCACGAGATATAACAGTGCTGATGTTATTATATGCTCCAACGCTAATATGATTGTCGTTCCTTCCAAGAAAGTATCAAAGGAAGAGTACGGATAGTGCTGGCTGAGCCTCTTCGAAGCCAATATAATTTTCTTATACTTATGTTAGCTACTAGCTACTAGGTATACCCCGCATTTTCGCGTTATATTTTTGGTTATTGTTCCGCTCCCGTGGGTTGTAGTGTAATGTTATATAGGCGACTAGTCGAATTGAGCACGAATCTGCTGTAAACGAGGCGTCACGGAAATTGCCGAAATCCCCCCGAAACCGTGATCGGCTTGGCCGACTAGTCGGTCTTTTTATACCGACTAATAGGCTTGTGGGCTAGTCGGTAAAAGCTATAGTCAACATATCTTTATTTATAACGCAAAAGGATTGTTTCAAATCGGATTTGAGGTTTGCACGTAGCAATTAGATTTATTTTTTTATGACGTTCAAAAGTGCCTTTTATGGCCTAATAAAATTAAATGATTTGACTTTGCTTATAGTTTTTAGTTTAAAAAAGTAAACAACCATGATTATTTCACCACAAAATCATGATTATTTTTCAAGTAGTCGATAGTAAAAACATACGACTAAAGTAGGTTAAAAAAATGCATACGTTGTTTTATTTTACAACCGTGATTAATAAACTCTCTACGGTCAGCGCAGTCAGCTCGAGCGATGTTCATTGATTATTGAAAATGAACTAAATTTACCTATATTATTATTAAGTTGAAAATTGTATGCACGATAATTTGGCACGGAATTTATTATTCAGCACGTAATTACACAATTTATATCTTTATTTTTGTAGTATCTCAGTTCACTATTAATTAATAAATGAAAACTGCTCATACATATTGCTGCTCTATCTACGTAATCCAGTATTCAATAGTTTCTTAAACGACTACTTATTATTTATAAAACAAAACTATAGGATAGAAGCCCCTCAGCGAAAGTGTTTTTCTTTGTAATGCTAATTGATTTTTAAAGACCTTCTTTGTAAAATGGACTTTAAGTACCTAGCTGGGCAATACATTTTTCGATATTTCCTCTTATAAAAGAAAACTCCGTAGATATTCGATAACACATTGTTTCTCAAAGGGGAAGTTCAGGAAAAACGATTGCCTCAAGGTAAAACTTACTTACGTAGTGAGTACCTATGAAGCCTACTATAACCTTTTAGAGGGCCTTTTTTATTCTTTTTAATGTTTCCTTTCGGATCGTTTAACAAAAAACATTTGAAAAAATAGAACTTTCTTTTGTAATTCGCGACGTGGGTATTCATTTGAATATCGAATTTTCATTCGATATTTAAATCTAATCTAGAACCTAGTCACTAGTGTTCAACATAATACTAGCAGCCCCTCAAAAATCAAAATTCGACATATATATTTTTTAAATTTAGGTTTCTATACATTTTCTTTATATATACATTAACTATGCCAAAACATCAATCATCAAGTTATCTCTTGACATCTGATTGCACTACATAGGTGGGTAAACTTCTTAAAAAAAAAACAACAACTTTTACCATTCATATAACCTACTTTCGTTAAATGAACCTTGTGCTTTTCATGGGTGTCGCTTGTTAGATAAACTGGACTGAGATCATCAATCAAAATAAAAGTAAATCCAATCAAAATTCTGACAATGGAAAGGTTGACGGGTTCATTATTACTGATATCTGAAAATCAGTCTTACCAAGAGGTATTGTTATTCAGAACTGGGCTAGGTTAGACAGCTTGTCGCTTCATTACAAATTGCAGTATTTAGCTGCATCCGGTTAGAATGTAAATGGTTAGAAAAAGATTAAGCAGATGATGGCGGTGAACGTACAGATCCCAGATTTTCAAATTTTAAATCAAATCCAAAGCTGACTTGGGAGATGTGTAGTAAAACTTTTCGAAAATATCTCGCAAAGTGCTGTTTTCATGAATTTCTAGCTCGTGGTTCATGACAAAGCTATATTTGGAGGCAAACGGCTCACGAAAGCAATGATAATATGTGCGAATAGTAAATGTAATTGTGGAAAGTAGGTTAATGTGAGAGATCTTTTATGTAACAAAGAACATAACGGCCCTAAACTATTTTTATGAGCAATTATCTATACTAGGACCTCAGTATCCCCTGGACGAGGCTACTGTATATTTATATACTTAAAGGTTCGTCCACAACACATACGTTATAATAAAATAGTAACTTTACGTTTAGTAACTTTAGCTACATACAAATAGTAAATCACAAGGCAATATTCTAATATATGTACATGCTGATACAGCAACACAACAATCACAACAAAGATGCCAGATTACCGGTAAGTTGCTACAGAAGTCTAGGTGCATACTATTAAGAAAAAGTGTGTTTCTATCAAAAGTGTGTTTCTATCACTAAATCTTAGAAAAATAGAAAAATGATAGAAACACACTTTTGACTAATTTGTATAGTGTCCTAATTACATTATCAATTATGATAATATAGCTAAACCTAAACCCCCGTAGCGGACCGTTAAGTATGTCCAATTTAGAACATAGTTTACCTGTTTTTAATAAGTCAAGAGACCGTAGAGTGCCTACTTTGAACAGGTAAAACTACCGTTTATGTTTGAAAGCGTCGATTACTTTTCAGTCAATTAAATTTTTGGTTGGTTAATTCCAGGAAATTAGTAAGTTAGGTTTGTTTGATTCGCATTGCGGATTGCTATAACGGTATATGGAAAAAATAATCAATCGCTTTTAGCGTATCACTAATATTTTGCGAATTCGCGCATTCATAGCACGTACACGCATGTACGTACGTTCACGGATTATGTACCTACACTGTACGGCTCGAAATGTTTAAGGGATATCCTTTTTGCCTCCATTCAAGCGTGACACATTAGAAAATCCGTACTTACGTACGCATCGTAATTTTACTACAACAAATATTTTAAATACGAGTTAAACGGTGATTAATCGAGTTATAATTGATTTTATTTATTCATTTGTATGCTTATAAATTACATTTTTAATTACTAGAATAAAAATAAAAACGTTAATAATTATACATATTTATATCAATTAGTTACCTCTTTCAATTTGCAAATAAATGATTTTTTGACAATTCTAAGTAAGTGGAACCAAATGAACGTAAGTAAAGCATTGCTTGTAACTGAAACTATGTTGTGTTTTCTGAGAAGGAGTATTTAGTATTACCGTACTATCGTGTTTTTTGAACATGGTTTGCCGAGCACATCTGATAAAATTAGATTAGTTAGACAAAATTGTTTTGAAAGAATGAATATCTCGTATCCATAAACAGAATTTTCTCAATTTTCCTTAGACATCAACATTCTGGAAATACGTTTATATTGAATAAGATAAGATTGCGTATTTTGCTACCCTGCTGCACGCATCATATGAACCAATCCCGTCGGATAAATTAAATAAACTTAGGTACCTACCTTCCTACCTATCAAATTATATGTTGGATCTTATAGCTCTTTTCATTAAGTAGGAATTTGTACGAACATGTTACAATTGTATGCTTTGCTGAGACATGAGTTTGTAGGTAATTCAAAAAGCTTAAAAACAATTTTCAGTGTTTGACAATTCTGTTTTATTAAATGTACACATTTTCAAAAGATTCAAGGACATTTATATTATTTCAACATATTGTATTCGCATGTACCTAATATAATCTACGAAATAACCGCAGGCTGGAATTCTTTTTTTGATTAAAAGAAAATGGTTAACAAAAATTAAGTTTGTAGGGGATCTTGGATATTTATGTTAGATATTTTAAAATGTTCCTTTTGATTTCTTTTGTGTCTTTTTGGTTGTAAATTTTTATTGGCCGTGGTGACGTATCCGCTCGTACACGTCATGGGCTGTCCCAACCGCTCCAAGCACACCGAAGCCTTTTTTCTGGAAAACAAAAGAATCATGACGTGTAAAAAGAAAGATGGTTATGCTTAGTTTCAACGCATGTATTAATCGTGTCCTCCATTATTTGACCAATTAAAAAAAATGAAAATTACTTAATTTCAATTAAAATAGCTTTATTATTTTACTAAATCCTATTAAAACCCTGTAAGACCTTTTCCCTTATTTTACGGTTAATAAAATAATATTTAAGAAAATACATACCAGCACTTTTCCGCCCTTTTCGATTGTGCTGAATTTAATTCTTGGTTCAGCTTCCACGCTCAACATCATAGCCAGAGCCACGAAAACGAAGAAAAATGCTTTGAGGATATGCATTTTTGAATAGTTTATCGTACTTTGAGTTGCGACACACGAATTGTGCCTTAATGTTGTTTGTCGAATCTTATATTATATACTGATTGGACATCAATCGGCTGACACCTTTAGCTGATGTATTCGTAAAACCCTGCCTCCCATTAATTGTATTTTAACTGCAAGGGCCAAACCCTCTAAGTTGAAATGCAATTATGACCTACCCATTTGCTAATGTTGTTTTTATTAATGAACATGTAACGATATGCGTAATTAGTTTATATTACCGAATCACTTCTGAATTGCTGCGAGTTGGACTGGTCGTTTTTAAAATCGTAACGTATTTTTATCGACTTCATAAATATTTATCGACTTCGTAAATATTAAGGGTTTTTATCACTCTGGGGTCGACTCTAACATATGAAAATAAAAGCTTCTGTTCCGTGAATGCTGTTGTACCGTTTACTCTTCACTGGAGCGATGATAATTATGTTTTTACATATTTGCAGGAGGCTATATTAGGTATTCATTATTACCCACAGAAAGATAACAAATGACTTAATTAAAAGTCATTTAGGCCCGCTTGCGCCAGCTAGACTAATCTAACTCCGAGTTTGTTGCTACCACGGGCTCATATTATGACATAATAATATTTGTAATAGGATCTCTTTATTTAACTGTGAGTTAAGTAACCTAGTATATCACGATTCTGTTTTTAACAAAACACTGTTCTGCTCTTTTCTGTGAGTCAGAGCACATAAACAGAGCACACTGATTACAATCAATTCTAGTTTTGTTGGCTTGTTTCTACAACAACAAACAATGCCGTACGTTGCACGGAACATGAATATTAAGGAGAGCAATTTGAAAACGATACCATTTCTGAAGGTTATAGTATAGCTGAACTTTCCATGTTTGTATACACAACAAACTCAACACACTAGTCACTAGTGCGCAATCAATGTTCGCAACTTCCAGTGCAAAGATCACTTAAACCATACGCGCATTTCGTAAAGCGGGAAACGTATTCAACCATATTTTCAACAGTATTATAGCTATATAACGTGATAAATTGTTTAAAGTTTGATATTAGCCTTATTCTAATCTATTTTTGTTTATTTGGGACAAGCCCGCCTCACTGTGAGCCCGAATCAACAGTTGAACCACCAGAAAAGCGCCGAGGCAATGAAGCTCGGCGAGTCCAAGCGATACGATCTCTATCTCTCTATAGGTTTGACGCAGATTGTTCACTTCGCCTAATATGTGCACTTGACGCAAAATGTGCATTTCGCAAAATGTGCACTTCTCAAAATGGCACTTCACAAAATGAGCACTTCTTTGAATGAGGGTGAATTTTATCACAATGTGTCAAAATAAAAAACCGTTTAATTACTGTTTTTTTTTTATTTTGTACGATGTTTAGCACGTTAACAGTAGTTTCTTTGTAAAAAGTAATCACGTTCAGAAAATGTATGATAATGTATTTTCAGTACACGTCAGCTACACATAATATAAGTAAAACTCCAGCCATTCATTGTTATATGCTGTGCACTACATATTCATTATCCCCCTTAACGTATTTAAGCAAGATTACGTAGCACATAGCGAGAGATTATTTTAAGCAACATTAATAGTAATTTACCTATGTCGTTCAAAGTGAAAAACTGCAGTTTGCACCATACTTGGTGCAAAATGAGTCCGACTGAACTTTGTAAAGGGGACGGCTGTTTGTGTACGTGAGTCTAAATGCTTGTCAAAGCACCATGATACAGGAGTAATTCTTAAGGAGGGGCAAAGTTTTTATATTCAATCAAAAATGTTTAAATGATTATTTAAACATATTGTGTGTGGAGGCATAAAGGAATAAAGGTGGACACAATCCGACGCATCTTCCGTCAGGTGTGGGTAGGATTGAATTATTTATTTCATTTTATGGAAGGGTTTTCATGAAATGAAATATATATGCAAAAAGAAAGAACAACAGAAGGATGAGTGTGTGAATAAGTATTGTGTAGATAGCGGGACGGTCAATTTTGAAGGAATGTGTAATTCTTCAGTCACTTTATAATCTATGTAATAGAGTCATTCTATTAGAGTAAACTTGCAATTTTTTTGGTTCCTAACATATCTAGATAGCATTATTGTATGACCACGATATATCACCTACCAAAAAAGGATTGCAAGTGAATCTTCTCTAATTAACTCGATTGAAATAGGTTTCATAACTAATAAAAGTAAGGATAACTTTACAGTTAGCCAGTTAACCAACTTAATTAATGATAAAATAACTTAACGGTTGAGAAGGGACAATTTATTTAATTATCCCAACGTTAAACTAATTGAAAAGTTATTGCGTCATTTTATTACTTTCACAATACTGATTAAAACTTTGTGGATTTAAGGAAGTTGAGGATGAAGGCACTGTCGGGGTGGTCTACATGTAACTGTCCAGCAATGGAGAATGAAGAAAAACCCTTTACAATAATATTTAAAGAAACAAAATAATGGTAGAATTAAAAAGATACATGACTTTGTGTGAAAACAATTTTCGTTGCTCATAGTTTTTATTTAAAATATTGATTATGGTACATAGCTATTTGAAAGATATCCACAGGGTGTTTGCTTACAAATTTGCTTTGTGTGTCTTTTTATAAATACAGAACAATGCACAATATTATAGTGGATGAATATTATGGTGTGTGCTTGCGGCTATTTTTCGAATTCTTGTACGCCTTCTTATAATTGCATTTCTGTATTCTTTGAGTTTTATTAATGGCGGTTTTTGATGTCTTCGTACACATCGTGGGCTGTTCCAATTGCTCCAAGAACACCGAATCCTTTTCTCTGTAATATAATTGTATGTGTTTAAGTAAATTATGTCGCAGACAGATAATGATTTTTTTTATTATTGCACGGACTTTTGTCAATCATTGTTGTGTGAAATGGATATTTCAAACAATATCACAGGCCAATTTTAGTTGAATTGTAATTTTATTTACATATATTATGCAAATATAAGGATATGTATAAAGTATGTCTGGTTTTGTACCCGGTTGATGACAATAGGATAGCCAAGGCCAATTACAAGGGACTTAAACATAACAGGCAAAATGTGGGTATACTAATGGGCACACCTCTGTCTTGCCACCCCTTCGGGGATAACAGGCGTGATGTTATGTTATTATTCCAATATATTAGTAACATTAACAATCAAAAAATCTTAGTAAGGACTTGAAAATTCAATAATTAAATTACTGAGTAAGTAAATTACTGGTACTTACCAAAGTCCCGAATTTACTTCTAGGACTAGCTTCCACGCTCAACATCATAGCTAAGGCCACGAAAACGAAAAACAAAACATTTAGGAAATGCATTTTTTAATTATAATTTTGTTTGGCGAATTGAATACTTGTGTAGACTTTGAGTAGTGATAAACGAATTGTGCCTTGTTAGAGTTTGATCAATATTTTATAGTCATCGAGACGAAATTAAAAAAAAAACACTGCGTCGTCGGCTTCAAATCATTAAAATACAATTACCTTTAATAGATCAAACTAATTTACAATCGACATTTGGATATTATTAATTACTTCAGATAAGTATACGACAGAGATGGATAGATACAATATACTTTTACTACAAATATTACAAAATATCGAACATTCGGGAGAGTACTCTTGTTGTGCATTTAAATATTTATTGTGGTTATTAATTCAGCACTCAATACTGGATCAACTTTAAATAAGGCTAACATAAATGCCGAGAGAACAAATTGAAGATTTGCCCACTTAGTACACTTACGTCATAAAGGGTAATGATTTAATGACGTATGTGTACCTTGGACCTAAATAAGTTGAAATCATTTTGGTGCTTCAAGGATACAGTATAAATAGTTCAATTATTATACATATAATTTATATTTCAAATTACACAAAAAATAATACAAAGGTCACCAAGGTACAAAGGTCACAAAGGAACAAGTGGTCTAGCCCTGCTTCTTATGTTTCATAGCCTTATAGGCACCGTGCATGGTGCCGGCTGCATTGATTGCCCGCATACCATTCTTCTGCAATAGGAAAAGGCTTTATCAATAACATTGTTCTAAGTAGAGTTGAGTTTGTTCTAAGTAGAAGTGTTCTGTGTTCCGTTCCGGTTTGAAGCGTAGTGGTACCGATGGCAGGCACTTGAGACGTTTCAGCGTCGTCTCTGTGATAGAAACGCATCTGCGAGGCCTCTGGTATTGCAGATGTCTATGTAAAAGTGGCGGTGAATACTTAACATCGTGGGCCGTGGCATGTTTGCTATTAAATGACATTCACAAAGAGATAACTTTAGTAACTCTTCTGATCAGTCAGTCAGAAGCAGATACTTTATTAGCTTGTGATTGACTACGTCAAAAAATGCTGATTTGGTGCTGAAGGCAAAAAACATAATCCGAAAAATAAAAACAGATTTCTTCATAATTAAGATACGTTTTCGTTACTGGAAATCTTAGAAGTAAAGACGTAAACATAATAAAAAAAATTATACGTACAGCAACCGACCCAACCTTCATTTTAGGGTTGGCTTCAGTTATGCTAATCAGCATCGCCAACGCTGCCAGAATCATCATGAAGAGAGCCATGAATTTCATATTGACTTTCACTTGATTTTCTACTTGGGCAGAACAGATAGTGGTCAAGGAAGATACACTAGTGATATTTTTCTTAAGATTATCATCTATTTATTTGATTTCGATGTGCAAATAATAAGCTAATGAGTGGTGACGTAACAAAAATCCACAATGTTTCAGTTCTTACTTAGTTGGTATTGTAAGGAAAATTATGATCAGCTAAGGCACGTCACGTACGCAATTAAAATAAATCGGAACACCTAGATTCGTATGGAGGGACAATCCCCACAATAATTTTATTACTTAGTGTTTTCTAAGTTCCGTACGTATACTAAAAGTATAGGACGTCGGCCTCTTTTTTGACCAACATGGCTGCTAAAAGTAAGCAGTAACTTTCTGCTGTCTTTACGTTTTTAATACCTATTTGCAATAAAATCTTACTATATCTCACTACTATTATAAATAATTTTCTTTAAATACATGGGTGTTTGTTACTCAATCATGCCAGAACGGATCCGAATAAAAAGCTAGTACATCATTCTATAGTATCTAATATTGTTGGACCATAATATGGAAGGTTGTAAAACAGAAGATTGTTGTAGTTTAATTATTAAATCACCTTGCATACTAGGTATGATGTACGTTGGTCTTGTCTTGTTTCAGATTTACGTGTCTTCTGGGCAAAGATTGAAATATTTTATTCAATTGAGACCTTTATACAACAGTTGGGTTGCTAACACCCAGATGGTGCATAGTCCGCTTCAGTTTGACCCCGATTTTTAAGCAGTAGATTATTAAAAAATTGTTCATGTTCCACCATCGTCGAAAGATGTACATGTAACTAGGAAGTCATAATTATGTTCATTGTAAAGGAAGGTAAGAAAAAACAAGGTGCTAATAATGTTGTCCATTACTTTAATTGAATATAATATTATGTAAAATAAAACCCACTAATACCCACCAGTTGACAGTGATGTAGAGAAATTTTAGTTACCATTCTTTTTTTTTTATTAAGTAAAAATTGGTATATCGTATGTTTTTTCTTGGAAGTAATAAAATAATTGTGTAAATATTGGATGTTACATGTTAATATTACGTTATTTACTAAGTCATTATGAATTTGCTATTGGTTTCACACATAATATCCGAAATACACAGGTATAGAATAAGTTCTTCTGTATAGCTATGAGGAACCCTATCCATAAAAATCTTACACTAGCATAATCGGGGTTTTCCTATTCTATAATTAGATATTATTTTTCTTCTTATCTACTGAAATTATTGGTTATAGGCATGGACGGTAAGTAATAAGGAAAAAGTATTAGGTTTGTGGCCATCGTATAAGAAATAGATACCTAATAATCAATACTAATATAAAAATAACATTCCTCACGGGGTGATGTTAGAAAGGTAATCCAAAATTATGTTTCCTTTATTTAAGAAAAATATTGAGGCAATAAGGTGTTTGAGGAAACTAAAAGGAAAAACTTTATGGTTTAATTTAATTTAATTTATTTATTCATTTCAGACATTATGTTAGTAAAATACTTTTTATTTAATGTTAGTAAGGTTAATTAAAAATAAAAAGGGAAAACAATGAGGCAGGTTAAAAAAACCATAGTCATTTTATTTAGATCGTAGACGATCTGTCCTGATAGGTATTGCAAAAGACACTGATTTCAAATGAATGCCCAATCTCTATAATCGGTAATAACTATGGCTTAGTTAGTAGTAGATAAACGAAAATAAATAATGTCGTTAGCTGTAAAATAATCTTGCTAATAATAATGCTTTATAAACAGAGTGCCCAGTAAATAGACAATATTTGCTGCGGGTAGTGGAAAATAAGATGATACCTAAATAAAACATGACGCGAGAAATTGTTTTTCAATTATGTATATATTAAGTATTTTGGAAAAATAAAGAACAGAAGTGTGGTTGCATAGTAAATTCACGATGTTTTGGATACTGAGAATTGCTTGTGGTCAGACGAACTATGCGGTGCTGGCCTGGTTACATCCAAAATGGTCGACGAAATACTGCCAAACCACAGACACGACAGTCTCCTGGTGAAGTTCCATACTTTCCTTAGTTTCGGCCTCAGAATAAGCGCCCAATAATATTAGCATTGCTCAACGTTGGAAGCTTTCGCTGCAAAAAAAGTCTGAAGAAAAGTAATTGTCTAAATTCTTAAAAAAAAACGTAATTTTTTAGATCATTTACCATAATGACAGTCGGATCATGTTCATACAGTGTGATTACTGGATCGATAAACTGCACGCTGTCCAAATGTAGCTCTTTGTTTTGGGTGTAACGGTTTAGATGCGAGCGACTGCGGCTTGACTAACCAAGCGGCAATAAACGCAATAGCGCAACAACAGAGTATATTATTTTATTGTTATAGGTACTTTACTTACAGCTTCATGTCTAACATCATTAATGGTTTTCCTAGCGACCTTATTAGGTTGAGGCGTGGCCTTACAAGCGCCAGTGAGTAGTGCGAGCGCCACCACCAGCATCATAAACAGCGCCGTCAGCTTCATTGTGTTTTCTAGTTACTATTACTGCTTCATACAGACACGAGGAACTCGGCTTCAAGTTGAAGTTGACTGTGACAATATTTGACAAACGGTGTTTTTTTCTCTTTTTACCTGATGATATAACTTTGGCAAACTTGACGTAATGGAATTAACGATGTGAAGAATGTTATAATTAATTACAAACCTGCTTCGATCGTTCCCTCGCATGTCGCAAAGGCCTAGGCAATGACTGTGTTATCAATTTGTATGAGAATTCCTACGATACAAAATGATAGTGGGAAAACCAACAAGTTCATCAAATAGTCTGTCAGTAGGTGCCCTAATATCGTGGTTATCGGTAGGTATTGGGTTAAGTTAGTTAGTATTTATTTCCGGATTGTCTCATGTACGAATCAGCCGGTATATAATATACAAATATCAATCGGTGAATTGAGGTAAAATGAGCTTGAAGTGAAGTGTCATCCCGCCTAAGATTTGTTCACCTCAAGTTCACTTCACAAACATTTACCAACATAGATTTTTAAATAATACTTATTACTGTTGGTGGTGTGATGCTAATGGATTAACAGTATACACCTCTAGCTCTTTTTATCAGATAGATTATATAGATTTTTACACAATAGCACTACAGATTTTAGTCGTCATTACTTAGCATAAATCCCTACTGGCACTGAACAATATTCACCAAATTATTGATGTTGGAATCGTCCCGTAGACTGGTGCCAATGAAGGTAATCTCTAGGCGATTGTACTTATTAATCTTTTGGATATTTCTATGGAACTTTTTCGTGAAGTTATTTTCCGAACGAACGCACTATTGGGAAAATGTGATACTGATCGCAGACTATCCTGTGTTATTTCAGAAACCCTTTCAATTTCTTATTTGAAAATTAATTTATGACTGGTTTTAGTATGATAATGGATTACTTTATGAGTAAGGGCGGACCGAAAAAATGGATGGATTGTGTATAGGATGATATGGCTAAAAAAAGGGTGACTTCGGTGATGACGGCTAACAGAGATGTTTGGATGAAGCCATGCTGGGTCGGTAACAAATTAAAAAGTACCTATAAGAGTAGGTGATATTTTATGATGATATTTTATTATACATTTTATTTTATATTTGGTGCCCAGCCAAATACAAGTCAGTAAGAGTCACTCACGTCAGTAGATCATAATAAAGGTGTTGTTAAAGTCAAATTATTATTACCATGAGTCAACCATGAAGGTGAAATTAAAGTAATAGCGTATGAGTGATCAGGGCAAAAAATAACGAAACTTTTCATCTTGGATTAGATTTAGATGAATGATAGCGATGAAAATGCCATCCAAAAATGACCTTTGTTTTATATGATACGACATGCTACAAAAAGGCCAAGCGTTTCTCTTATCTTGATTTCATTTCATACGTACCTATGTAATTTGAGTTTGGTACCGTAATTATATTTTCAGTTTTCGTTGTAACTAATATCTAATTGTTTATTCGGTCATCTTGTCCTAGACATAATTATGTATAAGGAAACTGGATTTAAAGTTTTATGTGGGAATTTGGTACCGTCATATAATACGTAGGTATATGTTGTTGCTCCTAATAATTTTAAAGACATGGGCTTATTCCAAATCCCGTTACGTCAGAAACAGGAAAAATGGAGATTTGTTTCTTATATTTATATAGCACTGTTGGTGATGTATTTTCACAGTTCACAAGTTCAACTCGAAGCTAAGTGCAGTTTGTGTGTAGTAGTATCTAATAATTAGTAGAAACAATGAAGCTGACTGCATTGTTTGTGATGCTGATGGCGGCGCTTGCGCTGTTTGCCGGGGCTGGTGACGCTGCGCCTAAACCTAAAGTTAACTGGCAAGCACTGAAGAAAACTGGAAAAACACTTGTAAGTACTACCAGTCTGACTCAAAGTAATAACGAACATCGTTTTTTTTCAATTATTTATTTTCATACAAACCTTGTTCTGATAATAAAGAAAACACAATAAAATTGACCAATCGGTTGAGCCGCCTTTTTATGTATTGTAGGTTATACTAATTAAACTTATCGAAATTGTTTTAATTTACAGAAAAATATCTTCGGAGCAGTAAGTGCAGCGGCTACCGCACACGAGTTGGTAAAATCTGTCAGGGACAAGAAACAGTAGGGTTTACGAACGGAAAAGGAAAATCTATAAAAACTGCGTATTGACTTGGAATAGGCAGCAACCATGCGTCGTGAAGTTTTCGACTTCTGTATATTATTATCCTAGCTACTGTTGTGTTTAAATATTATTAATAAATGTTATTATTTAATCTCTTTGTTTACATTTTTTAACTGGGTATTATAACATTGAAACGGTACCTCTTGTACCTATGTACACTGGTCAGCACATCAGACTATGCTTGTTGGTTGTAAAATGGATCCTATAACAACCGCATAAGATGCCGCAGTGTTTCTCCATATTAAGTTATCCTTCCTACAATCTAGCCCCTGATTTCTAAACGGCAGAAGTGAGCTTCAGGTGAGCTGTCACCCACCTAATAATAGAGATCAAGAGCTCATCTTAAACTCCTTTCACCTAAAACCGATTAAGATTGTAACGGAATAGCGTTAAGAGTCTCATTTTTATAACTTAGCATAACCCTACGTCGTTAAACAATTTTCATCAGTTTATTGATGTTGGAATTGGCCCATAGACTGGTAAAAAAGGTAATCTCTAGGCGATTGTACATAAAAAGCTTTTAGATGTGCCTATGGAGCTTTTCTGTGAGGTAATTGCTGAACCATGACACTTTTGGACTAAGATTCTAGACTTGCCAGACCTACGTCATTTTAGCATGGTTGATATTGATATATGCGTGGATAAAAGTGTAGATCTTATAAAGGTGTACAAGTGTCTCTCTTATAGCTGTTTGGTACGTAATGGGGCCTAACTCAACCAGATCGTTTCCAGTAATTATCGTTGAGCGTATCTCGATCGAAAAATGAAAACGTCATACGTCAACGTATAGGTACCTAACACTTTCCTGCATGAGTATTATTTATAAAGATATGTATGGGCGTATATGTCACACTTTAAATCCCGTTGCGTCTGAAACAGGTAAAATAGTGATTTGTTTCTTATATTTATATAGTAGTGTTGGTGATGTATTATCACAGTTCACTAGTTGAACTTGAAGATAAGTTCAACTTATGTGTAGAGAGACCTATCTAATAAATAATTAGTAGAAACAATGAAGTTGACGGCATTGTTTGTTATGCTGATTGCAGCGCTCGCGCTGCTCGCGGGCGCTGGTGACGCTGCGCTTAAACCCGCAAGATTGAACTGGCAAACACTAATGAAAACTGGCAAAACACTTGTAAGTACTCCCATTGGTTTGACGCTAGAGTAATAACAAACTGGATCTAAGTCTTTGTCAATCAGTCAGACAATTAACCTCGTAAGGCTGAACGGTCTAAACAGACAACAAACAAAAAACAAGTCATTGTCTGGCCCAAGATAAAGTTTAAATCATAAAATTACGGTTTCTGGTTATTTCACAGAGAAAATAAATTAACTTAATTGAGCTTTGTATAGCACAAACAATGTGTGTTTTTCTGTATCAAATATATGTTCTAATTACATAAACATACCTAACATAACGCCTATTTTCCCCAAAGGGCTAATTAGACAGAGGCCCGAATTAAGTGTTGTCTAGTCTTTGTCTGCTCGGAAACAGATAATTTTATTTATGTTTCACTAGTGACCCGCCCCGGCTTCGCACGGGTGGACTCTCAAAACATTTCGTTTTATTAAAACCTTATTCTGAAAATTACAAACACAATTAATATAGACCAATCAGTTGAGCCGTTCTAAAGTGCGGCAAATAATTTTTATTTATTATATTATGGTTTACGAATCAATTTTTTTATAGAATGAAGTCATCATAGGATTGAGTGCAGCGGCTACTGCCCACGTATTGGTACGTACAGTCAGGGACAAGAGACACGTATCAACTTTTATGAGGTTCGGATAGTCTCCGTAACAGCAATCATAGTAACGATTTCGATTTTTGTTTGCCTAAATGTTATTAATAAATTTATTTATAAACATGAAGTTTTATAATTTATTACAAAAAATCAGGAATAGTTATTATATTGATACCTACCTACTTAAGCGGAGGGTATCCATGAAATACTCACTGCAAAAAAGCTTTTTTACAAAAAAATTGGACCGCCTTCAAAAACTACAAAATAAAAAATAACTTTAGCTTGAAAGTCGGCGGCTTTGGTTTTGTTTCTTGTTTGTAGGTATTGCCACCGACTTCCAAGCTAAAGAACATAAACATAACATAACATCACGCCTGTAATCCCCGAAGGGTTAGGCAGAGGTGTACCTATTAGTACACCCACATTTCGCCAGTTATGTTTTTAGTCCCATGTAATAGGGGGCGAGCCTATTCCAAGCTAAAGTTATTTTTTATTTTGTAGTTTTTGAAGGCGGTCCAATTTTTTTGTAAAAAAGCTTTTTATTTTTCACTTTTTAGTGCTTGTGTGTTAATGTTTGAAATCCTTACATAAAGCCCTTTCAAACAATACCTCACACGATATATTTAATTTTGGAAAGTGGTAAGAGGGGGGTTGACGTACCCCCTCCCCTCTTCCTTCAGTCAGTCATCGACTACACGTATAAACAAAGCAATTTTTCTTGTTACGGCGGTTCTGCTATGATTTTTTAAGGAGTTCCGTTCCATATCCCAAAGTTCATCATCAGATCATGACAATATTCCTATGGGACCTATTCCGAACAATACTCTTTCAAACAAAAAAAGAATCATCCAAATCGATTCATAATTGGCGGAGTAATCGTAGAACAAATATACAAAAAAAAAAAAAAAAAAACATACGCGTCGAATTGAGAACCTCCTCCTTTTTGAAGTCGGTTGAAAAAAAACAGGGTTCATAATTATACTTATCCACCTACCTACTAAGTTTATCATGCTTATTTGCGTTCGTACTTCGGGTGTATCAGTGTTGACAACATTTTCTTGCAAGAAGAGAACTATCGTTAATGTAAAACAAAGAACGCGTGAAAAACAAGTCCTTATTGTTTTAGGACGTGTAAACGAATTTCAATTTAAGCTGAACAAACATTGTCGGCGTGTTTGCACACGGCTTTAGAGTGGTACCTACACCAATTTTTTTGTTGACTATTCCTTAACTCATTGCTTAATCCTACTATTTTGCTAGATTCTACTAATATAATCTGAAAGTCAGTGAAATATTGTAAGTTTGTTAATCAATACCTTAACGATTAAATGAATTTAGATTTTGATACACGAGGGTAAATAATGACCTGGGATAGGATATTACATACTTTTAATCTTATGAAGCCGCAGACGAAGGCTGCTCAGAATGAAAACGTTCTATGCTTAGATGTCGGTATTTCTTTTTTTTATTTTAACTAAAAGGAAATTATAAATAAAACGTTACATAGGCACTTACTCTTTCAATCTTGACCTTATTTTTAGTAGATTGTGTTAGAGCTCTTTGTGATGGCACTCGCCCGGGGAAGTACTACCACCATACTTATTTCTTTTTTTATTTCCTGTGAACCAGTTGTGCTGCTGTGTTCAGAGGGGACAATTCTATTAACTTTTAGGAACGTTCGCATTCCAATTTCAATCTGTTAAAAATGTTTCTTTTTTACATTTCTGACTAGTTTTTGACGTTGATCGTCGCAGAGATGAGATTGCGACTAGAGTTGGAAACATTACGAGAATTATCCTTCTAACTAAGAGGATGTTGATGTATTGTACATGCACATTAGACATTTCAGTTGTGTATGTGTTCTCAGGTGTTGCAGACGCGTTCACAGTCTACAAGGTGACAACGCCTATTTGTTTGTCACCCAATTATAAATAAATAAGATGTCGAAGTCAATTAACATAGTTGGAGCAATGTATAAATGTTCTTATATCAATAAGGGCCCACTATACTTACTGTGCTGCAGGACTCCATACTTAAACAATACTTATCCATTAAGCTTATCTTTAAGATTCAAATCATATTGGAAAAATACCTATTTACATCCGTCGGTACTTACTTATTTTATTAAAAAGACAAGGTGTCTATCTAGTTCAGGGTTATACTTGACATATCTAACGATAATAAGTAGGTATAGCAGTAACGTGGTTGATAAAGCGGTACCAACTACTTACCTAAATTGAAAGTTGATTTGACGTATCAGGTCGAAATAATTAACCCGAAATAGCATTAAGATTATTTCCCAATTTATTTTTCTATTCATAAATAAAATTTAATAATTTGCCTAGATTTGTGAATGTCTATTAATTTAATTTCTGAATATCTGTGAGATTCGCTTATCAGAATGTTTATATAAGTACCTATTTATCGCAAGAATATTAGCTGATGCAAAACATGTTCATAATTCTTAGAAATTAGCTTGAGTTTGTTTAAACAGTAACAGTTTAAGTTATTCATCACGATTTCGATTTATACCGTTTAGGGATTTGTAAAGTCCCGGTGTCATTTTATCTCGGTGTATAAAAACATGGGTCAATATTTGTCTTACTTCATAAGTCATAACCAATTACTTTAGCGTGTTCTCTGTGATACGAATAACGCGCATTTCGGAAAATAACTGCCGAAAAAATTAGAATCATGAAGTTTACTAAAGTGTTTGTAATTTTGATTGTCATGTTAGCGTTTCTAGTATCTTCTGAGGCAGCTCCGGGAAAAATACCAGTTGGAGCTATTAAAAAAGCGGGAAAAGCAATTGTAAGTAATCCACAACACTACTTAACATTGTTTCAACTGTAGATACAATAATGTTAATTTCTTCGAAGTTTAAAAAACCGGCCAAGTGCAAGTCGGATTCGCAAACCCTCGCGCACGAAGGGTTCCGTACCATTATTTACTAAAACGAGCAAAAAAATCGCGTTCGTTGTATGGGGGCCCACTTAAATATTTATTTTGTTCTGTTCTTTAGTATTTTTTGTTATAGCGGCAACAGAAATACATACATCATCTGTGAAAATTTCAACTGTTTAACTATCAGGGTTCATGAGATACAGCCTGGTGACAGACCGACAGACAGACAGACGAACAGACAGCGGAGTCTTAGTAATAGGGTCCCATAATAATAATAGTAATTAGTAATAGTAGTAATTAGCTTTAGGGTTTCCATACCCAAAGGATAAAAATCCTTTGGGTATGGAAACCCTAAAAAATAACCTTAGCGTAGACACACCTACGTCATGTTTTCTATGAAAATTGTGCAACATACTATACATGTTAGGTAATTTGCGCCAGGTGTGTCGCCACTGAATTTTTAAATTGGTATAACACGTTTCTCAAACAATTTTGTAACTGAACATCAGAATTGAGCTTGACTGAGTCTTTTAATGAGTGTGTTAATATAATTATTGTTTCAGGGCAAAGGACTTCGAGCGGTGAATATAGCAAGCACGGCGCATGACGTCTACAGTCTCTTTAAGCCAAAACACAAGAAGAAGAAGCACTAGAGTTGATGTCCAAGAAAACACTTTTAAATTATAATGTTAAACTTTCCCTAAAGAATTTCCATGCGTGCATGTATTATATACTAGTCTACTCATAAAGATAAACAAGACTCCATAATGATTGTATTAGTGGTTTAAAAATCATTAATAGATAAGATTGCCTAATAAAAAATATATGATTTTTATTATATTTGACTTAAAAAATATTTTCATTTTTAATTCGACATCTCTTACTTACTTTAAAAATGTATTTATAAATGTTAAAAAAATGAAAAGAAACTATGTGAACATTACTTTTCGTTCTCTGGTGTAAGCCTAATCTTTTGATGGATTTTTTGAGCGTGCGCCAAACGTAGGTTTGATGAGATAAGATGGAACGATAAGAAGTTGATAACAAGAAAAAGTTAATGACCCCGATCCCCTATATTAGCCAGCGAGTTGAATAGTGAGACATCAATCAAAATGTGGGTCTGCACTGTAGCTAGGTGCTACCATTCGTTATATTACTCAGCACATAACAGTAAAACTTCATAGACAAAGAATGACATCAGAAACTGTTACTAACATAGCCTACAGGCTATGTTAGTAACAGTTCATCATAATTTTGTTACTGCTCACACATCTCTCTGTTCGTCTTTATATTCCTTTAAATTCCTGAAGGGTTTGCAGAGGAGTACCCATCAGTACACACATATTTCGCCAGTTATGTTTAAGTCCCATGTTATAAGGGACGAGCCTATTGCCATTAACCGGGCACAAATCCAGACTCCAAGGCTGCTATTGAGAAAGTCCTGATGAAAAAACCCAATAACACTTTGCCCGACCTGGGAAGTAAACCCAAGACCTCATGCTCAGTAGTCGCAAAAAAAACCATCGATTAGTAGCAGCGTTTTCATATTACTTAATAGATTCTAAATTATAGGGAAACTAGACCTCGTTTAATAAATCGATTGATCATTTAATAGCTCACTCCAAACCCTAATGACTTGGTAAACCCAACTGTTGATAGAGTTCTAATAAACAAACAATTACAATGGAAGCTAATGTGTCACATCGCACGTGTGGGTTTAAACGCGCTTTTAGTAATGCTCACACAATAATACGTAATTTCCTTAAGTATGAAACTGAATGGACCAAGTTGGCCAAACTAAAGTAATTTTTACTTTTCCTGTATTCATTGGTTTATAAAAGCCAAGTCATATTTACTGTTGGTTTCAATTGCTTCAAGTGATTCGAAGTTGAGACACGACGACAGACGACACGATGAAGATCGCGTTGGCAATTGTTTTCGTAGTAGCATTATGTTCGCACGTATCTGTGGTGACGTGTGCCCCGTCGAGTGCACCGGCACTGACTGGTTCACTAGCTGGCACTGTTACAACTACCACGGCTAAACCTTGGACCCAGAAGTTTAAAGATGGACTGGTACGTAAATATTTTTTTTGGAAATAGTAATTTCTTAGAGTCGTATTGTGTTTTGATAAACATAAGGTTAGAGGTTCAAGTAAGTATACGTAGATAATTTAATATGCAATCTTTGTAATCGGGTCACATTATGCATGAATGAGCTTGTGGTACGTTTTATAGAGTTATGTTTTCTGTTATCCACTGATTATAATAAACAATAATAAGGAAAATATCCTATGATTCACATTAATTATGCGATAGAGCATCTTGCATACAGTTTTTTTTTTATTTTTTTAATAAATTGTGGTTTTGTTATTTCAGGGTAAATTCCTCCAAGGGGCAGCGATAGCTGGTGCTGTTCAGCAAGGATTCCAGAACTCACGCAGCCGCAAACACAAGCCATTATCAACTTCAGTCGTGAAACCCGGCCATTAGAGTATCATTAGTTATTTTGTTTTGTAAAAATATACTTAACATAATCTATCAATAAATAAAATATACCTAATTTTTTTATTGTATTTAGTAAATTAATAAAATAATAATATTTGTTTTAAGTCCAATTTTGAAGTACTTAAATAAAGAATAAACTTTGAAACTCTCATACAGAAGTAGTTTTCAATCCGTAAACAAATTTTACATAAGTGTAGGAAAATTCGAATTAACATTATTTTCTTTTCAAACGCTATTGTAAAGTTGAATAAAAGAGCATCTTCAGCCGCGAACAAAGATACGGGTATTGTATCTAGTTCGCCGACATATATCAAAAGTTATGAAAGACGTGGACGGCGTCTGGTGAAACGGGAGACGGTCTACTAACAACTGGCCTGTAGCCAACAATGGAACAGAGCCGACACGTGGTACCGCCCACTGCACTTTGTGTTCACGAATGAATACGCGTCTATAAGTCAATTCGCCCATGGCATCATATTAAAAGTTGATCGTTTTTTAACATAAGTACTTATTCATAACATCACGCTTGTAATCCCCGAAGGAGTAGGCAGAGGTACCCAATTAGTACACCCGCATTTCGCCAGTTATGTTTAAGTCACATGTAATAGGGTGAACCCAAGACCTCATGCTCAGCAGCCGAGCTTTGCGACCACTGGACCAACAAGGCAGAAGGCAGTCAAGGCATATTTTTTTTATAACTGACTATTAATAAATTTAATTCTAACTCAACAACCTCTCAATAATCAAATTAATTAAGTAAGTCAAACTAGTTCCAATAATATAGGTATGCCAAATGACTTATATTAGGTACTCTCCAGCAATAACAGTCCAAAGTGTGTCCCAAAGTTATGTTTATAATAGATTTTAAATTACTTAGCGTTAAATATTTAAAAAATAGGCAACATTTGAATGTGGTGTTGGTTCGTTTTCAACCGACTTCAAAAAGGAGGAGGTTCTCAATTCGACGCGTAAGTATTTTTTTTGGTTTATTTGTTCTACGATTACTCCGCCAATTACGAATCGATTTGTATAATATGATTCTTTTTTTGTTTGAAAGATTATAGTTCCCATAGGAATATTGTCATGATCTGATGATGAACTTTGGAGATATGAAACGGAACTCCTTATAAAATCACAGCAGAACCGCCGTAATAAGAAAAATTGCTTTGTTTATACATGTAGTCGATGACTGACTGAAGGAAGTGGGGAGAGGGTACGTCAACCCCCCACCTACCACTTTCCAAAATTAAATATATCGTGTGAGGTATCATTTGAAAGGGCTTTATGATAAAACAAACTTCAATTTATTGCGCCTTTAAAAATATTTATGCATTTAAAACGCAAGTCAGTGACTAGAAGCACGACATAGAAATGCCAACAGACAAGAAGTTTTTATAAATTTCTTTTTCAGTTTAAAAACGCAGGTATCGCATAGTTTATTTATTGTCTACAGTTTTATTAAAAACTAGCCCATTGAATAAAATTTTCTTCTTGAACATTCTTAGTGCGAGTTTTTTTAGATTTTACTTTGTCAACACATGTCGTGCAAGGGTCGTGTGAGGTATCTTCGGGGAAATAAAACGCTGCAAAAGGGGAAATGTCAGCAAAAAAATAGACATTGAATATTTTGTTTACCCTTTATTATGTAGGTAGATACCTAGGTACTACAAATACAAAACATTTCAATGAATGTGTAAGTACGAAAATACAAAGAGAAAAAAATAAAGACAATTATTACTTAGTTAAAACTTAGGGATCTTTAAATTTTTCTTATTACTTCTTGAGAAGCGATATGTCAGTATTAATATTATTCTTCTGATTGAGAAGACAATTACGTTCAATAATTAGAGCTTCTAGCTTCTCTGTAAGCTCCTTTACTTTTGAATCTAATTCAATTTTCCCCCTGTAAAATAAAACGTAATATGAGATTCGGATTTTTTTTTTTGTTACACGTGACTTTAATGGTTATATTTAAAAAGATGATACAATTTTAAAAATAGGAGTAGGTATGAGCGAATTGAGAAAATTGAATATCAAATTGAATAATGATTTCGCATTTTCTTCCTTCATACCTACACTGTAATATCAGATCACTGTAAGTGTATGTAAGTATTTAATATGTTTCTTGTTGTAGAAAAATGTTCGCGATTGAATTTTTAATAACGTAGTTAGGCCCTAAATACGTTATTAACAATCACGAACATGACTAATAGGATAAATTGTTTTGAAATCAACACAATAATAAATGTTGTTTCACAATAACAAAGAGTATCAGGTATTCACAAGAAAAGCCTTATAAATAAGTGACCCTATTGGGGTTTCACTTTGCGTTTGACTGAAAGTGAAGCAAACACTATTTTTATTTTAAATACAGTTTAGGATAAATCAAATGATAATAAGCATAACAAAACATCACGTCTGTATTCCCCGAAGGGTTAGGCAGAGGTGTACCTATTAGTATACTCACATTTTGCCAGTTATGTTTAAGTCCTATGTAATAATAGGGTGCCAAATTTCATCAAACTCAGTTCAGTGGTTTAGTCGTGAAAGCGTAATTGACAGTCGGAGTAACTTTCGCATTCACAATATTAGCATGGGTTTAAGTAAGTCACTAATCACTTACATTATTGTGAGGAGATCTTCTGGTAACTCTGGTCGGAGCTGGTTCAATTGTGATTTTAGTTCATCGACCATGCTTTGACGCTTCTCCGATTCATCTTCCAGTTGTTTTATTGTAGTGTTGACATTTTCTGTCTCTTTTTTAATTTCCTCTTCATTCTGATCAAAGAGCAGAGGGTGTGGTCTTATTTTTTATAATGATGTATTAAATTATAAATTAAAATAACTTTAAATAAATTATTTTGCGTTTGCGCTTATTGTGCAATTAGAAGAGTATCATTTTTACGCGTTTTACTATATTAGGTCTTCAGTGGTAGAAAAATAATGTTTCATAAAAAATTAAGTGACATACGTAATATCCGCGTGTTTTTCTGAAACGATCCGCTATTTCTTGCAGCGCGTCCTCATATTGCCGTCTGTAACACACAACAAAACTGAAATACATCAATTAAATCATTTAGAATTAGAACACAGATCCTAACATATCTACTCTACCTAACGTTGACCCAATGCCGTAATACGTAGGTACCTAACATCCCTACATTCTGACTATTTTATATCAAAAGTTATTAGTTCGACCACGAGCACGAGCTCCTCCTTAAATACGAGGCTAATAATATGAATTAAATAAATAATCCAACGCCCTAAATCGACTGCAGAGGCAAAAATGTCGACCCACTTTATAAGGAGTTGCACAAAGGATGTGTTTTATGCCATCGGATATTGCAGTCGTGAGCAGACAACTGGCCAACAGACGACGGCGGGTAGGTTTTAAAATATTATAAATAGTCTTGTGATTGGTCTGTGATTGTTCTATACACACCAAAACCATAAAATGTTTATGGTTTAGAATAAAATTCAATCAGTTGTAGATGTCAATACAGTAACAGTACACCTCTAACAATACAAAAAATCATTCCTTTTCAGAGAAATCCGATATAATTTACGGTAACAATGAAAATCATGGCAGGTATTGTTTTAATGGAAAACCACTGAACCGTATTTGTACCAACATTCCACGAACTGAGACTTATTCTTATTTAAATTGAATGGTAACCTGAGAGCTAGACGAGAGTTACAAGACAACAAGAGTGTCAACATCGTAGAAAAACAACTAGGTACTTGCATTACCGTTTATTCCAAAGGTGTTTGCAGCAATTAACTAGCCAATACAGTTAGTTAGTTAGTTTTTCTACCAACCTATGAGCCTCAAAACACAATTCATCATTAAAAGGAAAACCAGACTGACCGACGTATCAGCGCGCCGCCGCCGAAAGTACTGAAACTAGAAACGTGAATTTTTGCACGCACTCGACTACTTTTAATGATGTAGGAGAGTACTAAGAAAGGTTTTTAGAAATTCGAGTCCGAAGGAGGTGAAAAAGGAGCAATTTATTTGTACGAAAAATTATATTTCTTAGCTCAACATGAAACAACATGAAATCTGAGTAAATAATAAAGTTTGACGTTTTTATTTTTTTGAACTATCCCTAATAGGTGGCCTATGGGGTGTTAAGTTTTTAGGGAAAGTAAGATATTACACGACCAAGTCGCGGGCAAAGTGCAAGGTGTTCCTATATGAACGCCAACCACAGACCACTTTGATACTTATAATGAGAGGTACAAAGTACAAACTAAGCCGCAGACGGAAACTAATTAAATCGATAAATGGTCAAAACTAGTTTAAACTTACATAAGGAGTTCTGTTTCCTGAGCTTCTTGGTTCATAGACTTAACAAGTTCGCGTTGAGTCTCCCTTGCCCTCTCCACGCTTTTATTTATATCATCGCTCTGACGCTTTAACTGCATACGTTTAGCAGTTAGCCGGACTGCAAGAAATGGAATATATATGATTTGTCTGAAGCCGACTCTTTTCGCGCATTTAATTTATGTACATCGCGGTTCTCACCGCTTGCGGGCTCTCGCGCCGCGACTGAAGACCCGGAAAAGCAACAGTTTCTAGTTTGTAAGAAACGTTCCTGGGACGGGAAAATGCCGCATGTTGGAGCATGAACTGCTTCATATAAAAGACTCATACAATCATGTTATTATGATAATAGTACGTACGTAAATGATGATAATTTTTATCTTTAGTTTGTGGTAAGTATGATCAATTCATATCCAATACCATAGATAAAAACTAAAGTTACATGTTGTATACGCTATGAAAATAAATGGGTACTTACATATGAGTGCAAAAAATAGTTGGAATTACTTACCATTTTCAAGTTTTAGACGTTCAATTTCTGTGTTCAATGAACGTGTGACTCTCAAAGCGGTCATCGTCTCCCGGTATTTCTGTTCATTCTCCGCATCCAATGCGGGCAACGCTGAGCGCTAAAGGGGTAAAAACTACTGATAAGTAATATTCAGACAGAAGTTTACACACCCACACACACTGTATTGAAATTTATGTCAAGCAGGTCAGGAAACAAAGCTCGAGCAAGTAATGCCTAAGTAACAACTAGTCTATTAGGACACTGCACACCGGCAGATAGCTAAACTTGAGTCGCAAATCAGGCGACAGCATCTTCAATGATCTAACCGCATTACGAATGATGTGAAATACCTACTGTTTAGAAAATAAGTAGGTACTTACTTCTTAATTACAATAAAATCTAAACAAACTATGGATAAATCCATTCTTTATTTGTTTGAAACCGTCATAAAAAAGGTAAACATTATTTAAATACACAGAAAAATAAATAGATGGAAAATGGCAGTATAGATCGATCGCCAATGCGCCATCTTCGCATTCTGACTAATTGACAGACTTTCTATAATAGTTTCCCGACCGAATATCTTTGAAGACTAGTCAAGTTCGTGAAAAATATTATTGTAGGACACCATTAAATAATGGTGTTTAGGTATTCCGTCTTACCTGCACGACCAACTCATTTTCGATTTCTTCCAAATTGGATTTTAGTAAACATATTTCAACTTGCTGTTCTTCTGGTCTAAACATTTTCGTTGCAAGGTATTAAGTTTATTTATTTAACTTACTTGCACTTGAATTTATAGTAAAGTGTAGATATTATTGAATTAACTTGCGAAAATGTTAATTAAACATTCAATTTGAATAGTGTTTTCGCGCCTAATGCATACATGCGGGAATTAGGGTTGCCAACATTTCTGCGGGTGACCATAGTATTTTCTATAATAAGCTGTAAAAAAAAAATACCCTTAAATAAAATAGTATTATATACTAGAAAAAACTATTAGTATACAAAACTAGTTAGTGTATAAAACTATTAGTATTAGTAGAAAATACGATTTTATTTTTAAGTGTAAAAAATAGACAAAGATTTATTTGTTAGATACTTATTTATTTTTATAAAACTATATAGTTTTGCGAGTAAGTCAATTGTTTGCTATTAGTTTCGGTGTCGCAAAATAAAGATTGATTCATCCAACTGAAACACAGCATTTTTACGTATTATGTATATTATAATAGTTTAGATACCTAGTACGCAGACCCGAAAAACAATACAATGCTTTATACAAAGTACGGTTGGCAACTCTAGCAGGGACCGAGGGAAGTGAATGTGAAGCGTATTTACCGTAACAAGTATCAGAAATAACAGATATTCAACGATACTAAGTAACAGTTATATTGTCATCGTAATTTAAAAAAAAGTATATCTGTTATTGCAATAACACGAGGCTTGAAGAATATATCAGTACTACTAACAATACGGCAAAATTATAAACCCACAGATTGTAACCGTGGCTGTCACTGTTCCTTTACAAAAAAAAACACTCACGGTTATCAGTATAACCCTTATTTTTAAAATGAAGGTAGGTACTCATTAAAGTCTTCGATTGGATACCAAACCCAATATTGATGGAGAGGGATAAGATGAACAAGTATAAATACTTAGCCTGCTTATAAATCATACCAGCCCCATTGATTATGCCTGGTTAATATTACCGAGCAACTATTTGATAACAGATATTATGATCTGTTATTTAATAACAGATATTTAGGTTGTTATTTTTGTGTAACAGTAGGTAGGTTACCTATTACAAGCCCAGTGGACGAATTTTTTTTTTTTTGTTCTTAATTCAAATATCTCACATTCTTTATTTGTTTATGGATTGGTGTTATAAAGTTGAAATCTTGCTAATGTAATACAATTGTACCTTTGTAGAAAAAAATAAAAAATAATAATTATTTAAATATTGGTACCTACCTAAACTAAATAAACTAGGTACAGTTTAGTAGGTACTCGGCGTTTAGTAAGATGTTTAATGGGGTTTAGAATTGCTTGGCTTTAACTCTGTCTTACTTTAACTCAACTCTGGCTTACTTTAACTCTGTCACTGCCTAAAACTGCAAAACATAATTATGTGGCAATCTATTTTGCAGTTATAGGCTGTGACAGAGTTAAAGTAAGGTCTACAAAGAGACGACCCCGCGCCGCGCACTAGTTCAGCGCAAAGGTGCCGATACGCGACAAGCCCTACGCTGTCGGCCAGTTCGCGGACAGTGTTGTGTTATTCAAACTTTCCAGCGCACTGCAACTACCGTCGCCGACCGCGGTGCCGTTCTATGGCTACGACCTGGCGAGTTGCGCCAGCGTCACACATCCCGCTTGCCCGCTAAATATAAAATATATAGCCATGACATGCAAAGAATTTACCTAAACTCATGGTCACGTAATGTCAAATAGTTGTTTGCTGCCGTTCTGTCTGTAGCGTATGCAGAGAGATGAACAGATGTCCTAAACCTTGATGGCATTCGCATCTTGCCGAGGTCCGTGGCACTGGCATTTAACAGCGGCATGTAGGTACGCATTATATAGCCTGGTAGCCAAACGTATTGTGATAACACGATATACTTAATAAATCGCGATAATGTCCGAGTGACTAATAAGAACAGCGCGCACTATTATCTATTACGGATAGTAGTAAAAATATGTTAATGTAAAATATAAGTACGGGTTTTGCTCACTGTAAGAGACGTATAGTTAGCCAAGTTGGCGGTAACGATGCCAGTTGATCAACTGTCGCGCGTTCGCATCCCGCGACTTTAAAGTCTTTTTGTATTATAAAGTCATTCTCTTTCCTCACAGATATTGAAGCATTATTCAACATTGTAATGCAACGTAAGCGCAGAAGGAATGAAAATGTTTGAATTAAATCGTTCGTCTGTGCTATGTGGATAGACTTTGCAAGATAAAAGAACAAATTTAGAAATTAAAAGCAAAGTTAGAAATATCACATAGTAAACGAGGATTCAGAAAACGGCATATTAAAACAGCAGTCTATTGAACGAAAAGGTGTAAAGTATATAATGAAATTTGATGACGAGCTCGAAAAAAATAAAATAAAATAGCAATCCTACAACTCGCATTCGGCATCATAATCACATTACATTAGCGTTTATAATAGTAGTAGTCGAGAGAACTTAAGAAAAGCAAAATTGACAAGAATTGTGTAAAATGAGTAACCTAACTGGACACATTTCCACACACCCGACCGTCGCGGCGACGTCCTGGTTGGCGGAGGACAAGTTAGTTGGCCGCAATATTGTAGTTGTCATAAACTACACTTCTACCAAGTTGTCACCAGCAAGGTAAACGGTAGACGCGGCGTAGTAGCGGTAGACGACAACTGTTGGAATACAGGACACAAACAACGCCTTGCGATTAATTCGTAGCAATATTTATATCTTGTGGATAATTATCTGGTCTTTGCTTTTTGATTTGACAGTCTTAGCGGCTAAACGCCGCCGATAACGGCCAGCAGCATGTTTGATGCTAACGTGACACGCGATGGGATTGACGCGTTTGGTGCACTTCTCAACTTGTACACCATGCTCAAATGGTGAACTTAGCAACTGGTGCACTTTTCATATGGTACACTTCTCAATTAGTGCAATTCGCATAAGGAACACTTTTTAAGATGAGATGGAAAAACACAAAGGCTGCACATTAAAAATGTTTTACGCTTACAAGATCGTGTGTTTTTCAGCCACTTTATTCACCCTCCTTCCTTGCTCCTTTTACTTCAGCAAACCATAGTAAAACGTTGCGCCCACATCAATTAAATATACCACATGTATTTACTTACCTAGCATGTCGGGCCTAAAAGCCCAAGTAAGTAAATTATCTTTAAGTAAGTAATCAATGAAATTAATGAAATCAATGTTGCCCTCTGAATTTAAATAAATTACAATGTTATGAGGATGTATACCTAATATACCTACCTATATTTTCTTTACCTATTGAATTTTTGAAACATTAACGTACAGTATTTTCTTATTGCTAAATATAATGCTGTTGCCATTTTCATAAATATTAATAATTATAAAGGTGCTCCCTCACTTGGAGCATTCGCTTGTAATGTAACGTTACAAAGTCGAGCATTACATTAGTGAGGCAGAATAACGAAGATTTCCATTAAAAACCGGGCATTACAGTGTGCAACTTAATGATACAATGTGTAATATTTTGATACAACTTGTAACATCAATGAGCACCACTTCTAATCGTGCGTTTTATTTTTTCATTATTTTTCATGAATTAATATTTAAGACAAATACAATAACACTGAGGGAAACTTTTTCTGCCTTAGTTTATTTGAAATGTGCCGCCGGCAGTTTAAAAACAAAGGGTCAAAAGGAATTTTCTTAAAGTTGAACAAAGGCGTTCTTGACTGTAATACTGTTTATGACGCGCTTTAGGTCGACTTGAGAACATGAAAAGAAAATAATTGCCGAACGTTTATGAAAATAATAAGAAGGTACTTGATACTGATACTGTAATAAATGGTTTGAAAGGAGTTCGAAAGCGTCACTGAGTCTATTTGGATAGGGCTTTGTAACTTCTTATTTGTTTGATTTATTACAAGGACTACATATTATAATTCTCGAATTGAATTGATTTGATTAAATCTTTTTAAAATTAAACAATTTTATCGTTTTATGTGCTGTGTATGTATTCGGTCAGTCAGACCGCCTTAAGCAATCTTAGTACTGGTGTTCCCCCTTTTAAGGGCGAATCCACCCATGAAATGAACGGGAGTTGCACACCTAAACCGCTTTTAATTCAAGAGCTGTCAGTTTCACTGATACTATTACATTAGTTATTTGTTATACAAGAGTGCAAAGTTGCTTTTTAACCGCGTGTTCAATTTTGATGACCGAGCTAGCGAAGTATTCTAAAATTGAATCACGAGCGCAGCGACTGATTCAAAATTAGAATCCTGAGCGTTAGCGAGGGAATCAAAAGAGCACGAGGTGAAAAATCTTTGCACTCGAGTGCAACACGTAACTTTTCATTCCACCTCAGCGAGGAAATGGCTAAATGCAAAAAAAAACGTTTACAATCACAAGATAGGTACACTTTTATTTCAGTTTAGGTATTAATTACTACATTATGACAGGTAAGTATTACAGAATAATCTTTAAATTATAACAAAATAATACTAAGGTATAATTAAGAAAATTTTAAAGTAACGTTGCTACAGTTATTTAAATTGAGTGTAATATTTTTGTTTGGTAATTTTAAAGTAACGTTGCTACAGTTATTTAAATTGAGTGTAATATTTTTGTAAAAAAAACACCAAGAAGGTTCCGAGTCTGAGTTTTTAACAAATTAAAAAAAAGTTGTATGATATATTTGGCACCATAGAGGTAGCAGTAAATAGGTTTAATGTTTTTGTTTAATTCACAAACTTAGTGCACACGATGTTCTAAATTTAATTTACTTTATCCTCTAGAGAATAAAAACGGCTTTTCCACTCAGATATTGAAGATTAAAAATACTCTTTCCGAGATGGTGGGATGAAAAATATACATATAATATTCCAGTACAATAGTACTAGAATATTAAAACTGATAGCTCTTGAACGTGGTTTCGATAACTGATTTTATGCGTTCAGTATGATTCGTAAAATTCGGCCATTAGTCGAAAAAAGTTGAAATGGAAAAAATCGTTATAGGTTTAATTTAAAAGTTGCCTGAAGCGCAGTATTGGAACGAAGTAACAAACTTAATTATCTGCTCGTTGGTACGTCAATCAACCCGGAGTGCTGCTATGGCAATAGTATACAAGCAATTATGGAAAATCATACCAATCCTAGAGAAATGAAATTCCCTGACTAACAAAATTATCTTCTCTAATTATCGTAAGTAATTTTCATTTGCGTTACTTTTATTATTTTCATTACTGAATAAGGACGTGGCCGAACTTGTGAAGCGTCAATTATGTTGTTGTAAGTGTTCGGGTTCATTTTATAAGTACTTAAAGTGCGATTGGTGCGACACGTGACGCATAATGATTACTGTTTGAATTTTTGTCTAAGCAACCTACACGTCACACACTCGGAGCATTGATAGGGACCTAACTAGGTACAGTATTAAAAATAGGAACGGCACAACCCATACCTACTTAGTTACCTACAATTTTTTTATCTGCTGTACCTGTCTAGGCCTTCTCTGTATGGGAAGAGGCCTTTGCCCAACAGATTTTTATTAATTATTTATATTCAATGTACCTTAGTTATTTACAATTTTTATTTTATAAGAGGTACATAGGCACATTTTAGTCAAAGGCACTTTTTTAGTTTTCGTCTACTCGTGTATTTAGACATGAACTATAAACTTGTGTACATATTTTTTACAAATAGGTAATAAGTAGGGGGAAGTCGACGGCACCTAGCGCCGGACACTCGTACTATCTCGACAAACGACAACGCGATTTATTCGAATATCAGTGAAAGTGGCGCGGGGAAACGTATCAATTAGGGCATGCAAAACCGGAAAGTCATCAAAACCGGTTTTGAACATCGTTTTTTTGGGACCAAAACCGAAAACCGGAGCTAGGTCCGGTTTTAGCAAAAAAAAACGAATGTAGTATAATTTAAAAAGAAACACCATTTTTTTTAAATACCGACTAAGTCTACAAATATAACAATTTCTTTTTAATCCAAACCATAATAATTGTACAGATAACAATGAACTTATAATAGTATAAAGATTAATTAACTGAGATCAAATCAACAACAAGTAAGTTTTTGGTATCTTTGGTACCTATTAGGTACCAAAGATAACAAAAACTTACTTTGACAATACATTTGATGCCTCAAAATTAATTATTTTTTGAGTGTTCGAAAAAAATGTTGAAAGAAATCAAAATGTTAATTGTTACTCAATAATAGGAAAACCGAAGCTGAGCTCCGGTTTTGTCTCTCAAAACCGGTTTTCAAAAATCGATAAATTTTGGCCGATTTCCGGTTTTGCGCAAAACCGGATAACCGGTTTTGCATGCCCTAGTATCAATACAGGATCATGCGACGCGTTTTGCCAGTGAGGCGCACAAGTGCGGTAAGAGGTGGATTGCTGTTTTTTTCGGGAAAGCGTTGCGTCACGTACATTTCAAGTGAGTATTACTGCTATGGTTTGTGTTTAATTGTTTTTGTTATTTGTTAATAAAGACAGTGTTTCATTATAATTCATAAATAGTACAAGTTTTTTTAATAACCTAAACAGTTTTAGTATGAAATAGGTTTTTTTTTAGACATCCCTGCCCTCTACCTCTGGACACGAAAGTGTCCTTTGCCACCGGACAGTTTATAAGTTGGCTTTTTACTTAGTATTTATACTTATATCATAATCATGATTTTTTGTTTCTGTACAGGATAGAATGAGGGAGATATTTGAACATGGAAGAGACAAAAAATAAAGGAAAATGGGATCAGCAAAGTTTAAAAACTGTGATGGACAATATTTTGTCCAAAGAAGTGTAGTGTGTCTAGAGGACCACGACAAGCACTGGATACAATACTCCAGGTTCCAAGAATGAGCCCATGAAGTATATGCAGACGTTCCGGAATGTGGAGATACTTATATTATGTGATAGATGCACAATGTTTTTAGGATGTCCGGCGATTGGGGTTTGAAGATTAAGCCGACCGGTACTAGGTGCTAATTTTAAAGACTTTTTTTTTTTACTATAACTTAATTAGCGTTCCTTTATTATGTTTACACAAAAGTTGTATTTTTGTTAATTGATTTCGATTTTATACTTTGTTAATTTAACTAATTCATTAAAAAAGACTTATTTCTCGAAGTAGTTTTAATTTTATTTTCGGAAAACCTTATGTGTCCGCCACTAGGGGACTTCCCCCTATTACCTTTTTATTCTTCTCAGATATTATGTCAATTTTCGAAGAAGTGAACATGCACTTACGCCGATAGATGTCTTACTAAAGGATACTAAGGATTTAAAGCTATTTGATTGGTTGAATCGAGTTTTAAGTAGAGTGAAAGTTTGTGTATCTTTCTGTAAACCGGACCTTAAAAATTCAATCGAATAAAATCAAAGTTTTGATTGCTCGTTATTAACTTTGCGAATTGCTTTAATTAAACTAAATCGCATTACGTGATTGTGATCAAAGTTATGACTAGACTTCTGGACGTGCCAGTTGTTTGAATTACAAAACCAGTAGCCTACTTACAATGCCAAGCCCTAACTAACTTTTGTACCTATTTAATACTTAGTAACTTTAGTACCTTTTGTAACTGATAAACTGAAAAAAGGTAAAAGTATTCGAACTAGCAAGGTACCTATGCGTACCTTCTTAACTGCTTAAGTCTCTACATATTCCTTTATCTATTCTAGTTTCAGTTATAGTAAAATGACGTAGGTCTGGCAACTCTAGTCAACGCTAGGTATTAACTTATCAGTCAAAATAATGTAGGTACCTCGAAAATTTACACTACAGTTTCAGATCTATACAAACAGTTCGTGAAATAAAAAGCAATATATTTTAAAATTACATTTATTTCTCTTTGTATCGTACATGAACATTAAACCATCTCTTCTTTGTCATTACAAAATTACTTAATTATATTTTAGCTAATATACGGTAGGTATACAGACTCGTAAGCATTTCATTTCGATATCAAACAATTAGATCATTTTAAATAAACACTGAATTAATATTATAAATGTTAGTTAATAACACTGTTTCATATTGTTCACTTATCTATAGGCATATCTAATGGTAATTATTATAATACAGAGTCGTATTGTGTACCTACCTAATCGTCTGTATAGTCGTTAGTTCTTCAAAACTACATAATGGATTTTATGTGGTTTAGCCATCTTAATAAGATAAATGATGGCAGAACATTTATAGAAACTATAGACTTTTATCGTTGTTTCAGTTTATGCGATGCTATTTTTAAGTCAGCTAAAATTAGATGAAAATTCATCTCTTTCACATATTTTGATCTTGTAAGTGTACAGTTTTTTAAGGAACTGCTGATTTGTTTTTAATAACCGACGAAACTTTCATCCACGATAAAAGGCCAACGTTACCATAAACTATGAAAAAATACTTGATTATTGCGTAGAAATCTTAATAATTTAAAATTTAATTTTATATAAACACAAATGGCGAAATTGTAGGTGGTGGGTGGGTGTTGTTATTAATTACTTTGTAGCAAATATTTTTTTTTTATGTGTGTAAGTAATGTTAGTATATCCTGCCATAAAATCTCAGGTGTTTTATTAACTATATCTATGTATAATCACGCCCAAAAAGTGTAACAAGTAGATGTGATATACTATTTCAGAATAGAACAACAGTTTAATATCTAAATCTAAATTGAGGTGTAATCTAAGGAGCGAGTGGTACGTACACACCGATAAATACTATTATACCTACATTCGGTTAAAACACTTATAACAGAATGCGTTGTTATATTACAATTACTACCCTCAATACGCACACCGGGACCAAAACCAGAAGCGCAATTCTACAAAGTTAAGGAACGATCGCAATCATTTCTCAGTTTCAATCTGTCCAAAATACCTTTTAAATAACTAAATTATTTGAAATCGATTGTCGTTGAGACGAGATTGCGACTAGATTTCTAACATTTTTAATTAGTAGAATTAGCCGTCAGGACTTGCATTACATAATGTTGGAGTCAGGTATATCACTATGAGTGCGACTGTTTAACAATTACACATTTCTATACACCTATCTACATACACACAAAAACTTCATTCATCCTGTAAATATTCTGGTTTTTGGGGTTGACAAGCGGACTGTCTAAAATGCTGCCTTCACTAATATATTTTTAAAGAAAAACGATTACGTATAAAATAATATTATTATGTTAATGAGATTACAGGCGTGGTGGGTAAAATAACAATCCATATATAGCTGTGAGGAGAGGTGCTGTGATAGGAGGCGGTGGCGCCGCGCAGTAGGCCCGCGGCTGTTGGTTACAGGCCGCGATATCCTGCGCAAGAACCCACGCCATGCGCCGAAGCAACGTGCTCGCCGCTATCGAACATGAGCGGCCCGCATTTGCCACGCATTGGATGAAGTCGTCTCGTGAGCTGCAAATAAAGCAAACAGTTTATTTTTTTTTTGACGAGAGTGTCACACATATGTAGATGGCTGATGGGTGGTGGTTATATGTATACCAATGTATATGGGCTTGGGCTAGGTGGTGCTGTCTAGCATACATGTACTAACCTGAAAGGACCTTTCTGAATGAAAGAACACTTGATATATTTCAAGTTTGTTCTTTGTCGTTTAGAGTCGTTTTAGAGTTGAATTCAAAACGTGTGAGCCTAAAATACTTTTGTGATAAAAATGACGGTTTAATAAAGTCTTGTCTCCTATAAAGGGCTTCCGTAAAGGCTTGCCTTAGTGTTGAGAGGTAGGTTGTCGGCTCTGATACGAAAAATCATATTTTATTATAACGATTAATATGACCCGTCCGAATCCCGCAAGCCTAACAACTGTTGTAACCTTAGATAACTCCTATCATTATTCTTATTTTCCGTACTAATTGCGTAGCGAAGGGCAAATGGCAGTCCGTCGGCGTTAATAACCGAGCCAACCCCATCTAGCTCGAGTAGGGTCAGCCCTAACATACATTGGAAAAGTTATGATGGTGTAAGTCTCTTCCGGTTTATTTTCATATTAAAGTTGCTTTCAGATTTACACACATATGGTACCATCGGTATAAAAACGTGAACGTATCGTAAAACGAAGTTGCCTGGATATGACAGCTTGGGAATAATAAATTACGGGAAGTAGACAAAAGATTTTAACTTTACTTGACAGCAAAGGAAACAAGGAAGTAATATTTTATTACACATACAAAATAATGGAAGTCACAAACGAAACATTAGTTGTATTTGACTGTGATTGTTTTGTGTAAGTACGTGTGATCGAGGACGAGAATAGAAATTGATAAAAACTTTCACGTTATCCTAAAGGTCGAAGGTTGAAGAAATAATAGTAACGTAGTGTAGCGCTTTTGAGGGTCAAACTTTAAGAATCAAAACGATATTACATGAGTTTTTAATGTACGACAGACAGTGTGACACAATCTTATACGAAACTAGACAATATCAAAACGGTATCGCCATTACTGTGACAGATTTCCATGTGCTATTAAAATCGCAACAACGTCTTGAACAGTAACAAATAGCGGAGAGAAATATTAATGTCTTTATTACAAGCTTTATCCTCTGACGAAATAAGATATTACACAATACGCAAGGACAGACATATAATTCTTTATGTACGAGTTTATTGTAGCGCTTTAATTGAGTGCACAGACAAAACCACTCAAGAATGATGTAACAAAATAATATTTATCTGTCATACTTAGTTTTATCTATTTGAAAGGAGAATGAAACAAACAAGAATATGCCGATGCTCAATTTGTTGGCAATCGTGCAATAAAAATATTGAATGTAATTACCAACACAGCTCGGCGTTCCTGTTGAAATACGTGAGCTGCTGCGCGCGTTCCGTGTTCTCTCGGACCGCGACCTGCAACTCATCGACGCAGCGGCTCCAGTCGGGGGACACACGGCCCCAACACGTAGGCTCCTTCAAAAATTCTGCAAGTGTAACAAATAATCAGAACGTTGAAAACGGTGCTAAGGCCTTTTTAACGATGAGCATAAAGAGTTGGAACTAAAAGAGCTATCACACAGATCCGAAAGTTGAATTACAGTTTCCTTTTTATTCTTGCTTAATTTGAATAAAATCCATATACTCAGTTTCATATACGCACATATTTCGTGAATAATAAGGCATGACCTCCATAACTGATGGCTTCCAAAACAAATGATCGATCAGTTTTCAATGCAATAGTAACTGGAAAGTTTTATTTATTTTCAACAATCGACTTTTCGACACCAGTCTAGCTGGATGATGGATCATGCAGGACGTGTAAACTTAGTTGAAACAAACATTCGCAGAATATCGATACAAATAAATGCGCACTCGATCCGTCCCAGTTTCGTTTCCGTCTATTAATGGAACACCTGCAGGCTGGCTGCCATTTTTTAAATTAAATTAAAGTGTTTCCAACAATATCAGTAATCCCTCTTGATTGTGGATTTTTGCTTTATCTTTTTTATTACACTTTAAGCCTACAGTGATGAGATCCTTGCTGGTTGGTTTATTTAGATATTTTTACTTATAAGATTTTCTGTTCTTCCTTTGGCCGTCTATTTCGTAGATATTTCTCATTTTAGAGCTGGCCGCATTAATTTATTCAATATAATATATGTATTCACACACCCACTAAGACATTCATCAACTGGGTGAAAACTTTATGGCCATAGTATAGGTAGCTAGATACTATATCCCCAAAGCACAAAAGATCAGGTACTTACCTCTTCTCAGAGCGGTGTCATTTGTGCACAAAAACCGCATAAGTGCGCGAGCGCCGCCGATCTGTTGCTGGAGCAGCTTTTGTCCGTCAGTGGGCAGGCATCGTTTGATCCACGCGTCCATACACACCATGCCCGTTTGGTATGCCCTAGGAAAATAATATTCAATAAGACATTATACAGGCAATTAACATCACTTCTTTATTTTTCAAATGTTTGTGTCAGAATTTATCAACTTGTTTACAGAGAAGTCTAGTTTAACTTTTTTCAATATGGAGATTGAGCTCAAAACCAGATCTCATTCGCGTCATCCGCAGACAAACAATACAAAAGGAGTTACCTCTTGATATGTATTTATATTTACGCGAAAACAATAAAGTAAGATCAACATTGAATACGTCAGAAACAACAAAAGAAAACACAAAATAACGAAACTTGGTCGTTTATTGCCATGAGAGGGTTAGATATAATTGGCCAACTTTTTAGTCACAATTCGCAACAGGGCAAATGATATTGTTTTGAAAGTTTTAACTAAGTGGCACATTCTCGTAAGTAGGAGCTTGAAAACTTTTGTTTCGAGCACGATAACGTGTTCAAGTTAGCATAAGTTTAATTATATTATCATCATTCTCAGCTCTGTGTGAAAATAGACTTTACAAATCGTATGAAGGTACTTTGAATGATTGCAAATCTATGTCCGTAGAAACACAAAAAAGGTCATTGAGATAACAGCTCTTTATTTATAGACAAAGGCATCATAATCGCAGTTCTTAAGTTCCAATTGAATACGAATGATTATTGTCAATTAGAGCGGTAAATAGTTCCGCGTAATCCCAAAGGAACAGAACATTAGACGGGCTAAAAGCTTTAAATTGCTGCCATTCAGAATGGAGAACTCGGCTAATAATGGATCCACCTCGCCACTTTTGAGTACCTTGTAGGAAGGTGAACCTTGTAGCTACAATTACTTAGATTCAACCTAGCATCGATCTTAAGTTTCCAGGATGAACAAGCGCTATTTTGAAACGAATTTGTCGTTGCAAAACAGTGCTTGTTAATCCCCTTACAAAAAATAAAACGAATTACTAATCACCATGTATAAGAGAGTATCTATAATTAGGTTCAGTTTTTGAAACCAATTAAGATCTAAAGAGCAAAGTTTACAACTTAAGTACGTATAAACATAACAAGTCATAGCTAGTTCGTTGATCCGTAATAGCCCTGCCTACGAGCACTTGAGGCGGATTAATTCAACCACCGAGGTCTTACGTCTAGGGACATAACATGACATCAGTTAGACAGGAGCACGTACGGGAACGGTGGAGATTGGCCCTGCCATGTTGTAGGGATGTCCGTGATCAAATGAATATTCGAATAATACGATTGTTCAAACTTATTGGACCGTCAAACTAGGGGTAGGTATAGTTTATTCCAATATCAGCATATTAATTGGACATTAACGTTTTGTTTGTTCATAAACGTTTAATCGATATTTTTATACCGACGGCAAACAGGAAACAGTTTGGGTTATTTCACGGTTGAAATGTTACAAAAACTCACAGCGCCGCCTGCTCATCTCACATTTCATTTCTTATTGTGTAAAGGGTTTCAGAGAATAAAGACTTTTTATTAAATTTGATGTGGGTTATGAACACCGTACGTAATACTAGATTACAACAGGACGTTTGCCGAAATTCAATCTGAAACCTTTTATTCAATTTCAAAGGCACGAAGATTTATGAAATCTTTTATTTCATGATTTAAATCATAAAGATTCAGTTCAATTTATCATGAAATAAAATACTTAAAATTCATGATATTGATAAGTAAGTACTTAAAATTGTAATGTAAATTCTTTAAATCAATAACTTGTGATTTACAAGTAGGCACATTCAACAATTGAAATAAAATAAGGCAAAACGCTATTTAATACTATTGTTATTGGGTAGGATCGGTAGTGAAATCCTTGACATTGTTCGTTCTGAGTATTTCTTATGTTAAAACTTTGCCTTTGTAAAAAAATAAAATGTAAGAGTAATGTTATTTTCTTGGCTTTATTTCTTTTGTTGAGTCTACATAGCCGGTTCTATTTTTAAAGGGCAATGGTTCACTCACTGGCAGTGCGCGTCCAGCTCATGTTTGTTCCTCGGCAAACCGACCGGAGTGCGCGGGATCAGATCCACACACATGTTTAGATCTCCAGCGTCGCAGTTCTCTGTCTCCCCAAGTTGTGCTCCACCGCCACCTACAACAACATACGACATGCTAAAGTAAAAAGATTAAGGGTGGCTTCATCAAAGTAGAAAGGGGCAGAGCGGAGAAAAAACTAACCAAAATGGGTCCTTGTGACTGTTGAGCGGGACAGAGCTGTTTAATTATTGGTATCCGTTGGTTATTTTTTCCTAAACTTCATTTCGCTTTGGTGGAGTGTCTCTCTAATACCCTTTATTGTAAACCCCAGAATTACAATTACGTTATCATATCAGACAAGACACCATGACATAAGCTTCTTCCAGTTACACAAAGTGGTCGTGCGTTGATTGAAACTAGCGGTTTGCGCAATCTTTGCATTTGGTCATCAGTTTAGGTTTTAGGTTTTAGGTACCTCATAGGAGCCGGGTCCATGCTGTGCCTTAATTATAATTAGTACATCAGTATACCTAAAGAAAACTATCTATCTACACAAAATGGCACAGCATAGGAAAGTGTGTGGAAATAATCAACAATCAACGTTCAACCGATTTCAAACACATTGTGTTCGTCCTCTCTATTTGTGCCTACAATTGCTCTATTGTGAGGACACCCATTGTTATCCTGACGTCATGTCAAACTGTATCATAAATAATACACAGTCGACAGACTTTGACATACTGCTGAGCTAACGATAAATTGCCCTGAAGCCGAAAATTCCGATTGCCTGTTTTTAGATTCGCTATAGATAATTCGCTATGAAAGGTACCTACTTAACTACTAGTAAAATATATATTTACATTTTTTATATAATTAGCCTCTTTACCAAAATACAAACAGAAAGAACTTAGGTACTTATTACATTGTTTTTACAAAAGCGTGTAGTTTCTATTAGATGTTCACAAACAACAGCGAGAAAACTGAATTTCATCAAAGTTTGATGAAATGTTGTAGTGCACTGCACCGAGTGTGGCTAATATTTTGAACTTTGCAGGGACCAAAATAACATGACGTGCGAATGTAAAACTCGTTTATACACTCGTTTATAGTCCAAGTTTATAATTACTTTTGTTTACCTAATTCAATACGAAACATTGCATAGGTACATTAAATGTATTGCATTTTTTCACTTTCAGGGTTTTTGTCATGTGAAATGAGCTCCAATATTTCGACCATGTTGTAAGCGCCACGATGGTCCGCGGACTGACTGAAGAATTCAGGTGGATGGTAATATGCAATCAAAGATATTCTGCTATCTATCAGTTCGATACTGCCGTCGTATTAGTATATAGATATTAAGATTATCGTTGATAACTGTCAAATTTTCAGTTAATATCATAATAACATGTAATTATTTTTTATTTATTGGCAAAATGAAAAAGATACAAGACAATCACAATGATTAAATAAAATTGTGTCGCTGGTTCGTGTTTATAAAATCGTTTTGTCAAAACAAGAAGAGGGTTAAGTCACGTTTTCACTTTTTCAAGGCACGAACATGTGACAATAAGACTAGGATGACCCGGGTTCTCACACCGACACGCCACAAAAGAAACCCGCGACACAAGTTTGGATGACTTCATTCAGAGAGTACGTCCTTTGGCTTCATTAGAGCAAAACAAAAGAGGTCAGAGTAATCCGTATTTTACAGAAGAGCAAAGTGATTGTCTACCGAACTCTTAGTTTAAAATTGCTTTAATTTTAAAAATCGTACGTCTTCCAATTTACCGCAATGAAGCTGCAGAACGAATAATCTTTGGTTATGAAACCATCCCTACCTTGTTACCTAGCTATATTTTATCCTGAACACTCTGTGAAAACTTGGATAAGTGCTACGAGTAAAACCGTCATCGTGACTAACAAATTTCCACCAGAAGGTATTTGAGAGCAAAACTAACAAAACATCATCGATTGTAACTAGCCCTCATCTGGCACTAATGATTCTGCGCAGCTTTAAATATCTGTTTCTAAATGATGCTTTCGACTAACGGCTGACGGTGACATGTTGCGATCCATTACATGTTCGGTCTATTTATTAACGGCCTGTAATTGCCTGAATACATGCCATAGCATTTTCGTATACTCGTATGTATAGCGACGGATAGGTCTATGCTTATGTAAGTAAGTGTAGTAAACATATTCTTGATGGTAATTAAGTTTCTATTTTCAAAATACTTAGGTATGTATTACCTACTATGTTAAATACTATTTACTATTAGGTACTACTATGTCAGAAGCAATAAGTGGAATATGTTGCTGTTTTTTTATTATAGGACTGTATTATATCTTTTTAAGCATATTTTCGTAAAAAAATGTCACAGTAAGTTGTAATAGTAGATGTATTAATTTTTATTGCGTACCCGATTCATTGTTGAACAATATATTTATTAAGTACCTAATGATTTAAAAGTAATGTATAATATGTGTAGAGTATTAGAAATAAATATTAAACAAACTTAACTGAAATTCAAATGGTTACGGCATACGTCATACATAGTTAAAACATTGAACGCACTCGTATTTGTTCAGTTAAGTGCTGCAGTGTGAATTAATTACAGAAGACAAAATGTTGACCTACTCTGAAAACAGAAAGAAAATCACCATATTCGTTCCCAGTTATTTAATGTATGATCAGTATCATTAGATGGACATCCATAGCTGGGCAAAGCTGTGCGGGTGATATAGTTAAATATAGGTAAATATTAAAAAATCAAAAGCGACTCTAAATGTAAATACGATATTTATAACCGGTAAAAGAACAAAATAATATAAGAATATTTTTTTTATGACGATTCTTTCTCCTCCGTCAAAACATAAATAAACAAAGGAAAACTTCTTTCTTCTTTTATCTTCAAGGAGTACTTCAAAGGAGTACGCAGTTGGCGTGAACATACACCATGGATCATCACCATCCACTACACTGATTGATCCTGCATCTCTCACATACCTACATCGAATTCCGGCGACCATAATTAAAATTTTAAATGCAGTTTTTTTACTCTAAATTAGACCTCGTGATTACTTTGATCATTTAATTCTTCTATAGATTAATCATTTTTCCTTAACAATCCATCACATTAAATATAGGTACTATATTATTCAAACTTAACCATAAAGCGTTAGTAGGGTGTGTTTTTCTCTATTGTAGATCTTGAAACCTAAGAACCAGAAGCATTTAATGAATATGAACTTCTCATGTAACCATTTAATTCACAAGTCAGACGAATGTAACTTAAAGATACGCCGATATGCTCGAGTATATGGCCCACGGGAATTTATGTTTAACACTCCCGTCTGAGCAGTTATATTAATCCGTTTTTATCAGCCGTTATACGAACGGCCTATGTATACGTAAAAACGAGCAAATGCGGATTTAACGTGCGTTCTGTGTATAATTTAGTACCGGCGCGGGCCGGGCAAAAACCTCGTATCGTTCTATGTACAAGCAAAACATCACATCCTGGAGGGTTAAGCTGTCACAATTAGTACGAATATGAGACTGGGAATCACATTTGTAACGCAATTTTTATTTTGTTTACCGACTTCAAAAGGAAGCGGCTCTGTCTTTTATTGTATTTTTTGAGTGTGTAACTACTTGTAAAGTAGGTATGTGTTGTGAAGGATCTTCACGCAGGATGCATTTTGAAGATATGTTCCTTACCTAAAGGTCCTAGGTTCTGGCTCTTTCTTTTTTTTTTTTGGTGTGGTAAGACTTCTTTGTCATCTTTCTGTCGGTCCGTCCGTCCGTCACTGCCTGTATCTTTTGAACCTTATTGCGGTCGCTATAACAACACATAATATAAACAAAATAAAGTTAAAAATAAAAGGTATTTTTGTATGTAGCGCTAAATTTTGCATTGTGCTACGAAACTGTTCGTATCCGAGTCCTAACTAGCACTTGGCCTTTTTTTCTATTTCAGGCAGTGTCAAAACGACTATAGTGTCTGACCATGCTCGTCAGATGTTCGACATTATTGGTTTATAATAGCCATAGTAAAATGGTATTTTTTTAAATAGTTTTATATTTATGTATCAAAAGTTATTCAAATGCTTTAGAAATAAAATTATCTTAGCATCTATTAAAAACAAGTAACAGATTGTTTTTGATAGGCTCCTAAGGATTAAAGCGTTTTATATCTTTTGAAATGCCATAATTTACGCCTACAATACGGTTTTATTTCCTATCCTTTTAAAAGGTTTCGTAAAGACCGTTTTAAGTCTATTGAATTTCTTCTTTTATTCTTTGATGAAAGTCGAGGGCTGATAAACGGCTGAGCAAGCGTTCTCAAAGAACAAGACGGATCTTTATTGGTTTACACAGCCGTAAGGGTGCAACGTGACATACGAACATACGCCCAGTACATGGTAACAACACTAATTTAATCCGTGTCGCTATTTTGAGAGCAAGGGCATAATAGGTAAAAATACAGAAGTTCTATGGACAATACTGGCAGAGAGCCTCCCAAGTTACAGTTGCAAAGGTGAAAACTAAAATAAAATTTTCACTATAACAAATTCTTCATCATGCGTGAACGCTACCTATAATTTAAGACTCTTCCAACTACACATATATAAGGATAGCAAAAAGTAAATTCAGGATTGAATTAACTTGTTAACTGTGCTTGTTAATTAGATCTACCAAAACAAGCCAGCAGCTAACAATCTATCAAGAATAACATCAATTACGTCAAACTAATTCAGTATGCCAAATGCATTAATAACAGTTCTATTTACTTACGTCTCTAAGTTATGCTAAGTGTTGAATATCCAAAATCATTAATTTCGGAAAAAAAATGAGAGAAATTTCGATGTGTTTTGTTTTGACAAAACCAACCCCAATTTGTGTGTGATCTTTAAAGAACAGTCTAATAAGGTACCTACTGTACGTCTGTTTTTCTCTTTACTGGCAACGTACCTTCTGCGGCAGTTTATTTGGAGGTGGGAAGTGGGTAGGATTAGCGTTAACTTTAAGCTTTCAACACCCCTGCGGCCGAGTCGTAGTCGAGGCACGAGTTTCACTTTGCCTCACTCACCAAACGTGTTATGGCTGTATACTTTAGGTAGGTTTACTTACATTGTGTCACATCAAAATATGTTTTATTTTTGTTTGTAACAAAATAACTTTACTTTCCATTTCTGCTTTAAAGGTTCAGCCCCACAGAAGCGTACGACTTGCGGGTGAGGTCGCGGTAGATTCTGCTGTACAACGACTACATGCGTGTAGATCCATAAAAATGCTGCTTCACTACTCCTGAAAGTTCTCCACTTTGGTATGGCTGGGCTTTTAGTATTTTAGGCTTTATGTCTAAACAGAAACAAAAGAATGTTAGTAGCTAGATCTACATTTCCAGTAAAATTTTCCTAACTGAATACACGTCGTTCTGGTTTTAGCCAGTGGTATTATCTGTGGAAATAAAAATAAACGACTCAATCGTTTTAACAATAACCATTTAGTGTGTTCAATAAATTACATGAAAACTCACGGACAGAGGTTATTTGCCAAGTATAAACAAGCTTACCCAAAGTTGAATCTGTTTGAATATACTTTCACGGCTTTTATCCCTTAAAGAAGATGTGGTGTAAACCCTTAGCTTATCCTCTACTGATCCACCTTTGAGACACATCGCCTGAGGATAAAGCTGAAAATTGGTACATGCGATTTTCCGTTTCCCGAATGTTTTTACGGGAAATCGTAAACAGAATAGAATACAAAATTTACGTATGTTTTTATTTTCAATCACGTGTTTTATTATTTCGTCAAAAATAAAGGGAATATGTAAGATTACCATTTTAATCTAAGGTATCAAAGAAACTGAGAATACATACGTTGCCGTTCCGATTTCTTGTGTTTCCGAAGCTTTGCAAAGGAATAAATTGGTTGCACGATCACCGTACTACGTAGGCGGCGGGTATAATAAGTAACCTATGGTATTTTATACCCAGTGCACATGCGGTAGGGTTTTGTCTCATTTTATAACTTGACGGAATAAAATTCGGCCGTTTTGGCGACTGTGTTGTAGACTCTATACAGCGTGGGGCATAAAGAGACGTCAAAAAATATATATTGGACGCCTGTATCTTGAATTTCCGAAACAAAAAGTTCGCTACAATTTGTTCCAGATTTTCAGACAATCGCTGAACATATAAATGGGATTTGAAACTTAATTTAAAGCTTTTTTTCCTTTTGGTTTTAGCCACTATAGGTGTGGCTACACAGATGTTTGTTTTACAGATCGTAGACCATAGTGTAAACACAAAATTATTATTTTTTAATTCGTCCAAAAACGAAAATATATAAAATGGAGCTAGGTGAAAATTTTCCTAAAATTAGGATAAAAATCATTAGATCCTTCATTTTAATAAATCTTAACAATTTATGGGGGTATTTTGGAGAGCTCACGAAGAGAGATTTCCAAAATTTTCTGTTGGATGTCGTTTTATAGGCCCCGCTTTATATGGAAAAACTACACCCGGTGTGAAATATTTTTACCTAGTATTGTCATATGTATGTAGGTAAAAGGTTTCGTAGCCTTTACGACGAAAATCGTTAAAGTTATCGTATCTGCGGCGTAACACCTTTCTTGCATTTTTTACATAGCGTGCAATTTTCTTGATCTTACTTTGTTTCATTTACCAACATTTTCTTCTCAAAGGTTGTAAAAAAGTCGAAAAGGATCTTTATATTATTGCTGGCTTGCCGTAAGTATCGATAGAAATAGCGATTATCGTTGCCAGGTATCACCGAAAGCACTTCGGCATCTACATTAAGACGTGTAGTCGCACAACCAAGGAAGAATGTTGGAAGTGAAAAGGAACAGCCGTGACCGAAATAACCACCCATTGACATTAATCGTACCCAACGATCTACAGCGTTCGTAGCAGACGTAAATCTGCTACGCTTTCGTAGCATTCGTAGCATATGATACGCAAGCTGACAACCCCCAAACTTAATTTTCTATTGGACATATAATGGATCTTTGTCTCCCGAATGAATAAACTAATTATGAATCATTATTTATTTATAATACCTATATTCATTCATCTTCATCATCATCATCATTATCATCATATCAGCCGTAGGACGTCCACTGCTGAACATAGGCCTCCCCTACTGATTTCCAATAAGACCGGATGGAAGCGGCCTGCATCCAGCGCGATTCATTCATCTTACTGTAAATAAATCTGATGTTGAAAGTAATAGTGGGTAAAAAGGTCATAAATGTTAGTTGTGGATCAAGTCCTACGGCTTATACAGGGTGTCCGGTTTTCAATGGATTATCTTGAAATGGATCAAGGTAGAACTAATGACTAATCTGGAAAAAAATACAAATAAAAAAAAAACCAAGTAGTACCAAAGATATGATTCATTTAATAAGATTCGTTGTTTTTTGTGACCTTTTTTTACATTCTTGTACACCACGACCACGAATTAATGAATTCTGTCGGTTTTTTATTGTTAACGTAATTTACGTTAACTAAGCTGATAGATAAGTAATCAAAAATAGGACTGCTATCAAACGATTTTGAAAAAAAACAACTTAAAGTATGTTCTTTTGGAAAAAATTGTGAAAAAAAATCTATTTGAAAAAGTTTAAGCGTCCGTAGCTAAAAAAAGATGTATCGAAACACAAGTGGCCAATAATTTTATAAGATTATGTGTTTATAGCCGATTTCAAAATAGTATGATTCAGTTTTGTACCTAATATAAATAGTGAATTATTGCTATTCAATTTCAAAAGGAGCGAAATTTGGGTAAAGAACAAAGTTTGAGATATTAGAATATTTATTTACATTAAATGTATCTGGTCATTGGGGTTTAATAAAAAACAGCATTTGATATTAATGACACTGTTTTTGACTGCTAATCATGAGGTTTTGGGTTCGATTGCCAGGTCGAGCAGTGTTATTGGGTAAAGTGTTATAACTGGTGAAATGTGGCTACCTCTGCCCTTCGGGGATTACAGGCGTGATGTTAAGACTGTATTCGTTGTAAATTACATTCGTTGTAAATTGTCTGCCACCCACTCTGATTCAGACCCTACATTTTAGAATAAATGCTCTCCTAAGTAGTCGTATATCATGTCGATCGCTTATTTTTGATGTGGTTGACCGGACACGGCTACCTAAGTCTTCAAGGATCGATTTCGCGTAATAATTTTCCTTAAGACAGCCCAAATAAAAAAAAAACACGGTCACACCATATTTTCATCATATCACATCCCACAAGTCGTATTACAGGTTAACCAAGCTTTCCTATTAATTACTAACGTCTACAAGTCTTTTTATTTAAACCCTGATGGTCAGGTTTATCTAATGTTCAAATTTGTTACAATTTTGCAAACTTTGTTGTTTAACCAAATTCCGCTCCTTTTGAAAACGAATAGCAATAATTCACTATTTACATTAGGTACAAAACTGAATCATACCATTTTGAAATCGGCTATAAACACATAAGTTTTTAAAATTATTGGCCACTTGTGTTTCGATACATTTTTTTTAAACTACGGACGCTTAAACTTTTTCAAATAGATTTTTTTTCACAATTTTTTCCAAAAGAACATACTTTAAGTTGTTTTTTTTCAAAACCGTGTAATAGCAGTCCTACTTTTGATTACTTATCTATCAGCATAGTTAACGTAAATTACGTTAACAATAAAAAACCGACGGAATTCATTAATTCGTGGTCGTGGTGTACAAGAATGTAAAATAAGGTAACAAAAAACAATGAATATTATTAAATTAATCATATCTTTGGTCCTACTTGTTTTTATTGTTTAATGTATTTTTTTTCTGAATCGCCATTAGTTCTACTATCACCCATTTCAAGATAATCCATTCTTTACCGGACACCCGATATATAATGTTATATAACTTGCTATGTTTTACGACACTAGTTAGCCATTATCTGCCTCAAGTGATTATGGGACGTCATAAATTATTCATCATAAAAATAACTAAGAAAAACTTTACTGCGTTGTAAAGTCTTCAGACAAAAATATTACTCATCGTCTCGGATTCAAATTAAAATAGAGATGATTTGTTATTGCATGACTATTATGGATAGATTGATTTGAATTCTGGCTGCTGAGATTAGGTGTAATGTTATTATAGTATGAAGTCTGGTATCTGAAGTTGAATACTTCGAGGTTGAAAACTGTGTATCCCTATTCCCCCAATTAATTGGAAAAATAACTAATAGCAGTCACGCGCAAGCAAGGGCTATCAACTGCAAACAACAGTCGAAATATGAATTTAAGAAGAAAATACAAATCAGTTGCTCTACTAGATGTCAAATACTTAGTTGTAACATAACCCGTTGCATTTTGATTCATAATCTTATTAAGTACTTACTTAATATTATGATTGAAACGGCAATTCAAACGACAAGCTCTTACCTATTCGGCAAATAAATGAAAACATTTGGCGATTGAAAAATGGTACTCTGTATCCTTACTAAACAAATAACGATCAATTTTGCAAGATAAATGGTCTTAATCCTTACCATTTCCCAATAATAAGCCTGATTGGCTTCAAATAAATAACCTACAATAACCATTTTATTACCAATAATCGTAACAATTTGGAGCTTGAAATTGTATGAAAAGGTATATAAAAATATAGTAAGTATAGAAAGGCGGAATGTAATTGTTTCGTTATCTGGAACGACCCCTACTTATAAATGCTTCTTAAAATTGAGACATTCATACACGTGCTAATAAATATTTAAATGTATGTGAGGTTTATTGGTATACTTTTTGTTTAAATTTATTTTAAAATCAAAGAATCGGTTTGTTTTGTACGGTTTAAAAGTACACATTCAGCTGCAAACAGCTGAAATCATAGCGTAAACAATCCAGCAGGATAATCCTATTTCCTGTTGTTCACGTTTTAGAAACAAAATGTTATTATACTCTCGTGAAAAATGAACTTTAAAATAGCTTTGTGATTTAGTAGCAAGCCTGAAACGGATGTCATAGCTCGGGCAGACAACTCTTTTAAACTTTGTCTGATATAAACCCATATTCCTCCCGAAAAGTTACCAGCTTTGTTAACATAATTGTTTATTAAGCCCTTTAAAATTGTAAGTAAATTAAATGATCTGCCATTCAACGTGGCAATGCTGTCAGCCTTTGGGCTTGTTACACGTTGACAGTGATTTGGTAGATAGGTGATTGTTGTAAAAGTATATTTGGAGTCTTATAATTAAACCTGACAACGAAGTTAATAAGACCCTGACGTGTGGTTACTTAGTTATACGAAATACTTACGTAATCTACACGCCCTTTAGCGGGGCCCTCACTGTACCCGACATTTTTTTTTGTATTTGGTTATTTTGATAGCCCTTTCATGTTTAATTATAATTATTTAAAGGATATTAAATGATTTTAAGCCAAAATAAATACGAAGACCTTAACATTATAAATAAGCCTTAACTGTCAACGTATAATCTCATAAAAGGGACCGATTTTCGGGTAACTGGCAAATAAAAATATAAATGTGTATTATGGGATATGGGACGATCTCTATAAATCCTAAAACCATAACATAAAATGAAACGCGATTTCTGGGTGACGGCCGAAACAATAAACGTTATAAAGGTTGAATCTTTTGTGTTTTCCTTTACTTTGATGTTTCATTTAATTTTCCATTAAAAATAACCTGAACAAGTGAGGCTTGCATATTGCAGTGGTTCCACAAAGTCGTTAATGCTTTGTATGAACTGTAATTGTATCCGTTTACTGTGAAAAAATATTTAAATAAAACCAGGCTTGTTTGGCTTATTTGTGCTTTTCTCTACAATTGCAAAATGTCGCTTTGAAAATATGATTCTTTCCGTTGAACAACATCGCTTTTGTTTATAACCGTTATTGCGGACACATAATATCACTTTTCACATATATTTTCCATAAGAATGAAGCTGTAAGGAAGTCTATTGTTAGGCAAGTGAGTTTCCCAGGCGAATACTTTATTCAGATTGCGATCTGAATTTTAAATTAAACTGATGTCGGCTGTAACTTGCATTCGTTGCAAGACCTGTAAATTGGATATAATAATTAATAGTTTTAAAAGGCTAACTATAGGTACCTATTATAGATAACTCGTAAAATACGATGCTGAGTTTAGATATTTATTTAATCTATATCAATTATATAAAGAGTAAAGATAGCAGGCTACTGCCTCCCTTACGTCTGTATGTATGAATGTATATTTAACCAAAAATATGACTGTAAAATAAGCAAATTTAAAATGGATAAAATACCTCCAAAAGCCATTATAAGTCAGTAGGTAACTGATATGAGAAACAGCCATGCATTTAAATCAAAGCTAAGCGTGTAGCTCACAACGAGAATACGTCGGTATACCAACGTTATGAGTAGGTAATTACTTGACATTCTCATCAGGGTCTAGATGAAAATTAAATAGACAGAGAACCTTGTTAAAATTAACAAAATATCGGAAGGCAACGCTAGAGCACAAGAGCTAATTACTTTTAGACAACTTCACCCATTTTATCCGGACTACATAAACTCCTTATGAAAAAACTTATTCAATGAGACTTGACTGTCGTCGACCAACCAAGTAACTTGCCTTTTGCCTATATGAATATTTATATCACTTTATCTACATATCATTTTGAAGTTTTGCTCTTGAACGTTAGAGAACTTATGAATTATTTATAAAACACTTTCTTTACCTCTTTCATATGCTCTTTGCTCCGGTTTTATATAACATTTGAACTACGTAAGTATTCATAATTACTCAAGTTTATTTTATGTCTTGTTTGTTTGTAAGTTGAAAATGGATCTAGATTGAATTTTTCGTTTTCTTTTTCACTTCGTTACAAAATGTTAATAAGTTAGTTAATAATAGTTTTTAATAAGGAAGAATTCGCGAACTTTGTTAGTCTCATGGTGAATTTAATTGAAATAATAACTAACACCACAAATCTAAACTTATTGTTCGAAATATTAAGTAGATAGGTAAATAAATAAATGGATAGAGTCATTACACAGCATTGTAATTGTCAAATTACAGAGCATACAGACTAATCATACAGATTTAGTTCAACGTGTTGCGATAATTAGATAATTAATTGGTCTATTCTTCAAAATCAATGTGAGTAATAGGTACATGAAACTCGCGCGGTGCATGCAAATGTAATTTGCCACGATGTGTAGTTTACGTGGCAACGTGGTAATAAGGTGACATAAATGGCTCACGAGACGAACACACAGGTACTGATGACATATTGTATCTCATTATGTACTTGTACCGAATATGTTAATATATTTATACCTCCACATATGTTTATATAGTACGGTATTTATATATAAATATCTTGTACACAATATACAACTCTATATGTGATGTTTTTATTTCATTAAAAATTATTACATAAAAACTGGTTGAGATTATCGTTGCTCTGTATTGCGCTGACCCTTGCTTAGGACTGAAAAATAGGGGCTTCAAAATTTTGGTTATTGTTTCAGGTAATCATGTTTCATTATGAGCTCATCATATTTTTAATTTGCATGAAATAGATTTATTATTTCTATGATAAACTCAAATTAAACTTATTCATCCAAGGCGATAGATAGCAATTAGTCACACAGAGTAGATATTAATTATTCCATCACTAATAAACACTGCCAATTGGTGATCTCATACAGGATGTATCTATGTAATTGTCCATACCATGTAATATTAATAAATAAGATAACATTAAAAAAAAACATTTGTTGTTACTATCATCATTCTCAGAACAATGATAATAACGACATGGCTAAAAAGTTTACTAAGTACTGACTTTTAGCCATATCTATTATCATCTTCAGAGACAACTCATCCATCATTTTTTGGTCTGCCCCTACCTCTACATGCATACTTAAAACATTTCGAACATCCTTACCTACTTTTTCGCAACATCTTATAAAACAACAACATATACAAAAACAATGAACTGTGATTATAACCGGCTTCCACACAACCTCTAAGTCGCTGTTGAAGAAATATGGTGTATATAAATCAGTCCTTCTGGATCTGTATAAGTTAGATTAAGGTCATGTAGGAATGGAAAATATATAAAGGCGATGCCTCACTAGGAGCATTCACCTGTAATGTTCAGATTCGAGCTCAAAATCGAATCTTGGATTTTTACATTACTGAAGCATGCAAGTCTGCAAGTGACGTAGTATTATTACATGATGCTGCAAATCTAATCTGTAAATGCACGTCAGTAACTGAGGCAGTATTGTAACGAAATATTATATTAAAATGTTGCAGATCTTAGAATGTTGCAGTACAGGCTATTAATGCTCCAATTGCTGTGGAGATACTATTGCCGGACTGTTAAAGGTATTTTTTTAACGCTGTGTGATTTTACCGATGATATTGTTATCAATACAGCGTTTATAACCTGTGTGTATACACTGGCAAATGGGCTGTGATACGGCTAAGTATCCGCTGTAGATATCATACTTGTGAACATTCTGTTCGCTTGCCCTAAAAGCTCCCTTGTTTAAACTTCTGACGCCGCCGTTCGGTCTGTTTCCGATGTGATTTGGGACATCATTATTTCTGTAACTAGTTTTGATATGTGACGTTGTTTGTTTAAAAATAAATTTACCTATAATAATAGTTTGTTTAATAATTTACTGGAACTTAAAATAAGCCAAAAGTACCTGAAAATAATAGGCCATTAGGAGTACCTAATGGCCTATAATTTTCACGAAATTAGGTAAGGAAAAATAATAATAAGAAGATATCCCCAGACTTCATTTACTTAATACCAGTTTATAATGACTACTTAAATTAACGGTAAGATCATAACTGCCGCAGAAGGACACTACTGCTTATTTTTATGACTTAGGTACCTAGTTTGTTAGAAACACGTCGTCAAGTATCAGTTTTGCTCGCAAATTGCTAATTCGAATCGGTCCTTCTGCATAGTGCATAGTTTTAGACGAAATGCGGAGTCTTTCCATTGAATTAAAAAGTTTTTGTAAGTATATTCATGATTCTTCACACACATCTTCGTTTAAACATTACTAAAATAGTCTCGTCAAAAACGGAATAGTACTAGAACTGATTGAAAGATTGTCCATCATTGTCACGGAGTGTATATTGTACTACATCCTTGAGATTACGCAATCAATATCCTGTCGTACTAGAAAATAGAGTCCCAAGCAATATGAATGTACTATTAAGCATCTGTTTTGCTATTTCAAGTGTATAAAATAATAATACCAGGCTGTTATAGTTCTACTGCAGGGCAAAGGCATGTTCTCATAAAGAGATGAACGACTATTGATCATCACGCTCCAATTAAATACGTCTGTTTATTTTTTCGTATAATGTCTCTTCAGATACAACAAAGGTGTGAGCGTGGATTGCATTTGCATCGCTTAATTACCTCGTGTTCGCGAGAATTCTAATAAAAAAAAAGAGATATTTACTTGTACAACATTTTCTATAATTCTAGCACTATTCTGCGTAACTATTCTATTCAAACATCAGGTTTTGTTGTTTTTAGTACCTATACCTACCTATTTACTCAATAAAGAAGCGAGCTAACCAATAAAGATCTATCTACCAAGTACCTCCGTACTGTATTCTACGTATGTCTTTTCCCCCTGAGATTATCGGCACACACTATAAAAAGGCATTTCTCGTAAGTCGTCAAAGAGATATGCATTCAGAGGTAGTCACTTCATGCATATAGGTAGGTAGGTAGTCGAGATCTAAGGATATAATTTTCATTTCTTAGTTTTTTTTCTAAGAAATGAACTGTAAGGTTTCTTAACTCTGTAGGTCTTATTCGTATGTAAAAGTATTTTACTTATTCGTTATTTTAGGTTGTTGAGATTGGTTTTTTTTCTCAACTCTTATGATAGACTCATCAGTATTATGACAATAAATAACACAAGAAAGTGGGACAATAAATAACGTTTCTTGATAAGTGCCACCGCTAGGTATCCATAATCAAGTCATCAGTAATCGCTCGATTATGAATATTTTTACTCGATACCTCATCCGTTTTCGTCTCACGTACTTAAGGCCCGCTTCTTTTTTTATCGTACGATTTTTCTGATAAATTCCCTTAAGCTATTCGTTTGAGTTATTTCTAACAATAATTATTTGTATTGAATTTTGATAGCGGGTATCGACAAACGCTTCGGGGTCTTGGGATTTTGGGAAACCGCGAACATTCACACCCAAATTCACTCGCTCATGCGTACATTGTAATTGCTTGGAAATAATCGAAATGTATCGATAAATCCACATAACAAAGGATATTTGTTCCTCATATTCGTTTATATAGCAGCTTTTGTTCAAAGGTCTCCATTACATTAAACCTTTGCTTATTTAATAATGACTTTATCTATAATTAAAAAGCTGAAAAATCAACTTAGACAATATAAACAATCGAAAAGAAAAAAAAGTGAAGTGAACTGTTATAAAATGTCGATATCGATTGTCACTCATGACCCAGCTCGTCTCATTTTTCGATTCCTCGCTTCATTGGCGAATGCCGTAGGATAGCCTTTCTGATCCAAAACATTACCTCCGAAGGTACTTATGGAATCTAAATAAGGACAAACATTACGTGTGGGTAGTTGTTGTTAGACCTTGTTTTCAGAGATGTAGGTAGCAATATACCTACTCAATGTGTACGTACTTAACCAAAATAGTATAAGAACACTCTTATTTTTAAATAAGCGTTGCTATTATAATATTATAAAAGGTAAGGAAAATTTTAAGAAAAACCGAGTTCCTTTGGGTTCCTTTTGTTCTAAAATTAAAAAGCAAATTCTTATTATAGAGTATCGATGGAAACGGGTAATATATTGGAAAATAGTTTTTACTTTGATCACTTGAATTTTTATATACTTACGTTTGGTTTTATTAAAAACATAACCTAGAAATTTCACCTTGTAGGTATTATTTGCAATGTCTTTCATAAACGATGTCATAAAGATTGAACCATCCTTTTTTAAACCTTTTTAACGTTATCGCTTTCGCTATGTATGTCGAATAGCTTCACCCCTGCCTACCGCTAAGCGTCCCAATATTTCCTGTTGCCATGTTACCTTTCTGAGAACAGACAGTTTTTAATCGGAACCTTCCATTTTCCAAGTTCCTGGAGTAATTCCAGCGGGTTACACAAAGATTTAAAACACAATTAGGTGATTAGGCACTTTGGCTCCTTAACAACAGCTGTTAGTAACATATCTGAACACTCCAATTAATTACGTTAATCGATTATGTATGAAAATGGTTCATAAAATCAGTATGGTGCCACACACAGTCATAAAGTTGCTGGAAGTACGAACAAACTTAATGACCGACGCCTTTATTAGTTTTATTGTTGCAAGCCGACGATAAAACTAACAGGATTGTGTTAAATAGATCTGTAGGTATATCTCGCGGCTTTGGTCTGATTTGTAATAGGGTTAGAATTACTCATTTATACCTAATAGTATTAATTACTAATTCTACAGTAAGTAAAACAACCATACTGTTAGCAAAAAAGAAATGACGTATCTATATTCAAGTAAAAATGTGACGTATTTTTTCGGTAGGGCAATTGCAAACTTTTTTGTTTAACTGTGTAGATTTTAGAAAATGTTATATTTTATTCATCATACAAATTTTCTCTTACAAATTGATCCTCTTTTGTAATAGATATTCAATTTTTTTTTGTTGATCCCCTTTGTGTAGTGATCCAGGTTTTAGAGAAAGCCGAATATTGTTTGTCATGTTGGTAACTTTGTATTGATAACACGAGGTTACTGTACCGAAGCCTGAGTGGTCCGGACTACTTCGTACTTACTGGAAACTTACACTAAAGTATCTAAATTGTGGGTAAGTGCTCGCTAGACTTTACTAAACTATTTGTTTAGGAACACGTGATTAATAACAAAGCTATACTACAATGGGTTGAAAGTTTTATTATTTTACATCGTCAATGATACTATTCTACTGCTGTATATGCTGTATTGCTTATCTAGTCATGGGGTCTATAACACGAAATATTCTTTCATAAAACATATACTTAAAATACATTGTGGTTACCGACCTCATTATTTTAAAGTGCCAAAAGGCCAACATATTTTCTTTGTAGAAAACACTGCGAAAATATAATCCCACTTGACATCAACAACATTCAAGCAGCGAAAACTTGAAGAAAATAACAAAAATGAACTGTCAAGTTTTCTTCTTCGCAACTCGACAATGAAAACAAATAACACGCCGATGGAGCGCGAATTCCAAGGTGGCTGACAAATGCAAATTTATGGAGATTGCCTGCCCTGCCTTTTATTTTCAGGTGTACAGAATTCATGACTAAAATTCTAATTTTTATCCAAATTAACGGTGTCATGTTGAATTGACGACTGATTTGATGCTGGGCGACGGGAGATGATGTTATTTCGCATCTGCCATAGATTTGCAAGTACTACTATTTAACGTCTAGATATGTAGGTGTCCAGGCTAAGTGAACGTTGACACTACACTAGGTAGTGTCCGATTGTTTTAATTAATATTGACTTAATTCTAACTTTTTTAATAAGGGTAGCAGATTGATAGGTACTTATTTTCCTACTGGCTAGGCACCTCCAAAGAGTTAGTATTAATTTATTTTTAATTAAAATAATATTATGAGGCAATCTCTTCATTTGAATATAGAAGAGAAACGATAGTGAGCTCCGATGGCTCAAGCCACGTCTTGTTTAATGAAAAAGTTATAATTATTTCAATATTATTAATATTGAAATGTGTTTAATATCTGCGTATATAAATTTATGTAGATTTAGGATCCTTGGACCTTATGTTAGTTATACCTATGAAATAAAAAACACTATTTTGTCTGACTCCGACAAAATTATTAATTCAAATGATTAAATTTGTTTAATGATCGTGTTTATTTTAATAAAATGTTTGCTGAATTTCAATGGATGTGTCTACATAAAGTAATAAATTAGTTAATTAAAATTATATCTCCTTGAATAAACTCAAATAACTTAATTAATCTTAAATATAATAACATTAATCACAATTTCAAAATGTATGCATTTTGAAATTGTGATTAATGTTGAAACAGAAACAAATGGTGATAAACTGGGTAAGGATTATCGTCCGCGATCCGTGTTGAAAATCAACAATGACGATCCAGATGTACATAATATGGAACTAGGTATACGTCCACGACCGAGATTTATTACGTTGAGCTGCAATCGCAATCGCGAAATGAATCGCGCGTGAGCAAATTGTCAATCCAGCATTCAATAAAACAGCATCTTAAACAACACCTACGCAAAATAAATCAGAATTGAAAGGAGAAGGAAGCCACTTTCGGAACAACACGTCTCTCTCAATGGGTAACGTCCAGAAATCAACATTGGCACGTTGAATAGCATTTACTTTCAAGTAATTGAACTACAAAGCAGTGTTAATTGGCTTATTGTAAAGACGTTAAGTGCCGTGTTGACGTTATGAAAGGAGAGGTGAATGTCGGTTTGACAAGGGTTTATTTAATATCCGTAGTCGTACATTATTACCTACATAGGTGTTCAGAAAATAGTTTAATCCCTAAAACTATTTTCAGTGTTGATTGAATACCGAAACTAAAAGAGATTTGTTTTAAATACTTGTGTGTAGACGTACAAAATACGTTAATATGTAAATTGTAAAGTAGTGTAACTAGATCAATATGGACAATAATGTTTTAAGTTTTTTATTTTTATTTTAATATTTAAAAAAACTCACCCGCAATAAACAACGCACTTAATAATAGAACAATCATTTCTAATAAAAAAAACTTTAACTTTCAGCAAATTACAACTTTAAAAAACTTAAACTAAGCAATTGATTCTGCACAAATATTTTTATTATTGTAAAAAAAATATTTATTTCTGTTTCTAAAGTTAAAGAGAACTTCAATGACTTCCGACAATCAGATACGTGTTTATGAATTAGGACCGCGTACGTTCCCAACGGGATCTCGCGCCAAACTGAACGCAGAACGGGACTCTGGTCCTCGGTAGTAAGAGGAATCCTTTACACAGTTGCTAACATCCACGGGTCATAGGGGCTGTACACACCGCGATAACAGCAAAGCTTTGTAATATATGTTTATCATAATGAGAAGCTTCGCGGAATAAAATTTAACACGCCGTAGGTATCCATGAAACTGATGGACGTGTTATTTAGACCGACAATGAAACTCTTTTAACATGCATGAAATATGTACACAGATTTTTTAAAATCTAATCCCGATTATGTGATGATTAGGTTTACATAATACAATTCGTTGTTTCATAAAAAACTGAAAATATAGCTAAAACCAAACATAGTACCTTGTTTATATTTAACCTTTATTCTCCTCCATAGCCTTCCACTCTTCCCTGTGTGTTACTTTCTCAGGCCATTCTCCCATTAACATCATGAAGTTTACCATTAATGCTGTCGAATACTTCATAAACTTATATTGGATATAATAATAGTTAACCAGCTTTGGTATTTGCCACACTTATGCCTACTCTAGGTAGTTCGTAGTAGGTACTGATAATATCTCCTAATTAATTTAATTATAAAAGTTACTCGTGGTTTAACATACTCACGTGCTGATTACAATCTCTAGATATAATATTTTACTTTGAAAGTGGCAAAGAAGGTGGTTGTTGTTATTTAATCACACATAAACGAATAAAGGAATAGCGGCGGAGGCGGCTGCGGCGGTCTAGCGGACCCGACAGACTTCCTCCCCGAACTTTGACTTGCAGCGCCACCAACCGGGTCCAATTGTAAATCGAAACCGTCTAGGGTCCTTTTCGAACATACGATTTTTTTTATTAAAATCAGTCCAACTATTTAGGAGGAGTTTAGTGACATGCATACGTATAGAAGAATTAAATAAAGTTATTAAATAACAAAAAGATAGACCATATTGTATAGAAGAACATTTTCCACCTGGACAGATATATGAATGAAATCAAGTGGCAAATGAAACCGCCGGGCAAAAGCCTGTATTATGATAAGTAATATTTATAAAAGTACATAATATTTTACCTCACCGGAGATGAATTTCCCTCTTTTCTTTATTACAATATAAGAAAGATAAATGTTAGTTTATTATTTTCAATGTATTACTTAAGTTTTATATGTTGGTATTATTTTTTCAGATAAATCGGTGAACCGCTATAATAGGCATTGACATAGGTACCTAAGTTTAATAATGAAAGTAAAAATGTTATCCCAACGAAAAATTTCGGGACAATTTCCTAGCCGAAGTTGGGTCGAGTTGATTGAAGCAAAATCGTTTGTTTAAGCTGGGCTTTTTTAGATTAAATCTTCTTAGAATAGTTCCTCCGAATAGATGAAATCCGTTTCAAGATATACGAAACTAAAGTAATATAAAGGTAAAAATAAACATTTGAATGTGGTGGCCCATATGGAAAGTGTTCAATACACTGCGCACGAAGTAGGCCGCTGCAAACATAACCAAGCAAAATTGAAGATTATGAATCCCAGTGCCAAAGTGCCAAAGTGTCCCTACACCTGCCCTATAGAGGATATTAATAACGCTACTGGTACCGTAAAGGTGGCCACCTACTGGGTTTGAAATTTTAAGAAAAATGTAAATAAAGGATTATCCAAAATCATCGACTCGAAAAGAAGGAAAAGAAAACTTTATTTTGATTCAACATTATTTTTTATTTTAATGTTTTTTTAACGACATTAATATTTATTAATTTCATATTTGTTTGTTTCGTTAATTATTTTACTAAAGAACGATATCGTTTACGTTTTGTTTTAAATTTTGAATATTCTTAAAATTCTGTAGATAAATAATTTTTGCCTTGTTTTATATTTATCAGTCAATAATTATTATCACATTAAATTGGTTACTGAATTACACATAAGACCAACTCTAGATATTTACAAAATATCTACTTGTGTAGACAAGTAGGTAATAACAAAGAAAAGTGTCGTATCGTGTTTAAGAAAAATAATGTTCTAATGAAATATTTTGTTATTTTCTGGGTCGTCGTACAAGGGTGATATATCGTGTCTGGGAACACTCCATTCCTTTGGAGTTTATTACCTTGATGATACAATATGACATTAGGAAAGTGTTATTAAACATGTCTTTTATTAGTCTGGTGATGCCCCTATATAGATCAGAATGATTGAGTCGGAACGTTTAGCTAACACAATGAATAAATAAATGAAATAGGTATGTAACTATATGCAAATGGTTATGTTTATTTGAACAATGAGCTATTATTAATATGTGGGTTGTGTTAAATTTGAATCGTATTTATTTAATTACACATAATAGTTTATAACATGCGTAAGAGCCATTCAAAATTCTCTAAAACTAAAAAAAGTAGGTAGGTACTAGATCAGGGATGGCGGACCAATGGCACGCGTGCCAATGGTGGCACGTGATAAAATAATTCGGGTACGCCAATAATTGACTTAGCAAATTAGCGAATTAGCAAGCTGAAGTGGCAGTGGGCAGGCCACATAGCACGCAGAACGGATGGCCGATGGGGCCGTAAAGTTCCCGAATGGAGACCACGCACCGGCAAGCGCAGCGTAAGACGTCCACCCACAAGGTGGACAGACGATCTGATTAAGACCGCGGGATTGCGCTGGATGCAAGCCGCTTCCATCCAGTCCTATTGGAAATCTGTAGGGGGGGGCTATGTTCAGCAGTGGACGTCATACGGCTGATATGATGATGATGATGAATAATTGACAAGTCTACGTATTTTTTATTTAACAGAAGAAATGACAACCTTTTATTAAAATTAACATAAAATAGTAGACATTACAGTTCTCATACTTTCAAGTTCAAAATAAAGAGTTATAATTAATATATAACAGCAACTAGTTTTATTTTTCTCCAATAATCCATCACTACGTTAAGATTCTTTGACGACACGTTACATTATTATATTTTGACAAAAACTGGCACGTTCACCAATAAATGTTCGCCAGCCCTGTACTAGATGTAGGTACCATTGTTTTTTTAGAATCTGTGATATCACATCAGTGATCCATCACTTAGCTTGCTTTTCCCGCCAACCTGTCAGAAAACTCACTCGATCAGATCGACTTGAAATAACCTACTGGAAAAACAATGTGTGCCGAAATCGAACGTTGCTCCTGTTACTTAATGTCAAATACACCTAAGTAAAAGTTATTGTATCACTTCGTGAAAATGATTTAAAACGAAGCCGATATTATTGGATTGAGTTCGATAACCTAAGGCATTGAGTCCGTCTTTGTACAGAGTATTTTTTAAATAAATAAATAAGTACGCTTAAAGGTGTGAGGTAAGTACATTTACAATAGATAAATACATGACAGGTTTTACGACTGGGTTTTTGTTTTAAGAAAACGAGTAAAACTGTTGTAAAATCGGTTTTTACACACTAAGATAGAAATGCAATGATACAAATCTTAGTTTTCGTTTACCATACTCTAGCGTGGCCCGCTGCCAACGTTCGTATTCCTCGAAACGGTTTCTACATTATCAGAACTAGTTCTCAAACGTTATAGCGCTTATAGCAAATTTTTCATTTCACGGAGCAACTGACTTGTGACCTTCCTAACATGAAGATTTTAAAGTATTAAAGAAGATGCTAATATATCGTCTTAACTTTTTTCGTCTTAACGATTTCTTCTGTACGAATGACTATGGCTCAACGCAGCTACAATTTAATTTGTCATATAGCTAGGTACCTATGTTAATCCTCACTGACATATCAGACCCCAATTTTTGCATACCCACATAATTTTGTTGAGGATGACAACAATCGAATGCTTTTCGGCAAGAATTTCCCTCATAAAGCAGGTACTTTATTTCTTAAGTGTATTCATAATTATATAAAAATATCGTCCACACCAAAGCCAATAAGCCTGCTAAGGAAGACCGCAACGTACCGACCACTCTCTCTAAAGGACCCCTTAACCTAATAAAATGGGCTCAAAGTAAGTTATGAAAGACTCTCCAAACATATTTTCTTTTTTTACTGAAAATTAAGTGACACTTAAGGACCCGGGTAACCCTTCTTATCAAATCAAATTTATGTTATGGGATAACTTTCGAGTTATAACGTTGGATGTAGGTATTGGTAATACGTTTTTAATATGTGCTTAGGTATTTACTCATAGTTATTTTACATAATGTATAGAAGATCATTTCGCATGGTTTAATGGAGATTCCATTTACATATATCATATACGATGTGCCTTTGATGGTGGAATTAGTGACATTGACTGATTACTTCTGGCGTTTGAACGCTTCAACTGAACTGATCTAGGGATTTCGACATACACATGTATTGGGAGTGATACGTTAATTGGAATGACTATTACGAAGCACGCTAATTCGAAAATAATTGAGAGTGGTACGCTAGTTCGAAAACTCATAAGGTCGAAAACCGCTATTTCGAATGACGCCATTTCGAAGCACACGATTTCGAAAAACTTTTTGAATGGTATGGTAACCTCAATTGGTCAAAAAAGAATAGTTTGAAAAAACATTGCAGCCTACGTGCTTCTAATTCTATGACTGCAATAATAGTAAAACGTAGCATCAATAAAAATATTAACATGCCATTTAGAAATTTAATTCATACAGGCAATAACAGTAACGTAAATGGGTTTCGCCGAGGATTAATCTGTACGTGAGAAAGCGCTGGTCCACGGAGTTAATATTGCTCGATTTCATATAAATGGCAAATAGGTGAACCACACCTATGGCTATAGCGCAAAACCCGTTTGTGTAGTTTGTTTTCCCATTCTGTGTAGACCGAACATTTCTATTTATTGCGTCGTATAATCTAACCGTCAACTTTCTGTCAATTTTCTTAAAATCTTGATACTTATCTTGTCTTCTAGATTCAATAAAATACTCGACAATAAGTCAAGTGTAAATATCTTGCTCAAGAGGCTATTAAATTGGTATTTTTAAAGAATTATTTTAATTCAAATCCTTCAAATAGTTTGATGACTTTTTGTAGAATAATGAAAGCAAACATTTTAAAACGAAATTCTAATTGCCTTTTTAATATAGTATGATGTTTTTGAAAATGCCAATATTAACACAGTCTAGCTAGCCTGAGTAAAATATTATAAACGCAGCTATATTTCAAGAGCAAGATATCATAAAATTGTCTACTGCTAGCAAGTCGTTTAAAAGGTATTGATAACCTTATTACTAAACATTAATTTATTAAATTCGGTTTAAACTGAGCTTGTGAAAGCAAAGCTTGTTATACTTACGTACGTTTTCCATTTAGCACTTAAAGTACCAAATCTCATTATCAGAAAACCGTCGGCGCAAAGACTTGGTCACACTGAGTCAATGCCATTAAATCTTGCAAACAGTAATTTCGGTGGCGACCACAACTTCAAAGTTACTAACATATGCCACTATGCAAGCGCTAAATGTATTGGTTATTATTTCAGTGCCCTTAGGTGATTTAAGATGCTGAGAAGACCAACACTCCAAATAGGCTAACATATATTAAATTAAATTGTTTGAGTTTGTGGCAGCCGATAACATACTTTAGCAAATTCTGTTTTTTATATTTCTCACTGCAAAAACATGTTAAAGAAACTAAATATCTACAAATATTACTAAAGAACTTAAATTATGTATTCTAAAGTATAACAATAATGAACTCAACTCAATGAAAATATTTGAATAAAGAACTGAACTTTATAACTAATTAATATTAACTAATCAAGTAAATTAATAATTGATTAATGAATACGTGGATGAGGCAAAAGGGAATGGGACGGAAGGGGAATGCAAGATCGTAGCAGGTGGAGTTCTGTGGTTTTTGCCTGCCCCCATGGAAAAAAGGCGTGAGAATGTATATATGTTTGAACATAATATTATTAATGAATATAAATTACAAGCTTTGTGTCATTGCGTTTTTCTGGTTCTGACGCAGAATGCCAACTTCTCAAAATGTCAACTCGACGCAAAACGCCAACTTCGCAGAACGCCAACTTCGCAGAATGCCAACTTCGCATAATGCCAACTTCTCAAAACGTCAACTTCGCAGAACGTCAACTTCGCAGAATGCCAACTTCTCATAATGTCAACTTTTCAAAAAAGTCAAATATTCGTGTAATAGAAAATATATAGAATTTTTAGTATTTTCTAATAAAAATAAACATTACTTTATAAAATGCCGTCTGTATTAATTAACATAAAAACACAAATACGCAAACAATTACGTAATCAACAAATAAAATCAAAATACGGTGAAATATATTAATCTAAATTCACAAAATATTAAAAACTAAACAGTTTTAGTCACTATTTTATAGAAAAAAACTTATTTTAATACACTTGCAACACATAGAACAACTATATGTGGGTAGATTTAAAAAGTAAAGACTTGAATTATTTGTCACACAAGGAAACTTGTGGGTAAATTATCAATTACAATAATTCGATACGAAGGTACTGTATGCGTGGTTCGGCAGAAATTATATTCTACTATTTGGAGTATTTATGAGTTTTTTTTTTTTAGATCGTTTTTTTTCTTCTATAAAATAGTGACTAAAACTGTTTAGTTTTTAATATTTTGTGAATTTAGATTAATATATTTCACCGTATTTTGATTTTATTTGTTGATTACGTAATTGTTTGCGTATTTGTGTTTTTATGTTAATTAATACAGACGGCATATTATAAAGTAATGTTTATTTTTATTAGAAAATACTAAAAATTCTATATATTTTCTATTACACGAATATTTGACTTTTTTGAAAAGTTGACATTATGAGAAGTTGGCATTCTGCGAAGTTGACGTTCTGCGAAGTTGACGTTTTGAGAAGTTGGCATTATGCGAAGTTGGCATTCTGCGAAGTTGGCGTTCTGCGAAGTTGGCGTTTTGCGTCGAGTTGACATTTTGAGAAGTTGGCATTCTGCGTCAGAACCGTTTTTCTTTTATTGCGTGCTTTCGCTGTACTCCTTAACAAGGCATTCTATATGCGTATCCATTGGGTTCAGTTCAGTGTAAAAAATATTGTGCAACGATGACACAAATCACCGTAATATTTTTTTGGGAATTTTATGAAACAACCCTAATAATATCTTATTTATTTTAGGAATTCGTGGCATTGTGCGCTGACCGCAGCGTCCCCAACCCTCGAAAAGGTTCAAAACCTCAATGAAAATCTAAATACTTCGTACCCAAAATAAGGTGAATCGAGTATGACATCACTTGTAGGACGTCATAGGTAAGGTATCACTAATTAAGATTTTCCTCGCTGTCTGAACAAATTTTGAAAATATAAAAGCTGCATTTCAAGGTTTTGTAAAAGCAATCACATAAAATGCAATACAATGCATGCAATTACATATTATTACTTAAAATTTAGGGAAATCAGAATTTGTAGTGTGGTCTACCGGGGAAATTGGATTAAGCGATCTTGATACTGTAAAATTTTTTTTTGGCATACATATTATTGGACATTATTTTATAAACTTTAAAAAATAAATCAATCGTTTACATACTATTATTTATTGTAAATATATTTTGAATCATACATAAAACTTAAAATCTCAGTCTTGTTCTTCATCAGTTTAAGAGGATAATGAGGTATGTATTTATTATGGATGCCATCAGATTCTGGTAGGCCTATAACATTTTTTTATTAACGAGTTCGTTTAGACAGCAATCTAAATATGAGAATTACCTTTGTAATTTTGCGAATTATTATTAATGTAAGGTATTTGAATAATGTCGTAAGAAGGTTACGTTAACAAAGATGCGTGAACGAACTCATTTTAATAAAATCTTGGATCGATCTTGTAATAATTGATGTGTCATATCAGTCAAATTAAATTCCAATATTACGTCGTACTTTTATTATCATAGGCATTACGTGGTGACAGAAGAAAAATAACATTTCTTTTACTAAGATGTAGCATCTACTTGTATAACAAAGTATGTACCTATTTTAAACAGCTTTAATATGTAATGTTATGTCGACTAAAGTGCCTGAATATTAAAGTTGCTTATTCTCTCACATTTCCCGCTAAATAGGTTACTATGCCGTCCGTAACCGACAGACTAGCCGTCGACCCGTCAATGCGCGGAGCCAAATTTAACTTAATAGAACCATGAATGGAAATTCAAACGAAAGGCGTGGAAATAACACCCGCCATATCTAGGTATAGTTTTGTTTTGACGGCTAGGTCTGTGTAAAAACTTACACCCAGTTTCCGAAAACCTAACGAACTGAAATATGCTGACAATTCATTAGCCAATGTTCGTCTGGATTAGCATTTCTGAAACCTGAGTACTTACAACACATTTTATTTTAGGTAGATACGTTCTACAGTCATTATCTGTTACAGTTCTTAGTTTGAACTCACCTCCATCATCGTTTATGAAACAAAATAAAGTCGTTGAAAGAATGATCAGTCTCCTATATCACGTACAAAAAACCTATTATCTCAAGATTGAAAACCAATTTTGGAGTTTCAAGTGAGTACAGATTATAAGGATAAAGTTAATACAAGTTTCTTGGCCCCGTGGAAACTCTTTTGTTTGTAACAAATATTGTGCGACTACGCAACCCACACCAACTCTTGAAAGTTTTTTCATTATTTTTGATGAGAAAATTTACCTGAACTCCAAAGTGTCCGCTATTAATTAGGTAAATATACATATTAGACATCTTAAAGTGATCGTCTCGTCGAAATTTAATGTGTTTTGGTCATGACAGGTCAGGTTTCTCGTAGTTAATTAGTATTTAATTATATAAAAATCATGAACCAATCTTTGCCCGGATAAAACAGAGATTCCAAACATTTTTACCAAATTCTTAAATAAAGCCAACACAAAGTGACGAATGTTTAAACTTCAACGCTTAATCATAATCGTGTGTAACGTAAATTTTATGTAGGGCACTTAGGGTTAATTAAAAAGAATGAAGCACACACACACACGCGCTTGCCGGGCTCTGTAGGTACATTATAAAACTCACATTTACGCGGTGAGCTCGCACAGAATAAAAACACACTGGATAAGTAAAATGGATGCTTTATTTTTTTCTCTGTACCGTCACGTAACACAGCTTTTATATTCGAGATTTTCGTGAGAGAAAAATATGCCGTGTAATATCGTAAAGTGTCTTCACTTTTACACGCCTGAAAAGAAAAGATATCACCATGTCTCAATCATCGTTACGAATGTTTCGTTCAGGTTTGGCTGAGTGAAAATGTTCCTAAGTTTTCACGTTTCAGTTTGAATTATGATGGTTTTCGTTCAAGTCGTCAATTTATTCCATCGTGTTTCTCATTCATATACTTCTAATTTAAGTGTGTAACCCATGTGATAAACATGTCAACCAACATTAGGTACTTAAAAAAATAAACATGCTCGTAAAATAATTCATGCTCGTAATATTCGTAATCAAATCTTGTTATTTGCACCAATCAGTACTACCATAGTAAGGCGCACAAGCTTTGTTTGCGGTTCCTATCATTACGCACTGTTTCATTCACTATAGAACACATTCCACTTAACGCTTCTGACTCAAAACACGGATTTATTCGCGGGAGAATGAAAATGAGTCTAAACATTGAATTGAATTTTATCGTGATGAGAAAATGTGATTATTTTTGTGTTCTTGTCGATTGTGTTTTTAAAACAGTTCATTGAAAGGGTACGTAAAAATATCTACTTTGAACATTTTTTTAGACCAACAAATAAAAAAAAACGACGTATACCGGCGGCCGTATCGCTGATAGCGATATTTTCTAGATAAACAATCGAAGAGTTCAAAGAATAATTATTAACGAAAATATTTTTTAAACCATTTTTTTCTTTTTTGGCTGCCCTATGTCCCGCTTCTGGGCAAAGGCAATATTAATTAACGTGTATGACCAGCTTCTAAATAATAATTCCAATTTCAGTCACATCCTCGTCAGTCGACTATCGTAATTTCCGGCTGTAGTATCAACTGTAGCGTGACAGACAGACAGCTGCATCCGAATGGAATTACGCAGTGTTATTGCTTTAGATTAATCGTACCTATCGTATTGATCGTATTATATTATTATCTCGTGAAATCATGATGTTTTCTAATGTACCACGTTTGATAAGGAAGAGGTGTAAAAAGATGAAAGAAAAAGAAACGTGTAACTTGTAGTTACGCTAAGCGTCTATTTACATCTGATATAATATGGCGATTACAATTATTATTATTTAATGTGTCGACCATCACCTTCGGAATTTCACATTAGGCAGTTTGACCAAAGGATTGATTCAGAAGTCATTACTTTTGGACAATGCCCATTTTGTCAGGAGGTTTCTATTTAAAGTGCTAATCGCTGGTAGCTCGGATTCTGTTTCTGATACCGGTGGGTGTGGTATTTGTTTGCACATGCTTAATAAATACCAAATACCAATACATGTAATTTATTTGTGTACACAAATCGATAAGCGACATTATGATGCTGATTTCTTTATAGCTATCCCCCCCCCATACTTGAGGAAAGTATTTCCTATCCCAAGTTTCGCCACAACTTACAGTTATCCGTCACTACTTTCTTCAAGTTGTTGATTAATCTTGCTAAGAATAATAATTCTATTTGCATTTGTCTAATCTCGGTTTCACTCGTAGTCATACAAAATCTATTTTCACGACGTGTTGATGTTAAAGTACACTGTTTTACAAACCAAGACTACAAAAGCGTCTTTAAACAAGAAAATGTAATTGTTAGCACAGCTGTAGCCGTCTATTGTTGTACTGTAATAATTATGATGCTTACAATTTGTTCTCAAGATTTGAATGCACAGTGCTCGTATTTATGCAAATAGTGTTCTAATTAAATCAAAAGCTTGCTTTATTCCTGTATGTAGTAAAGGAAATTAAAATATCTTCACACATTTGTCTAAAGACGTAGGCAGAACACTGCTACGTGATTTGCTACGAGGCGTAGCAAGTGGCGTAGTAGCTGTCATAGACTACGACCTTTAGTGGCTATCACCAACAAAATCATTGTAATTTCTATCTGAGAGACAAAAACGAAATTAAGATGCTATTTATCTGAAGATCAACTGAACCTGTGTAAAATATAATAATTGTTTGAGCCATTGAATATGTAAAGTGCGGAATTACGGACGAATCTTTTACAAACTACGGACCTAATGCTAATCGCTTTTAGCTTTTAACTGAACAAAAAACAAGAGGGGGTAGGTCGGTGCTAGGAAAATGAATGGTGTGAGCCAAACTCCGCATTGCACCATTGTAGTAACGCCTATTGCCACGAGAATCCAATGCAATGTACTGTCAATGTGATATATGGAACTGTTTTGTGGAACTGTCAATTTATGTGCGTAAAAATTGTTGCTCCGTTATGTCGCATACATCGATGCGTTTGCAGATTCAAATCTCACTCGTATATATGAAATTTTGAATTCAGACACCGCTGTTATTGAAACTTTTACACTCGCGGAACGAAATAGTTACTTACGCAAACGTAAGTACGTCACATTTTCCGCATCGACAGCTGCTATTATTGTGTTTGTATGTTGATTATAATGTTCACACTGTGTAAGCGAATATATAGGTAACGTGGTAACGAAAAAATACACGTGTTTTTCAACATTCCTAAATATCTATTGAAAACAATGTAACCTTTTTCGACACTGACATCAATGGATCAAATATTGAAAAGGTACTCGTAAAAGCTTCACCTGTCTGCTGTTAATACAAAACAATTCCTTTTTTATTACAATAAAATTGGAAAAAAAAGGGAAGGCAGTATATTTATTACATATGAATCGAGTATTACAAAAATATTATTATTTTTTTGGGTCATGGCCCTTAATTGGTTTATCTTTGCAATTCTCACTTGTTCTGATCTGACCTTCCGGTCGTGCAAATGTTAAATATACATGCAATTTTAAACTTGATTAACAATCGCTATGTAAGTCATTAAAATCAATTTAAACAAAACGGTTATGGCCTAGTTTTCCTTAATATGTCAAAGTGAATGCTCATGCCCTTTGATAGAGGTGTATAGGGGCTGTAAAGAAGAATCTAAAGAAACAAATAGACTTTGTCCTAGCAATTCGAATGAGTTAAGTCAAATTACGTAAATTTCAACATTAATTCCGTGGTGCCACATCACTTTTACTAAATACAAATCGCTTATTTAATATATAATATTATATTTAATATATAATTCATGGCTTGATAAAATCATGAATGTAAGTAAACACTTAAACACTAAAAGGCTGTCGTTTTGTTGCAAATAAAAGTGAGCTGTCGAATTATATTTACCACTTTACCATTGTTTTGCCTTACAATTCTCAGTAATGTAACCACGCCTTTATGAAATAAAGACAGAAAACTGGAATAGTCTAAAAGTTTCAGACTTATTACGATTTTTATTTATCACTCCCTTTTGTCCCTAGTTCCATTCCCATTTAGAAAACGTTAGATATCACTTGGGAAAATATGAGATCTATGTAATTGCTTTTTAGAAACTGGTTATAACAATGTAGGTTCAGTTAATGAAGTGATAATAAACTACATAAAAGTTAATTTTGCACTTTTGAACAAAATATGTGAGATAGACGAGTTTTGATACCCAAGATACAGACTGACTTAGTTTGGGGTGGAAACTCTGTAACTTTTATCATAATAAATTTTTATTATTGTATTATTATATACGAAAATACTTACTTTACATGTTGTTGATCCTTGGTTCAGTATAGACGGAGGGAGTATAGGGAGATACAGTACTTTATTAGAAACATTTATATTAGTTTTATTCTTATTATTACTTTACCGTGCCTAAACCAAAATCAACAGAAAATGGAGTGCGTAGTGGGAATTCCCAAATTGAAAAACAATGCCAATTTCCGAAAGTCAACATTACTGGCGTAGCATACTGCCGTCGACCTAAAAATCAAACGTTGTGTTTGGTAACCCTACTTTGTAGCTATGTTACTGAATACATCTTTCAGGTATTTTTAGTTACATGGAAAAATACCTGACTGAGAATATGTATGTTTTTATAGTCTTGACGTATATGTCTTCAGTAATGTTATATGAACTCATTTATTTCTTTATATTATAACTTCTTTGCATATAACTATAGGTAACTTGAAAATTATTTGAACACATAACCTGGTACATTACATATGGATCCAATTATATCCCTTTTACAAACAAGCCCAAAGAGAACAACACGACCGGGTTTAAAACTTTATCCGGTGAACACGATATTCGATACCCACTAGACCAACTTTTAGATTACACTAACAACCTCGTACTAAAATAATTTAGCATGATGACGGTTTAGTGTAATTTTGTGAATAATAGAATCCAATTTGGAAACTAAAGTTGGTCGAGTACAATGGAGTCTGCTAGAGTTGAATGCATGCCAGCGTGATTAAAATGCTAGTGCACGTAAGAAAGATGAAGAACAGTGGACAAACCCTGAATTCAAATAGGTATCCTGCCATTTAAACGACGTATTGTTTTAGATAAAGTGTTCATATATTTTAGAACATTTTGAACGTATTATGTTAAGATGGTGTTTTACCTTAACTAAGTGTTTTATGTATTTAATTTCTTCAAATAATTTCTGGGAATTCATAAGTTGAGCTCTGTAGATAAAAGTCATTTTATAAATACTTTAACATTTATTATTAAACTAGCTACCCCGGCGAACTTCGTAGCGCCATATTTTTTTTTCTTTCATAAAAATTTCCTGACAGTAACAAACACAACAAAAAAAGAATTAGCGAAATTGGTTCAACCTTGCACGCGTAAAGCCGTGATCAAGGAAAATAGGGATTCATTTTTATCTAAATAGAAATGTAATAAATATAATATGAGTAGTTAATTTCTCGCTACTATCGCTGACCACCGGCTCGAAAAATCTCTCGTTTGAGATAATGTCAGTTGCAGAATGGAAACAGAAATCATCCTAGGTACCTATATTCTACGCAATATATTTCAACAGTAACCCCGCGATGCGTGTATTGTACTCTCCTATTAAAATTTAAGTCTGTAAGGCAATTTACAAGATTAATAATGCATGAACATTAATACCTAGCACACTGCCATCCTATTTCATCCTAAATGATCCTTGAACCCTTAAATACCTTTGCAAATTGAATTGGACAAAGGTATCTCGTTCCTAATATCGGCTATTGTGTATAGTAAACATAAAGAGAAGGTCTTCCTGTATATTGTTCGGCAAAATGTTGCAAATACTATGAACATTTTGTGCCTAAAGGTCCCGACTTGTCCCACAGGAGGTAATTTCCATCTCTACAAATTTTGTAGGAACTCGTGACGTGCATTTCAATTAGTTCGTTGATTTAGATCATATCTATGCCTCTAATAATTTCTCTGGCCCAATAGTCTACCAAGAATTCCTTCCATTCCAAATTAGCAATTCTAGAGATAACTTCGTGGAAGGTTTTGAGTAATCTTCTCAATATGGAATAGGCAAGTGTGGCAAAAGATTAATTACCAATGGATATTAGCATATTCTAGGAAAACTAGGTCGCGAACACACCACCTGAGCAGTAACTAGTCGTTCCGCTGGAGTTCGACATTACAGGGCAATCCCGAAATCTATAAATGTAAAAGGCAACCGTTACTGACTAACTGATCTATAAACACACAGCTCAAACTACTGAACAGATTGCTGAACTACTGAAATTGGTACGCAGATTATACTATAGCGTAGGCAAGCGTTAAGAAAGGATTTTTCAAAATTCACGTTTTGCATGAACAATCTCAACTAAACTGGTTTGGATGAGCAATTTTGTGTTATAGCTGTCTTCTTTATCACGCGATTCCTTTAAGGTTTGAACCAACTAGATTTACATAAAGGATTTTGATGATATAGTATTAAATTATTGATACACTTAGTTTGACGTTTGCAAAGCCACGGACACAGCTAGTAAACGCCTAAGTAAAACATCAGTATAAATTGTTTACTCATAATAAATAAACAGAAAGCATCTATAACTTCTTACAATACAAATTAATGATCGTTCACGGCAACTTTAGTATCAATATATTGTTGTTATTATGTTCGACGTAGATAATCATTTGATTCCTCTCGATAACAGCGAGATTAGATTACATCAACACTATTAATATTAATTTTACCTGCTTTGTGTGATGATAGATTATTGAATTATCTGTTAAAGACTGGCAGTTCAGTGACTCGGCAAACATGTTAGCAAGTAAGTGATGTGGAACGATCTGCCAATGTTTCTTTTTATGTTTTGATAAATTGCAAAAGGTTTTTAAAATGAAATAAGAATGTAAAATCTTGAAATACGTATGCGCTGTATCGAGTATTGTCTATCTGAATTGTGCCATTTACTTTCAGTCAGGTGTCGAGCCCAGTTCCTGAGGCAATGTGCCAGAGATTTTTTTTGTGTTTTGGTTTGAGCATTACCCTAAGTATTTTAAATTATGTAGAAACACCTACTCTGGTTTTAATAGAGTTAAAAAAAAATTAAGTACATTGAACTTTCAAACTTTGACTACTTTATTCTTTGATCAACAATGTACTCTTTATTACAAAGAGTAATAAGAATCTTGCTTACTTAGGTAATAAACAGCATAAAATAAAGTTAAAAAAATGGAAGGCCTCGTTCATAGTTGAGATCCTCACAAAGTAAATAATTGTCAAATGAAACGCTGATTAAATTAAGCAAACGAAATTTTATTAACTGAAAATTTATCGAATGGACTGAAAAAATATTTGGGATTCCATTTCAATAAATACTTTAACTATTGTCATTTTAATTATTTAAATAAACTTACGCGTAGAGCTGCGCTATCGAATTCCTGCATGAGACATATATTTGTGCGGCTTACAGGTAGTTCACCGAGGTCTTGTTATTTGTGTATTACATGTCTTTTTCTATGTTTGTATACGATATATCAGAAATTTCAAGTGTAGGGCAACGTTTTAAAATAGTAATGGGTTTAAAATAATAATCCCAGATAACCAGTCGAATTTAGCCACCAAAACTTTCATACCATGTTTCCATATCCTGCAATACTCCTGCACAAACTGGAAGTGGTCCTTCACTCGCATAGTCCATACACTGCCAGGGTTGCGGATTTTGTTCGAAATAGTTACCGCGGTCCTGGAACACAAAGAGCATTAGAAGAAACACGGATGGGTTTTAGTCAGTAAGAGACTGACACTCCCTTCGCTCCGTCCAGAGCGGAATAAGTCATTTAATGATTTCCTATCCTTAAGTAAAAAAAGTATTCGAGTGCATATGAACAAAATTATCGGTTGGAGTGTCATTTCATCTTAAAGCTGCTGGGGACTCAGCGAGTTGGCTGCGGCTTCTAGTACGCCTTCCAAAGGTCCGGGACCCCAGGGCCCGAGTAACATAAAGTAAAAATAAAATAATAGTCTACAGCGCAGAACCCGTAAGCGTGGTAAACACTAACGAGCAACAATCTGGTTAAAAACACTCTGTGTACCTACGTATGTTTACGTGAGTACCTAATCTAGTTTCCTTTACGTGTGTCGTTTACCCTCTTAATGTAAACGTTTCCATTTTACGCTCATACGCGTCCTCATAAAACTCATTGAAATTTCGTTGGAGCTGTATCACTTTCGTAAAAGTCGGGTCACGTCGTTATTCTATTACAATTTCAAAGATTGGCGGCGGTGGAATGTGTTCTCTGTGAACTATGAAATGGCGGTCCTATGGACTTATGTTGGCTTAATTTGAAGGGATTTTCTTGTTGAATTTGGAGATTTAATCACTATTTTCTGTACCTGTGCATTAATTGTTAGGGAAAGGCCTTGAATAACATAAATTCAATGACCGTAATACCCGACAAACGTTATTCTGCTCGAACGTTGACTTATAGCGCCACCTACCGAATCCAATTGTGAATTATATAAATAAATATACGGCGTACTTAGGTTTAACACAGTAAATTCCATAGTAAAGACTGCCTGAATACGGAAAAGGTTTCTACGTAAGGATGTGAATAAAAATAAAATATCCGTGAATGGACACAATGCTCTGAAATCTCCGACACGTAGTGAGGAAACGAGGTTATCAATTTTCGATTCTTCTCTGGATGTAAGACCTATCGGATGCTGCTATATAGAAGAGAACAAGTCTGTCTTAAATATACAAATAGTCGGCTATTTGTATATTATATATCATATACTGAATACGTGGTATATTAGGTTTTTCTACCCCTTTATATTTTAGGGATTGAAAGAAGCTTTGTAAACTACATTAAACTGAAGACTAGTTTCAGTGGAGTCTCCCCGCAATGTCCTGTGGGAATAGGACTGTCGTATAAATATTAGTACTCAGCTTTTTATTAATAAAATAGCATGAAAGAGAAAAGACCTTACTTTTCTCCAATGCTTTCAAAAAATTTTCCTTTCTACCACACGTTAATTAAAATTTTAGAGACATCTTATAAAACAGTCATTTATTTTTCATTTTTATTGAAGCTAAAACATTTCCAGAACAATTTTAATAGCTGCTACCATGTTAGAATATGAAATGGTTAAATTTTATTCATTAGGGATGCTATACCTATTTAAAAGCTTTACATAAATAATGAGAAAAATAAACATTCTAAAAAAATTCTGTCTCGAATTGTGTTTTCAAATATATTTTTATATAGAAATAAAAACAGTTCAAATATTCAAATCTACAGGGATTCAAACATAAACAGGAGCGGGTGGCAACCGACGTCAAACAGAGCGACAATTTCAAACATCTTTAGTTGAAAAGTACTTCTGCGTTATCTAAAGCACAAACAATGGTACAATTTTTGGCTGAAGCTAGCTTTTTCCTCGATAAAATTTTGCTACGATTTTCTTTTGTATTTTTTTCGAAGGATTTTTAATTTTCCTCATCCAACTTTACTTTAGATATTATTTTGCTTAGATAATATGTTTGGCCTAAAACTTCTTCACAAAAGTGTTTTTAGTTAATCTCATGAATATTACATTACAAAGAGCTCTTATGTTCTACTTACATATACATAATGGCTTCTAATCGTTGATACATGGCCAACTGGGACAGGATCCTTTTAGATTATTCCGAAGAAAGATTTATCTGAAGACTCAGCAGTTTCTAAGACAAACGTTACCTATGCGTTGGAATGGATTAAAATGGTATGGAATATAAGGAAAACGATTTATCAAAAAAAATCGAGATAAAATTTAGAAAGATAATGTTGTCTTCATAAGGTGTCTTTTCCTTTATCACTTTTGGCATTGAAATTGTTTTCTAAAGCGAAAGGTTACGTCTACTACGCAGAACTTGGGGTGGCCTATTTTCAGAGATCCTTTTACTCAGTTAATAATTGTAAAGTCAATAATGAAATATCTTTTTTCATGACAATTTCAAGCTCCCTTATGCATAATGAAGGACCTAACTATAAAACGAGTAAGCAGTATAGTAGCTCCTATCGAGATTTTTTTTTTAACTCACAAATAATATAAGGTGAACGGGATATCGTAATTAAAACTTTACTGTGGTTTCAGTACATGATTCTAGACGCCCAAGCGTTAACACTTTTCATCGGTTATTAAAAAAAAGAAAACAGCCGTTGCATACTTAGGTACATTTTGACCATGTAGGTGTTCCACTTTCCACACACAGCTGTTATTTTTTTAAATAACCGACTAAAAATCTCACTCAAATACGAGAACATTCATAACGTTTGAAATACTCGTTTATATTTACAGAAAGTCATTGCTTTACAAATTCAGAAACTGCCACTGTTACGAAATTGAGGCTACGGTCATCATCATCAATTCATCATAATGTCGCACGTAATGGCCGACGGTTTCGGCTGACTGTGCTAGTGTTACACGCTGTCAACATGCCTAATACATCTAGTAACCGGACTATCAAAACACGAGCATTTATTAATTACCTGCTGGTTTAGCTATGTGTATAGTGCATGGCATTTTTATAGAGGCAGGTATTTCAGGTCCTAAAAGTTATTAACGATGGAATCTTTTTAAGAAAATGTTGTACACGCTGGTGACACGAATGTTAGTGACGTAACTTGGAAGGAATTTAAATTGCTGCTGCAGACTGCCATAGGGTTACCCAATTTAGGTTCGTCAGTTCTCAGGATATTCATGAATAGTCGGTGTGCACGTCAGTCCGTATGTCTTTAGTCAATCCCTATAAAGAGCAACAGTTCTGAAAACAAAACATTTTGTGAACTTACTTTACAACATCTTTTGATAAATATTTCAGGAGGCATTACTGAAAACTGTTTCTGTTAGTTAAACTTAATCAATTTTCTCTTAACTTTTGTAAATCTGTGAATTTATGTACAATTTTAATTTAATAAAAATGACGTTTTTTATTAGACCCATAACATAACATCACGCCTGTAATCCCCGAAGAGTTAGGCAGAGGTGTACCCATTAGTACACCCACATTTCGCCAGTTATGTTTACGTCCCATGTAATAGGCATTTATTAGACCCACATAACACAAAAAGCTCTTCGACATCAAAGTACCTATGTACATCCTCCACATCGCTGTCATCTACTAACGTGCCCGGAATGTAACATTTACAAATTATGCTAATATCCTCTATATTTCAAAATGTTCCGAATGCGGAAGGCATCGCGTGCTTGCATCATATATTATTAATGCATTTGTATTTGCATACAATCATCATAGTACGACAATCTCATTACCTACTCTTAGTTTGCTGAGATTGGATTCGTATTGCTCAGGTATGTTCTGTATGTTAAAACAAGGTTACATGCATACATTACTATGAATGGGTAATACGCTGTTTAGAACGTTATCTATACATATAATAAATAAGTACATAGAATATTCGTTCAGTAACAACCCTAGCATACTCGTTTGAGTCTACTACCTATAAAAAAAAAAGCACTTCACAAGTTAAGACAACGTACAGCCTTTTTAAAAGTTTCGTCGTTAAAAATTCTATAAATAAGGATCAATGTTAAAGAAATTTAAAGCGATAAATTAAAAGTGTAAAATGTCTTTTTTCTTCGTGAAGCTACCGCACGAACGTTTTTTTATTCTTTCTTAAATGGCTTAGTACAAACACGTTTACAGTACAACATAAATAACCTGCAAATACAAATATTTTTGGGTATGTCCCTAAGGTCAACTTGTTACGTCGTCTAAATATTTTGAATGTTCCTCCCGGGGGTACCTTCTTCATAATTATGTCTCTCATTAAACATTACACGCGCGTTTCCTTTGTCAAATGACATAATTAATTGAGGAGACTTGGGTTAATTCCTCTAAGGATGGAAATTGGTTTCATCCTTCGTCCCTTCGCTTCGTGAGTAAACGAAATGAAACACTTTCCGGTGTCCGTAGAATTCTGGCCTTATTTATTAGTTTGCTTTTGTACGATATCCGGCTGAGGTCCGGATGTATCAGTCCCTCGTGGTACAATATATATTGGATTTCAGCACACAGCCTGCAAAAATATAGGCGGCAATCCACGTAAAATAAAAATTTGGAAGACTGAAGGAAATTGAGTTCTTCACCATATTTATTTTCAGTTCTAATATTGTAAACCAATTCTTTGTGAAACCAATTTCTACAAGACTTGCATAAATCTTCATAAGCTATGACGGAGGTCGAAAGGTCTTAAATAAACTACCTATAACTATGATTCTGATGCTTAGTTGAACTTGGACAGCAGCTTAATATAAACTTCGCAATTTAGATAATAATTCCATCATAAACTGCGAAAGTTTGTACACAACTTCTAAATCTACCCTCCGATAAGTTGGACACAATAATGCTATCATAAATCGAGTACCTTTAGTTAGACCAAGATTACTTTGAAAACATACCTTTATACTTTAACACAGGAAGAAACTTACATTATCTAAAGAGAACCAAACAATTTATAGCTATGAAGATCCAACCATTATACCTCAGATTTACGACCAAACCGACTCACAAAAATCTATTTGCCTCTGTTAGGTATTGCGTTTGTCCAATTCGAATAATTCATTTCAATTAAAATCATATTTAGCTATTGAAACAAAATAGTAAAAACGTTTGGTTTGAAAACAATTTCAATTTGCTTTTTCATACCTATTCAAAGCAACAGTTTAATTAATCTGCGAATGTTACAAAATTGGAACAAATTGTATGTACTTTTCGTACTTGATTGTTTCTATTTTTGGATACGGGTTTTGTAAAACTGCTGGTACGTTTAAAATTTTACTGTGCTCTTTGAAAATGTAAGGGTACTAGAAAATTTATATGTCTAAACTTTATTACTTCGGCGGTTCCCAACCGATGTAGTTGGTGAAAAGTGTCCCCGAACAAAATCGGAGTGAGCGAGCACGGTTTAACAAATAGTGCGGGTTCCGCCCCGTTTAACATAGATTCAAAGAAACTTTTAATCGTTCCTTCGAAGCTTGCAAATTTATTGAACCTTCTTGTTCTTAAAAGTAAAGTTCCAGAATTAATTTTCTTATTGGAACAGTGAAATAAATAAAATGATTCGTTTCGTAAATATTTTCAAATATTGGAAAAGTAATTAACCACTACACAAAAGGTTTTCTCTATGCATCGATAACAATAGAATGTTTTTTATTTGATGTTAGATTGTATAAAACAATAGAAATTTATTTGTTTTTTATTTTCAGTGGCTCATAAGTCAAGCCCACTGGTCGGAGACATTTTAATTTGCGCAGTGAAGGTCAAATAATTATTGTTAGCAAACATAGGAATACACTATTCACTGTTAGATAATTTTAACTGGAATAGGAAGGTTACTTTGACAAACAGATTGCTAATCATAATACATATATTTCTGAACTTATTATTCGCAAACGATATGTTGTTACTGCCATCCTCTTGATAAAGTTACCTTTAACGACACCCAAGGGTCACAGTTGGGTTATGAATTACTCGCTCTATTGTATTCCTGAATTATATTACGGTCTAGGTAAACAAAGGCCGATGAATGATGGTTTAATATAGGTACAATTACCTTTTCGCTTTTACAGATTTGTGGTACAAGGTGTCAACACCTTTATAAATAATATTGTGTCAGGCTGCAAACTACGCTGAAAAGTTCATTGCAAAAACAATTCTTTACCATTCAGCTGGGTGTATTTCACAGCAGTTAGAATTGGTCAACTGCGCTTGGCTTTCAGCCAGTATTTGGGAATACTTTACTACCACACTTTCCTGGAAAAAAAACGAATTATTTTACACAAATTACTAACATATAACTATGTGGTATGTAGATAAATGTACTATGGAACACACATTGTTTACACATCAAAGGCATGGTTCACCCTTTATGGCATGTCGCTCCATAATATCTGAAGTTTTAAACTCTTACCTCTATTCACACACACACACACAACATCACGCCTGTAATCCCCAAAGGGTTTGGCAGAGGTGGACCCATTAGTGCACTCACATTTCGCCAGTTATGTTTTTTAGTCCAGTTTGCCACTATCCGGGCGCAAATACAGACTTCGAGACTGCTACTGAGAAATTCCTGATGGATAAATCCAATAATACTTTGCCTAACCTGGGAATCCAACCCTAGACCTCATGCTCAGCAGTCGCGCTTTGCGACCACTAGACCAACGAAGCATTTTGAATAGTTATTCAAAACTCTGCAATCGAATACTACTTACATATACTTCTCATGTTCCGAAACCACTATACTTTGATTGTTACGTAAAACATTGATGTGGTTTTCATTAAAACAGAAATAACTCACCAAAGTTGGTTTTTCTGTTACCAATTTGTTTGTAAACTCTTAATTCCGACGCTTTCTCACCTTAATCTTCCACGAAGGATTTCATGGTAAGCTCTCTTGATTTTCCGTACGATCTCGTCTTTAATGCCACAAAGATTACTCTGTAATGTACTAAACAAGAGAGGATAAACGAAGTATTTATAAGTAAGTGTCTGGTACTCTCCAAAAGATGACACTGAGCCGACAGATTGTTTTTTCGTCGTAGTTTTAACGAGAAGAGATTTAAATATTTTGAGATTTTTAACGATAAGCTTTCTCAAATCAGCTTGTTCAGTCAAATGTTATTAGTAACTAAGATCATTTAATGTTCTCAAAATAATACATTACATACATTAGGTATACATACTACAATTCCGAAACTACTTTAGAATTAATATGCAAACAAAATCTCCCCTAATTTTAGATCCTAATTAAAGTAACCAACTATGAACAAATTTAAGTCGATGAATTAATATTGTAACACGCTGAATTAAATTATCTATGTTAACAATATCGTTTTAATAACCTGCTCCTTCAATAGTCATTAAATTGATGCCAAAAGTTTGTATGCTTATGTATCTATGTGATACAATCAAAGCATATAAACTTTCATATTATAGTGAGATGTAGCTATCTCCAGAGAAAATCTTTTACGTAAATTCTTACATGTGTACTTTTTGTAATACTTCGAAAATGACGATAAACACCGTCTACGATAAGTGCAGGTACATCACGACTCGAGTGCACGAGTCGCATGCCAAAAAATATCTACTTGGAACATTCAATATAATCTTTAAAAACTGCTCTATGTGAGATGAGATTTTTATATTATTTCTTTATTTATTTTACCTACCTGAATACAAAATCTATTTTTATTTTATAACGAGTAATTTTTTATACGTGGTGTTTATCTTCGTATTTAAAAATAAGTATTAACATTTCCACAGAAATTGTCAATATGCCTACGCAGTGCTACGCCGTAGCCGTAGTAATAACAGTCGTAGCAATGAGTTGTAGTAAGTTGCATGTTTATATGCAGGCAGACAGGTGTAAAAGACATAAAATATAGATGCACATGTATGGCCACGAGCATTCCCACCGAGCCCTGAAGCCACTGAGATAGGTATATGTAGGTAGGTAATGCAATAGGTATCTGAAGCCAATAGTTTGTTCGCATATACATATAGTTGTACACTTTACTACATGAAATTTGGAGTACCTACTAGACAACTTGAAGTTCTGTTTAAGTTAGCATGTTCTTGGAGTGCAAGGTAAATATAAAGTCTTATTGTCTGCTTCGTACTGGAGTGAGAGATGGTGAGAGCTGTAAAAGTCAATAGACTTGGAACGTGACATATACACGTGAAGAGTGAGAAATATTTTGGGTATGTTTATACTTTCTGAGGATTCTAACGTCAATATTTGTCATTACGTAAAGAAAAATAAATATAGAAAGTAGATAGGTTAACCTAATACATCACAATATGTCAGTAGGTACCTTTCAATATTCATGTTTTATGACAGTAAAGGCACCAGTAAGTACTATGTACTCGAACATATTACCAAAATCCTTGACATATTTATTACATTTCTGAGTATTCACGTATTCAATTCCTTAAACACCGCACACATTCCTGAACTGTCGTGAACGCAGTAGAATATCATGTTACTACGTACAGTCATGAACATAAATTCATTACAATTACGCAACATTTTTAAGCTATTGTAATGTTGCGTGATTTGAAGTATTGATTGGGATGTGTTACAAATATATTATTTTGGATCTCATACTACTTTTAATTAATGAGAAAAACGTGTTTTAATTTCGCATTATCTTCGTTAAATCTAGAAGATTTAGAAGTATAAGAAGGTTCTCACTTTTTCTGAAAAAAACATAAATTAGATTGAATTCAAGATAATAATAAATCATATGGTTTGAAATTTGAAAATAAGAGTTAATGGAAAACGCTAAAGAATCGACATCAGTTTACTAACGACTAATGTCCGTTGAAGCTAAATCTCTAGAGAAAAATAAAAAGAAATTCATGGCATAAACGATCCAATTTCATTAAGTCTTTTCTTAATCTATATAAGAGCAGATCTGCATTACAATGAGAAATTTTATTTTATTTTCAGTAGAAGCTTCATTGGTTGTGGAAACTTCTTTTGTTCAATCCCAAATATGAATTAAAACTGAAACTGATGCTGCAGGTCATATTCACGAGCAGACTTTATAGTGAATGTAGAAATTACACTCGGTGGAACTGACAGATGTCGTAACGTAAACTTTTACTATGGATTCAGTTAATGATTCTATACCCCCAGCAGAGGTGGAGTTTTTCCGACAGCTTTTTATAAATCTGATGTGCCACACAAAAGAACAACTCCTACATGGTTTAAATGTGTGTAACAGCAAATATTTTCATAACCCACAAAAATGTTGACCTGTATCATTGTATGTGAATTCATTGTCAAAGTTTGTATCACGTTATCTCTACCAATCTATTTAAATAATATTAAATACACGGTGTATTTAATATTATATTGCTAATTCAATTCCTGTATTCTAATGCATAAAGGATTAGAATTACTATTAAAAAAAAATGTTTGAGCTATTCATAACTTTACCAAACAATTTATAAACTTTGTGCATAAATGACGAGAAAATTTAAACAAGCATGCACCAACGGAGACTCACAGTAAAACAAACTGTCATTTTTGTAAAATTCATGTTGTAGTTAGCATATCCGTTAGATGCGTTCGTGCACAGCATTCGTACGCGAGTATTAGCGCGGCTCTCTAAAATGTATTGGTGATTTACTGCCCAGTAGGTCTCCCAAAACCATTACACATTTTCGGAATAAAACTGTGTGAAGGTACTCTGTAAATCGAAACACGAATTATTTACCCTTCCTGTCGTATTCGAAATGGAATGTGGCTCAGATAGTTCGTAACTTGCAATTTGATTTACGAGATTTCTGAAGTTCAGTTAGGCGTGTTTGTACCTGAATCTGTATTTAATTAGCAGTAGTTTAGAATCAGTCAAGCGTAACTTTGTTCCCACGCACTGAACAGTTTTTACACAAAATAAGGGTAGTATCGTGCAGTTTCCATCAGGTTTAATAGCACTTTTCCTGTGTTCACTCGGCGTGACTACACGAGCTAGTAAGTCCATTATATTTAAACTTTTGTATTTTACTCTATACTTGCATTGCTGTAAGAATATTTTTTAACTCTGAGCGCGGTAATGCACTTATATTTTGTATTATGTACGTATCGAATTTAATTCTGTCGGCTGTTTAGATACTTCATTAAATATCAATATGTTATATAAATCGATGTATAAGTAGTTGAATATTACCTACAGGTACCGATTCCACTTAAAATGGCCCAGGTGAAAGGAATCCGCTCTTCGCATTATCCGTTCAAAAGGAATAAAATATTTCAATTTACTGTAATGTCAATTTAGAAACGTTTCATGTAGCCAAGCGGGCTATAAAATATTTTTTCTGAGTAGACTTAATTCATACATATTTTATACATTTACACAACGTTTATTCCTTGAATGACATACTATATAAATTATTTGTTTTTAATTTGAGAATCTTATTTTGTTTAGAAAAGTACCTTATATGATGTAAGTTTATATATTTATCTGAGTTATATCTCGAGGTAATGCTTTATGACATTAGGGTCCTTTAAGTCCCCATAAATCTAACCGTTTAACAAAGGTTCTCTAAACAATCTAAGCGTACAAACATATGAATAAAGCCATAACCCAAAAGGTTTATATTATATCCGATAAAATATATCCCAGGAAATCTCTCGTCCTATGATTTTATTTCATAAGATGCCACTAAGGCAGCTTTTTGCTTACACGTGTAAGCCGATCGATCGTTAGAAAGGAACAACACGTAAATCGTGAAAGTATTTAGAAACGTTTATGTAATGCATCGAACAATTGCACTTAAAAGCACCAGCACTCTGCTACAGGTAACAAATGGGACTACACTTTACCGGGATTTCGGAAAATGCTCTAAGATCTCTTCGAAGAGCTGGGAACACTTTGTAAGTTTAGGACACACTGAGTGCATACCTAAGGACTGTAATATTGTTTAGTATACACATATAAACTAAATATTTATAAGTCTATAAAAGTTCTGTCGACAAAAGTTTTAGTTTAGACTTCCAAAATTGACATTTTGATCCTCTTGATATGACGTGGGTAGATTTAGTGACGGTCGTTCGATCTTTCCAACAAAATGTTCTGACAAGTTATGAGTAATATTCGGCTTTGTACAAATATTTCATGAAAATGAAATGGAAGCAAACATTTATAGTTTCATTTCGCGTTCGGAGTGTTTGTAATAACTGTCAACTAAGCTAAATTTATATAGCCGTGTGCAAACACTTCCTGGAGTGCCAAAACTAATTTGTGTATACCTACCTGCCTGAGTAGGTACTTGTTAATAATTTACAGTAAATTAGAGTGTTTTCCTTTTAAACATTAATATTGCATCCCATTCGTCGTTTATTTAACATATGTAGGAACTAATGAAGATAATTCTCGTCGAACTATGAAATAAAAAAGCAACCGTTACTGACTGATCCATCAACATAAAGCTTAAACCAGAATACAAATAGTTACCTATTATTACGTAGGCATGAGTTAAGAGGGGATTTTCTAAAATTTAGCCCTAAGAGGATGAAAGGTATGTATGTATGTAAATCTGTATCGAAAAACAAGATTAGATCGCCAATAACCGACATATACGGGGACGAAGTCACGAACAGAGACTAAGGTAAATGCACCTTATTCCGAGGGGTTCTAAAAATGGCATCATATTCCGATGTATTTAGAAAAACAGTTTTTTAAAGCAATTTACTAGTTATTTATGGTCTGCATGATAAAATAATGAATTAATAATTATCTGTTCATATTTATTTATACAAAGGAGAGTTTAGTATGGTCACACTGTAAAATAATCGGTCATTTTGCCGCGGGGAGCGGCGTCGAAAGCACACTTCATACATTTGGGACCTTATGCACGTGAGTATTACGATTTGCCAAATAGTGTTTTACGTAATAATTTTATACAACGCGAGTTTTCGTTTAGGTTGTAATATTGAAAGGATAATATTTTTTATCGAAAACACTTAAGATTTGAGTATTTTATTTGCAAATTAGCAAGAAAATAAGTGTTTAAAATGCCGCGGCATTAGGTGCAAAATATTTTAGTGTGTTCCTAAAAGCCGACGTATACCACGGAAAAACAAATTTAAAGACATTTAGTTTTTTTAAATTTCGGTGTCTGTTTTATGATTATAAACTTTAATGTGTTAGTTCTGACTTAATGAATAACTCATACATTTAATAATCTATTTCCGAGGTACACCGTGGCGTCGCATTTACTAATTATAGCAGGTCAAAAATTGTTTGTACAGGTACTTTATTAATACGTTGTATAGAAGATTTTAGTGAAGACATTAGGTTTTATAAGTGTTCTGTTATTATATGTATGTACTTTATATTTGTTTTCCTTTCATATTGTAACTATACATTATTTTATTTGCATAATATTAAAAAATCTTTTACTTTTTAGTACTCGGAATTAGAAACTTTGATTTAGCATCATAAAACGCTATTCCGATGTATTTACGTCGGAATAAGGTTACATGAGTACCTAATTCCGATGTATTTACGTCGGAATAAGATTACATGAGAACCTAATTCCGAAGTTAGTTAAGACCCTGTTTAAATACAGAGTGTTCATTATTTTATGTGCTTAGTAGATACGCGTTTAGTAACTGAAAGAATACTAATCATCTATACAAATACATAAAATTGGAGTGTGTGTTTGTAAAAAAATAGAATAAAATTATTTTTTTTACGTTTAGTTTTTTTTTAATTGCATGTATTTTATTTATTTTATTATATTAGGAATAATATTAATAAAAAACAGGGTTTAGAATAAAACTATAATAAACAAAAAAAAGAACTGATTTCATATAAAAAATAAACAAATTTGGATCTCGTAATAGGCTCTAATTTTGATATGATTATAGCAATTGTTATACTTTTAACTTGTAAGTACAAAAATAATAATAATGTAATTATTTTTGTAAAGCAACAATTAGATTTTAATGTTGATATTGTTAATTCATTTTTATATTTTTATAAGATTAAGGAATAATATTAATAAAAAACAGGGTTTAGAATAAAACTAGAATAAACAAAAACAGAATTGATTTAATATAAAAAATAAACAGATTTGACTTTTAAACATCATGTATAATTCTCCCTACATAGTTCCCTTTCTATTTTTATACTCGGAATTAGGAACCAAATGCATCGGAATTACGATTTTTAAATCGGAATAAGGTACCTCGGACTTTTTTATATTTTTATTTATTTTATCAGCTTCAATAACCTTCTACTGACAAACTGCAAATATTTTTCAAAAATTTGATAGCTAACACTTCTGATAAAAATATAAAATTGTACACAAAGGTCCGATAAATACTTAATTTATAATGTTCTTTCGTGTTATGTTAAAAACAGCGCGGAATTAGGTGCCTTTACCTTAGTATAAAATATTTTTGGTAGTTGTTTTATGCTACGACTAATGAGCTCCCGTCTCTAGTAGACTTATGAACTGATTTTAAAATATTAACTCAGTTTTTATACTTATTAAGTTCCAGCGCTACCTTAAGATATCAAAGTTAATACTATCAAAGAAGCTTTGAAAACTGGCTTTTTTACTTTTTTTTGGGAATTCAAAGAGTTCTTATTAAAGCGGATTTGTTCAATTAACTAGTAAACGTAAGTCGCTTATCATGGCTGACTAAGTTGCAGGAATACATCACAACCTTTTACTTTTGCCACTTACAGAGCGAAATAATTAAGACACCCAGCTGGGCTTGCGGAATTTAATTAGTAGACGTAATTATACGATGATTTGTTGTATCTCCTTATGTGCTAAAGGTGGTAATTACGCTGTTTAGGTAGGTAATTAATTTGATTTATTAATTATTATTCTGAAACATTAAGAGGACTTTATTGACATCGTGCTCCATGCAAAACATAATAATATATACATAATGCTTATGCTTACCTACATAATATTTTGATGAAATGTTAAGGGCATATCTAGTCTTGTGCTTATAGTTAGTAACTCGACAAATATCTTAATTATAACTTAATTTTTAAAATTTTCGTATCTCAATACTTAGCTCCGTTTCTGTCCATTAATAAGAGATTTTTAATTGCGTATAATTTTCATTTAAAGCGTTGAGTGCTCCCAAACGTGTCGTTTCGAGAGTTCCATACCCAAAGGACGTCAATAACCCTATTAGTAAAGCTCTGCTGTCTGTCACACAGGGCTGTATCTTTTGAATCGTAGGAATAGGTAAACACTTAAAATATCACAGTGTGTGTATTATTATAGCCAAACAACAAATAATAAAAATACAATAATGTACTTTTTTTATCAGGAGACCGAGACAGATGATTTTATTCAAGAACCGTATTTTTGTTTGTAGTGTTTTAAATTTTATACGGTACCAACTAGGTTCGGAACTTTTCGTGTTCCACAATTGCCACATTGCGGTCTCTCACCAAGAAACGGTAATATAATCACTAAGTTTCATCATTAAGTTTCAAACTGAAGACAGCAACATAAACAAAAATTTACATAAAATCAAGTTATTGAATGTTAACATGCTAATCAATAAAACTTAAAAGAACTTCAAGAAAATTTTCGCATCATTAATCTTGAAAAAATAGTTTTCTTTTCGTACATATTTCACATTCCAAGTCGTTCTTTGACATTGATTAATTATATTGAGATCTCTTGAACTCGAGCCATTTTTTGTGGATTAACAAATTCATGATTTACTGATGTGTCGTATAATCAAACCATTAACGTTTGCTCGTCGCCGATATCCTAAAATTAATCTTCTTCTTGTTTTTCTTTGGCATAGCTTTCATTACAGACTTATACTTAGTCAAAGATTATTAATTAATAGATAGTTTACGATACAGTTATTACATATTGGTTTTTATAAAACATTCAAACCACCCACGTGTCATTTTTGTCTACTTTCTCTAGAAATGATTACCTATACATTCGATAATCGGTCAGTCAGCCCCTACGACAGCTGTCTGAAGTGATAGAGTGATTTATTCATAGCCCAGCCCACGCCTCATACCTACATCATACGTTTAAAATACATAAAGTAAGTATAATATAATATTTAAATGTATTTTATACACAATGTAATAAATTATGTAAATCAGTGTTCGTAAACAATCCTAATCGCGTCGCCACGTAAAACGTCGAAGCGTGTTTTTGCCGCAAAGCTGTTGGCAAGGTTAGCAATTTGCTTATTTTTTCATAAATCTAGGCACAAACTTAATTCTCTCGTGAAACCATATTTCAACTTATTTGTGTAGCTCAAAATAGATATTTGTAACACAGACTGTTTTAACATCATTGGGGATTGGGGTTACATGGTATTATGAACCCGCTGTATTAGTAAAATAGCGAAGCTGAAATTCACTATTCGCAAATATGGAATGTCAAACAAATATTAATGAGTAGTCGCGAGTAAACATTTATGTTAATATAGAATATCAAACTGTTCAATTATTTACTCAAATTATGGTGAAAAGTTCGATTAGGTCCTACGTAATTTGGACCATTATAATAGTTGTTTAGCTGTAACTATTAATTGCTTTACATGTAAATATGCTTTATTTTACACGTTATTTTCTACGCATTTTATTACATAACTTGTAAAATATATGCAAAAGAATGGCCAGCTTAGTAGAATCTTTTAACGAGTATGAACAATTTTAAAAAAAATTGGTTATGATGCCTTTGTAAGCGACTTGAGCTGCTCGCAAGCCCAGCACAAGTAGCTGAATTAATAAATGTTGCAAAACAAAAAGGCTCTTAAAAGAAGCAAACTTTTTCACTTCATGCACTTACTTTGTTAAATCTATGAACATTTCATATAGGTTTACTACTCACTGTTGAAAAAGTAAGCTTCGAGTTTAATTCGTCTTTAGGGTCTACTAGAACCTCAGTCAGCTACAGTATAAAATGCGTTCGACGGTCTTAAACAATACAAACTTTTCTTTTGTGTACATTTTTTATTGCTACATGTACGTGTACTTATTTATTTATTGAGATCCTTGAACAAAAGATGTAAATCTGCTCACAAATACCCGCATTTTACCTATATGAGTTTTCGTCTGACTTCAATTCAGACCTCAGGTACGTATTGTAGAGATTGGCTGACTGAGTTAGATACAACCTCATTTAAGGTGTATCTATTAGAAAAAGATTACTTTAAAATGAGATGATAACAGACCGTTATTACGGATGACGGCTAAGATTTTGTGAGATAAAATATAATTTAATAGTTTATTTGATTCAATATACGAAGTCCTGAATAAAATGTGTTTCAAGCATAGTTAGTACCTGTATTGATAATCCTGCTACATTACAGTAAAGTTTCTACAGTATCTAGGTACATAAATGGGAAACATTCTCGATATTCTATTAGGTATCTAAACGTAATTTGTTAGTAGGTACTTAGGGTAGTATTCCAATCGAATAAAATAAGGGTTGTTTAAAACCTCTCCATCTAAATTAGTTATGAACACAAAAAGCCCAGTGTTGTTGCCAAGAGAATTGTTCTGAAATGGCAAGGAATCTCTCGTGAACTTGCAGTTTCTAAAGTTTTTGGCCGCAGTTACGTTGCAATAAGACGACTTTATGATTTACTAGTTCCTGAACACTTCTTTTTACCGAGCGAGTTGGTAAATGGGGTAACTTTATATTATTTTTTGCTGCGCTAATCTATTTTTTCTATGCATTGTGCTTTATTGAAAGTTATAACGTACTCGAAGTTATAAAGATAAGATAAAATAATAATTAAATGCCACAGTCGAGGTATAAAGGACACAAAACACGGAACAAGAAGTTAATGTTATTACAATACATAAAAACATTATTGTGTGTCCCACAGATGCGCCAAATAGGTTCAGTTCAGTAAAAATGGCACACCACTAGTACCTACTTTGGTTTTCAATTAGACCTCCTTAAGTTGTGACGTGTTACAGATGAAAATCGGCAGTCAATAAAGTTAACTAACTTTGAAAGAAAAAAGTCAACACACAAATATTTGCAACGCCATTATTCAATGATTCACCTATTGTCTATTTACACAAATATTGTCTTTGGTATTGCTATTATGATACCTACTTACCTTCATAATCCCATAATATTCATGATTACACAATATTCCTGTTATCTCTTTTTTTTTTTTTAGGTGGTAAAAATCATCAAATGACTCCTTCCTCCCTGGGTGGGGTGGAAGGGACTGTCAGACTTTTACTGACTAAAAAGCCACCCTGTTCCTTCTGTTGCCCTTTACGTTCCGGGGCCACAGTATCCTGTTAAGACGTCCCGCAAATTCCTGTTATCTCTAATGTTATTTTTTCTAAAAATGTTTTACTAAGAAAAATTTTATCTAGAAAAGGCCAAACAATATTTCTCTCTGTTTCCTTAGTGCCAATTGTTTAAGGGATTCGCCGGTTTACAGAAATTTTAATAATAGGTACCTGGTTAGTTAGTAGCTCCGTGTGTTCACTAAAGTTTCCCTTTACCCTGACCCAAATGTACTTGTCTGGTTAAACTAATAATATCCCACATGTATGAATTAATGGCACGTTCAAGCGAAAGGATTACTATTACGGGGATTTATTTATTTTTGCTTCGTACGTACTTATCGTACTGTTGTACGTACCTACCGTACGTACGTTACGTGTTAAAATCATAACCCTAATATACATAATAACGTTATTATGCATATAAGGGTTATTATTTTACTAGGTAATGTATGTTTTTGTATTCCTTAAAGGTTATATTTTTGATTTTTTGGTACTTACATATATACCTAAGCTTTACTATTAACAAAGTCCTTGTTGCACCTCCCGCTTGCACCAATAATGCAAATGTAGTGAAATGGAATACCTATGCATGAAATATGCATGCGCCCAAATAATACCGTGTATATCGATAGCAGGACAAAACATTCAGGTATTATCTTGGGAGCCATGTAAGCTTACCTAAGATTGTGTGCGGGAAATTGCCAAGTGACGCGCCACTATTTATTTTATATCCCACACGTTGCTCCGTGCAAATAAGGTCACATACTAAGTGTTATTGAATTAAAGTTCAACATTGTTATTCTGTTTAAACTTGCCTATCTGGCGCTCGGTAGGTACCTACGTAACTTTTCAGTACTGGTGGATACGCCTAAAACTAATTTTACCACTGATAGGTACCTAAAAGTTAGGATACTGAAATGAGTTCAATAAGGATCAAGTTTATATTGCCCATAGAAGATCATAGTTTGTTTGTACATTACGAAATTTACTTCTGTGATTAAATAACCGCCGTTTCTTTTGTTTTAGGATACTAATATTACACGCACGTAGCACATACACACAGACACACCCTAATTGCATAACACAGTAACTATAACAGTCCCTTTATACCAAGTTATCCAGTAGAGACGACTCTTTCCAGGCTTATTAGTAACCGTTTAAATAAATAAGAGCCTGTGACAACGATTTTTTTACGCAATTAAGGTACCGGACCAATTCGGTCTGAACCTATACAAATATAAGTAATTCCATGCGGGCCCAACCTCACGACCCGTGCCCAACTTTCAGGCTAACATAATTTACAAGCTATTCATTACAAAAGCACTGAACTTTACACTGTAGGCACTCTTTTGTTCTTATAATACTTGTTGACGTACCAACCAAATTCATTTGAGCATGTTGGCACTTAAATAATAAATTACCTAGGTAGGTACTTTCTATACATTTTGGTGAATTATGTTCCTTTTACATAAGAAAGAAGCTTTGAAAGAGCAGAAGAAAGTAGTGAAAGTAGTAGCTACAAAGAGCAGACATTATTTAAATAAAATTCCGACCGTACATAAATTAGAATTTCTTAGAAAAGAAATAATTAAAAAGTAGGGCAATGAGTAATTTTTTTTATAGCTATCAATTTGTACGTTAACTTTTAAGGAGATAGATAAATAGATATATGTATCCGATTTGGTCGTAACTTCATAAAGCGGGATCCTCATCCAATCTAAAGTTAGCGATCGAAGTTTTCTTCGCCTTGACCTAGACCGCACTCCGCCTAAGCCGTTAGGCATACAAAAGTTTGTAAATAAAGGATAATCTCGTTATAACAAAATGAATGAAGAATAATTATGTTAGGTAGGTATCTTGTTACAAAGTTCATCTTAACTTAACACGATGTATAGCATTAACTAAGGTATTGTTAACATCGTGCAATATTAAATTTTGTGAGCGAGGCGGCGGATTTGCCTCCCCACAAAGTTAATAAATTATTCGAAGTTGCTACTAGCATAGGATATTGAGAAACTTGCAGATTTAAGGTGTAATAATACACGAACTGTGCAAAGAATTTATTCAAAACAATTTCTGAAAAACAACACCACATTCTTTGTCTCTTTTTTTCTTTGTTTCCAAATATTTACGAAAATAACTCTTTTTTGTTTTCATAATTGAGTTTCCAAAATGATTGATAACCGCCCCGAGAATGTAGTAGGATAGATACAGGAAAATATTTTTTATATTGCTTTTTATCAAAATAACGTAATATGAAAACTGATAAAATAGATACATGTGACCGATCTGTAGTGGGTATCTATATAATATGTAGGATGGGCTTTTAGTTAAAGGGGTTTGTGCCGAGGGCCGAATTCCAGACATTGTGATAGATGATGTTTACAGTCAAGATTTGGCTAGGGGACTTCTGGCTGATCGCACAATTTGCCGCCTAATTATGCTTTGCGTCTCGTCCGAAAGCTTTAAGCGTAGATAAAGAGGTACTTAAACTTAATGACTTTCCCTTTGAGCCTAATATATGATATGAAGTCATATCGTAAAACTTTAAAACCGTAAACGGACGTGTTCCAGTTTTGGTCAAAGTATTATAAACTATTTTTCAACACACTAACTCGTAAAGTTGATCTTATTACATCTTTTTTTGGGGTCTCAATGCGGTGTATTACGCACGCTTGCTTTTTAGGTAACATTACCTCACTAGTGCGAAGAAATTTTTTTTTTTGACATAGAGTTTTGTTGCTTTTATGCCTACATATTTTATTAATAATTAAACTAAGTATGTAATTATTTAATAAAATATAATAAATAATCTCTTTGATACTCTATGATAAACTATTTGTTTTCATAACTTAACATTTATTTGTGCTATTGAAATAAAAATAATAATTCAGCTCGTGGCACCTATTTTCAACTTATAACTTTTTAACTCTTTGTTTCTTACTGGCCGCTTGTAACCGTCATTGTAATTTAAATTTAAACTAAATTGTAATTATTTTTCATTTTCAAATCAATAAATCAAAAACAATGTTTATTCCTTACAAGTTCTTTAAAAAATTTCGTAAGAAACGCGTGGTCATTGTATTATAACACTCTCGTCGACATTATGCCCTCGCCTACAGCGTGGGCTGCAAATCTAGGCTCGACTGCAATGGCAAACTCACCTCACTCGTATTATAATGGGCTATTTTACTGTTCTGTGATCTAAACAACTAAGCAAAAGTTAAAACACAAAGCTAATGGCAGGTAGGTAATATTACTTTACAGTTTTAAAATTCTTGTTCGCCGATAAAAGTTTCGTAATTTAAACCGCACTTTACTTCCCTACTTTTATTACTTGCTGACGTAACTATATTGCTCCGGGCTTCGAACTATTTTCGTCATAAGGAAATGATAAATGGGTTGACTCAAGCCCGTGTAGGGCGTGACCACAATAAATCATTATATTGTGTAATAAACGCAGCCTCACATAGGTCTGTCTATCCATTTTCTGTTTCATGAAAATATATAGTCAACCTATGAAAGCAAATGTATGTAAGTTTCAGTAAGCTGGAGACCAGTTGACCCAGAAAGGAATAAACTTCACTGCAATATTTCCCGTGTATGTCCAACACAATGCTCTTTTTTTACCCAAATTAAACCTTAAGACACGATAAGGCAATTTGGTGTCTATACTTAAAAGGAGAAGAATAATACCCGCCTATTATTGTCTTACTGCAGGGCAAAAGGCCTCTTCTCATACAAAGAAGGCAAGAGCATTTTCACTTTGCTTGCTGGAGGCAGATTGATTACTATTTGGTTAAATATAGTTAGATATAAATGTTATAAATCTGTACATTAAAATCAACAAAATGATGCCTCACAAATCTATTGAAAAGATGTCAAAGACAGTTTTACCTGGATAAATGCTTCTAAAGGAATTATAGGAGTACCTTTAAACCGCCAATTTATGAAGCTTCGATATCCGCAAAGATGTGACAGCGGTTTGAATGACACGAAAATATTAATAAAGCACATTGTTATTAAAGATAGATTAGCATAGCATAATAATTTTTCGTCTGAATGCCTCCTGTTTTAATATTTAAAGCCACGATTAATATTAATTAGTCGCTCTTAACTTAGATTGTTTTCGTAGCCACCGACTGAAACAATGTATGAAGATTTCAGGAGGTAGGAAGGTACTATAGGGGTTCTGTCTGGCTGGTTCAACCGTGTTTAACCTCATTTTAATAATTTATTACGTAATATCAGTGCCGGATTAAGACTGCTTGATGCCCTAAGCAATTCACGCCTGTGGGCTCTCCTATCATGAAATAACCTAGTAACATAACATCACGCCTGTAATCCCCGAAGGGTTAGGCAGAGGTGTACCCATTAGTACACTCACATTTCCCCAGTTATGTTTTTAATCCCATGTACACACCATCTAACCTATTGCCATCAACCGGGCACAAATCCAGACTCCGAGGCTGCTACTGAGAAATTCCTGATGGAAAAACCCAATAACACTTTGCCCGACCTGGGAATCGACCCCGAGACCTCATGCACAGAAGTCGCGCTTGCGAACACTAGACCAACGAGGCAGTCGACGTAACCTAGTAACGTTCTTAAAAAAAATGACGTTTTTAATACGATGAAATAGATCATTAAGAACCTACCTTAGAATATAATATGTATGAAGGAAGAAAGAGACGTAGAGTCAATTTAAAATAAATGTTTTTTGTTGCTGTTTCCAGTGTCTCCCAAGATTAATGCCCTAAGCATTGCTTGATTTTCTTGTGGGCAAATTCGGCACTGCGTACCTAATATTGAACTTTAAGATATAACAAAACAATAGAGACTTTAGCAGCCAGCCGTTTAAGTGTATTTCTTTTTTCAAAATTAATATTATTCGATTATCAATATAACACAGTAATAAGTCAGCCAGTGTTTCTGTTAAACATAGTTTCAACCCTAACCGCCAACGTGATCACGTCAGGGTCACAAAGTCACAACAGTATTTTGTAAACATTCTGTGTTGTAAAGTCTAAATAGGTATGCTACTAGAATTAAATAGTTTAAAGTAACCTTGGGTATATGTATGTCGTAAGTAGGTATGTTTAGATTCGGTTCATAAAGTTTTTATCCTGACCGCGGTTTATGGTAAATAAGAACTTTGGCAGCCTGAAAAGGGACGCGTAGGTAATTTTTGTAATAAAAATGTTGTCGAAATTAAGCGTCGAATTTTCAGGAATTCAAGGTCATCACATTTTTATTGTTTTCACTGAGACTTTGGCGCCCCGATGTCGATCACTCTCAATGTTTATTTATACAAACCGCAGCTATTATAAAAACGTACTAATGACATTTCGATGAGCATTATACCTACAAATGGCTTTACTCTGATGAATGAAAAGCCAACTAGAACGATAAGCACTTTGTTCAAGTTAAAAAGTACCGTCATATAAAACAAAACAATACCGTATTAAAGACCAATTTTAAAAAAAGATTAAAGAAATAACCTACACATTTTATGTTCATAAAATAAAGCAATGAATGCAACTTCTAATAAAATTATGACTAACATAATACAGGCTTTATAGCAATGTTTATTAAACAGTATGTAACTACTTAATAGGACACATAGATAATGTAAGTGGATGTAGGTATATTAAATATGCATCTTACTTACTTTGCAGAATTTATATAAACGCGCTGTTAATTTTCTTCTGTTACATCTGCGGACACAAACAAATATCTGCCAGCCTTCGCAATTTGGGAAAGTGCCGATTAAAAGCAACAAAAGCAAGCTGATAACCTCAATTTGAAGTGCAAAGCAATGTTGGCACTGCGCAAACGTTAATGGTTGAAAGTGTAAATTGTCTTGAAGAATGTTTCTCCGGCGTGTTTCTAATTCGAAAACAATTGTAAGCTTTGCCGCAAGCACCTCTAAGTTGATACAAACATTCTCCAAGACTCGGCTTTGGAATATTTAGTACATCGAAAGCCCATTAAGACTACTGATTTTCTTTTGTGGTTTTGCAAAGAAAAATACAACACAAATGTTGAGTTTTTGTACTGATTTGAGAATGATTATACTTACCTACATGCTTAAATCTACTATCTTCTTTTTTATCGTTGATTTTGTTGCATTAATAATCACATTTAGATACTTCTATTTCTTATAAAACCTATTTGAGTAGGTGGTACAATATTATACAGACTCAGTTAGATAGTTTTCTGATATAATAATTATTTTATCTATGTGATTATTTTCAAACTGTATCCGGTTTATTATACAATCTGTTTCATTATACAATCGGAGTTATTTATACAATCTGTTATTTTTAATCAAAACTTTTTTGAATAGATTTATAACCTAGAACTAGAATTGGCTGTACGCGGCACAAAAAAAAATGTCATCAAATAGCCAGAAGACAAGTTTAAAAAGATTTTATTTCAGTTTATTTTTTAATTTGATCTAAAGGAATTTCTGATTAGTTTTGTAATTTAAAGCCAAGTACCTTTTTAATTGGGATACCTACCTACCGGTTTTTAGGATACCTAATAAGTACCACATATCAGGTGGTAGGGTTTCATACAAAATATAATACCTAAACTAAAAGCAATGTGTACATATAATGAGTATTATTAAATGCATGTACAGTGGAATTTAATTTCCTCTAGCCACTGCAAAATGATTATGATTTCATTTAATGTAGTTTCTACAATTTTCAGTAAACCAAACAAGTTTGCGTTAATGGTCATTAGCATAACCTACCTCATTTGTTTTAAAAGATGGTGAAGTGTTTTTGAAGAATTATTATATTATTATAATCTTTCTTATTATTTTGGAACCCTAAATTCAAATTCGATGATTTTATTCCTTATAAAATACGATTAGTTTGAAATAAGAAATAAAATAGTTTATTGAAGTGGTAACTTATAATTGGCCTTCTGCTTCTTATTAGGTATTTCTTACTACTCTAATGTTTTTTTTTAATCAATAAAATAAAATAAATAAATGGTATAATTAGCAGGAAACCTACACACAAACAAAGAGGGGTGAATATTAAATTCTAAACGTGTAGGGTAGAGAAATGGGAAGTACATACTAACGACGTTTTCTCAAACACTCAAAACCTCTCCAATAGTTAATTGCAATTAAAAGTTAGATCTCTATTACGCTTGTTAACTTTACACTGGTATTAATATTAAAACACATTCAGGTGTTGAAAAGTACTAACTTTTGTTACAACAAACGCTAATTTGAAGTTCAAACCGCCCGAACAAAACAAACTTTAGCGCTGAAAGTTCAATGTTTTTTTTATCCCAAATTGGAAATTCGTCGATTCGACACTGTAGGTACCTACTTCAAAATCGCCTACTGTTTGTTAGCCATGCTACATGATGTGTTTGAGTACAAATGTTTAGTTTTTTTTAGGTTAAATCACAAAAATAAAACCAGTAACTTTTTATTTTATTAGATTGCCCAGAAAATGGCTGAATTAAAATCACTAAAAGACATTTCATAAAAACCACATATATGAACATACATACATACATAAACTCACGCCTTTTTTCCCATGGGGGTAGGCAGAAACTACAGAACGCCACCTGCTACGAAAAAACACACAAAAACACAAACACAAATATGAAGTTTCTAAGAAATATTAATTCCCGGCAGTACGTTTAACAGCATATTTAATAGGTAGCTGGTACCTTCACACGGTCTATGAAATATGTAAATTTTAGAAGCAGTCCGTAATTAAATCTTTTATCAACATGTAGAAGAAAATGTCACTTACCTACCTATACTTGTTGTTCTTTTATGTTATGAGTTAGTGCGACCCGCCTCGGCTTTATATAGCTGCAATTTACCAAGAAAGTAAATGAAAAATGAGATTTTCATACAAAAATATCTACTTAAGATCAGATTTTTCGGGTAAATTTAAAAAAATATACAAACTTTACAAAGCTTAAATCAGGCAAATCAGTTAAGCGGTTTTCGGCAATTAATTATTATTTATAGATATTATTAGTTTGTTATTATGAACCTACATAGGTAGTATGATTTTGTCATTCTAAATTATTGTAGGATTGTTTTGGACCCGTAAAATTTCACTTGAAAATACTTTACTTTTCCTTAAAGTTACCTACAGTCCAACCCATGTTAGTACTATAGACTTTAACACCTTTTTTCTGACTTCTTCCGCTCTGGGCGAAGCGGAAGGAAGTGACAGACTCTTACTAACTAAACCCATCCGTTTTTCTCCCATAATGCCCTTTTAAACAAAAACCGCAATCCTGGCAGACTTTAGTACCTACTCACTAGTCACCAATAGCAATAATTATTTCTAAGGATAGGTATTTTAAAACATTTTCTGAACGAAAATAAAAATTAAGTAGAAAGTCGGATCGCCGTCACTCAAACAAAAGTTGTTACGAGGATAATAATAAAACTTCGCAAAGAAAGAATGCGGACGGTTCACATTGTCCAACGGACAGTTTCAAAAGTAATCTGAATGTTTGATACGTTCGACGGAAATGACGAAATATTTCAGTAACGTTTCAAAGAATTAGAGTCATAAGAAATGGTTTATACTTTAAGATTTTTTCTCAATTCAATTGGGTAGATGATACCATTAAAGAATAATTCCAAGACATAACTTCTTTAAAGAAACACTTTATGTTAGCCCTGAAAACCCGATTAATTTGGATTTTAAACTCGCTTCAAAATAATAAATAGTTAGTCAATTGAGTCGAGAAACACAGTGACGTCGCAGTTATTTTTTGCCATACTTTATGGGAGAATCGCATTTTGACAGGTTATAAAAAGTACATCAATTGATTGATGTTATCATCTACCCTATTGATCACAAGCGAACATTTAGTATGCTAGGTAGCGTAGGTACTTTTACTGATGTGTTGAGGTAATTTAAATAGTGTGGTTCCGATTGTCTGTTGGTATTGCGAATAATGCCTACAAACGGGATTTGCATCGAGCCAGCAGCCCGCAACCTCAGTCGTTGTGTACCGGAAATGCAGGCATTAATCACAGCTCACACTGAAATTACGCTCCGTGCTTTCCAACTTGCTTTAAACTGAAATTATACACGTTTCTAGCATCCAAAAGGGTGATAAAAAATGTTTACGGGACAGACATTGTTTTATTTTTACTGCTGACCCAAATTAAGTTAGCTTAACAAAATTATTAGAATCAAAACGGTTCTCCGTGTAACTTACCTTTATATTGTAAAGTTTCTAAATTAAACGAGTAGGTTTTAAACAACAGCTTCTTCTTTCTTCGTCAATTAAATCGATGTACCTTCACCTACAAAAAAAAACTAAAAAGATTTCTTAGAAAGAAATCTTTTTAAGAAATCTTTTTCGTATTTTTTTTTTATTTCGTTTTGTTTTTTGGTTAATGGGTTGCTGTTTCTGCAGATTACAGAAACCCGGTAACGAGCAACATTATGGTCCTTATCAACTAACGAACATAACATAAAATATAAACGACGACACGCTTGGCGCAGCGGCTGAGCGATTTTATAAAAAAAAACTGCTTTAGTTGATGAACCTACAGCTATCAAAAGAGATAGGCAATTTTTTTTGCGAGTTAATATTTCGATTTAGAAAGTACGATTAAATAAGTCTTGTTGAATGTTATTAGTCTTGAAAACAATCTTGGAATAAATCCGTACCGTTTACGTTTCTTACAAAGGCCGATCATCATCATCGTCATTAGGAGCTTTGTTTCACCCCCTATCGAGGGATCGTACCTGTGTACCTAACTTAAAGCCTTACATGATTGATGCCAAATTGTGCATTTTCAGACAAGACATGGAAGTAAGGATAAATCACATTCCATAACAAAACCGTTTTGTTTTTACAAAAATGTTTTTATTCGTTGGGAAATACTTATGATTACCCTCTATCTGGGGAAAACAGAGGGTTATGTCGGAAGCACGATGGCATCAAGTGCTGCGACGAGGTCACAGCGCTGCTGATCCCAAGCTAGGCACTTGTCCAGCGTATACTGCGCCGTGCCACATAATGATGGCATTACCGGGCATCAGCACCCGGCCTATGTGCCGCAGGTACTACCCGAAACAATAATAAATACAGTCAGAATCTGTGTAATCCACAACTCTATGTAAGTAACTGCCATATACCTATGTTTTGAAAAGAAAATAAGCACACTATACTAATAAATAATACTTTTTTATATTTTGATATGTTTTATATTTTATAAATTAATATTTAAAAATGTAATTATATTGAATAAATAAATGGAATAATAAAAATATCCACTATATGCCGCAAAGTAGTTTGCTAAAGATGTATTTCAGAAACCATACTCTTGTTGACGGTACCTACAAACCTACAAAAGTATTGTAAAATGATTAAAGTAGTAACTAAACGCTAGAGACTTTATTAAGACATCTCTCCGCTGGTAAGAGAGCTATTTTTCAAAGCTAGCCGTTATTAAGAACTACACACTGTGAAATGAATTGCAGCAGCTGCGGCTATATTTTCTTTTCAGCATCGTGTATTTTCATACTAAGTGCATGGTATTCTTCATATTATATTCTGGATATTCTTCAACATAGGCTCTGTTGGGTCTTCATGAAGAAAACTGAGAACTGTTTATTAATAGGTTTAATTACATGTGACCGAGGTCTTAAGCCGTTCAACAATACAATTTGTTACAAAAATTCCTGTAATATTCCGCGATAATGAACTGAGTGAGAGTAGGTACTTTGGCAAATACTGACAATATTCTCTTCTACCCTCTTTTACGATATCATTATGGTACAGTGAAAGTTACTGTTTAACCGTATACTTTAATATCACACAGCAATACACTATATACCCCTCTTATAGCACGGTATCAGAGCTTGATCTTCGGCCAACCATGTCAACATTTGAACCTATTATCGGTTTGCTTGCTGCCGGATTATTAATCAGTCGGTCGATTCTGTAAAAAGCTCCGTCGGTGAATTTAAGTTCAGTGAACGTGAACAGTTCATCCCTTACTCACATTAACTCATATCAGCAAGCGACACCTTAGCAGAATAGCACTGCAAATTATGTTTTTATTAGAAGACTAATGACCAATCATGAGAAGATTGGTGTTCTTCTCATACTTTCTTAATAAATTTTAACGACGCTCACTAATGAAACTTTTCTATTCCTTTAAGGGACACACAGCCAATAAGACGAATTAAAATCACAATAACGTAGGTATAAAAAAACCTATTTTCATAACTCTACGCCCAAAGGCACTAACCAGAAACGAGGCTAAGTCTTCCCCCGGGAGCCACGTCAACTTCAAATCTTGTGGTGACATTAATTTAACATAAGGGTAGCTCTTGCAAAAGGAACAGCTTCTAAACTAAGTTTTAATCTAGGTGCCTAGGGATTGGGTTTTCATTAGGATAAATATTTATTTAAAGTATATTAGGATGAAATATTAAGATAATTATAATTAAGCAAAGGATTCGCAGTTACGTTTTAATCTAAGACTGAATGGGGCTGTTACAAAGTAATTAATTAATAATAATAATTAATCACCTGTATTAATCACCTGGTGAATAATTCTTTACTTAAACAATTGTAAAATATTCGAAATATTTTAATCATTCACTTGATACAGATTAGATAAAATTACACTGACACATCAAATTAATTTACACAAAAATAAGTCTTAAATAATAAGTCCTTTCAATGCAGTAGCACTGAAAGGTAACAGTGCCAAAACACTATAGATATGGCATAAAATATAGAGCTGCCCAATCCGAATCCCAATGCAATTCCGAACGAACATTAGTATGCATTCGACACTACGAACATCTGCCCCTAGCTATACACAGACACCTGTATTAGGCAGGAGTTAGGTACCTAACCATTGTCATAAAAGTCGACACATCATTCATAGTAGTCGCAACAGTAAAATGCGCTCGGTTCATAACCTGCCAGAACATTCAGAATGGCAATTTGAAATATATAAAGGTATTGGCAAAATACAGTAAGACCGAGATCCAGAAACTAAACTTAGCCCAAACTTAAGCATCAATCTGTAGAAATCTTGCCAAAGTGCACGCATATTGACAGATCGGAAGTGTTAGTTTAGACTAAGTTTAATCTTTGAATCTTAGCGCAAGACGTGCAAGTTTCCGCATAATTTAATCCTCCAGTGACATGTAGGTAAAGTTAGTTTGAATTTATCACTTTGAATATTGAAGTGTACTTGTGTATACGTAAACAGGTAGAAATGCTTTATTTTAAATATTGCAGTCCCCTTCACTGCTTGTTGGTACACTATACAATTGGTTGTTAGAGAATTTGGTAAAGGCGACAACAATTTTAAATTGAAACATTTCTATTCAAATAGTAATTATAATAATAGACTAAAACTTAGATAATTACTATGTAAGTAAGTACACACTCTATATTGCTATATACGATTCCCACAAGGTAAATATTGTACACACAGTACCTACTAATGAATATGGACAACTTTTATTATGGGACTAACTCTAAAATCTGTAGAGCAATAATAATATTGTAGCTATTCAATTGTGATAGAAATTGTAATATGTGAAACCAAAAATCGCGCATGTTGTGTTAGCCTGTATGTAATTGTTGCACTTATTAATGCACTAAAACGAAATTATTTTTGATGTATTGTGCAAACAATTGTTGGCTAACCTAAATAAATAAATATGTAGCTGTTCCAAAAATTTTGCTCGTGTTTGTGTTGTACTACTTACATTTAAGTACGGATCAGCTGTTTTTTTCCTCATGTTTTAAAGTTGGCCACATAGTAAAAGTTGACTTCCACCCCCTGAAAAACTGCTAATTAACCTATAGTCAACCAGTATATTATATTGGTATTTACAACAGCAAAATATTATAACATCCACTCATAACATAAACAGCGTCAGATTTATGAGAAAATATCAAAATACTTCCACAATAAAGAAAGTAATTCGCTATTTTACCATTCAACTAATCTTCTTAAAAACAAGTCTTGTTTTCCAGGGAGCTTTTAGCCACTGATTAAACTCTTGTCGTCTTAAATTAAATGTCTCCTATTGTTCTATTTTCTTAAATATACGACAACACACCACTGTTCTACTCTATTTAGATAGGTATATTTAGCAAAATGTATTGAAATATTTTTGCTTCCAAGAAAAGAGCTTAGAAAAGCTATTTTAGTGTGTCTCAAAAGTTAGTGACATTTCTAAGCAAAAAAAATAAACGTAATGGGACTGAAGTGCTAAACTTACTGTTCACAATAAATCAGTGTGTTCACAATTATTAATAAAGTTGTTATTATTTGTTATTGTACTTTCTATTAGACAAACCACCTACACATTAATGACAATACAGAGACAACAATATTATCTTAATGATTAAGTTTGAGTATAGTTTGGCCTCCTAAAACGTTTTCAAAAACACAGGACTTAATTAAAGCGCAAAATCTTAAATAATTAAGGTACACGAGTATTGAATCAAAGGCAATTCATCAAGCGAATGTCTCTGGCAAGTGATGCGCCCGAGTAGGTAATATGATTGATAGCGTTAATTACTTCACACTACGTCACAGTAATAATATGATTCAAAAAGCAATTCAGTCTGACACGAGGAATTTCACTAATTAACAAAGCAAAATAAAATAGCAAATAGTTTTTGCTTGAAATTTTAAATTCAAATACTTCACCAAAAATAAAAATCTTATCCTTCCTATTATTATGATAAACGTGAAAAGGATTGATGTTTGTTTGTTAGATACTCTTTCACGCTAAACAGAATCAGCTGATATTTAACACATACATTGAGTATTTTTTATGGGAAGACATCCCTTGGGATAATTCTGAAGTCTACACAAAGTCGCGGACGGGATAGTGATAAATAATAATAAGATAAGTAATACCTAGTATTGATTGTTATTATTACCTGTTAAGACCATGCATGACCATATTTTTTATACAGGGCATGGTCAAAACAAGTAAAGGATAGATAAGTATTTGTTACAGGTATGTCTACTTACTACATATTATTTAATAGAGAATTCGGAACTACGTGATTCAGACGTATTTAATTACCGAACTATAGTAGGAACAAATGAATAGGTGCCACATATAGATAACATAATAAGTGAATAGGAGGCGTAAGTGCTCGACTCACTCAAGTCAGTTGTTAAGGACCGTTCCGCACGATTGTGAACAAGGCTTGTAGTCTGTTGACGCGACTCGACCTCACTGTGTTGTTTTGTTTATAACTTAATTAGACCACCACACACACATTAGAACATATTTTTGTAAACAATATGTTCTTCGAGGTACGACTTATGACGCGCATCCTTAATATTTATCACAAAAATATTGTCATACAACGGAAAACCTATTGAATTCCTAACAACTTTTTGAAAGCTTTTCTAAATTCGATATTGAAAATGGTATAAATTAAAGGATTGATTGTAGAATTAGCATAGCCTAGCCATGTAATAACATTGATGAGCCTCATACTGGGGCAACAAGTAGTGCAAAAGGGTAGTATGAGATACATTAGGAAAAATGGTAGCCAGCAAATAACGAACACACCCATTATGATACCGAGCGTCCTCGCAGCGCGTCGCTCCTTAGAAAGGGATATCTTTTGCTTCTGTTCAATGAACTGGTTCACAACGTCACCGCTTTTAGTTAAACTAGCCAGCAACGGCTTCTCCTGTTTTTTATTTTTACGACTCATTTTCTTTAATGAACCAACCACCTTCGTTTTATAACTTCCACAGCTACCCGGAGATACATCTGCTTGCATTTGGTTCACATTTGATTCAATAGTATTGCGTGATACTGGATCATTCAACAAAAGAAAAGGCACAAAGAAGTTTTTCTTTATATCTATGAATGCTTTCCTCTGACATCGTTTAATGCTGCCTCCACTGTCGGATTCATTCTCTGAATCTTCTCTATTATCTTGACTCTCTTCTTGATTTTGTATTACCAATACTGGATTTTTATTTTGAACGCGCGTTACTAACACTCGTTTTCTTAGTCTTTGTCTTGCTGCTATGTAGATTTTAATATACACTATGGTCATTATAACAAGAGGAATAAAAAACGAACCAAGGGATGAATACACAACATAACCAGGTTCTGAGGTAAGCTGACAAGGCGTATCCGCTGTAAATTCATCTGGCCAATCGTTCCAACCCAAAATTGGTGGTGAACTTATTATCAAAGAAAGAATCCACACTCCAATGATTTGATAAACAACTCTTTTTAATGTTCTCTTATTGGCGTAGTTTATGGGATCTGTAATTGCCCAATATCTGTCGAGTGCAATAGCGCACAAGTTCAGGATCGATGAAGTGCAGGACATTATATCACAAGTTAGCCACATCTTGCACAATTGTTTACCCCACAGCCATCGTCCCAAAGTCATGTAGGCTACATTTAGAGGCATCACCAACACAGCAACTGCCAAATCGGCTGCTGCCAAGGACACGATGAAAAAGTTTTGCACTATCCTCAAAGGCTTATAAGTGAACACTCCAAGAATAACCAGAATGTTTCCAAAAATGGTTCCAGCAATAACGACAAACAGCATAATGACAGTAGTCAGTGCTTCCCATTCAGGGACTGCTATTTCGATTCCAAAACTAGAGTTGTACAGGAAATTGGTTGAATAGCAAATTGTGTCGTCCAACGAAGAATTGTTTAATGAATCGTTATTGTGATTTAATGAAATATTATAGACGTAATAATAGTCCACATTAATCAAATTTTCGTTCATGGCGCTGCGATGATATTACCCACTAAAATATTGCAAAAGTATCTTTAATTAATTTTCCTTTTTTGTCACTCGGGTACCAAAACATTTTAGACCCACATTTTTCATGAATTACACAAAAGATGATTGTTCTTTCTTGTCCATCTTTAATTAGGAATTTGAATTTCCGAAATTGTTTTCTCACTTTTAATTAATGTGATAATACCTAGGTACAATCTGTACGAAATCAAAATATTCTTTTCAACCAAACGGCTCGCAGCAGACTGCGGGCTTAGGGGAGACATTTTAAAGTCGACCCAGATAGCGGAGATCATACTTGTAAATAAACTATAGGCATAGTTAACCATGTATATCATATGTTCTCACAACAAAGATATACAAAGATCTTTGTGTATAGCGATGTCAGCGACGCGGCGCGGCGTGACGTCGCGGACGCCTAGGGCAGTGTGAGAGCTTTTCTTCTATTTTTATACAACTTTACCAACACCTTGCAAGAGACACGTTTTATATTGAAACACTACCTTACAAACCGTTTTCTAAACGCAACAAATCTTACCTACCTATAAATTCCTGCCTATCAAAAACGATCACTACTTTTGGCACAGCATAACTACTGAACGTGGGGTTCATTTTCGATATTCAATTCCCACATTGGGCAAGTGTTACCTATTGAGGTTTGTGTATTTATGTGACTTAGATAACTGGTGAAATTTTGGTATCCTACAACAGGTAGGTCCATCCATCCAGGCTAGGAGGGAAATGTACGCGTTGGTAGGTAGGTACTCTTTTTATTTTTTGTAGGCCTGTCACTCTTTTTCTAAACGCTGCACTTCAACTTGTGTTACGAACGTCAACAACAAGTAGATTCTTACACAAGTAGACTCGTCACTTATGTTCAGTTTTCAACTTCATTGTAGATATTTATGTATTCCAGTCTGTAAGTAGATACCTACCTAGGTAGGTAAGCAGTCTAGTTCTGCACTGTAGGTACTAAAGTAGGTCATCTGCGTCTGTAGTTAGTGTGAGCGATCACAAGTACCTACCCCACAAATACTTAACCTTAAACATAACAGAGGTGGATTTTTAGATGATTTGTCTATTGTTAACTACTAAACTGATCCAAATGGTTTTTTCACTAGTAATTTTTTTGCTGCCTAGTTGATCGCCCTGCCACCTGCCGGACTACAAATAAAACAACTGTAAGTTATATCGTTTGTGTACACTAGATGTCACACTAACATAAAATGGAAATTGATTTAACTTAAAAATAAACATGATATGATTATGTTGACGAGTTACATTTGTTTCTTAATGGGAATTACATTGTAATTCGATTACTGAATGCTTTTAAGAGTAAATAAATCAAAACTTAAGTCTGCATAGAATGGAATGAAAATTCTAATGTCAAAACGGTTTACGGCAACAAGTGGCGCTGGTGTGCTATGTATTTTTACGCAAGAGTAAATGAGAAGTCCGATTATTTTGATTCTCATCTCATGCATGTGACATTTTCCGAATCCGTGGTTCGCACTCCTTGGTTTGCACCTTCTACGATAGCTGTCAAAATATTTAGCGGAGACGAAACGCAACACAGTTTTGTAAATTATCTCATGTAAATCGCGCTTGCTAAACATTATAATCAGCAATAATAATATACAAGCGTGCCTCCTGTTTGGCCTAAGTTTCTTGTTCAAATGATACGTGCAACATAATGGGGTGTATATCGTGGATCCGAGGTATGACGTCCAACCTGACTTATTTTACTTAGTATTAGATATTTTCAGTGTTATAATTAGCTAAACGATTTCGTTAATTGCATTTTACCGATGCCTTTGAACGTGAGTTCTTTGCAACAACGTTTGCATTGTTAACTTCTATGGAATATCGTACGTTTGACCTTTTCCTTGAGTTAATGTTATTAAAAGGGTGCGCACGTATTTGCATTACGACATGGTATCACTTACATAGTTTACATTTGGCGAGAAATATCACTACTCAAGTTAATAGTAGCTAGACGACCTCCCTCGATGATACGCCTCCCCTGAGGTGTAGAACTATTTATAGCCTCCTGAATGACATTTACTCTTCAAAACATCAACTTTTGAGATCATTTATCACCTATTTTATTTTTTTATTGCTGCTTACAATAACTTGCTAACATACTAAATAAGTTGCTAACTTAAATAACTGTTGCTATGTGAAACTTAAAAACCCCAATTTGATAAAAATAGGTAAAACATTCTGTTTTCCTTGTGTAGTCACATTTTATTAATAAGATTAACATGATTACAGGGTTAAAAATGCCGTTTCCTTTCAAAGATAAGGAACTGAACAAAATAGCGGCATTGTTCAATGTCTCCACATTTCTCCTGACATGCGCTGCACTTGTTCAGCCCAGCTGGTTCAGGATCAAAGGCCTGCACTGTACACAAAGCCTGTCTTTAGCACAATTCTTCTCCTTTGATAATGATGATGATGACCAAGAACAGTATGCAATACGCCAGAATAATGAATATGATTCTATCCATAGAACTGACTATAATGGTAAGTATTACTTATGGAAAAGAAAATACAAATTCAAATAATCTTTCAACAGGATAATATACATATATTTTTTTTCATTTAATTAATTTATGTCAGATAACTAGGAATTATGTATTCTATTTTCCTCTTTAACCTTTATCCTTAAACCTTTAAAATGTTGACTGCAGGCGAACATTCGCTACGCCAAGCCCGAAGCACCGTTGGCTAACAGTTGGTGTGTTCACTGTAGAAAAACACATGGTTGTGTGTATGCAGTACTAAAGTTTTTTCACAAGGCATGTGTTTTCCCGCAGACAACAGGTTAATAGTAAAACATTGCATTTAGCTATTTGAATATACCATAGAGAATATTTTGCAGGTTTACCTCCATGCACAACACCAGAGACCATCACTCTGATGAGAGTGCTAATATTATTATGCTTTATGGTGCTACTCTGCTCTTGTATTGGCACGCTGATCAACCTGACAAGCCTCAATAGCAGAGCTATTAAGATGTTGAGAAGGAATGCTATACCAAGTATCATGTGTGTATTTTGGGTCATTGCTATTGTTGGGGTATGTTACTATACAACTGTTGTACTTGGTAATGCAAACAATAGTGACCCAAATACCATACAGGTGGATTATGAATATGGATTCTATACTATCACAGGAGCAGGTTAGATCATATACTTTTTTATTGTATACATTACTTTTATGTTAATCAGGGGCATACATTTTATTTTATTCAACTGAAAATCATAATTCATAATTTCTTTAAATGTATGGTTTTATTACATATCTAAGAATAAAGTTGACTGCCTCGTTGGTCTAGTGGTCGCAAAGCGCGACTGCTGAGCATGAAGTCTTGGGTTCGATTCCCAAAAACCCAATAAAACTTTGCCTGAGTAAAGTTTTATTAGGTTTTTCAGTCAGGAATTTCTCAGTAGTAGTCTCCGAGCCTGGACTTGTGCCCGGTTGATGGTAATAGGTTCACCCCCTATTACATGGGACTTAAACATAACTGGCGAAATGTAAGTGTACTGATGGGTACACCTATGCCTAACCCTTCGGGAATTACAGGCGTGATGTTACGTCATGTTATTTCATATTTGTTTAGCCTTGCTTTACAAAGTTAAAGCATAAAATTGATAAGGCCATGGTTTTCAATGATTCAAGGTGGGCCAGTTATTGAGTTTTCCTGTTAGTGAATTCTCAACAATCTCTTAACTTATTTAAATTTACAAACAGCAATAGCTACAACTCTTTCCCCTAAATAATACAAACATGATGATGTAAATCATTACATAATCTATGTTTATTGTTTGAATTGAGATTGTAGATGCTCACCTACAACAACTGTGTTGATGTTTACTGTTAGTAAAATTTGATATTAAATCACGCAGCATAGTCTCATGCGATATATAAATAAAGGCCATAAGTATGCTTAAAAAAAAACGAAAAATTAAATTTAAACTAAATTTATTTTTAACATTACATATTTCAGGTGCACTGGCCTTGTTAGCATCTGCGGCTAATCTTTGGGGTGCTCCATTATCAGGCGACGAGGATGTTCAAAGACGGAATTTAATGGAGGACTGGGATGGATACGAGGCCCATAGTGTGGGCCCCACGCCAGCCGTGCCCACTCTACCACCGTATACGCCGAGCGCCGACTACATGCCCTCAATACACCCGTCCTACGCGCCGCCTGTGCTCGGCACACAACAATACTTCCCATTCGATGACCTGTCGGTACTACCACCACCACCTCCTTATTCTCCTTGAGTTTATAAAACTCATCCAGTTTTCGTCTCGAATCACCCAAATATTGATGTATTTTTAGTTGTAATCTACAGTATTTATTATTTTAATTATACCAGCTTAAAGAGTCCAATGCTGAAGGTTAGTTAAGGCTTGTGAGTAGTGAGACGTCAAGAACCCATACTAATAAAGGTACTAACAAAAAGGAAGTAATCTCAAGTGTTTTCATGGATTTCTGTGACTTACAAATCCAAAGTTGGTAATATACTTTTATTTAATTATTTTACGTGAGATGTATGTTTTCTAGGGCTGAGTTAAATGAATGCATAGGAAACTTTAATTAAAACTAATTGTAATCTCTATACGCCTAAAATCGAAATGGAATTATTGTTTATGTATGTATATATTGTGGTTGTGAGTTAATTAATGACTACTGTTCACTTCAACATGTGATTTGCCATTTTAGTGCCTATTCATGTCGTATTTCTCGAAATGCTTTAAGATAAAATAATTGAATTTCTTTTTATTATTTATAGCCTAATAAATAGGTTGTTAATTTTTAGGACTAAGGGCTGAGTAACACTATTATTAACAAAACTTTGTAACATTTATTTTTAAAACAATAATTAATTCAGTCTTCACACAGCTGTTCCAACAAAAAACAATTATGAATAACTTACACAACACTTACAGGAATCGACTAATAGAATGACTATGAAATGCCAAATATGATAAAATCTCAAACGTATTTTTACCTATTTACGACAATGAGCTCTTATCACTTAATTTTTAACAAATACATAGATGTAATCTTTAAAACACTTATTGGCACATGCTTTGATTTTTGTCATTTCTATAATGGGACTCTATCACAATATAGCCCATTTTGTCGTTAAAATCTCTATTGCTCTCTTATTGATTGTGCTCTATTGAAACTTATAACTTTTTTCGAAACTAGGTCACTTTGTTACAAAATGTATTCATGCCTAATCTACTTAATATGAGTTTAATGGCCCTTCCCAATATGAAATAAAAGCAATCCATCACTGAATGCCTTTAATGTTATAAAATGGTATTGATGCCATTGTAATTTAGTAAAAATAATGTTAAATTAGATGTTAAATACTAACTACATATAATTATTTTTGCATTATAAATAATAATGTGTTGCAAAGTAAAACTAGAGCCAAAACAGTTGTGTATCGTAAGGGCACGAGTCCATCATAATAATTAAATAAAAATGTCGAGAGATCTGTTTCATCATTAAGAAACAATAAAATGAGCTTTTTAGAATCTAATAACAATTTGTGGTCCTGGCTATATCACAAAACTAGATAAAATGTACCTAAATTTAAATTATGTATGAATAATAATAGTTAATAGTACTGGTAGCATACCCTGTATAATATTCATGTTACCAAAAATATAAGCATGTTATTAGTTTTATTGTTTGTTAATGTATAGATTCCTTATAGGGGTAAGAATAGTTATTCCTGGTATATCAACTGGGAAGTTTATTTTTACATTAAAAAACAAGAGTAAAATTTTATTTTTGTGTAAGACCAATATGCAATACATATCTATAAAAAAAAATCTTTTTTCTTTTTAACATTATATGATTTGCCCAGACGAAATACATTCTTCAAAATGATTAGGGCAAGACTGTAATAAAAATATCGGGTGTGAAGAGACCAATCATAACATAACATCGCGCCTGAAATCCCCAAAGGGTTAGGCAGAGGAGTACCCATTAGCAATTTCGCACACCCATATTTAGCCAGTAATGTTTTAAGCCCTATGTAATAGGGTGCAGGCCTATTGCCATCAACTGGGCACAAATCGGGACTCCGAAGCTGCTACTGAGATATTCCTGATGGAAAAACTCCAAACACTGCCCAAATTGGGAATCAAACCCAAGACCTCATGCTCAGCAGTCACGCTTTGCGACCACTGTAACCAGAGGCAGTCATTCTGTTCACGATCTTTTTTTTTTCTACTACTCATACCTAGGAATGCACTGGTTCTGAAAATATTGAAGGTAAAGTAACAACTTTTCACTGTTTATAAATTACAAAAACAGGTTTCAAATGTTTCATCAAACTTCAATGTTGTATGCACCCATAAGCATAATTATTTGCGTGTGTTATATGCATAGTAGGTATCATAAATAGTGACTTTCACACCAAAAAAAAAGCAGTTCCTAGGAATATTTATTGCTTAAAGTTACTTAGTTTGATGGGCAGCATGTGTAGTTAACAACAGTATGTGATAAACGTTTTTTTACACCTAATATACTAGAAAAAAATAACATTAATGTAAAAAGAAAAGGTTGCAACTTTAATATCATTACATATTACTATTTTAATTTAGGCTACAAACTTGAATTATTTTGCAGTCACAATCAAGGTTAGAGGATAATATCTAAAAGTTTAAATTAATGATGATTTATAAGTTTCATGTCATGGTTCTATAATTATGGCAAAATATAAATAAATATATATCTCACCAAAGCAGTATTATCAAAGCAAAAACATGAACACTAAAATTATATAAAATTATTTTCAAATAGTTTCGAATGAGCAAAATTAATCAAGAGTCCTTCATATTGTATTTTAACCCTGTTGACTGCAGGGGAACACTTGCTATGCCAAGCCCGTAGTGCAGCTGGTTACACAGTTGGTGTGTTGGCCATAGAAATACACATGCGTTTTTTTTTTGTAGAAACACAATGGGTATATCTTCCCACAGTCAATGGTTAATGAGTAATGACTAAAGATATATTAACAAAGCACTATATATTTTCTCAAATTCAATATCTCTTCATGGATGCCAGGGTTCTATTTTCTTTTTAATTATAAATCCTTCAGTGCACTTAAGTCAAAATGAGGTTGAAGTGCAGCTCTATCTACAATATTAATAGGTCTTCCTTGCTGTGGTTCTTTTGCAATAGGCATCTTCTGCATATACTCATTTGGCAAGCCTTCATTTCCTATATTTATATTAGAAAAATTTCTTTGCAATAAATCACTTTGAGAAGATGGAAGATTCAAATACTTGACTCTTTCTTTTTCTAAGTAATTAACCCTTTCCTTTAAGGTCATGTTTTCATCTTTAAGTACTTCAGCCTGCAGTACTAACTGCTCCACAAGTGAATGTAAGTTCTGATTTAATATTTGTAACTCTTCTATCACAGTTTCCTGTCCTTTTTCTATCTTCTTACCATCTACTACATCTGCTTTAATAACTGTGTCTTTCACTTGGCCTTGTTCAGTATTTCTATTCAGTAATGTGTATAACAAAGAATCTGTTTCATTAATTGTTCTATATATAGCAACTTGGACTTTTGAACTATCATTTGGTTGCACATTATATGAAGGATCTTTCCCCAAACCTTTGATGTTGTCGATAGCTTTTTTCACTCTTTCATATTGTTCTTTCTTGCTTTTAATGAGATCTTTTTGCTTAAGATGATAGCTGTGTTGCAATGTGATGGATTCAAGTGCGACTGATGACGTCGTGGATTTCATAGCGTCCAGTAATAATTCCGCAGCATTGTGATGGCACTGCATAGCCTCGTCGTACCTGTTGTTGATGAGGTGCGCCTCAGCACGACGGTGTTGTTGATGTGCCTGTTAACAATCAATTTACCACTTTAGAGCCACAAGGAAATTTCAGGACGATAATATTAGGAGGAGAGATCCGCCATTACCAAGTTGAGTGGATGTGATTCCATTTTATTACAACTATATTACTAATAATATACTCAACAAAATACTATTTAATATTTATTTACTAATTTACTGCCACCAGATTATGTTAGATATCTCAATTGTCATGTCAACACTGTCAATGTCAATTGTCAAGTGTCAACTACTTCAACTAGTCAACTTCAAGTCATTCAACCATAGAGCAACACGGGCCACCTGACGGAAGCACTCGACTTTATAGAGTAGATCGTTGCACAAATCGCTTCCGTCAGGAGGCCTGTGTTACTCTATGCACAAATAGCCATTTACGTTTTAGTATAGGTAGGAATCGTACATTCAATTTCCATGCACCGACCGAACACATTTTAATATTTAAAAAAACTGCCGATTTTATGAAGTAGGTCCTATTTCATAATAATTATGTTATTTCCATAGGTACATAGAGTAAGGAATGATTCTCATTAGAACGTGCCGTGCCCGGGGCGGGGCCCGGACGGGGCACGGTTTTAAATCTGTTACATTTATTTTGTATGAATCAATTTATATTACACAGTGCATTATCCGTGTCCCGTCCGGGCCCTCTCGACGCACTTCAATACCACGTCGGCTCGTCCACGCCCCGGCCCGGGCACGGCCCGCTGAATCTGAAATCGGCGAGTGAATTTTTTACCAACTAGGTACCTAGGTAATCTGTGGAGAGTACCTTTAGTATGTATTTAGAGGCCCGTGTTGCTCTATAATGCATAAATTATGATAGAAATACAACAATCATCATGGAAAACGACACTCACAATTTATTGAAATTCTGGAAATCAAAAACTAAAGAAATACTTAACAGTTCACGTTTGTCGTTGGCGATGAAAATTCTCGCGTATAAAATCTTTTTGAGACCAATGTTAATTTTTGAGTGGTATGAAGGGCGCAATGATGTTATAAAATATTTAGAAGTACAAGCCCTAAAGCGTATATTTGCTATAACTAGTGAGAGAAGTCTGTACAAGCGCTACACCGACGTAGATGTAACTAGATACATGAAGTTACAGGAGATACGATGGAGGCGTGCAACTGGATCTGATTTCGGAAATCTCCGAAGAATGCTTCAAGAACTGTCCAAAACTGCGGATCCTTCACCGTATTTCACCAGAGCTCTTGGCAATAATAAACATCACCATCAAAGCCGACTGAGCCGTCGAGCCGAATGTGGTCGATGTCGCCATAACCTGGTTCATGGTCAAAACCACAGAATGTCAACCTCTACGCATTCTGCCATATCAACAATTACTATGCTCGGAAGAAGCACACGTCTAGCTAATAAAAAACGAATTCAGTCTAGAAGACGTTAAAATATTTTTTTTATTGTCTCATTATACAACATTACAAGTGATACCTACGTATTTAATTTCACGCTTATATGATGACCGCCGCCTTATAGCGATCCCAGAGATAAAGATGCAATGCCTCATAATAGGTAATTATGTGCTTACCTACATTACCAATGTGCGTGTGGTGTGAGGGCCACTTTATACAATCCTTTACTTGTCTTTACTTTGATTACAGCTCGTACCTATTCTTTGGATGGTTATGAGCTGTTGAACAGCCCATAAACATTCCACAACGTCAAAATGTAGTGTAGCGTGTAACTTTTCTATGCCGATGAAAACGAATAACCTCAACTTAAAAGCCAATGGCGTAGCTTGGTATAAACGGACTCTGAATCAAAATTTCGTAGAAGGGTCCCCTTCTACGTAATTGCGGCGAAGCCCAAAGGGAGGGCAAAGATTTTTCACAAAAAAAAATCCGGAAACTTCCAGTGAGGTAGTGGATAATATTTTACAAGATTTTGCTTGCACGATTTCAGGCGTGGGACCTGTATCTTTGGAACGGCTGATCGGCAGTAGTTACACCGCTGATAAAACAAACATATCGCTAAAAACAATGTTGTGCTTTTTCCTAGCGAACACGCTTGTAATTACAATAACACCATTAACACCTAGGTACACTTCAAAACTTTCTATCACGTTCAGCTCTCTTGCAGTTTGCCAACAATCTCAACGATCTCTCATCCTTATCTGCATTATGCGTGTTAGTGCTACTCGCAGAAATAATAACAAAAAAAATGTTTACATAATTTTAATTTGCTGTTCTTTAAATACCTCACAGTAGGTCACCACCTTGAGAGCTTTTACTAGGACCACTATACAGGCTACCTTTTGATTTTTTTGGCAATATGGAGAAGTTCTGCAATAAGAGCTTACTAATCAATACGAAAAACAAAACAGCTGTTTCACATTCCTGATTGTGTTGTACATTTTCTTTTCATATTCCAGAGTTATTTTCATAGTTTTTGATCATAATATAAATGAATACTCCCTCCCACCCTCTAAAATGTTGCCAATGAATTAAAAGTCACCTACAGAGCTGCATTGGTCTTTATTTTAAATATATAAATATAAATATGATTTTCCATCAACATCGTCAAATACACTTAGTTGATGTTGCTACAAGGAGGTAGGTACGTATGTAAGTAAGTTGATTACCCTGGAGCATCATCCATGCTCTGAGTGTGTGGCGAAGTTACCCCAATAAGGAACGAGACTTATCACCATTACTTGCTTTAGTAGGTCAAGTTTGAAGATTTTGCTCAAAGTGTACACGTGGTACCCGACGACGACGGGGTCTTCTCAAAGCTGTCTCTTCACGTTTTAACAACATTGACCAACGTAGCCGTTCGTTCTTTACGTGATCTACGACGTTGCTTGTGCCGTACTTAGAATAAACGATTCCGATGTTGGGCTTCAGTCTGTGAGGATGCCTCTGAGGATATTTTGATTTATAAATTTCTACCAAAAGGCCTATTTCAAAGCGTTGTAGTTTATTAGAATTACATTTATCCAAGTCCCAAAGCTCGCAACCGTATGTGAGGATAGGCCTCACAAAGAACTTGTATAGCTGAAACTTAGATCGGCAACGAAGGTCAGGATTGCTTAATACCTTCCAGAAACGCTGGCACCATAGTTTCGCGCATCTCAGCCTTTCAGGTATTTCAATAATCATCTGTTCTCTGGTTAGCTGGGGTATAGGTAATTTGTAAATACGATTATGCATTGCACGTAGGTACAATGCAAAACTTTTCCCTATCTAAATATAATCATAGTTTTTTGTACCAAAAATGGTTTACTTTCATTCATTCAAACATGATTACGTCAATTGTATACTACATAGATATAATCTGTCAAAGATAATACACAGATACACAAACCGAGAAAGCAACAGAAAAAGTGTTAATTTAAAAAGATTTTGAGCACAGATTTTAAATTAACTAAGAAACTTGATGACCAAAGTGATGGATTTATTAACGAGTCATTTTAACGGCCACACGACGTCCTTTGCGTCTACGATGGCGTACAAAGAGTTTCTTGTCCTCGCGGCGACCTCAGAAAGCGCCCGATGATGGAACTCGTACCTACCTACAGGGTTATAATGAACATCGCCGGCCATCGGCATCGGTTTGGCCGTATCTTTTTTAGGGCTCGCTAAGGCTGGTAATGAAGACAGGACGCGTTTCCGCGTCGAGCGTCGTGCGTTCTCCGTTCAGGGAGAGGTAGCGCGTGAAACGTGGCGAAAAATACTTCACCTGAAGGGTTACGTAAACGCGTTTACCGCTGCGACTGAGGCCGCGGACACTGCGTGCTATATTCCATAATAACACAAAATATTCTAACTGGAAAGGATTCTAATTTGTAGGTAATTACTATGATAATGCATATATGTAGTTAATCATTATCATAGCACTTGCATGCAGTTATTGTGTCTGCAAGTAGTTTATAAGAAAACATGGCTATCTTAATGGGTCTGCTTGTTTCCTTATAGCATTAATGTTATCGGCTCCATTGTTGAAAAATATACTGGTTTATAGAAAACTGTGAAAACAACTTTGTGCAAACAAAACAAAGTGCCGGTTCAAATGCAACATCTAACGTAGCGTTTATGTTCTTAACAGTTACTCTGGGCCGTTCAAATCGACTAGACTTTCAAAATGATCAACAAAAGTCTGGCTTTCGCATTATTATGGAGGGTGGTATACGGCGTGGTTCAGTCTAAGTGCGTTTTGACTGAAGTAAAGACTCTTCTGGAAGGGTGCGACCGGCTTACGGGCTTAAATGTGACTAGCGTTGGTGGCACCATCGTTAATGACCACAATTGCGATGTTCTTCTTCCGAAACAAGTATTCCTTGAAGAACCATTGTTCCAGTATAATTTGGCTGATTCAGTAATTTTTGTTTTTACTTTTTTACTTATGATAAGTATAATTATATCCTTATGATATTATACCGAAGGTAGAAATTGAAACTTTATGCTGTTTCAATGCGCCATCAGCGAATATATATAGTGGAAGCAGCTTATCTGGCCGGTGGTTTATTTGGAAGTGGAACTAATTCATGAATTAGTCTGGAAATTGACAGAATCTGCTATTTTTTTAAAACCGATGGTGACGCTGACAGTTTGCCAATGCTGCTGCTTTTCTACCTAAGTAGAGGAAAAAAGCCAGTAGGATATGAATAAGATTTTAAAGATTTTAAAGATTCACACACATAGGTTCTGTTCTGCTGGTGATAAGAATAGAAAAATACACAGCATTAACTGAAAAAATGAAATTGTTTTGTTTTGAATGAATTTATGAACCGATTTTCTTTTCTTTGTTATAGAAAAAGTTCTACACATTAATCATGGTGGACCCAGATGCTCCACCACAGATGGAAGGCGAGTTTTACCTTCACATGGTCAAATCCAATATTCCAGTAAGTAAATAGGTACTATATATATATATTGCTGTTGCAGCTACATAGATTTTTCTCTGATCGAGAAGTAATAGACGAGGTATGTATGGCATTAATTAGTGTCAATTTTATAAGATTTTTAATGCGTACCTTTGTAAAACCTAAATCTTTATCAAAGTGTTATTCTTCTCCAAATATGTATCTACCCGACTACGGCGACTACCCGTGTATTTACGATGTACAGTAAAATAGTCGCTTTTTATGGAGAGTTTGATGTTATATAAGGTAGGTAAGTACATGATTATAGATTTGGGGTTAGTGAAAAAATTAATGAAATAATAGAGACTCTAGCAGTCTAAAAATAAACTCCCCTGCCCTTCTTGTTTCGTATGTTACATTTCAATTGTTTATACATGTGGAAATTAGTGCGGAGAGACGTGGAAATTTACATGGATAGGAGAAAAGTGAATTCCGAGATGAAGGACTGACTCGTATACAATTATGTACATATACTTAGAGATAAATCAATGAGAAATAAAGTGACTACAAATAAGTGAAAAAAGACTAAAGGTTTAAAGGATTATGTTAAAAAAACATATTTTATATTACAGGGACTTGCGTTGAAGGTTAAAGAGAGCAGTAAAACCGTTGGAATAGATTATAGAGGTAAGTTTTGTAGGAAAAAACATGAAAATACATTGTATATTATAGTGTCGACCGGCTCTAAATGTTTCCGCTTGTCTTCACTGTCAAGAGAAACTAAAGTCAAGCTTAAGTTTTTCAATATAATTTTACAGAAAGAATTTGCGCTTAGAAATAAATCATTGAACCACTCTTAGGGTACAAGCCACCAGCGCCATCTCGCGGCTCGGGGCCACACCGCTACGTCATCCTGCTGTACGAGCAGGCTGACGGCAACAATTTCCTGCCCACTGTGCCTTCCTCACGATACCGGTTCTCGCTTTCCAAATGGCTCGTCGGTAAAAACACCTGTGGACCAGTTGCAGCAACTGAATTCAAGACTGAATTCTAGATGGCGTTAGTAGTTACGAATACGATTCCAGTTTCGAATGGTTTGTGCCAAGGAATTTCCTCAATAGGATATGAGCCTTTAAGATAAAAGCTTTGTCATTTAAAATAAATTATGTAGGGGTTAGTGTTGTACCTAAGGGCAGTTTTACCTGGGGACGCTACCTACTATGTAATGAAATGGCTAGCTAGCCCTAAAGTTCAAAATGAAACACAGCTTAAAAATTTGGCTGGATAGAAGTGAAAAGACATAAAAGTACAAAAGACTACCTAGATTTTTTACCTTGTTTTTGCTTTAAACCGGTGTTAAATGGTGAACTGTTTTTTTTATGTTTTTGCTCTGTGAATACACAAATAATTTTACCTGTGTACTATCCACAGGTGGTATAAAGAAAAATTGCAAACACTTCTAAATCCATGAGCCGAGTGCATAAATGGTAGTCTTCTATGTAGTGTTTTCAGCACTCACACAGAGAATTATTTGATTCAGTTGAAGAGGGTGAAAATTTTGTTTGCATGAAAACGCTTCCTGTAAGACAATTAAATCGACAACTCCCCGTCTACTCAAAAGTTGTATGAAGGATTTTGTAATTAATGAATAAATAAATGATATGTATAAAGTGAAAAGAAAAAAAAAACAAAATTTAAACTTAAAATTTAATTAAAGTATGTAAACCGTCCCTAGGTACAACACAGTCCGCAGTTACAGTAAGCTCTGTCTAAAAGTATTATCCTCTACTATACCTGTATATAAAAACTAATATAAAAAAAAAGTTTATTATTATTATAAATACTAATAATTGTTACTTCGGCTAAAATATAGGATATTTAAAGACTGATTATATTTATTAACATGTGATAGAAATAATAAAGTATAAATTATATAGAGCTAAGAAATGTTTTATTAAAATTTTTGCCTTTAAGAACTGTCATATTTGAAAAAGATTTAACAGTGATTGATTAAAATCATATATATAGTTTCTAAGAATTATTTTATACATATACCTGATTAAGATAATTTACGATTTTCATGATGTGCACGCATATAAAGTAATAAGAACTTTCCTAAAAACAACTTCACAAAAGACGTCAGAAATAAATGAAATCCATAATGAAACGTTTAAGTTTGAATTTGAAATAAATTCTTAACACCTAACTGTAGCATTAAGGGTTAACGAGAATTAAAAATACGAATAAATAACACTTTTATTCTTATTACCTTCACAGACCTATTGGATTTATAAAATAAAAAGATAAACAATTTTAAAAGAAGTCATAAAAAACCTCATAACGATCAGGTTTACGCTTTGGATTGTGATATTCTTACAATAGTAAATATAATAAAATCTCTAAAGGTGATGTCTTTATCTACCATTAAATTATACTCAAATATAAGTTTTAATGAAGCTAGTAAAGTAGCTTACAATTGAATACAAATATGTGTGTACTAACGATTAATTAAACTGCGCCTATACTCTTCGTGCTAAAACACATTTCTTTTGTTTCATTTCAACGGACAAGTTGAAAAATAATGGCGGCACGAGCTGAGCGTAGGCTGCGCACGCGCACGCGACACTTCCCTCTCACCTCGCGGCCCACGCGCCACCACCGTGCACCGCGCCTAATTTATATCAACAAATTATTTTCTCATCTCTAACTACTGGTTTTATCCAAAGTGATTTATTGTTGACGACCTAATGATATACCTACCTACCCACTTTAAATTTACTTTCGTTGGCGAATGTTGTTACGGGTCACCAAAATAATGCGAATGTCACGTGGTGTGACAGTTCTCGGAATAAACACCATGGTCCATGACCCGGGTGGTCCCTTGCAGTTTTATAGTGGTACTTAATATGTCAATGTATTATAGCCGCTGTTGTTTTCGGACACTTTTATAAAGTATCACAAGGTTTAATTGTGTCTTAAAAAAGTTAATTCAATTTCAGATGGGTGTTGTTTTTAACTTGACGTTAAAATATAGCTTCGTTCTTTAAACATACCTATCTGTTGTTTAATTTTCTTTTTCGTTTTATTTAAGACTTGTACGATTTAGTCAATTGTTATGTTTTGAGCACAACCCCAACCAATTACGTAACCCAAGACAGCGTGATAAAATTTGACTTGTTGAAGCAAGGCTTTCATGGCACTTTTTTAAAGCAACTAAAATATATTTTTGATGCTTGACTTAGATTACTTACTTATATTCTTGCTGCGGTTTTGACTTTACAATGACTTCCGAATGTGTTCTTCATTATTAATCAAAATACATATTACAGTATACAATATTAGTTGCTTATTAATCGTACTTAGGAAAAGTCTGTTGATTTGTTATCATACATTATTCATAATGCCCTGGTTCCAGATAGAAATTACGAATCTCTGGATACGGTAGGTAGGAATTCCACAAGGCTTGATTACTGGCTTACTGGGCCTCGTTCCGATTATAGTTTCCATAACTTGAAGTTCACTTTCAATCATTTTTTAATAATACCAAAAAAGGCCTTACTTACGCTTATCTGAATATTGTAGGTAGGTATACGAATATTGTCTATTTATATTGAAACTACAATTTAGACTGGGACTCGATTTTGAGTAATGTCCTATAGAGGATTAGTTCGTCTAAAAACATTGCCCAATCACAACCATGAAAGCCAATTGAATCTTTCTATAGCTTAAACTACTATTATTTATCTGGTAAATGTGAAAAATCGTTTTGCAGGAGACAATTATTAGGCAGGCTTCTTTAGAAAATGATAATACTTAGTTCAAGAACATTAATAAATTAAATAATAGGTATTTCGAAAATTCACACGATACATGTTACATACAATGGAATTTTGCTCAACAACAAGCAGATTACGTGTTTTAAAATTGTTTAATGTAAGGTTTTCTGAAAGATGTTTAAATTGAATATGGAATCCCCTATACAAAAGATACGTAGATAGCTTAGAAAATGTTCAGCGCAAATTTCTTAAAGCGGTGCGTTACCGTTGTCGGCATAGTTTAAGCCCTAGTGGCTCCAGTAGGGATGTTAAGTTGATGGATTTGAAGTCTAGACGTCTTTTCCTTGAGATGATGTTTCTGTATGACATATGTAGCAGCAGATATGACTGCTCAGATTTGGTTAATAAATTAAGTTATGTTGTACCTAGAACTGTTATGAGGCGTGAGGTGCGCGCTCGTCCACTATTCGCCATCCCATCTTGCCGCACTAATGCTGGAGTTCGCGCACCTCTACGACGTATGGCAGATAATTATAACTCAAATTTCTCGGATATTGATCTATTTACTTTATCATCCAACAAATTTCGAAATACTGTAATTCAAAAATTAACAAAATAAATTTACTATATAACTGTAACCTAAGAATAATGTAAAAGAAAATACAGTCACTCGCATGCCTAGTTAGTTCTTGTATAAAAAATGGAATAGGCAACGTGTGGATAACGTTGTGAGTTACACATACACTGTATACTTTAGATACTAAGGATTGTTAATTAAGAAACTTTGTGTAACTGTTTGTTTTCCCAAAGAAAATAAATAAATAAATAAATAAATAAATTGAACTAATAAAATCCATAAATTAAACAATGGCGCGATGGTGACGGTCACAAATATTTTGATAATGTAGGTATATTGTAGATTCATACTAATTTAAAAATAAACTTACCTATTCAGTGCTAAATGCAGTTAAAATAAATAGTGATGCGAATTAATTTTATTTTGTAATAAACAAACAAAAGTTCCGAGAAGTATCCCGCAATCCGCAATGTTGAATGAATGAATGATTAATTCCGGTTAACCACAGAATGACACAGGGAGTGATCAGTGCAGGTCTTATTAATAATTCTAGGAATATATTTGTTACAACTTTATTTTTTATCCATTTAGAGGTGGTATTAAGCTGAAGGTCTCGGCTTAGTTAGCAAGTATAGATCAGGAAACTGGTAGATTACGGTGACGTAATGCACTAAAAATAACTTCTCTATAACTTATCCACAATAAAGATGTAGGTATTACTTTGGCCTTACTTTTACCTAATAAGTTTTACGGTTAATAAGTAACTAAGTTTAATCCACTCTGTTAGAATTAATTCACAGATGATATCACCATGTCAAGTGCAGGTTTTGTGAAGCTATCCTCCTAATTAACAATTATGTTGAAAGGTATAAAAATAACAAAACTCTCTGATAGTTATCTAATGGTTGAGTTGTCATATCACGGAGTTGAATGTCGCATCTTTTTTGACAGGAAGCTCGTCTATCGTAAATTAATCGACATGGCTCTCCAGAAACACCAAATTACTGAACCGGTTTGGCGTGTGCGCGGACGCTGACCCGCCGGAAATACTTGCGACGCAACACCCATAGAGAAACTCGCCACGTTTTTCTTAATATTCAAATGGAGGACATTACGTTGCATGATTTCGAACCCTCTATGTCATCAATATTCTACATGATATTGAAATATTTAACTTGCAGGATTTTTTTTTTTTTTGTTTGGGTCTGTTAAAAATTGTGGATTAGTGTTGTACTTTTTGTACCAATCGAAATTTGTTTACAATCGTTTTTTGTACTAGATATCTTATATGACTGTTCAAGACTATTTTACATCTGCGCATTTTACAATAAATTACATTCAGGTATCGCATTTTTATACAACTAACGGTCTAAAACGATTGGTCGATGTTGTTGTAACTCAGTTATTATTGAAGGTTTACCTTACAAGATTTATGAGAATCTTTTAATTCTCTATATATATTATTATATATATTATTAATAAATAAATTGTAATTGGTGTCTTTATTTCGCTAATGAGGACAATACACAGTTAATAACACAATAATGAACAAAATAGCTGTACCAGAACAATATTATTAAAATATGATAAAGCGAGTAAGTAGGTACCTACCAAAATACTTATCTATAGGTATCTAATTTAATTGTTTCGTGGCTATAGGTAATGATCATGAAACTTTAATTGGGTTTATCAATTATTTTCGAACCATAATCTAAGGTAGATTATGGTACGAAAATAATTGAGAATTTATTTGCGTATTTTCATTACTCTGAACTTTGGTACCAATGGCCAATGGCGTACCTAAATACAATAATAGTCGGATATTAAAATATCTTCTCAATCAAAATACATTCTACATGAGCTTTATGGACGGTGCAAAAAATAAACACTATGTTAAGATTATAATAGCAAAAAAATATTGACCGATTAACACTGGCCGATCGAGCCACGCCGCAGGCGATAGCTAGCTAGTGTCTAAAAAAATTAAGTCATGGCATTGCCCGCTATTTTCCTTATGACCCATGATTATATTCTACGGCCAAAACGTTTGGTTATTGAATAACATGCATTTGTTAAACGTGTAATTGGCTTAATGAAATCATTATACATACTTATATCAGTTTGTCTTGAGGACATGAGCACAAGCAAGATTACACAAATTACCAAGAGTTTAAATTAAGCTAAATTAAGTATTATGTTCAACATTGATGTTAAGTATTGTTATTAAAAAATATATCTGAGTCATTTAAGTTGATGGTAAAGATGTTTGGTGGTGATCTCGAAGATGATCCCGAAGCCCGATCTCCTCAAAAGTGCTAAGGACAACCACCGTGTTATTATGATCAGCTGAAGTCAATAAACCACCAAGGTACCCAAAATTCAGAAGATCTCAGATTATTAGATAGATTAGTGAGGAATGAGAAGATTCCGTCGGCTTCTACACCCACTTGTGCAAGACTTCTATAAAAGTTTGCTCTAGATACTTACGCCAAATGATGGATGCCACTTTCTGAGACATTAGGGAAGATTAGCCTACCCTTTAGGAGGTTACCTTTGAGGCCCAGAAACTAATACTTTAACCAATCTGTTGTCAAATTACTAGTTGCTGGCTGTAAGTGGTAACTGAAAACCCTACTTCTTTTGTATCATAATTTTGAATGTGATGACCGAAAAAATAGATAGATGGTCTTTTTTAAAGCCTTGTTCTTGCATTAAATGATTTATATAGAAACATTATTTATATACGTGTCGCAAGTGCAGTTATATGTGAAAAGCCAAAAGCTACGGCTTCCTTCCGGTCGCCCACGCTCTGCCCACGCCTGGTCATCGCCCACGCCTCGGTATAATATCAATCAATTCAGCTAAATCCACTTCTATGATAATGCAATAGTTTCAAGTTTATATTACAACAGAGAGTTTCGAACTTCGAAATAAACTTGGTTTATTTTTGTGCTTATTGCAGAATCTAAAAGCTTTTGTGGCTAATGAGTGTTCTCATGATCTTCAGGATACGAAGCATTGTGTTATTTGATTAGTAAAGTCATAATAGCACTAGTACGAATCTCCTAAACCAAATAAGTTAAAATTTGGTACATGTATCAATTTGTCTAGCCTAAACACGGACATGTGGATCATAGAAATTAAAAGCAAGTAAATGAATGAAATTAGAATACATAGGGGGCAAACTAAAAAATTAAAAAAAGCTTTGCAAACTGTACCGCTTGGCATATCACAAATATAGAGACCTTTAGGTATGTCTGAAATGAATGTATTATTTTTTATTTCATTCTTTATTCTCCCCTGTCACCGTTTCGGTATAATTTACGCCTTTTTCAAACATATCTTGTTTCATAATCTATCCATTTTTTCTTTGTTATTCCTCTTCCTCTCTATCAACATTTACATTTAACACTTTTGCATGAATTTGATCTTACATTCTTAACTAACTATTGTGGTTATTAGTATTCTTTTATCTCATTTGAAACTGCCTGAACCATAAACAAATTTTGTATAGATACTTTAAGTTTCCCCTAAATAGGAATACTTAACAAGTTTCATGCCAGAGCAAAATTATATAGGTACCTATTGCTATTATTCCACCTTACGGCATTACATACAAATAAGGGTACCGCTCCCGCTTGCAAACAAAACAATATCTAATATAACTCGAAAATAATCAAGTAAACATTATCAACGCGTGCTTTATTGTTAAATAAATAAGGCCAAGTGCGTTAGATAAAGTTACATTAAGAGAGTTTCTAATGCAGTCATCGCCAAATACAGCGCAAGCGCGGCCCGTTTCTCAATGGCCGAGATAACTGCGCGCGCGACGTCATGGTTAAATCTGAACGAAGGCTAACTGGAGGCGTTAGCGGTGCCGAAGCAATTAAATTAATTAATTATTTCCTTTCAAATTCGCTTGAATATATCAATAAATATGTAGGTACCTATACGTTTTTATTGAGAACGCGCCGTATGAGACGATCCGGATCATATTAATTGTATATTAAATAAATTAACAATCTATTACACGATTTTATGCGTAATAGTGAAGTCGTAATCAATAAACGTCGATTAATGGTGGAAATGCAATAACTTTAAACGGATGGAAGAGACATCGTAACATTATCAAAACTTGTTCTATAAGCTCAGTAAAAATAAGCTGTCCATACATTTTGACCATGTAGCAAGTTGCACTTTTGAATGAACCTTCTGATTTGTTTGAATAACTGATTATAAATGTTATAGCTGGGGATCTAGAATCATGTCTTTCATAACTCTCTACCTGAGTCTGTATTTCTTATTTTTTGTAAGTTGTGGTGAACAGACTTCTTTTGTGTAAACTCAATCGTAGACTTTGTCTCTGTCAACACTGATCTAGACTAGAGCCAAGAGCAAACCATCTCGTATAAAAAGTACCTACTGAATCGTTGGTAAAAGTTTTTGGTGCAATGTCTCTTCCACATTCCGCATTCAATTTAGGTAGCCACTATCGTTTCTAATGCAGATATATCGTTTAAACACTTTAGAACTTACAATATATTTTATCCTAGTCATCCCTAATAAGGACAAGGACCCTTAATATTATAACTGGCTTTAAGTAGGAGCCATTGTTACAGATACATGGTTTTAATATTCATGTAACTCACTTTGACTGACTAGCAGACGCTTCGCAACAGCGCTACTGCGGAATCCTGGGCCATCTAAATGAAAGGTTGGAAGGTGAAGTAACGCAACAGTATGTGAGCGAGTGTTGACATTTTCCATTAGCAAGGTTTGATGTGCCGGCAGCCGGCACCCGGCGCGTCGGCGTCCCGCGCCACGGTGCGGCGCGATGCGGCTATGTGGTGGCCGTGACACGCGCAGTGCCGTCGTGCGTACGCCACAAATTCGCCGTTCATTGATAAAAACCGACGCCCACTCGCGTCGCGGAGGCTCCATTCACCGGCGCCGCTAGTTGCGCAACGCGCATGCGTGGCCCTCCACCTCCCCCCGCGCCCTGCACACCCGCCGAAACCTTCATTTCAAGCATTAACAGCCTTCCGCAACGCTTGTCACTACTTCACCAGAAGACGCGAATTCTAGCGTCTCGTGTTCTGTAATGTTCATTCATAAATAAATATTTTTATTGTACCTCTAGGTATTTGTTTTTTTTTTCACTTATCTCGTAGCACCTTGTACTTATTATAAGAATAATAATAATATATTGTGAATCAGGTCACATCATGTCAATTTTTCCCTAAGGGTTAACCAAAGGCATTACAACAGCAACAGAGGGAATATTACTGTGTGAAAAAAGTTAGCGCTGTGTAGCGTAACTAATTTAACATACTACGAAACAGTAGGTAGATAGGCCTTCAAGATAGAACTAGCCAGTCTTGCTAATATTGATTTCGTTCATGTCTGGTTAAAGTTTAGCATAATCAGACAGTCTACCTAGACTGCCTGATTAAAAACAAAACTACTTAGTACCTACTTATGTATGATATACGAAGAGGTATCCTTGTATTGTAACTCGATATGAAATTCTGTAGAAGATGCAAAATGCGTTCTCCTCGGTATTGTTATTTTGCGAGCCACTTTGCTGGGGGAACCGGAGGATTATTACCTACTTAAATATACATACTTACCAGTGATTTCAAGCTTCCCATCTCTAATCGCTTCTTTTCTAACAAACGTAACATTTGAAGTTTAAGCAGCCGTAAACTTCATAAGCCATTGCCATAAAGATCTAGTAGCTTAGTTGAATATCAAAAGGTATCATGTATAATATAAGCTCGATTTTAACGACGATTTTACATCGCGAACATTAAGTAGAGCCATAAAAGGGTGAAGGGAATCTGAATTGAGATTATCGGTTTACATATCGTAATATAATATCAGTGGTACTCGTACACAAGTAGAAGTCAGTTCGCTATCACCTTAACGTCTTCAAGAGTTATGCAGGGAATATTAATTGATGTCGAATTTATACAGGTTTACACGCACTTTTAATAAATAATCCTGCGCCTGACGCACTTAGGTGCCAGTTGATCGCGAACTCGGAATATGTCCTGCGATGGGCCTGTATCAGAATACAGGCCCACCATGGAATTTTTCGTATTTATTAAATTTATCTTTCCAAGATAATTAAAGATTTGAAGAAACTACATCAAAATTTGAATTGAGCATAGTTATAAAGTAGTACATTTATGGATAGTTGGATACGTTTTAGCTGTTATTGACATTAAGCTACATCTTCTACTTGTGAAGGTAGGAATGGATAAGTTAAAGTTTTAAAAGCCCCGTCACGCTTTTCATAGCAATTTATTTTAACGTCAGTTTGTATACAGCCCGTATAGGTACAACCATAAATAGGATTCAAAAGGAAATCATGGCACGTAAGCTGGTGATCGCAGACTAATGAATAATTGCTGTAATCAACTTTATTTTAAATGTAAATAGGTATAGAATTTTAAAAATGATGAAATTAAGGTAATCCTTTGCTTTGTTTGCTACAACGGCTTCGGTCCTTCGACAGACATGGCCTAGCAGCAGCAGGCTGGCCAGCCAATACTGCAGTTAGCTAACTCAACAAGTTATGTCAACGAAAATCCGAGCAAAATTCACTCAGTCGCATCATAGCATGCTGTTCTATCTTCAATTTGTGCACCAACCCGTCTGTCAATGTCCACGTATTACCATTGTAGGAGGCACCGGTTATAAAGACCTAGTATAGTAAAGGTGACGCTAGACGAGAACACTCGATGCAGTTTTCCAAATGCTAGCCGAGCTAACTGCCTAATAGACCAGCCTCTTTCTCGAAGTTGTGCGTAGGTACTGCTTTCAAGTTATAACTGAGTTAACTGAAAATCTGGAAAGGGGTCATTGCACTCATCGATAGAAACTACTTTTACTAAGGGACCAACGAAAACATCAGCTGAACATTTTGTCGAGTAAGAACATAAATGTGTTGCAGCTGTTTTTTTTCCAATTTCAGTATTGGTCCCGTAATTAAAGTTGGTGATAATTATGAGTTTTCAGTAAGTTAAATTCAATAAATTTATTTAACAATATACAAAAGTGTTGTTTCTTTGTTATGTTTATTACTGGTAATATCAGCAACGGAAGTCTCAATAATATCAATAAATTTTATGGCCCATGTCTCAAGTTGTAAGCGAAAAGCAGCTTGATATCTATCTCAGATTTTAATAGATTCATTAGCTAACGAGATTTGAATTGGAAATACCGATTTTTTTATTAATGATGCGCTCAAAATCTACCCACATTATTGTTTTATATTATCAATATAGATCAATTTATTGGTTGGAAGAAGAATATCCGATGTCAGTCGCAGGTGTGGATATTTTTTGAACTTGTAGTCGTTTATAATGGCTGCAATCGACATTTTTCTTTTTAGAAGAATATTCCAAGGTTTTGTCTTACTCAATAAAGTCTGTCTTTTATGTTTCTCTCTAATGCCAAATTCCTCAACCACATAAATTACAAATTATAGACAAATAAAAATGACTCACTAAGTTTATTTTTGCAGGTTCTGTACGTGTAAAGACACATACCTACCCGTTAACTATGCATACTGACCATCAAACTCAGTAACATTGGGCAGATATTATTGATGGGAAACGACTTTTATTTTTGGTGTGTAACGTGCAACGTAACGCATGAATATCATTGCAATTATGCAAAGTAAAAAACAGTGGGGATATTTAAAGTTTGTTTAGAACTTTTTAAAATTGTTTTCGTAATAACCTAAAAACTTTGGTACTTTAATTTTCAATGGAAGGAACATGAACCTATCGGCTGCGTTAAGTGTTTTTTTACGCTCGCTATCTAACTTTTTCCCATTCCCAATATACTTAACCTCTAGGCGACGTACAAGTAATTCCGGTACTAGTTTGATTTCTATTAAATTGATCTAATGCAAAGTCGTTTTGGAAAACGGTAAGTAGAGTGAGCAACAAATACGATATAGGTATGTACCCTAAATGCAGGTTAACGCACCTGAACCAGTTTGTAATTAAGAATTCATTTAAATTCATTAAAAAGCATTAAAACTTTCCTCGGCCGATACACATTCAATAAACGACACGCTAAGTGGCCGCACCAGTACCTAAGTAGCCGAACCTAATTATGTTGTGAGATGTCGGTAATGTAGTGCCGGCACCACAGATCTAACTATAGTACAACTAAATAGTATCAATATAGTTTATAGCATAATATAATTAATATCTTATTATGCAGACCAGATATTTTTATAACCCCATTTCATTTGATATTATTTCAATTATCTAAAAATGTTTGCATATTCATTTTATTAAATGGAATAAATATTTTATTTATATTCCTACCTAGATAAAGCTCGTTTATTGCAGTATTCGGACGAAAACAAACTCTATAATTGTTTTTTTTATTATCATGAGAAGATTACGGACCAACACCATAAATTATGATTACCTAGGATAATTATCTAAGTACTATTAATTTTAAATAAATCTGACTTTCAAGTACTTATCTCGTATAAATATTTTGGTACTTTCTCTATGGTACCTTTAATTATAATACTTATAAACCAATAATCCCACCGTGGCTAATCAGGAATTAAATTCCATTTACGAACCATTAATTTTTATGTCGAATTTGCATCGAATTATTTAAATTAGCTCTTATAAAAGTATCCCAGCATTCATTCTTGGTTTTTATGTTGAAGAGAATGGCAAATGACCCCAAGTATAATTAAGTATACTCATTTACTAAAAGATGTCAAAAAGAACGATATAATTTTTATGAACTCGACGGGATTGGATAGTCTTCTCCTGTGTTGCGATGTTCTCAATATGTCGATTATAATGTGATAAAATGCGAATTGGGCGGAGGGCGTGCCATTCAAAACATCTTCAACACACACTTTTTGAATGGCAATCTCTCCACTCCCAGCAGCTGTCCGCTGCTGGGTTTGGCAAATGGTTCTAGGGGGTAGCGCAGGTCGCGATGATCCCCTAAAACAAGGCCAGTGGACTATCCTTCACGAGGTTGCTGCCCGTTTCTTGACCAAGTGCCCTATGCAATTGGTACAACCAAAACCTCTGGCCGTCTCCCCCCCAAACTCCCACCCACAATCCTATCCTTTATTCTCCTCACCAATCCCGCATAGCCGAACCGTGGCGGCGCATAACCACACCCAGGCCCGCATAGCCTTGAGGCACTAAATCCCCCCAAAAAGATTGCACCACACCTCTCAAGGGCGAATAGTGTGTGGTATTCATCCTCAGCCCGAATAAAAAACATGTCAGCACAGGGTAAAAATTTACTACCCCAGGAGGGTACCACTACCACCAGTAGTGGAGAATCCCTCACCGAGCCTAGCTCGGTCTGCCCCTCGTATTCTGGGGGGGGCAACTTGTGCCCTAGACCAGGCTCCAGCTTGGACCTGTCCGGCTTAGTGGAGGCCATACCCACTGTTAACTTCGAGGTAGTTAACATAAACAAAACCTCAAACTGGACCGTAGTCGCTCACAAGCGCCCTTGCAAAAGGGAATCCGCTGCGGAACCCACTTCGGGGCCGAAAGGCAAACCGGAACGCAGTCGCCTTAACCGGCGCGCGAGAAGGGAAGCTCTCCGGCCCTGTTCCAGCACGACAGGCACCGCAGCAGCGGAAACGCAGCGCGAGCCCGAGCCGTCCACCTCTACGGAGAAGGACGCGACGAAGGTACTGTCGGTAAAACCCATACCACCACCACCACCTCCTCCTAAACCCAACCGGCCAAGGCAGAGACGGAAGCCGCGGGGAAATCGTGGTCAGCGGACTGCTGCGGAGGTTCCCACTCCTCCTGAAAAGGAGCAGCCTGGCACTGGGATTGGCCCGAAAGGGCGCGCTTCCTCGAAGCGCTCTCGTATGAACGAGACCCAGTCTCCCAGGGGGGATACCAAACGCGCGAAAACTGACGCGAAGCCAAAGCGGGCGGTGAGCTACGCAGACGCGACCTTGTCGCATCTGAAAGTAGCGGTCATCACCGTCCCGCCGAGGGACCTAACATTGGCGCAGGCAGAGCAGCTGCGGGAGACTATCGACGATAGTATCCTGAAGGCTGTGCTGTCTCCACCGTCTCCAGGTGCGCAAGCTCCATCTTTCCGCGGACGTCCTTTCCTTTTGGATGGTGTCCTTGCGATGTGGTGTGAGAACGCGTACGCAGTTGGCTGGTTGGAGAGGGCGGTCAAAAACATGCCATCACCAATCCCAGACACCACCCTGGCTGTTGTAAAACAGTCAGAGCTAAAAAAGAGGATCAAGGCAGGGCTCCTCATACACACCCGGATCACCGAAGCCGCCACGCTGCAGAGAGTCCTGTGTGCCCAGAACCCGTGGTACAAGGTGGACTCTTGGCAGTGCTACGACATGTCGGTGAACGACAAACCACAGGAACCCGGTTGCAGTGAGAAGGTGGTTCACCTACTCCTGGGGATCCCTGAGGACCAAAAGCAGACCATACTGGACCGCGACCGCCGGGTAGCCCATATGTCCGGAAGCGGATACATCCGCTTCTTCACACCTGAGGAACCGACGGTAGCCGACCAACCATGTGTGGCGCACGGTACAGCAGCCTCCATCCCACAGCAGTCCAGCCCAGCTACTGGACTGGGTCTGTGTGCAAAGGAGGCAAGCATGCCGGCGAAGATTGAGGGAGTTACCAGCGACGAAGATGACGTCCTGCGTAGCCCGTAACTCCCACAACATCAGCGTCATACAAACAAACCTCCAGCACAAACAAACAGCGGCGGCCACTCTACGCAGAGTGCTGGAGGTAGACACCAAGACGGTCGCCCTGATCCAAGAACCCTGGATCAGAAACAACAGAATTTGCGGTCTGAATAACATCGGCGGTAAGTTACTTTTAAACACTACCGTTGATAAACCAAGGACATGTATCTTCATGCCAAATACCATCTCAACCACCACGCTTAACCAATTCTGTTCTAGAGACCTCACTGCAGTGAAAATACTCACGGAAAATAAAACTACCCTAGTTCTAGCCTCGGTGTACATGCCGAGTGAAGGTGAAGTTCCTCCCAAAGAACTAGCCGACCTGGTGCAACACTGCGAGACACTAAACTGGGAACTGATCATCTCCGCAGACTGCAATGCGCATCACCCGCTGTGGGGAAGTAAGGACACAAACAAAAGGGGTGAGTTACTTACCGAATATCTATTTCAAACAAACCTGAACATCATAAACAGAGGCACGGAACCGACCTTTGTAAGCTCCAGGTATCAAACTATAATTGACATCACTTTGGCAACCCACGCGGCGGCCAACCTCATAGAGGGATGGCATGTATCAAACGAGCCATCTTTTGCCGATCACCGTCGCGTGTGCTTCCAAATCAATTACAAGCCAACAGACCCTGTTCCATATCGTAATCCCCGCAAAACAGATATAACAAGGTACAAAAACTACTTAACCAAAACACTAGGTGACGTACAACCAACTGACGCGACACTTAGCACAGACAACATCGAATCAAACACACAATTCCTCACCTCAACGCTTGTAAAAAGCTATGAATTGGCGTGTCCTCTTGTAACTCCCAAACGTCTGGAGAAAAGTTCCTGGTGGGGACCAGAACTTGAACGACTGCGGAAGAGACTAAGGACACTTTTTAACCGAGCAAAAAATACCCGGAATGTTGAGGACTGGGATAAATACAAAACAGCACAAAAACACTACAAGAAAAGAATCAGATTCCGAAGAATGGAAGCCTGGCACAATTTCTGTAGCAGCATAAATTCTACTAACCAAGCCGCAAAAATAAAGAAAATTCTGGCAAAGGGAGACCTCAACCTAATGGGGTCACTCAAGAAGGAAGACGGCACTTACACAGTCTCAGACGAAGAAACCAGTGCAGTACTACTGGAAACCCACTTCCCTGGGTGTCGGGTAACGCCAGACCAGCGATGGCATGACGAGTACTACACCACACCAACAATCCAAGAATGGGAAACTGCCGAAAAGATAGTAACTGCGGAAAGGATCGAATGGGCCCTAAAAAGCTTCAATCCGTTCAAATCCCCAGGACTGGATGGAATATTTCCAGCACTACTACAATGGCACTCTCACCAAATAATCAAATTTTTACTACCAATCTACAGGGCCTGCTTAGCGTTTAAATACGTACCCAAAGCATGGAGGGAAGCGAAAGTAATATTTCTACCAAAACCAGGTAAAGATGATTACACCCACGCCAAATCCTTCAGGCCCATAAGTCTAACATCCTTCCTTCTGAAAACGTTGGAAAGACTTGTAGATAGACATCTCAGGGATGGAGCTTTAAAGGACAACCCGCTACACCCTCAACAGCATGCCTACAGAAAGGGCAGATCAACAGAGTCGGCTCTACACGCGGTAGTGTATAAAATAGAGTCGGCCATCTCAAATAAAATATCAACACTTGCGGCCTTCATAGACATAGAAGGAGCTTTTGACAAAACTATGCACAACAGCATCAACCACGCTCTTAAAAAATTCAGAGTGGAACCAGTTGTGAGAAACTGGATCACTGAACTAATAAGTAAAAGGGCGGTCCAGATAGAGGTGAACACTACCACAAGAGCGGAGGTAGTCAGAGGATGCCCACAAGGGGGAGTCCTATCACCTCTATTATGGAACATAGTAGCAGACAGCCTCTTAAAACGGCTAAATGAAAGAGGATACACTACTATTGGTTATGCAGATGACCTAACAATTCTGATAAACGGGAATGCAGAAAATGTGTTATGCAAAGTAATGCGTTCTGCCCTTCAGATTGTAGAAGAATGGTGTGACGAACAACAACTGTCAGTAAACCCGAAAAAGACAGAACTCATCCTTTTCACCAACAAAAGGAAGTTACCAGAACTACAGCTACCAAAATTATTCAACACCAAACTCTCCCTATCGACGCAAGTAAAGTATCTGGGTGTCATACTTGACAGTAAGTTGAACTGGGCGAGTCATATCGACGCAAAAACAAAGAGGGCCTGTATAGCTTTTGGTCAGTGCAGAAGACTTGTTGGTAAAAAATGGGGTCTTAACCCAAAGATTACTCTTTGGCTGTACACATCAGTTATCAGACCCTCTCTGACCTACGGATCAGTTGTGTGGTGGCCCAGAACACAACTGACCACAGTAAAAACAAAACTCCAAAGTCTGCAACGCTTAGCGAGCGTAGCAGCCACCGGATGTATGAAAACCACTCCATCAGCCGCCTTAGAGTACCTCCTAAACTTGAGACCTCTAGATCTCATCATACAGGAAGAGGCCAAGATAGCCGCCTTAAGACTAAGGTCGCACGGACTGTGGAAATTAAACGCAGACACAACACACTCCAAAGTTCTGCAAGGGGTCCAAAAGGAAATACCACTCCTTGAGGCACCCATGGACAGAACTTCATGTCACCACATCTTTGATCGAAGATATGATATCCAACTTAAGGCGGAAGCCGAAGACTACTCTGGCATCAATGAAGTTCGGATATACACAGACGGGTCCAAAACCAAATATGGTACTGGAGCTGGCGTCTTCTCAAACGACCTAAACATCAAAATGTCAACAACTTTAGGTAAACTTAACACGATCTTCCAAGCAGAATGCATTGGCATCACCAGAGCGGCTCAAGCAGTTGCAGCCAGAGACGTCAGAGATCTCAACATTAAAATTATCTCAGACAGTGCATCGGTGCTTCAAGCGCTACAAAACAACACTATAAACTCTGCCCTCGTTTTGGAATGTCATAATACACTCCAACACATTGCGAATACAAACAAGGTAACCCTGCAATGGATAAAAGGGCACAGTAACTCACTGGGTAACGATGCAGCCGATGAATTGGCTAAAAGAGGTATGAAGACAACAGTATACGGCCCGGAACCGCTGCTTCCCATACCTCAAGCCCAAATAAAATCATGGCTACGTAAGAAAACCGAGGAAACACACCATACGGAATGGAGAAACAGTGTAACCTGCAGGCAAACAAAGAATGCAGTTCCGGAAGCATCAAAAAGACTTGCCCGCAGCCTTATTAGATTGAAACGGGACGAAATTCGGAAGATCATAGGCATCATAACCGGCCACTGTCCCCTAAACAAACACCTATTCACCATAGGTGTGACAGACAGCCCTGTGTGCAGAGGATGCATGGAGGCGGAAGAAACACCACAGCACGTGCTCTTGGAGTGCAGAAGCGTGGCAGATCAACGGGCACGGACTCTCCAATCGCCGGCATCGCTCCCCGAAGCCTGCAATAGTCTGAAAAGACTGCTGGCATTCTGGGAGGATCTGGGATGGTTGGAGTAACTCCTCAAGGATATCCTTTTCATACGTACAATGGCCCAATAAAGAGGCTAAGTGCGGAAACAGCCCAGCTAACCTAACCTAACCTAACCTATAATGTGATAAAAAGCTCATTGTCACCTCAAGTGTCACGACTTCACTCACAAGTTCGCGCGAAGTCACTAAGAAGAGGTCAAGGCACCATTTTGTTGATATAATATTTCAATATAAAGTGATTGTTGTTGAGGCCTCAACTCAGGGTTATACACAAACTGTACTAGAAACAAGGCATGCAGTTAGAGACGATCATTAACTGAACTTTAACGACTCATTTCAAATTTCACGACTCAAATCACAAACGGGAAATCAACATTTAGTGCAATAGTATAGTCTCATATAGAATTAAAAGGTATTAGAGCACGATATCTAGAAAGGTAAGTGAGACAGTAATGATAGTGAAGTATAAGCATATAATGAGCCTTATCGCTGGCAGGAAGTGAGAGGTTGATGGTGCAAATGAAAGACAATACGGCTGTATTGGCAAATAATGCGTTTGTTTAGTTAGGCGCGTGCGGCGAGCGGAGGCGGCACGGCATGAATGGACGCGCGTGATTCACAGCGGCCCATTCATAACCGACGCGCGCGCATCACACGCCACGAAAATCAATTCAATGCCACTTTATGCTGTGCTGCAATCCGTTTGCGAATTAACGACTCTATTCTAAACTAAGTGCCTTGTCACGCCAAAGTGTCGCTCTCTTAAGCGGTATGCGACATGTAAATTTACATGAAACGAAACTGAAATAAACGCGATTAAACAGTAACATTAAAAAAATACAACTTTATTTTTGTTTATCAAAATCCTCAGAAGGGGTCATTGTACCCACCACCAGAAAAAGTCAGCTGATCCATACATTTACTTACGTTTGCAGACCTATCTCGACATAATGTATGGAGCAGACTTTATTCTGCGATTTCTAGGTTGGTCCCATATTGAATAATATAAAATTGTTTATAATGATGAGTACAATGACCCCTTTTGAGAATTTTGGTAAACAAAAAATAAGGTTATATAGTTATTAAGGTAAGTTAGTCTTTTACTGAAGAATCAATCAGCAATATCATTAACTTTTTTAATTACATTTACCATTATTGGTATTTTACCTAAAAGCTAAAGGCTATATCACCGAAGATTTTACCTACACATCAATGATTAATTGCCTAATTGTCTACACCTATGCTTAATTTATAATTCAATATTTGGAATTCACCATAATTTAGCGTAGGTACATGCTAATTAGGTACTAATTTCACAATAAGTACCGCATCACATAAGGCGTGTTTAACAGCATATTAGGAAATAATTTTACGCCAAGTGTAAACGCTCTCGTCGTCCAGTCCGCCGCCGTAGGCTCATGTATAAGTACTTACCTGTACCTACCAGTTGGTTTGACTCGAAGGCAAAAGGTTATGAGATTTCAACCCATAGATTTGCTGATAGCATTTAACCGGACGGGTAATTGTTTGGTGAACGGGCTATTAATTTTATATAATGGCTTCAAGTCCACATTTAAGTTACATAACGAAAATTATGGCTACGGACCTCATGTGAGACGCTATTGAAAAACTTATGCTGGGCACAAAGAGACTGAATGAGTTATAGTTTAGACTTGCGTTTGTATTGTTACTGAGTATTTTATTATAATATTCGTTTTCTTGTTCAATCGACATCTATAGAAAGTTTAGCATGTATTTTATTTAGACATAGAGGAATATAATATATTTATAGATATTTAAAGAAGCAGTCATATTTCAACAGATTATTCTTCCTCGCTGCAGTGCAAGTTGCTTATCTTAAGGGTATGTTGAAAAACACTGTTTTACTAATCTCAACTATATCTTTCTTACTCGATAGTCTAAGTACAGCTCAAAAGCTTGGAATCCTCTCAAACGAACACGCAATAACTTTATTTTTGACTTAATACGAAATGTGTGTGATGTGTGTGTAATTCTATGTAAGCGCCCGTATGTTTCGATATCATTCTGAAATCTCTGCACACAAAGACACGAATCTATTGAACAATCGATCCATGATTTTAATACTTCATTGTTCTGTAATGTCAATGAATAAGACCTGTTTTAGATTGTAATGGTAGCGACATACAAGTAAAATAGATTATTACACAATAAACAAACTAGTGACTCCATAAAAGTTCACAAGTGTGACGATAAATGGAAATAGTATCAGATATGTGACCATACGCCGATATATTTACAATGTACAATTTGCATGAGAAACAATCACACTCGGCACAAATGGGAAATGTTCTACAGAATTGAACCTAACAAGGGCATGTATAACATTTAGTTAGGAATAGGTACCTAAACAATAAATAGTTAAACATGGCGTTTCAATGTGTTTACAGTTTAAGTGGTCGGCAGATAAGGGCTGCCATATACTTGAAGTCGTTCGCAATGTAAACAAGATTCGATTGGAACAGTCTCTGAATTATCTGGCTTTATTTATTATCTCATGGTTTAGTTACAAATTATAGAAACTTAGGAATAGGAAGAAAATAATTACAGAACATTTGCATCGAGCTTGTGTTTCCTGCTCTATAATTTCCTTTTTTTTTCTTTCCTGTTCTATAATTCTTTAAGATCATAAATCCACATAAAAGTCAGGAGTCAGGTATGTTAAACTTTTTTAGTTTAAAATATTAGAACAAATATAAAATAATGATATAATATTTTTAAACATGCGAGTATCAAATTACATTATAAAATTATAAGCTTACTGAAGTATTAGTTTTCGTGATCTGATTGCAATAAAATTCAATACCATGATGTTATTCATTTTTATTTAAAGATGTTTCTCACAAATTCCCACATGATTACACTAACTAAAAAACCTTAATTTCCTCGTATCTGCAATTAACTTTACCAAACACCTATTAACCAGCAATGCCGACGTGATGGCAGTTTCACATACGCCTGTAACCTCTTGGCTTTGATGGCCAAGTTCATATCGGTTTTCGGTCACGATCGCGACGAAGGCTAGCCACGCTATAAAGATCCATAATTTACATCGCATTATTGCCCACGGCTCCAAGCAATTCCTTGTTGGCTTATTTGAAATGACCAACTAGGCTAAATTGGTTTAATGCATATCTTGCATCTTGTGTTTAAAGTAAGAAGCCGTAAAGAACTCGCTTCTAGTCCAAGCGATGCTATCTGCTAACTAGCTGTCGCTATATCGCGAGGTATCGCATTAAACTGTACCATATACCTAATAGAATTTTATTTTAGGTACTTATTTTAACTTGAAGAAATTTGCTGTATTTTTAACCACTTGAATTTTTTTACTAACATAGAGTTAATAGAATAATATCAAGAAACTTATGGTAGCAAAGCGAACTTCTTATTACGGAGGAACCAGTTAAGCATAAGTGTTACTAAAATTTATAAAGTCCGTACTACAGGAATAAAGGTATTGCAATTATTTTATTTAAAAAAAAACCTATTTACATGTCAAAAACAATAGTCACAATTTAATGTATTTTTCTCAACGTTTAATTTAATGGGGCTGTACCCCAGATTCTATAGAAATAAAATGGGTGTCATTTAATAATAGCATCTTGTTTTCAATAAATCAAGTGTAAATAAGTGCATACTTTTCAGCAATCCTGGATAAAAGTTACAAAGGTTTAAGAGGTGATTTCGTCACTAAGATTAAGGTAGTTTCATGAACATTATAATTATACCTATACGAATGTTCGTCTACTATTCAATGACACCCATTTTATATCTGTACATACTGTACTGACCCTTATAATTCTTGGCAATCTGTTTTCATTCCCATACATCTATGTAGTTTCTACATTCTAGTCTCAGCAAGTCCCCAATGCCAATGGTGAGCCGAACGATTTCTTGTTAAATGTTTACATATTTGTTTGTGCGTGCGTGTATATGGCGCTCAAATATTTGCTATTTTTGAGACGCTGACGACATTAGGCAACAGTCGCGTAACATTCCAAGTCCATTTGAATGAAAAGTGTGTCAGTAGTTGTTGCATGAATTGTTATAAAACGGGTGTTGCGTACGCCCACCGTCGGCGTCGCAGCGTTGGGTTTGTGAATGGATCGTCAGCACAGCCCGAGCCGAGCTGCTCTGCACCGCTTGCAACAGCATTCGCCTACGTGCGTTTCGAGGTCGCCAACTTTCATTCATAGGCACGACGGTCACATTTGCAACGTGAAAAATCTGCAATCTAATCGCAACTGAAGTAACTGAGGTAATAATGTTGCGCAACGTATTTTCCTTGTCTGATGTAATGATATCTGTAAGTATAGCTGTCGGTGTTCGAGCTTTATGACTTCCTAGAGTTATACCTACCTATAGTTAGAAAAATGTACTAAATAACAAATGTATCTACAATTCATGTTTCTTTATCCTTATTACTTAGCATATGGATGGAGCACAGCTTTATTGTTTTTGTTGCTTTAGATTTCTGGGTGATTACTTGACAGTCCGATGTTAGGTGAGCAGCTTGGCAAAATACAGTTCGTTTCATTAACATTCAATAGCCACTGATTATTCTTGGGTGAGTATTTAACACCTTTATACCTTCGATACCTGCTTAAGTTTTTTTACCGTATTTAAACAGTATACAATAAATGAAAAAACGTGTTAATGTGAATGTTCAAATACGCGAAGAATGAAATGTCATTGTATTTTTTTAAATAAAAGTTACTGTAATATTAATTATACAGTGGTAGTTACTTACTAAGTACATGCTATAAAGTGAGATCTCAATAATATTGAATTAATATACAGCTTTTATGAGTACTATATAATTCGAATATGACAGCAACAAAATAATAATGTATGATTGGCTGTCGCCAGAAAACGTTATAATATAAATTGATATAAACCTACTATTCAAACGAGCGTCTATTAAACGGTTTAAATCATGTAACCCGACAACTCCGAGTCTTCTATGGCGTCTAAAATATTCCCGTCGTTCATTGACACGTGCCAAACCAGTTTTCGGGCAAGTTTTTCTGAATGGTCGCTTCCTTTGTGAGAGTAAACATATTCAAATGTTGCGATTAATTCATAGTTAGATAGTGCCATGGTTTTATGAATGGAAGCCAATGCAGGTGTGTGGGTGTGAGGCCGTGTAGCATGCGCGTGCACACACTCGCGCGGATTTGCATACTGGCTCGAACGAGCCACGTGTGCCTCAAGCACAGTTACCTCTTCAATATTCGAGAAGTTAATTTTAAATGTAAATGATATTTGAAAGTCAACAGTTTATAATGCACCCAGGAAATGAGATCTTTCAATGTTTGCAAACCGATCCCCTTCCGGGTGCGTGTTAGCAGAACCAACGGTTTCAGGGAACCGTTCTTAAGCTCGTGCGCCGACAATTCGTAACTAACAAAATGCTGTATTTATTTAGTAACAAGGTACTTATTTGTTATGATATAATGGTATTTAGTCTGTCTAGTCTGTGCAAAGTAAATAATGCCGAAACTTTAGTTTCACAAAATAAGCAGGAAGTTCTTTTCTAAACTAACTTTTTACTAAATAGTACATATGAATAGAAATGGAATTGAAGAAAGAGCCCACTTCGAATGATGATGTAGAGTGTGTATAGTCAATCCTCGCTATTTCAAAACCCAAAATTACGAATAAACTACTAAATTTGAAACAGCAAGTCTTCAGTTGCCGGCTCCGCATCGACATGTGACTTAGACCTCAATATATAAAACTGCTTCTTTAGTACTCGAAAAGCCTGTGCGCTCAGCAATGGACTACTATTACGGTGATTCTGGAGACGATAAATTGACCAAGACCGATAAAAAAAAAAACACAGTATCCTTTAAAACCATTTTAGTACAGAACCCTAAAATGAACAAGTAGTATTGGAAACTGCAAATCAGATATGAATCAAATTATTACCTTCCACCATGTATCAGGGAGTCAGGGCCTTAAGCAGGCTTCTTTAATAGTTCGTTAGGCACAGTCATTAGGAGCGATATCGCGAGGCACGCATTGTATTCATCCTCCACAAAGGATGAGCGCTGGTACCACAAGCGCCTAGTTAGCATGATTTATAGCGAATGCGGTATCTGCCAGCTTCAATACTTGATTCCATATATGTTGGGTCTTACTTGTACTATTGTTACTTGTAAAAAAATTTGGTAGGGTAAATGCAAACATATTTTTGATTCAATTTATGTATGGACAAGTACAATAGCTTACCTAAGTAACGCCATTGCCAGATTACTTTAATGTGACATTATTTTTAATGGTAAATAAATAGTGCAGCAAGAGCAGCATTTGTTTTATTTCGTACCCATGAATGATGCACCTCCAGAAAAACTTGAAAGCTTTCACTTTCCTGCTTGTAAATTTACTAGAGCTAGAAAATTACAAAAATTACATTAAATCTTTTCGACTAAACACAATATGTACAAATTTTCAAAAACACTATGAAATAAGACAGCCAATTAATATGCCTTTCAATGCACTCAAAGTGAAGACAATAGAAACACGCAGATAGCTAAAGCTCAATAGACGATCGCGTGCTCAAGTCAAGGGCCTTCGATGAGCAAGGCACGAGTCATTTCCGGCGCTAAGGCTCTTGTCGCCTCGCGCGGCGCGGGCGCAACGTCGCCGATGTTGCAACCGAGAAGAATCGCTGCTAATAAATAATCGTCACTTTCATAAACACTGAGTCATGAACATAACAAGGTTGCCTCCTCGTGTTGGTGGGTTAAAGATCGTAACGTCTCTTGCGCAATGTTTGGCCTCATCCCTGATTACTGATATGTGGGTGATAATTATTTTTTAACGCCTACGTTTAGCTTTGTCTAAGCAAGTGTTAATACAGTAAGCTGACAATTGCAACTTTCAGTTGATTTTGCTAAATGTCGGGAATTTAGAAATCCATCGCTTTGACGTAGCTAAATCAGTTACCGCACTTACTGTGCTACATCGTAATCCAGTACCTATATGGTCAATCCAACCTGTTAGTACGTAGTAAGACTTACCGACATGAATGCTGGTCAAAAAGACCTTGAACGATTTTGACATTTAAAGGGCAAGAGTAGCTATTGCTTCTATATGTTTGGTTTGTAATACAAATTTGTAAATGGAGAAAAGAAAACTGAAGAGTCGACTTTCCAAAGAATTTTTGATTAACGATGAACTGCTCATTGATTTTTCTATTTTCATTTCTGCAAAAATATCGAACTTTCAGGTAAAATAATCGCTTGGCGTAGAATGTTACGAAATATTTATTAGTAAACAGACAAATATATTGAAATATTAAGTGGTAAAAAGTTCAAGATATCATAAGGTATTTTTTCTTAATATAAATTGCTGGAAATGCATCGCAACATGGACATATCTAATTATGTAAATATGTGGAGTTATTGTGTCGCCTGTCACTATGTATTGGCCGCTACAAGATATGCGTGTAGTGGCCAGTCGAGCGGCTGCCCGGCCGGCGCCAGCGTCGAAAGCTAGAAACCATCCCAATTTTTCCGTTTCCATCATTAGTAGGTTAAATTCGACATAAAATTTATTTATACCCGTTTTATTATGTATTTATGCAAACTATACTGACACTGAACTGGACTTAATCGCAGCATCCAATCGTAATTGATTTCGTTATCGAAATATGCGTTCGACCGATGCATGTTCCCAATAAGATAGGAGATATTACTTGTTTATTGGGATTTATTATGTACACATTGACACTTGCATTGACCATTTTAGTTCCTTAGTCCCTGGACCTAGTCCCTGCCTTCTGGGTCATCAGCTGGAACTAGATTTTCAAAGTCGTTATTTGCTCGGCCTCTTTTGATCATTTGTACCCACATTGACCATTTGTTTCAGTTGAGCATTTTGTAAAAGAGCTTGTGTGAGCGGGGGTTAAGACAAGCAATTGGGTAGTACACCTAGGTACATAGATTTGCCTGTTGTTTTCCATTCTATTCGTTACAACCGTCAGCATCAATGAACTGCCTCTCCCTTACATTTTAATATACTAGTAAACGAGGTAACCAATTAGAGCTGACGCCGCTGTCATATTACATTTACAGGACTTGTACATCCAAACATCTACAAGTATTCAATTAAACCGATTCAGAGCTACTTTTGACAACAACTTTTAATATTACTAAAACAAACAAGTAATTTGTATAGCAGATCTGAAGGGTCGAGTAGTTCGACGAAGCTCATCGCGCCTCGTGGGCGGTTAACGGGACTGTGAGGCGCCAGTCGTTACTCTTCGGTGTGTGGTGCTATACTGTTGCGAGCCACTCGGTACGTCGGAACGTCGGGACATCGGATTTGTAGGAACCTGAAGCCGGCACCGCTGATATTGGACACAGCAGGATGCGTCCAAAGAACAATCAGTAAATATCTCTAGGTAATAGCATCATCTAATGATCTTAAACCGGATCAGAACTTTATAACTTAGGCACCTACCTATGTTGTTTTGTAGGTAACCTTCATTCGTCATCATGATCGTTAATGGAAACGGTTTTTGTGGTTGTAGTTTTAGACTTCATACCTACCTATTAAAATGGGTATGCTAATTTGATAGATTTAGTGCCATTATCAACTTAGGATAGGTACGTTATGGCCAGTCGGGGATCGTGGAAGGCAGTAGGTGATCGCGGAAGGCTAAACGTTCCCGTGATTTCCGGCGAAAGTGTGCGAAGGAAACACCGAGATGGTTTTTAGTCAGAAAGAGTCTCACAGACCAATCCGCCCTCCTAAGGGCGGTGGACATCCATGAGGAATTTCAATAAATTCCACCAAATACCAAGAACAAAATAAAAGGTACGTTATTGCGCCCTCATTGTTAGAACAACGATTTGGTCATATTGTTATTCCTCGGAGTTTTCCTGTTTTCCCCAGAGTTACTAAAGATTCTTGGGCACTATGGGATAATCCCTACTCCTCTCTTTTAGCTTATAATGTAGTCATAAATAACATCATAAAATAGGTGTCAGAAGTAAAAAAAAAAGAAACATATCTTTCACCATGTCACATAGGTATCATTTTACTCACTCAAAAACTTGTATTTCCCTGAACATCATTGTTCAACAATGCACGTGTCGTTGCCATGGCCATATTTTTATCATTAAGCATTTTATTATTTTTCAATTGTTCGACAAGTATTGCACAACCGCAGCTATACAATAAAGTGCTACTGTATTCCGTTCCGTGTATCGTATGACGCAACAACATGAAATCAATCCGTGTGGCGGCTGTGTGTTGTTGATATATGGTCGGCGCCCACACTGGCTCCGTCGCAGATGAACCCATCAACCGTACATTGTGCACGGTAATGGCCGATTATGAATATAGGTTATACTAACTCAGGCTTAAGGCAGCACCCTTGTGTGCCCTTATAAGGGTCAGGTACCTATCGCAAGCCTAAGTTGTTTTGTTGAACATGCAAATAATAGACCTCTTTTGTCATCTTTCTTGTAGTCAGCCAAAATATGGGAATTGACATATTATTTGTGATGTTTATATTGGAATTATGAGGCACGGGTACGACCACATTAATTAAATTAAAATAAAATGTTCTATGAAGCCAGCAAGTGGATGAAATGATACTTAATATATCAATTAAAAATCTAAAAAAACAAGTGGAAATTGGAGATTGACATGACATGTAATCAAACAACTGTTGGAGTAATAAGTGGGGGCGTTACGTAAACAAAGAGTTGGGCGGACCTGCCACCGGGCGCCACCTCCCCGCCCCTCCCCCACCCTCGCCCGCACCTGCGCATGGGCACATTTTCGCAATCAACACCAAATTGAATAGCAAGAGCCGACGTGACGCGACGATCAAACGCCCGGCGCCACACAACATTAAACATACAGATTTGGTGATGCGACGCAATTAAATAATGTAAACCTACTTTCGGAGTTGGCATTCTACGCGTTAGAAAACTGCATTTTAAATAATGACTAAGTACGGTCTCATGTTATTTATTAACATAGAATGACTGAATACGCAGAAGCATCTAGTTTACTTCAATTCCTCTTCTCCATCTCCTGCAAGTACTACAATGAAAGGATTTGGTTATTTAGAAGATGTTATGATGAAGTAAGTACTTTAATATTTAAAGATGGCTAGAATATCGCAACAGATTGATCCAACCAAGATTCTGTTAGCACATACAAATTTCTAATGTACCATAATGTGCAACCTTTGGATTCTTAAAACTGCTAAGCACAGAAAGTATCTATTTAAATATGGGAACTATGGCCAAATCATGAAAGATGATCATATAATGAAGTAAGAGAATGATCAGAAAGAACGATCAATGAAGGACCCACCACCATGTATTTGCAAAATAAAAACTATATTCTATTCTAAGGAGATTTAGTTGTCTGAGGGATGATTGGACAACCATACGAAAAATCTAAGAGAATGATTTTACGTGAATATCATATCAGACCACAAGGCATTAAGTCTGTTTTGTATAGGTACCATCAATATGCATATAAGTAGGTGTTAATATCAACATATAATATTTATGTTCTACTAACACTCCTTTAGGATATCGGTAGCTCAGCTTATCTGGCCGAGCGATTAAACCGAACATCCTACCATAAAAGGCAACCGTAGAAAATTGAAGGGGCAAACATTAATGATTTTCCTTCATTTACATTTCACATTAACAAAAAATATTCTTTAAAAGTCGACGCTAACTGCGACCACATATGGCGTCGATTCGCCGCCACCTACTAATTGAGAGCGACACTAGACAAATATATCGCCTTTTATGGTCGCTGCGGGTATTAACTACACTGATTGGTAAATAAACAGAATAAAGGATCGTAAGGCCGAGATGAATCAGCTCTCGATCGAGCCGTGATTAGAGGCGATTAGCATGCGCCCGCGCGCACCGCGTTGGTACCGCGTCTAGCGGCGTCCCACGTGGGAGGTGGGACGGCCCTGCGCAGCCATTGTCTTACAACGCGTTATAGCATTATAATAGCACTGCTATTGCACACTATTTATGTAAATCTATTTGAGAATTCAATTTGTCTATTGTAATGTATTCATGAACGGATATTAGTAACTGTGAGACAAAGTGATTCTCGTCAACAACCTGTCAACTAGCAAGAGACTGTCGCTCGTGCTCGACATGATTTGTTCCAGAATTAGGTAAAGGTAAACAACCGTTACTGAACTAGATTTGTTTCAAGAGCATACTCTTTAGATAGGTTTATAACATTCTCCTTTAAAGTCCTGTCATACTTGAACGTATCACATATCTTTGCGTATCGTATCACCTAGGAGAAAAATGAAGATGCGATATCTTCCTATCCCGACTTCAACTTTATTAAGATAAGCAACGATCACCCCCGTACCTACCTATTCCTAATATACATAATTGACCGCACCAACTACCGTAGGGATATCTAATTAACCGTCACACCGTTACCCAGTCTCTGAGGAGTAATTAGGTACCAGTTTAGAACTGCAAAGTTATCGAAAAGGTGTTGAATCACCAATGATCCCCCTGAAGTTTAAAGTCCAAGATAACCGATATATGGAAGGAAAAGAAAGATCAGGGCCAAGCCCGGCCAGGGCAAGAATCAAGTAAGAAAAAGAAAGTAATAGCTAATAATGAATCACTGTTAGATCAGAATTTAACAGGAAACACATATTACAACTACTTACTACAAGTCATTCAACGGATAGTCCGTTGCATGCATGGAAATAAATCATATGGACAACCTTCAGGCGCAGGTGAAAATGATGAGTTTAGGTCAGAGATCGACTTGCCTTCCATTTGTCTGCACGTACTCTCCGACCATCGGTGCCAACAGGTACCCAGCTTTATTGTTGTCCTGTCACTATAATGTATGATCCCCACAGAGCGATATCATCGCGATGCATTTCTCGCACTGATATCAACATTAAAAACGATAGCCGCACCTGAGTGGCCTGAGAATCTGTGTGAGTTATCGCGCGCAGAAAGCCACTTGGTCGGCCGCGCGTGCGCACCGCTGCCGCACGTTTTATTGGTGTCGGCGCCATCGACAACTTTCTCGTCTCGCAGACAATAACGCTCAAATTGGAAACCAAAATGATTTTTATAACTCGCATCTACGCATCTATAGACGTTAGCTTGAACTCGATCGCCTATTACCTACACGTGAAATGTCGTAAATTCCGACAGCGTAGGGCCACTTAACGCAGGAGCGATACTCGGAGTTATTCCGACTGTTTGCTCGTTACGGTGGAGTAGGTACTTCTAACGAAGGCACCCAAAAACGTTCCCACAGTCGTCGATCACCGCGGTAAAAAAACCAAGTGTCTACGAATTAACACGTCCGCGCGTTGTGTGTGTATGAAAACACTCGGTGGCCTCGCGAAGAGCCCTCGTGGTGACGGAGAGCTGTCGGCGTCGCCGAGCCGGGCCTGACTCCTGACGCCGACGCCACTACACCACGTCGCGTAACATAGCTGTGGCATGTCTTTAATTTACTTTAATTTGAAATGTTCAAGATTACAAGCGCACAGTTTCAAGGGTTCTCGGTAATGATGGCTAGTCAGTGACGCATGCCAGGTGTTGTTTATGCTTGTTAATCTTGAACTACAACAAAAAGCATCCACTTGAACGAATACTTTGTATCTGCATGCGTGGTACTTATTTATACGTATGGTGGAGTGCGTGAGGTAGACTTCATTACCGTGTTGGCGTGTTGTCGTCATCCGCGACAGTTACGCTGGGCCACTAATGCCCTATACAAACATGAGCAGTGCGTGTGTGAAAACTCAGCCCTGTTCAGATCGGACACACTCGTTAATGCACAAAGTAAACTACACTTAATCTTTCACTTTGTGCCGCTTAGAGAGAAATTAACAAAGAAATGTTACTCAAACACGGGCTATGCTCAACGTATTAGCGCGTTCTTCTGCTGATTGCGGGAATTTACCAATGAGATAGAGACGGTTATTAATTGGTGTTAGTGTGCCGTGTGACTACAGTCTTCCTAACCGAAATCATCTCCAATGCTTGAACTTTGTTGACCGACACATCGTGGCGCGGTAGTCGCTCTTGACCCTGACACTACTCAAGTTGGGGATGGGCAAAGATCACCACTAATAAAGTAAATAAACACATCTATTAAAATGTTAGAGGTCAACAGTTTTAAAGTGAAACATCACTATTTAACTGAAAATCTATCTATACCTCATGCCTCGCAAAACTTACGCAATAATGTATTACTCAACAATTTAGTATATAGGTAATAAATTGTACCAACGTGAGTATTTGCTTCGCACCGGTATTACGATAATAATATTACTTATTACATCTTCCTTGGCAATACCTCTCCACAGATCATCCGCCAATGCGAAAATAAATAGCCACGTACATGTAACAGTTTACGTTTGTACTATATTTTACATCGCAATCAGCAGTAGGTAGGCAATAATAAGTTTCGCGACACAGACGCGAGCGTGGCCAGAAGGGGTGAATAAATCAGCATTTGCCGGTAGATGAACTGTTTAATTATTGATTTATTGTGCAGTGTTCGGAGCAAGGCGCCAACTAATTGGTGCTGGCGAATGTTCGCGTGACACCGGCTCTGGGCTGGAATTATTGAGACAAAATCGTCCAATATTGAACAAAACACGACCGTGCATGACTTCGTTACCTTTATCTATTGCGAGTCCAGAATATATTATGCTTTAGAATTACATTTATTATTTTATCCTAATAATTCGTCCCCTGGGGTTTATTTTACAAGAATTAAACCTGTAAAGCGACTAGTGATGAATTTACGCCGATGACTAATTAAGAAATTTTGAGCAAATTATTGAAAGTTCCCACACTTCCCTGTTCGGTTACCAGGAAGTCGATCACTTGTTTTAAGACAGTGGCTATGCATAAAAAATATTCCTGAACATAATTATGTCATGAAATCTGCGGGTGCGTCGTATATTAAGATTGTGTCACAGAGCAAAATGGTGGCACGTATAATACATGTGCAGATGCAAGTATATAGGTACGGCCTAATTGGATCATACCTAGACGCTTAAATGAATAGCACTAATGATAAAGTGCTTATAATCTAATATTACTCCAAAAAGTATTAGTTTAAATCAGTACTTGATTTTTTATTTTAATTAAAAATTATTTGTTTTATGTCTGTCAGTATTTTAATATAATTAATTTGAATATTCTGTTACTATATAATATCGTTGTTCATCGAATCCCTACCTTCCGAAGTACTGGTGAACTGAAATGCTCTAACCAAACAGAAACTGGTCGTATGGCTGGTGATTTCGCAGTAAGCATGTAGTGAACTTTACCGGACACTGCGCACCAGTGAACCGTACCATCCGTTGTCGCGCGAACAAACATGCGCGTGAGACTCTCCGAAATAGGAATGCGCACACAAAACGGCGTAGCTTGTACCAAGATATCATAACCACGGAATATATTCGTCTACGTCAAAGCGTAGCACAGATTGGCTACAATTACCGTAGCGCTGCCGCGTATCGTAGCAAGTACTACGGTAACACAGAGCTGACAAAAAAATGATTCTGCGAAGACGTTTTATACAAATAGTCTCGCATACAAAACATATAATTCAATATTTTTAATATTATTACAATAATATTAATTTTAGATAATATTACCTAGCTAAACCGAAATTTTTACTTCCCTTTATTCCATTTTTAGCTACTAGCTATAATAAAAATAATATATCTTTAGCTACAACTCCAGCCTGTTGTCGACAAGCACTGTCACAGAGGCAAGCACGCACTCGGTGCTCGTTCCAATATTTTAGTAGCGACACAACTCAAACAGAACTCCTTTGTTGGAGGTCAGACGTGTGTGAAGAGAGTTTCCGTGTCACTCTCGGCGTCTCGGCCTTAGTTACACATTAGCAGACTCGGACAAATATTTTTTGTTCTCCTATGATCACCTTATATTGTTGGTTCGAGTTCCTTGTTTGTTGTTGTGACATTCCGAGGCTGCTCAAGTTTCGAACAGGTTTCTTGATTGACAATTTGACATTGAGAATAACGCCTCATTTTTTTTAAAGTCTTGCACTTGTTTGTAGTTGTTAATGAGGTGAATACGTCTAGTTTGGCATGTTCATGATAATTTTGTTCTAGTTTTCTTGAACTCCGTATAACAGATGGAGAACAGGATAAAATGGTCTATTAACCAGTTAACGTCCAGCTCCGAAATGGACAGCGCGATAACAATCCTCGAAAAATCATTTGCATAAACATCAAGAGAAGCCGCAACCTGTCGCGCGCCGGAACTTCACACAGATATTCACAAAAGGCTATAAAGTGGCGAAGAATATCCAAGCTATGCTTAAGTGACGAGCCGCAGCCTCTGAGATAAACTATCGACCGACACGCGAACATTATGAGCAGCGATAAACATCGCGATCGCTCTCACTCGCCGATAAACAAATATTTTGATTAGTCTGCTCGCTACAAATTACCAGCGATAGCATCATCTAAGGCGTCCGCAAAACCCGACAAAATATCTACACCTAAATTAATAGAACCTTTTATGTCCTCGGACGATATCGAGGATCATGCGGAAAACGTCCTCAAATGTCACCATATCGCATTAATACCCGATTGCGGGGTCTTAGGTTTGTACCAGTTTTATGTCCCCCAGATAACACAGTATCTATAGGTAAGTTATAATGTTGATAATAGACACCGCCGCTATAAAGAAACTTGAGCGTAAACAGCCAATAAATAAACATAAAATTATGTTTCGACCAAGTTATTATCATGTTTGTTCTTTTACAAGGCCATCGAGATAAAAGTCACGCAACTTGGTCGAGTTAAGGCTTGCAAAGAAAATTCCTATATCTAAGATAAGAAGTATTTTATTGCACCTACCTAGATACATAATAATAATTCTTTCCCACTAATAAAAAATAAACATTCATAACATTATAGCTAGTGCTCACATAACTTACAAGAACGATATTTGCAATCAAGTTTATTAAAATGCCGGAAAGGACCTATCTATATCGAATAAAACTTTATTCGACTAACTGACGACATTTTGATTATATTATATCTAATAATATCTAGCTTGTAGGAACTCGTAGCTCGTTCATAATATTAACAATTTTGCATAGATAAGCCAAAGGATAAGTTCTTCTCGAAAAGCTGTTTCTATCTCAACACCATAAATAATTGATATTTTAATGTCACAAATGATCTGTATGTAACTATGAAATACATGTATCGGCAAAAAGTCTTACTTATAATACAATTTTCGGACTAAATTGAGTCTTATTTTCAGCGCTATTGAAACTAAAGTGGGTTTCTCGTAGCAGGCACTTTACGTCGTTATAGATGAGATCAATCAGAGCAACGTGTTTTTCAAGCGAGTGCCGTGCCTATCCCATAAGTTATCGTATGTAATAAAATTAAATGTAACACATTTCTCTTTTTCATGTAATCTTCATAATTTATACACATTTTTAGTTTGCGACGTGTATCGGCGCCTGCGGCCGCGTCCGGGCGCGGGACGTGCGCCAGTTACTCACTTTGTACGCGTTCGTACCAACTTGTACTGTGTGTATCGCTTTCGGAATATCATTACATGAACATAAATTTATTTTCGACGTCCACAGTAACTTATGCTTGTTTGCGTTCAGTATTGACTAACTTACGTTGATTACGATTGGAATCGTTTACCCGTTCATTTACTTATATTTATTTATCCATTAATCTTTACACAGACTTTTAGATATTATAAAATCATTAAGTATAGAGAACAGTTACCTGTTCATTTATTTTAAGCGGAGGGTGAAGTCTGACCCAATTGCATTGGCTAAGGCTTATGAATAAATTCATCATAAAAACATAATCTAATTACAAGAAATGTACGAACGTTAAATAAAGTGACCACAAATAAGATCCATTCAATCAACTTGCATAATAAAATAATTACTATTCACATAAACATAATTGATCGCTGCCGTGCTCCGGCGCAGTCCAATTACTCGTCTTGTCCTCTAATATCTGCCTACACGAGAATATATCGCGGCACTCATCGTTGCGCAACTGAATATCGTTTAATATAATTAGGTTGCCAGCACTAAATGTCACTGAGTCAAGATTTGCTTCTGTACGCTTCATTGATCGATAATAGTGAGCTTTCATCCTAACTTACTGATTCATGAATTCAATACTATAGATACATTATATGCAGTATTATAAAATAAAAAACCCTATTTCAATTTGTATTTATCGAAGACAATGAAAGAGGCAGGGAGGCAATTTGTACAGATATCAACGCTGAGCATTGAATGGGCAAAATCCATCAACAGTTAATGCTGTTATGTCCGCCGTGATTTATGTGGTGAGGGGCGCGTTCCGCACGCTTGTTCCCGGGAGGGATGCCGCGGAGTCGAGCCTCGGCCACACCGACGAGGATACAGCGGAGGCGTTAGCGACTTGGTTCACAAGCGGTACAGGCCTACTCAACATCAATTATTGGCATTTTCTGGGCATAAAACCCTAACAAATGGGAACTTCGTCAAGTAAACACACGTTGCGCCGCTGGAATAAACAGCGTCCATACATCACCTTTCTATAGAAAAATCCAAGCAGAGCATTGGCATTTACTGCTACTCCTGTCGACTTTGGTTGCTTTTGCTTTTTGCTTCTAAGAAGTATTGCTTTTCCCGCTTCCGCTACCACATCGCTAAAGGACGGTCATGCCGATCCTTGGAAGGCAATAGAGCGCCTCCCGCGGCGGCGGCTACTCGCCGTCTCCGTCAGGTGGCGGGCACAAATAACGCAATAAATACACGCTTATCGCAAATCAGCTCGTCTCACCGAGGGGCGATTTATTCATGAGCCCCGCGCCCGCGCATATGCTTAACCCCGCTAACATTTATCATCGGTACGTAGCTCAGTCAATTAAATTAAACCGAACCATCGATGACAGCCTCCGCACTAGATACGACCGAATTTGATGCATATGTGTTATTTATGATTGTGTTTTGAATTAATGAAATAAGGCTTGTACTTCTTGCTGGGTACCTGTTATACCTACCTATTGCGCGGTACGAAACACAAATCGATAAATTGTAATCAATACAAGAATTACAACATTTTTGTTAATAGGTACATATATTTAATTCAATTTTATAATTCGATAGATCGTATAATACATAAAAAAAATAGTAGAGGTCCTATAACATAGCCTCGGGGCAAACCAAACAATTTTAACGGACAAGACTTGGTTCAGCAATTAGTATTTGTTAAATCGTTACCAGTAAGTATCGAATAGCTTTTATGTGTATTATTATTTTTTTTTATTTATTGACTTCATTCGCGTAAATGAAGTCAATAACACGGGTAACTTCTTATAATATCGGCTATCTGCCAGTGTCCAGACAAAATAGGTCCAGTCGTTTCGGGGATAAGGAATTTTTATTTATTATTAAGGAAGAAAACTTATCTAATACCTAGTAGTTCTTTTTGTCACTTACCTTCCTACAAAAAATGGGTTCAATTTCAAAATAAATTCGATAAGTAGATGTCGTACAGCATCTTAGATACTCACGAATATACGAATATATTCCGACCGTAAGTAGCTTTTCATTATGGCCTTCAATCTGTGATTGTAAACATCGATCAAGTGTCATTGTAGCGTCGGTTCCTCTACCCGATCAATTCTCTCATTATGCGAGTCACGTCGCATCTCAATAATAGTTCAAATGTTTCATCTGAACATAACGTCAACAAACAAATATGAATCGATATAATCGACGCCATCGCTATTACAAGCACTATGCATAATACATAAATAAATAAACATGTAAAGATGAAGTGACATGTTCAACTTAACACTAATCTTTATCGAATAGGCAAGCGCACATGTCCTCGTTGGTACTTTGTTATCGCCGCCGACAAGGCTCCGCTTTTAACGCGCTGAACGTTTTATACGTTCATCACAACATTATCCTTTCGACACGGTAGCACTAATTGGATAAAACATCTAAACAAAAAACGTCTAAGAAACAAACACTTTAATAACACGGACGTTCGTAATTTTGAGGCGCAAACGGAATTCCATTTAACATGTGAATTGGATGTGTCGGGTCGGCGCGGCGCGAGGGCTGTCATTAGAGGGCGTTGAAGAGCGGCGGGCAGCGGTCAGCGGCGCTGGCGCATGACGCGACACCCGAAGGCACCGCGTCAACAGCCGCTGATTGATGGGCAACCGAGCCACGGAGCCAATGATTGTTAGTGTTTAACTAACAGTTATGATTCAACAGATCTTGATTGATGGACTAATGATATAAAGTAAACACGCGGTCGCGTCGTTAGGTGTGCAGCATCCGTCGCCTTGAGCTGACTTATTCCCATCACTCAAGATTTCTTGCTCACAGAACGGTTTTAATCAAAGCTTGCTTTCAATCTAACAAAACATCAATACATAAACTATTTTATTACACTCTACGGCTTAGGTGCATGCAAGTGCCGAACTTGAAATTACACAATGAGCCAGCCTCCAGCACAGTTTTATTTAAGCTGTGTTAGAATCATCTTGAAAGGTATTAAAAAGAAAGTGGTATCACAAAAACAAAATTCAAGCAATACCCAGATACCTTATCTGCGTTAAGGATCCGAACTTCGAATTCTGTATAAGCAATTTGAGCCGCCACCATTCCGGGATAATTCATCGCATTATGATCAAAAATTTTACACTTAACGATTATTTCCGGCCGCATTGACCCGTGAGCCCATAGCCGCACTTCGCTCTGGTCCATCACGTACATTTAATATTATAAGCTATTAGGCGCCTCGCCAGCCCTCCATTACTGTGTCCATATCATAATACGGAATTGTCTGTTGAACGTTTAGATTTTATACTTTTTACTTTCATTGAGTGTTAAACAAAAAGGCGGGACCGTCGGCGCCGGCCATTGTTCTCCGCGGTCATTCGTCGCACTTCATGCTATTCACATTCAAATTAAATGCCTTGTGTACAAAATTAATTTGTCTTTTGTCTTAGCTCAGGGCTGGACGACCGCTGACATGTCACTGCGCAGCAGGGCGCGCCTGCGTGTCGACTCTACGAGTGCAGTCCGTACTCATACATAATATAGATTACTTTGACATTTGAACTTCATTGTTTTATAGACCATGAATTATTTCTCCGTGAATACCTACACTTAATATTAGGTACATTTCTGCTCGAAACCAGATCGTATTTTGTTTTCTTTTCTTGACTACCTACAACAAATTCTTATTTCCCAAGATTCGTTTTCCTGCTGACATTATTTGTGAGTATGTTTGGTTGCGACTTATCCAACATGTTTGATAAATTCATTTAGTATTTGATAAAAAAGAATTCGATTTCACGTTTCCAAGGAAATGAACCCTTCATTTTCTTGGACTCGGAGAAGAAAAGTAACTACAGCAAGAAAATATGACAAGTCCAATTTTTACAGCGACACACTTACTTAGCTGTTCCAGACCAAGTAGGTTATGAATAAGTTACACGTATCAGAACATAATGAAAGATTGATGAGCCTTCGTACTGCCAACAGGTAAGTAAGTAAGTAATTAATATTTTTTATTCAACTTTCAGATAAACTTTCGTTGTTTTATGTGCGTATATGTTATATGTCAATTGTAATGCATTGTACATCAATGCTCATGTTGGAGGAAAACATTTTTCAAAATTGTATGTTTTCTTCCAAATGTTTATGTTTAGTACCTACTTATTTGAGTTGCATCATATCGAATTATATTGTGAGTGCATTTGAACAGCGTAAACACCATCGTTAATACGCCTGTCCAAAACGAACAAGAGCGCACGCATCACATTCGTTGAGCGATAGCCGTGACGAAAACATTGCACCCCGCCTCTCTAATAACACATCTTTAGTTACGTATAATTAAAAACTCAAACATCGACAACTAACAAATCACGGCGGGCCACACCGTCACAATGAATCATTGACCATCAAGCTATTATTAAAGAACAGATACATAATAAAAAAAATCACAATACTATCTTCTACGAAATTAGAGTCACTAGTGAATCAGAGCCCCACCCGTGACGGCTCACTTCTTCTATCTCGATATCTCGCCTCGAAGCTCGGAGGTGGCAAAACAAGTATGACTATCAAAACTCATAAATAACATAATGCAAGTGAAGCCAGCATAATACTGAACAATGTTAGTGATAAATATGTACAAGACGACACAGCGAGCGAGATCGAGATGATATCCCGACTGTTCACAGTTGTTAATTAATATTCGATGACTTGGCAACACTGATGATTGGGAACAAATGAACGATGAATGTTCCATCGTGACCACTAATTCGCGTCAATTGTTGATAATTACTTTCTTACTCATAAAGACCGACTGACCGCAAAGCATATTTACCTCTATAGATACTAGGAATGACAACAATTTTCGGTTGTTTACCCTTGACCTAATTAAATATAATTATCTAATTGATAGAATCTTGATTTAAAACATTCCTTCAGTAATGAGTAAGAATACTGCTGTAGCTGTATGAAATGTTACTGGGTACAGTTTAGTAATTATTCACCCACAAAAACGAAAAATCTAGTCCAACAGAACTAATCATAATAATGAATTACAATTACAAAAGCTTCAATAAACAACCGGAATGCCAATCAATAATGATTGACATTCGGACGTGTGGTCTGTCAGCGGCGCGTTAATGTGAACGGATGTTGTGAAGTCGCGGCCGAACCGATACGAATCTCGACGATCCCGCGCGTGAGTGAGTGGCGAATTCGCGGGTAATTAAATTTTGACGCATGCTCGCTGCCGCTGGCGCAAGCGCATCCGATACCATCGATGCGTGTAATTGTAAACCGACGACAGGCCCAATACCCGGCCGGTCAATAAAATTAATATTCAACACACGGCACACATTTTGGGTACAAAATTATAGCCTTTACCGCAAATTATATTAAATATCCAGTTTTCCTATCATTATATCTTTTCAAGGTTTTGAAACTAATTATAGGTAGGTAGGATTATCGTTGAATCACATTCTAATTTTAAAACAACACCAAAAGCTTTGAATTGTATTCTTTTCTTTTTAATCAAACTTGACCTATAGCTGGATTTAGCTGGACACATTTCGTAATATTTAAAAACCTAGCAATAAAATAAAGTGTGAGAGACTAAAACATAAGTAAAGTCATGTGATTGTTGTTGGTTAAATGTGAAGAGTTAGGTAAGGACATTTCTCGGAACGCTGGGCGAGACACTAAAGGACTCAGCGACGACGCGACGTTACCTGGCCATCGAACGGCACTTGAAACCTGTCTCGATCAATCCACCTCTTGTTGCTCGTGTTAAATAAAAACCTCTCTTAAAATACCAACCGAATGAACCCGTTGACACTTGTCATTCCGGTCCTCAATCCTTTATATTTGTCTTTGAAATGTGATGACAGTGGTACAAATTACGAGTACAAATCTGTGCGTCGTTCATAACGCGCTATCTGACGCGTGTGATGGATGCGCGTGCGACGTCGCTCCGCTCGGATCACTGCGCTGTAATTAATACGAGCGGTACGGCCTATGGGAATCGCTGTCACTTTATGTCGTTTTCCACTCCGTAAGGTAATACTGTACACTGTCAAAGGCTGGTTATTTATTGCTTTCGAATAAGGTACAGGAACAATTATCTGACAGTTAAGTTATGTGTATAGAATGCAAGTGCCAACTGTATCATGAAGACCTAGGTGTATAATTTTGTTTCTAAACCAGTAAACATAATTTAAAGATAACGAGTGAATCGTAAAACTCTTGTAGTAAAGGTCTCGTAGCGGCGCGGGCGCATGCCGCGGACGCGTGCTATTGTTGTGCGCAATTTACCGCCGCTTCAATCGCTGAAATATTTCGTGCAACGGGCATGTCCAATTGCTAACGAGCCGACTGCGACGCACAAATGAATAAGCACCTCATACATAGAGCAAGTGATTGTACTCGAACATTACTGGCCACTTGAGAGATTTACAGTCAAACAACTGCCACGAACGATTAAATCAGCCAGGTGAGAAAGTTAAAATTCATGAAATATCAATTTGTTAATATTTTTTTACTAAAAGTAAAACATAAAAGGTAGTTTAAAAAGTTTTTTTAACAGCCACAACAGAAAATTATTGGTACGATTATTTTCTATAACTGGTAACCTAAAATATCTCAAAAACCAAATTCTAGAACAAATAAAATCTCATTTTATAAAAAGTCCTTTGAAACAATCCCTTCTTAGTTTATGCCTATTTGTACACACTGCGATGGTTATTCTAACGCGTGAACGCAGCCTTCAAGAGTGGGAATTAGCCGCACTTATCCCATGTAATGGATCGCTGCACGTGTGTGCAGGCCATTGTGTTGCCCCATATCAATTGAGGGCTGGCCCTTCGACCACAACACATGCCTTTTTTTAGGGCTCAAGCACGTAATGGTGATTTACCTTTGATGATGCTTTTGGTATTTTATTTTTAATTATGTGCTTTCCAATGTTTACACTCTTAATTAGTAATATCGCCTGAAATTATGAAATTAGTGTGTCATCAGTGATAATTTCTGTTAAATCTCATTTTTTATAGTTTTAGTAATATTTTTACTAAAATTATTTGAAGCAACATCTGTGCAGACCATAGTCAAAGCATTTAAAGCACATGTCCGAATGTTTCCCATACGAGTTGCTATTGCCCCTCGCCCGAGGCGTAAGACCCTCGCCCGTCATTCATATAACATACGCACTTTGTTTAGCCAACATTAACTCAAGACAATTATCTTCACTAGCAATCTACGTCTGTGAACGTATAAGGCCTATCATTCGAAATTACTATCAGTCGACTTAACCGAATTACAATTCAATTTCAAACATGAGTGGATGTGGTCATGTTGATCGAAATTGAATTATCATCCTTAGACAGGCGCCTGTTCATAATTGTTAACCTTTAGAAGAGCATGACAAAAGGATATTTTTTTAAGAAATGACCAACCAGCACTCTTAGCTGATGTGAATGAATAGACTTTTTATGGCTCCGAAAACAGTTTACTGTCATGGAACCCATATATTCATTCAATCTCAATTGTAAAGAGCCGCAGAATTAGTTTTCGCAACATCTTGTTATTTCGTTTCCTTATGGTGCACACCATTCTTTACTACAGTCGGTCGTTCAGTCCAGAGTTCCTTTCACAATGAGTCCTAACGGAATGCCCTCCGACCCGTCTTATAGGCCGGCTGGCACGTGAGATCCCATTACACTTGTCTGCTTTATTGTCTATAAAGCCTTAAGTGTCGATGATCTCTCAGCGACATCGCCCGATTCTTATTACATAATACTTCAGTGTACAAAGAGTAACATTACCCAATTTTACACCGATTCCATCTTAAATGACTATTTCAAGCATAGTGCTACAATAAATTTAAACCCGAAACTTACCACAAAAGAATGGGTCATTTACGACATCGCGCTCCATTCACGAGCTAATAGTAAAATAATATAGCTGCTCGCCGACAAACATGTATTTGTAACAAAGACGTGTAAAATTTCTCAAACGTCAGATTTATACGGCAATCTCCGTCAGTATTTCAGTCGCTGCGACTATTTAGTTGCGTTTAGAACACGTGTGTGTAACTGAATCGCTTACAAAAGATTAAAAGGTGGTAATTTGACGTTGATTTAGGAAGAGCGAGACTGCTCTCATCGCTCGTATTGTCTTACCCCAGATCGAGCGAGCCGTTTTGTCTATGGCAGACGTTCAGTCCCTTTATAATGTTTAAATTTATTATAAGTGACGTTAATAAATTTTATGGAAGTACCTAAGTGATTAGTTTTCATTTACTTTGAGGAAAGGCTTTGTGATCAGTCAGTGACTCGAGTTGCAGTTGCAAGATAGACTCTCTAACCTTTCATATTAACCTGGTACACATCGAAGGCGATTCTACTAAGTTTTAGGAACTATTGCAATTTAATCTTAGTCTTAATCTATCAAAAAACTTATTGTCGCTTTGATGAAATGGTGACTAGATTTTGATTATGACTACATTTTAAATTACATAGTAGGAGAGCATTCTGATAAAATACCGCTCTCGATTGGTTTGCACATTACAGACAAAACCACAAAATTAAATACAACCATACGTTACGACTTTGTATCACAAACTCTTTTACTGTTACCGCTAGTTTTATTGCACACTTCCTGGACAAAATGAGAGTGGCACCACATAATAAAATATTTGAAAACAAAAAACAACATTAAAAATTACATTAGCATTCCCGTAATCCTACAATATTATTTTAAACATCTTTAGTGAGAATATGCTTATATTTTTATAAGATGTTGATTGCGTGCGCGTGCGCAGAGTGCAGCTGCGCGGTAGCGGGCGCGGCGCGGCGCAAGCGCTGATGTCATCGGCTCAACTTAAATGTTATTTTCCGTCGCTCGCCGTCGCGTGGGTGCGGCAAACTCTATCGGCTGTGGTCATACCAAACCCACAAAACCTTATTTTGCACATTATCTTTTTATTACGCCTTTGTAAAACGAATTTTATTTCTCATCACTCCCATTCACTGGGCACTTGCTCTTGAATAAAAACATTTGTGTCTTTAAACTAAATGTGAAATTGTTTGTCAAAAAACCATCTTTTATGTTATAAGGTGCTCGGGCAAAGAAACAACTTTTTTAAACGACTTATTATTTACTGTTTTAATTTTAATGACCAAAGAATCCAAACAACCATTAATTTAACTAAATTACATCATTTCATATTGTACTTAAAAAAGTTTTCATACGTTTTTATGACCAGCAGTATTGTTTTGAGCTCGGTGTAAACACGGCACGCGCTAAAGTTATGAATGAAATAACGTTTTGCAAGAGCGGATGTTGCGAGGCTGCTTGTGTCGAATTAGGTTTAGAGCCTTATGAAGGCTTGATGAATGAACTGCCGCTCCCCGGCCCCCGCACCCCACACCCGCAACTGTACTTATGTTATTATTGAGATCGAGTGATAAAGGTGCATTGCACTTCATTTTAGGTTTACCTACACGACTGGATTAATTTATATGCAAGATTTAGCATGCACATGCGCAGATTTGCGCATTCCTCTTACCATTTAGGTAAAGGTACATTTACGCTAGAAAAATCGTCACATTACATTTTTTCAATTATCATTAAATTTTCAAATATACCATTTGTCTTAAAATCGTATGTAACGGTATTCAACATATTTCGTTCAATGAATTTTCTTCATGTCTACAAATTAGATTGCAGATCTTATGGGTACAACTCTTCGTAGCGTCTAGCTAAGTAGTGGCTCAAACGACTCAGTTCAAGCTTAGCATTTAAGTACCTACACATTTCTCTTCTACAGGCGTTAGGAACTTGTTTTAATCCCATACCATTCATTCAACCATGCATTTGAGGTTCAGGAAAATACCGGGAACTGAACATCTGATTGAGCACAGGTTATGCCTTGACAAATTGAATTATACAGTTAAGTATTGTTCCTGCTACGGTAACGTTAGACAGAGTTTTGTTTATTAGTAGTTCAAAAAACAAAAGTCTGTGTAACTGTACTCCTAAAAACCGTGTTCCAAAAATAATGAGGCGTAACTTTCTTCAATAAGTCTGCAAACAGTTATTGAAATGAAACGCGTACAAAAGTTTATGACTTGTGCCTAAAATTATAATGTACCCTGTGATAAATACTGAGATAATAACATCGGATATAATTGCACGGCATTTAAATTACGATTGGGCCGATTAATTTGTTTAATATTCACAATAATATCAATTAGTGGTAGATTGATTTCGTCATTCAGTTAAGTGGAGGGTGTGTGCTTGTTTTACGAGCTGAGGTCGAGGTATACCCTGCGGTCGTTTTACAGGTTAGTTGCGGTGGTTTCAAAAGAGGTTTAGTATCATAAAACATTCATGTCAATTTCCCCTCTAGTCCAGTCAAGTCTGAGTCCTAGTAGGTTGACCCTTTGAGCTAATCTGTAAACTCTCAAGTGACGGTCACTGTGCGATTAGCCCATTATAAAAGAATTCACGTTTTTTAATTAAACCAATGGATGTGCATACCTTAGTACTTTTAAAACAGAAATTCGATTCAATGGGACGTTATTATTCCAACCAAAAAGTTTCTAGCAAACAATATTGCGACTAAACTAATAAATTTTCTATGAAATTCCTAAGCACCCAATAAATATATTGATATCTAAGTTATTTAAGATAAGATTACAAAATATAGTTTAGTTTAAAATATCGTACAGATAAATATTATGAATAAAACACTTATTTACTTATTAATATTATCTAAGTAGTGAAATAAATAGCAATTTAATAACAATTTTACCTAAAAGCTTATTATTCTCTGAAACAAAATGAGTATCTAGCAAGTCGTGTCGTAACGTAATTCAGTTTAACATATCTGAGTGCAGCACTGCGCCTGATACGTCAATATGTCCTTGCGCATTAATTACGGCCTATCTAAATGTGTGGTGCGCACGAGTGTCAAAGTCAAGATTGACGCGCGTCAGTGGCGAGTGAAATGTCGCAAACGCATGCGCAGAGCACTCCGTTGCCCCACCGCCCTTCACCTCACCCCTCACAGGCTTAACATAAAACTTCAATTTGCATAATGCATACAGAATATGTAAACTTATCTCCGACACGCCCTTGCGAGTGACACGGCTGAGGTGTGCCGGGATAACATTATTCTCGTTGCGACGATATCCAAGTCTAAATAGATCGCATTTGCAAAGCCACATGTTGCGTGGATTTTATTAGCACCACAGATGCGACGCACAGATATTATTTTTTATGCGTCGGGAACAATTCGAATAGTCGTTTGAGTATTTATAGAGCCATTTTCGCTTCGAAAAACACCGATACTTATTCTATTTGTATCCATTTTATTGAGGCGATATTACGAAAATGAACCTTAACTTTTTTTATTCCGTGTTTCAACTGAGTAATAATATCACGTATCTACCGGCCAAGCAGCGAGTAATTGAACGAGGTAGGTAAGCAGCCGGTGACCACACTCATGCCGTGTCTTTTTTGGTAACAACTTATGACTCTCAAAGCAATAAAACGTGATTTCATTTGCCACACGACGGCGAATATTATCGACGCAAGGGATCGTTAAAGAGCGGCCATCCGTTCCTTATTAGCCTAACACGCGCCACGAGCCCTATTTCGAATGCAAATAAAATTACAAGGCTACCATAAAAAGTGTTTATTAAGACTTTATTCGCGTTTAAAAATTCGTAAAGTCTTATTCAGCTCGCAGTCTGGCCCACTCGATCGAGTTCCGAAGTTTTAAAATTATAAAATTACTGTCGACTCGAGCTCAGAAATGAGACATAAATGGGAATTGTCTGCAAAAAGCGGATACAGCGCGACATATCTTCTTTCACGACAGAATCCGATCATTGTTGCATAAAATGTGGGATTAAGGGGTGCATACCCTAGAAGGCGCGGCGAGGGCACCCACCGCGCTGTGCGCCCGCGCCGGTTCTGCCACAGCTGGTAATCGATTCATCTTTTATTGCTGTTTGATGGCACCAATATAGCGCATATTAGCGTCTTCGGCATGCATCCGGTCCACGTAGGTACCTAAACAATATTTCTGATAGTGAAAATTGTGACACTTTATCTTGCATCCACTAAATCTAAATTTCGATGAGTAAAATAATCATTTAGTAAATCTAATCAATCTAAGTAACAATAAATGTTAAATAGAAATTCTATCGGTGAATTGGTTAAGTTTATAATTTAAAATCATTTCTATATTTAGGAACTCATGATCATCCATTTATAATATTACCGGGTAATCTTCTTATTAATGAAGATTACTCTAAAATTCGATAATTTCGATATAATTTAATCAATTTGAAATATTTCGTTATCATGTCGGAAGGTATTAGAAGGAACAAGACAAACTTAACATCCGACGATATCAATTACAACAGGTTGAATTACTTCGCCATGTAGAGAACAAGATATAAACAACATTAGTTTATTTGACTTTTCTATATTACAGATAAAATCGTGTAATAGCCGTCGTCGACTATAATTTGTGGTGACTCAATTGAAAGGTCAGTCTCGGCTAATACACATATTCATATCTGTTATCCGAGCGTCCTCTCTCCGAGACTTTCCAATTAAGCAATTTAGATACGAGGCCCGGTTGTGACACGACGTTACACCAATGTAAAACAACGGCTATCGGAATGATAATTCAGTGATGTAAATAACAATAAAGTTATCAGGGAAGGCAGCGATGCTATGGGTTTTGACAATAAAAAGCGTCGTGGAGAGCGCGACCCGTCGCGCGCCCGCGCCGCTCGGTATTAGGACGAATTTACGACCGCCCTCGACATTGTCTCCGACAACGCGGTGCATCACGCTCACAACACTGATATTGTGTCTAAGTGCCTGCCAGATGCCTTTTCTCGCTTTCGATCCATATTTACGACATTATGTACTTACCTGACACATGAAAATTTCTTGCATTATTTTTTTCAAATGTCTTATACATCTCGTTCAAAAATGCAAATAAAAATCCGATTAAAACTTCTCATACACCGAAGTTATTAGTGTATGTTCGATAAACCACAAATCACTAAAACATAAAATGTTTTATTACGATAAGTCCTCTTGAAGAATCAAAAACAAAAGCGTTGAAGTCTTTTGTTAGGGCGACCGATATGCGAACACAAAAGATTATAATCAAGACTAACAACAGCGTATGCTGAATAAGAGCTGGTACTAATAAATCAATATTGACAAAATTAACATACAGTGTTAATTATGTTCAATTGTTTATTAACGTTTGGATTGCTGGGTGTAATCTATTGCCATTTAAATAACAGATGGAACAATAATAGCGCAACAAGAAAGCATAGTGGACCGGTCCGGCCGGATCGGTGAGGCTGCATTATTCGGAACCTGTTTGTGTTGCTCTAATTAACAATACACAAATCGTAGCTTGTATGCAAATGAGGGTAGAGTGAGCGGGCCGCGCCGAGGACACAGCATACACTTGAGTCTCATCCGCGATAACAAAGAAAGGTCTATTTTTATTGGGATCAGGTCATTTTAACTGTCATACGAATGTGTTGTTCGATGTTAAGTTCACATGTTCTTGGAACTTGTACAAATGGTAGGACAGATACAAAATTATATTTAGATTATTAAAAAAAAATCGAATACTTTAAAGTAGGTTTCCCTAGTATAAAGTTTTTAAACTTATTACTTATTTCCGGCAAAATTATTTTTGGAAATGAGAGCAATTGGAATTTCCCTAAAACTAAATAATCAAAATGATCTCAACTTAAATGTTTGATTAAATTATGGTAGGTATTCATTATTTTTTCTTTTTTTAACTTTTCTAAATTACTATAATTCAGTTACCAAAAGCTCTAGTTACCAGTTTTACTTTTAGTAGCTCCCTAGTAAATGCCCCATTTATTTTTATTGGTCTACAACTTGTCATTCCAAACCTAATTGACCAAGACGCACTGGTCGAAGTGTACGCGAGTTTATCGTAAAATTGAATTAAAAAAGAGAGATAATAAAAGGCGATCGCGTCGTAATTCTGGCTCGCGACAACGCAGCACTTTTATTTGGAGGCGCGCGTGTGGCGGGCGCGGGGCGCGGAGGGTGCGCCTAATCGTGCGAGCTTTAGTATGCTCCACTTTGCGCTCGAGTATAGCACCTAATAAACTGTAAGTAAGAATTTAAAAGTTGACTCTGATGAGAGTAGCTATTTAGGAATTCATACCCCCTGTCGGTCTAGGACTAAATTATTCTAAGTAATGTTTTGAACTTTCAAAGTTTGTGTAAAGGAATAACACATGAAAATAGAAGTAAATTATAATCCTTGTAGTAAGTAGTTAAAAAAGAAAACACAAGCTTTTTTAATCGAATTATCATGATCCGCTCTCTTAGAATTTCTATCCAATAATACTCGTAAATACTGATAAGGTCAAACTTTGTTAGTAGTAACTAATGTTCATTTATTCTATTCCCTTTTCCGGATTACGTTGCACTTCCTGAAAACATTTTCCTTCTCTTTATAACCGGAGTTTCATTTTTCATTACCAACAATACCACAAGCTTATTTTTTGTTCATCTACCAAAATTGAAACGGCAAAGAAAAAAATAGCTGATCCATAAATTTTCTCGAGTCGAGTAAAAGCTGATATAATATATATAATGATGAGTACAATAAAGCCTTTTCAGGTTTCTGTAAAACAAAAAATAAGGTTGTTTATTTCAATATTGAGCAAACATTTTATTCTTTTGCCCAAATAAATTAACCAAAAGAGGCGCTATAACCCGGTACACAGCGGAGCGCGCTGCACATTATGGCCCGCGGTCCTCGGGGACAATCTTCTTTTATTTATATCCGCCGTGTAACATCTCGCACCTCTCTCGAGCCACTCGCGACTCACTCGAATCCTTGCCAGCTTCAACGAAGTATCTTTACCCTCGTAACGTCAAGGAGCGAACAGAGGGACCTGTCTTTCATTTTCCGAACGTAGAATAGTACATACACTACGTGTATCCAAAAACAGTAGGATACATGTAAAAAATTGCTGAGTAAGGGCTTTAGAAATTTAGCTTTAGATGAAGAAGCCGTCAGCTTTGATAGACTGGATGAAGGATTGATGTTGTCGCACGATTCAGGTAATACTACGAACTGACACGACTTATAAGTCACAAAGTATCATGAGATGCTTTGGATACCTAAGTAGATACCTTCCCCTAGAACATAAGTACTTAGTAAACTTGTCCAGACTATCGCTGCATAAGTATCACAAGACTTTCAATTTTGAAAATGCTGTTTACTGGTGCATTACCTGTGTAGATTGTGATTATATTATTTAAAGTAATCTGTAAGTTTGCTTGATAATGTAATGTTAGCGTAGATATGTTTAAACAAATTTGTAAAAACTTAAGCAGCCTAGTGACTTGCAAATCTTGAATGAAGATGACAGAACTTGAAATAACAAGCTATGTTTTAAGATGGTGACTCTTTAAATTAAAGGCATAAGGGATGCCAGACTTCTCGTATTGGAATAATAACCGAGACTGCTAAGAGTTGAACAGTCCCAACTGACGGCGCCCGTTCACGAACATGATGTATCGACTAAGTCCTTAATATCAATTATGATGGCAAACAATGGTGATATCGCTCTAACAATGTAGGTATCTAAAAGTTTATAATATGATGCACGTATATGTGCAAAATAATATATACTAGCCTATTACTGACTGGTCACAAATGAAAATTCCGGAGAAAATTCATTATGGAAATCAAAAAAAAAAAAGAAAAAAACTCCTCTTTTCCGTGAGCGAAGCCGCGGGCACAGCTAGTAATAAATATGTTTAGGAAAAGAAGTACTGTTGACATTACTTCTTACTTTATAATCACTGTAAAATGCGTGAATTTTATTCATATTATTATGACATAAATGTGAAACATAATCAGACCACAAAAGTCACAATATTTACTTTATCTTTACTTCGTTTTACGATCACTGGCAGAATATTTGAACAACACTGCTACGTGGTGTCGCAAATCTTAACTTTATTTGAATTGTTAACTTTTATTTTCCGTGAGACTTGTTTATTTGAAGCAAAATTGAATTTTTGAAATATCCTGTGGAGGATTTTGATGTGATTTAAACCAATTTATTTTGTTATGTAGGAACAAGATTACTTTATGACGACATTCACGAGTATGATGTTGATGACCTAAGTTGGTACCTACTTAAAGCAATCTCGTCCTTTTGTAGGCAACAGGTAGATACGTAACGACTAAACTCATTAAGAATCTTTTACGGCGTGTGCACGTATATCAAGCCCAATATACAGTAATGTATCGTTATTATAAAATACAGATGCTTGGCACATCGAGCTGGCAAGCACCTGGTGCGGGGTGCCACACATCGCGTGGACAATATTTTTATTTTCGTCGAGCGTAACATTGGAAGCGCATTTTTCCGGGTACGGTGCGACGCAAGCCGAGGGGCCGTCCGAGCTGACTTGTAATTTCAAGTGTTTACCCTGCGCGCGCGCAGCAGGGCGTCTCACAACAATGCCCATATCCTTTTCACATAAAATATATGAAAAGTCCGGCTCGCTGGTAGCCACGGATCGAGCGTCCGATACAGCGACTGCATTATACTCGCTAGTGGCCTACCGAGAACTTTTTATGAGGGATCAAATTGATTGGTTCGGTGATAATATCAGAGTTGCGCGTATTGTGGCCGACGCCCGACGCGCCGCGGCCGCCTGCTCAGCCTTTAACACGTCGCGCCTCGGCTTCCGTTACCATCGATTACGTATGCAGCTACACTTCTCACACCTTTTAAGAGATGTAATTTAGAGATGCTGAGAGATTGTTGCTTGTAATAGATATGCACATTTTAATGCGCCGGTGAAAGGTTGTAAGCTCCGGCCCTCAAATAGAGTCGATCACAATAAACATTGCCGCGTACCACAATGTACTTACGAAAGTAATACGAAGTAGAGTTACATGTTGTGGTGCACGTAATGTCTTTTTCATGGTACCAACCGTTAGGTATCACCGTCGGAATTGAATCGAGTTTAAGATACACTTTAAATTTATTGAACGCTCGCAACGAATCATCTGCGGGCAGGTCGGGGCAGGACGTGCCCCGCGAGCGAGAAACACAAAACCACAAAGATAAAAATATATTACAAAATGAGGTCCACTTTGTGTTTTGAAATTACAATCAAATAAATTACTTTTTATTGCTCAATCTTGTTGGGTTTTATTAAGGTATCGGCGCTGAATGCGAGAGAATAAAACATGGCGGGTTTACGCGAGAGACAAGATGTTTCCGTGCGTCTTGTAGCCGCCAGATAAACGAAGGTGCTTTACATGGCCCTCGAGTTTTTGGAGATAAGCCATCACGACGTGTTCATGTCGACATGCGGACAATGAAGGAACACGGACACTTTCTCCGACACTCTTTACTTCGGACGCATCGGAAACATCGTTACTAATGCACGCAGTTCACATAATAACGTTTTATTACACGATAAAGCGAGGATTAACGTTTCTTTGGTTCAAATTATTACTACTTAGTACCTACTCCAAATACCACAGTTTTGAACAAGAATGCTTCCAATGCATGACAGTTGCTGGCTATGCTACAAAACCAGAAATATTGACTGTCCAGAAACAAGAAGATTTAACCCCAAAACCAAACTAGTTGCGCACACAGCATCACGGCCACAAGGACTTGTTGTGCTGTGTTTTTACTGTCTAAAATATCATTCCGTTTAGATAATTAATTAATTTTCAGCATATTATTATAAAAAACTTATCTGTAAATTAAGCAGCAATGTGTGAAATTCATTACTTTTATCTTTAGTGTTGCCATAACCGGGTAAAAATAAAACATAAAATAATAATCGTAACTCCTAGTTGAGTGCTTTACTTTACAAGCCTTAACTACTTAACTGGTCCACTCAATAGATCTGTAGTCGTAAAGCGAAACTGGAAGTTAGTCTCAAGCTTGATGACAAACCGTAGTGCCAGTTTGAAAACATACAAATCAATAGCGAGACTGCGGAGACAAGAGAGCATATCGTGTTGATTAATGCTGATTGCTAAAGTGCGTCGACGCATGTATAAGTAATGCTACAGCCCACCGTGGCGTTTCCGTCTCAACCGGTCCTAGAACAATGTGCCCAAACATTTACTTACTCACTATTCAACATAAGGAATCGCCCCCATGACTTAGTGGACATTACCAACGACTCTCGGCTTAACCACCTATCGCTGATGCAAATTATACTTAATACAATTACGACTCATTCATCATTGTATCGCTTTCGGAGATAATTGGCAATGATAAACTGAGCGTAGTTGAGACAATACTGAACGGCTAACCATTGAAGAGGACCCTTAACACTAGAGTGTAAATTCACACAGTTATTACCCATTTAGTGAAGCATGTGCAAAGCTAAAGGTCTGCTTATGTTGGTGTTGTGGAAGCGTGGAAATGTGCGCGAGAGCACAATGCGCCGCGTGTGTCCCTTGCCCAAGGAAACACATTTATCATCGTCACCTAGCGACCCGCGACTTGTAATTGTGCGCCATATTGTTGCAAGAGTTATGGGCCCTGTGCGAGAATATGGTCTCTTCCGCTTAACCTGTGCATAAACATTTATCGAGACAGGTTAATTTAATTTAAAAAGATAATTCTGCTTGATAGTGTCGGTTAGACGAGACGTGGAGCTGCGCAAAGCATTAAGTGCTTGAGACTTGAGTCCTGGTGGATGAAGCGAAAGCGCTTTGACAAATGTTATTTATTGAATCTATCAATTACTTGATATCAATTGTACACTCGAACACTTTTATTCCGTTTCTCGGTAACAACACCAATGTATTTTATTGTAAGTGTACCCCACGCAGCGCCACTAGACAAAAATCGCATCAGCTTCCCATATATTTCCCTTGTCAGTGTTCAAGGGACAATACGGTAAAGGATTGTAGAAAAGTGAGCATAAAACACGGCGCACGCGCATCGGGTAGCGTCGATCGAGCGGAACATCAGCATTGTGACGGGAGCGGGTGCGGTGCGATGCAGGCGCGGAGCGGCGCGGGCGCGCGATCAAACCGCGATTTGTCGTTATTTGCGCACGCGGCGGCTGCAACGCGCCGACTTATGACGGCTCTTATCCTCCATCGCAGGAGGCACTCCGCGCCTCTTGACATCCCTCTCCAGATCGTCGCCGTCGCCTACCTGCTGCTAGTATTTCTCACAGAAACAATGAACTTTAAAGGTTTATTATGACAACAGAATTAATGCGCTTTAAGGGTATTTCTCTTAAAGCTTCCTGGTGTAATTGAACGTTAAATATTGAAATTGTTTTTTTTTTCCATTGATCTAAATGTTTATTTTTATATCCATTCAAGTAGTTCGATTATCAAATTTTATTTTATTCATAGATATCATTATAATCTATCCGCATCCAAACGGTTAAAACACTAACCTTGTTTGTTGATAAACATTGGTTGAGATTTAAAAAAAAATAGTAATTCAGTACCCCAGGGAAGGCATCTACTTCTTTTACCATTCTTTTTAGCTGTCTTTGAGTTCCTTGTGAGACTCGATAAGTCTTAATAAATATTACATATCGATTGACACCAGACACGATATTCAGTATCAATGCCGGTATCAGATAGTGTGCGATGGTGCGCAGTCGGTGCGCGGCGCCTGGAGCGGTCTCAACCTATAATAATGTAAGATACGACGACGCTATCAAACCGACGATCACAGCCGAAATCAATTTTAAACAAACTCTAGCCACCACCTACAATTATCATTGTACTGAACAATGCGTACCACTAAATATCGGGCCAGTGTTAGAGGTCAGTCGGGCCCGTCGTCCATCGATAATAGACGGTTCTTTTCGGATCGCACGAGATACCATCGCGATGATTTGTTGATCCTACGCTAGCTTAAATATTGAAATTAACATTCATTTACGATTTTTATCTATCATACGAAGAATATGTGAATGAGATAATAATATTACAAGACAAAGCGATATTGGTATTTGTTTATTTATTGTTTAGAAATAAATATCTCTTTATTGACACATTGGAAAAGGTTTTTTCAAAACATTAAGTACACAGAATCTGCCCATAAGCTATATTTAAATCCATTATGTCAGTGATACGACATTGAAATTAAATTATCTACCCGTTGATGAAGTTTTCCTTCTCTTGTTTAGCAGTAAGTAGATCAACGAGGTAAAAACGTCACACAATTAAAAATTGTTAAGAAATAACTCCCATTATCTTCAAGACTAACAAGACTATTCTTATTTCTCGTTATCGTGTGGGCAGTAAGGTCTTACGACCCCACACACCCTAGTGGCAGAGTTACAAGACTATTGAATAATTACTAAAGTATATGCTCATTTTCTAGGAAATCTGGCCATCAATCATATATCAAAGACAATTTAACGTATATGTTCACACGTAGCAAGAAAATATCGAGGATATAATTATTATGTCTGCACTTTTATCTTTTACCTGCTAACATTATTTTATTCGCCAGTTATTAAAAAACGTTGGATTATTGAACATTGAATTACCCTAAACCTTGTTAAGATATTTGTTTAAAAAGTAGAATCTGAGACATAGGAAACATATAGAGGTATCGGGATGGGTGGTCTGGCGCCTGCGCCTGTGCCTGGGTAGGCTCGTGAATCCCCAATGAGAGCGCGTTAGTTAACTCTATGCAAATAGAAAAGGTCACACTCGTGGCCGGCCAACAAAAAGTTGTTCATTAACGAACTGCTATGCAATTAATTTACATTGAATATCGATTCTTAGCTGATATCGAGATAAAATTCGGTTTCTCATCGATTTCAGAAATAACTTTATTATTATTCAGAAACGTTAATCACTTTGTTAACCTACATTAGCTCACTCGTACCGTGTAGGCGGACCTTTTCTAAGTTTAGATAAGTTTTATTACGCATTGTGAAAACACTTATAAAGTACAAAAAGCAAAGGTAATTGATATATCGACGGGCGGCGCGGCTGCCGGGGGCCGTCCGTCCGCCACAGTAAAATTAAAATTGATGATCATGTAAACTTTATTAGTGGCAGCATAAAAATGTTGGAGTAAATCAAAGACTGCGCGAGTATATTGCATGACGCCGCGTGATCTAGTATCGGGACACCGTTAACACTTTATTGCCGTTCATACTTCTTGCACCATTCCGAGAAAGTAAATTACTCGTGGCGATCGTAAAATTAATGCCACATACGGTAATACGAGTACTTCAGCTTGTCAATGTCAATTTTTATGATGCACTCACTTGATATCGCAACCAGCTGGATCGGAGCCTAGCGCTAAGAGGCGATATTTTTTCCGTGAAATCGATGCAGTAAAACCTCAATTGTAAATAATACACGCCAGTAAAATACATCTTCATGAATTTACTGTAAAATATTCAAGGTTCTACGAAGGGTCATAGTTTTGAAGCCCTGATTGGATGCTGAATATTTTAAGCAAAAATGTAAATAAGAAAAAAAAGAGTAGTGAGTGAAATGTGAGTACTCGTTGGAAATACGTATGTATTATTAAATTAAATTGCATTTCAACAAAATATTTACGAGAGTAGTAATTTTTCATGGCGGACAGGCCCCGCAGCGAGCCGCGCCAGCCTACCCCGGCTCGCCTTTGGACACAAACCACTAGCCTCGTGGCAGCGCTGCGCTAATAACTAACTTGTATTTCTAACAATTATGCGCTGATATCAAAAGTGATAATAGAGCATTTCATGCAACATTGTTAAATATAAGATCTTTGGGCTAGTCTTAGAACCTGTTGTTCACTACCCGACGAAGTAGACACGGTTTATCAGTTCAGTGCGGTGCGCACTCAATAACCATTACGATTTTGTAATTGATTTCAGTTTAGATACATGTAGCCACTATGGGGACTCTACAAAAGGACAGGCTTCTGGTTCTGGTAAGACGCGTTAGATTGCCGGTCATTATTTTCATTATCTCTTGTCACCAAACCGTTTATGCAAGAGATACGACTAGATACTAACACTGTACAAATGACCTCATAATAAAGCTAAAAAAAAACCACAATAAATAAAAGTCGTAAACAAAATTTTACTATTACTTACTTACTTTTTTTTTTTTTTTTGCGTACAATTTTACATAGAAAACATTTAAGTTCATGTTTTATTTCATTTCTTTCAGTCATTTATCAAATAAGGGATGAATGGAGTTGAATAATCTTATAAATTGTATAATTAATTGATTAGTCAACCTAAAATGAACAGCAATCCCTATAAAATAATTCAGAAGGCAGTCTTAAGTTGCCAGGTCGAGAGCATAAAATAAACGGTGTTGCGCATTGAGTACATCGCTCAGTCGCGCGGAGATTACTTCATGAAAGCTCACGAGGCGATCATTACCGCGCCCGTCCGCAATCAATCCAACTTGCATATAATTAAGACACTAAAATACAAAGTTTATTCTTAAGATAACTCTTATCTTGAGATATGTTTTAATCACATGGGATTTTTGCCACCAATTTGGGGTTCTTTGGTATTATATTTTATTATATTCACGTTTTTTTTGGAATTCGTGTAATTACTATGTAAGTAATGTCTGTCAATGTGAAGATAATTTATCGTAGTATCAAAAATGCTTTTAAATTTAATGGGTTAGGTTGATACCAACTTAAATAGCGTTGTTTTCTGACAGAATAATGCAAATGTTTAACTTGATTTATGAATAAGAGTTACAGGCGAAATCTCAATTAGATATTTAAGAATCATCATAATATCGATACGGTGTATCTGTGTTGTAGATATGCAGTACAAGGAGCCTTTGATAAATGTCTCCGGCACGGCGAACAGTACAGCCGGGGGCTCGTGCAAAATAATTAAAACTACTTAACATTCAAACAGAAAGTACCAGTAGCCAGTTTGCGGCTCATTTAGCGAGAGGAGGCCGGTCGGCTGGCACTGACGACCATTACTCTCCCACCCGATTGATATATTCTTGGTGAACATGCGATCGGCGACACGTCATTCCGCTTCCACTGTTCACCGGCCCGACCTGCTACCGCTCGCTACCAGCTCTATATAAATAAACAAACCTTACAAAGTAATAAATATCGAGTCCGCCTCTAACAACGTACGTCACTATAAATCGGACACTTCTTTTATTGCTGCACATCTAGACCAATTAAAATTAACTCGTAATTGTCGATAACCGTCAATAAAATTGCTTTACGTCGATCTTAGTCAATATTAATCTCTGCTCAGGCAAAACGAATTATCAATTCATTATTTTACAAGGATTTTTAATTATAGGTGTAAATCAATTTTGATTATATTTTAACTTTACAATGTGAAATCTCCTTATATAACGTGAGTTCATAAGCACAAATCATTACAACTCGGCCTTAATCGAGTCCAGTAAACGATCGAACGAATAAGTCGACGTCAGATTAAACACAAATATTTACATGTGTACAAAAGCAGAGAGATAAAAGTTTACCTTTTACAAGCAATTTGAGGTTATTTATTATGTGGAGTGGCGCGGGAGGCGCTCCGCCGGCTGCGTTTTGGTGCAGCTTCTTTATACAGAAGCCATTATAAGTATCAGTTTCAGATCATAGATCATAAACGCATTTATTATACGGAGGTCGGGATCCGGGGGGTCCTGTCGCGTGAGCCACTGCGCTCATTGTTGACTTTTTATTGTCGTGCGCATGTCACAATTTTCGTGGACCTCACCAGAGATGGAGGCATAAATATCTAACACAAGAATGTCCCGTTTCGGATCTATGAGTATTTATGTGAAGAGCTGGAATGTATTTAAATCAAACTTTTACGTCGAACTAGCCTAATCTTTACTTTATGATTATCGTAAATTATAATTTGATTTTAATGACTTATTTACTTCTTGTGTGTTACATATATTTATAAATTAATCTTGATGATCTTATCAAAGCATAAAGAAATAATTTTCTGGCTTCAAAATATTTCTTTACTGTAACGTTAATTTAATAAGCCGGGAAGAACCCACCTACCTACAAAAGCTTTCTCGTTTATTCACTTTAGATTTTACTGATATAAGCACTATATATTCGTAGAATTCACCTTGTATTCGTAAACATTTTAGAAGAAAGCTGTTTCATCGCTGTTCAAGTGAATTTAGGTACTAGGTACAGTTTGTTAATTTTTTTCAAGATTTTCGCATTTTTCGGAGCATATTATTTTATAGTTGAATTTCTAAAAATAAATATTTGACGTAAAACCTCAAACAATTCAATTTCAACACCTGTATCAAATACCTGAAGAGTGGAACAGATTCATCCTCTCATCTCTTCGACAAGAGTGGTCAGTATAGGAACTACACAACTTTCCTTGTCGAAATAAATTACCTACGAGAAAGAAACTTGCGCCAAAGACTGTCGCGTTCGTAATGTCATTCTGTAAGTGATGCAGACGTGATTACCAAGAACTACAAATGAACTACGGTAACTGATGTTATTGTAAAAGGACCACTGTACCGGTAGGTACGGTTCCTAAACTAGGTAAGTACACAAAAAATCTGGTAGAGAGTGTAAGTAGTTAGATGACCGAAATAAAGTCAAACACGACAAATAAATTAAAACAACATAAATAATCTTCTCACACAAATCTAGTACAGGTGCCTACAAAATTTTATCGAAAAAAGGGAACCAAGTAGGTATAGTTCATTAATCAAAAGGTACATTTAAGAAGGGCAATTCTACTAACTTTTACGAACGATTGCAATCTAATCTGAGTCTCTTATTCTATCAAAAAAACTTCTTTATTAAATTGATTGTCGCTGAGATGAAATTGCGCCTAGATTTCGAACGTTCTTAATAAGTACAATATTGGCCTTTAGAAAATTGATCGTTAAAGTTAAACCTGCTAAATGAAAATTTTCCACGACTTGACTACTTAATTGTTATTCATCAAATATCAAAACAAAACATTCATTTTTCACAAACAATTAAAGTGCATTTACAATCTTATTATAGCTTTTCTTTTGTTATTCATCCAGTTCAATGATTTTGCTAGACACGTCCGCTCGACGCCAATCTAACTACTTACGAAACTCGCTCAATCGAGTAATAAAATGTAAAATAAGTGCGTAAATCAAGATAACGTCAATAGTTAAGAGAGTTCGACACAACAAAATAGTCTCAGACGAGGTGAGGAAATTACCTCACCTATGTAGAGGACATAACTCTTCACGGCTTTCCACCTCATCACTGCCACACAATTTTGAACCCTAATCTTGAGCCAGATTACGATATGTTTTTTCCTACGCTTAAAAATCAATATTTAAACGAACACATCAATTTTAAAGCGTTAGACTGTTTTTTAAATTCCCTATCAGAAATTTATAATATCGTAGTTTCGTTAATTGCCCAAATCAAACCAATAAAGTTTAAGCGACGGCCGGCACGTGCTTCATGCATATACCGTAAAAAATGAGATTAGAAGAAATAACAGTATTCGTAACTAAATATATAAACATGTGCATAACATTTGTATAAAACATGTGCATAACATTTGTGCGTCAGTTAGTTTATCACCAGGTTCTATTTTATTAGAAAATTGTTTGTACGTTGGACCTATGTCTACTTAATATTAGAAAAGATGCAAGCTATCAATGGATTTATTTAATTTATTTGTTTTCTTTTATTTATTTGAAATATCTATGCAATCAATGATAATGAATACCTAATTCCTCAAATCAATTATTCTGTTTCGTTGTATATGACTCAGTGACAAATTAATTAATCTACGTGACTTAGTCATGAACTCATGATTATAAATGAATTACAAGCCATTAATTATGACTATTACCTGTAATTCAGATCGTAATTACCGGTATCTCCTTTGTAATTTTCAGATTTGAACAACAAATAAACATGCGCAAGATAATAACGTTGTCCAACTAAAGGATGCCACACACGAATGGGTCGAGTCAACCCGAGCTCAATAGTTATAGTTATGGCAAACGTGGCCTTAGAGTATGAATATGACAATCTGATAACACTTCACAAGATGTTGAAAAGTTTGTCGCGCTACTTGTTCTAACTAACTCAATAAATAGGAATTAATGTGGGTTGGCTGTTTTAGTTTTTTTTTTTTTATAAATATTGACAAGCAAACGGTTTAAATCCTGATTTAAGTTTATTTTAATAGTGAAAGAACCTGTGCCCGTATGTAGGCATGCTAGGCATGCTATAAAACACTAAGTTTATAATTAATTACAGTAAAACTAAGACTGACCGATAACACTGATAGGTGTCTAGTAACAGTTAGTTGACTATTTCCTGTGAATTACTAAAATATTATCAATGCTTTAATTTCCAAATTCTTTATCCTATGAGCATTCTACCTCAAAGCAAAAGCTCCAGAAAATGTGGCATGTACTGATTATAAAATTAACCACAAGTTGTCATTTAAAGTCCTGATTGCGCTTTGTTTCTTATTATTATTTTTATGTACTAGCTTTATCCCGCTTTTTCGTCCGCGTAAAATGTCGGTTATCGCGGACGCAGACGAAGTCGCGGAATAAAAAGTAGCCTATGTTCTTTCTAGGAGTTCAAACTTACCTCACCAAATTTCATCCTAATAGGTTTAGTCATTTAGTCGTGAAAGCGTAACAGACAGACAGAGTTAGTTTCAATAATATCAATATTAGTATGGATTCCAGATTACTTCACGGGTTGCAAGCACATTTTCCGAACTACACAGTAACATTTACAATTAATTTTACAGCAAAAAGCAAATCACAAAATTAAAATAACAATCTGTGAGTGTACCTATAACCAGTGTGCATGCATAAAATGATACTTTAATTATTTGAATGCTCTGAAGCTTGTTTTATTAATACTGTAAGCGTGTGGCATTAAAAACGGCGAGATTGGCTACGAGCATGGCGCCTATCGCCTCTCCACCGAGTGCGTCTAATGCAATTCGATGCGGGACTTTACTATCGAATATTATCCAATATTATAAACCACACCTTAGACTTAAGCAGATATAATAACCGTTACGTATTTTAGGATAACGTTAGTGTACAATAAACTTAACTTTTACAAACAGTTATTACAAGACATCTGTGATTAAGTCAACAGTAACAGTTAAGTAATAGATTAAGCAACAGTTGGATGTCAAGTAAGTATATATATGAGGTTTTTTTATTAGAGTTTGCTATAGCAAATATTTCTATCTACGGAGATGAACAGTATGCTTCCATAAACAAATCTTCGTCTTTATCACTACGTTTAAAATTAGTAAATAATATAACACATAATATTCAACTTACAGACGTTTTGTTTGTACAGACACGGACAAAATTGTAATAAAAATATTGTCTCAATTGTATGAATGAAATATTAATTTACATATTGAGGTCATTCGTAAATCTTATGTACATTTAACAACATGCTGTCAAGTGATTGATGTATTTATTTGAAAGTCTTAGCATTTATGAGACGCCTCATAACGCGGACATGAATAAAAACAATGCAATTTGCGTATAACTTGGATTACAAAGTATAATATCTGTTGTTTATGACTGTACTGTATTTTTGTTTCGACTTACTTACGTTTCTAGTTTTAAGAGAAGTACCATTTTTTTTAAAAATACTGTAGGTACGCGTACGAATACTTACATAATGAAAATTCGTCAAAAACAGCACTAATGAAAGAAAATGTTATGTTGTAAAAGTACCTTTCAACTAAATAATAATGTCTATACATTATTATATAATTGAAAGGTACAGGTTATGGGTAATTAATCTGTCACCACAATCTTTAGGTATGTTGTTTATGGCAATGACCTTAACATAACAGAAATTGAAACATCACCGAGTTCTACAATGAAATAAATTAGATATTACTAAAACTATACGTTTTCCTTGTAATCCTCGTCTTTTCAACTCCATTTCAAATATTTCAGAATTTGTTATCTCAATATTGCATCTATTGATTGATTTGATTGTCTAAATATTTTTATTTCTTTCGTATGTAACGTAAACTTTGTCGTATAAAAGTCGGATCACAATCAAATTCCGAGCATCAATAAAAATTTGATCTTCGATATAATTTCAGAGGTTATATTTAAATCTCTTATCTTAGTTAGGCATTTACGTCGGTATACGTATTAAATCACTCATGAATTTAAAACATTTTATTGTCATTTCGAAGTGAAAACAATATAAATGTATTTTATGCCATGCTTGATTTATATTTTATAGGTGAGATGTGATTTATTGTCGGACGATTTAATATAATCTTGAATCAAGTCTTGCGCCCGCGCCGCCCCGCCCGCCGCCGCCGTCTGTCATTATGAGTGTCGTCCTTACTATCAGGCATTATTGAAATACACCTTACATTCGTTCTTGAAAGTTATACTAAGTTGTAGAGTCCCACACTAGCGCTTATTACTAAGTGTCGCTGTTGCAATATTTGCAAATCCAGATATTATATCGCAACTTATTTCTTAATATTCATAGTTATTTTTTGGTTCAAACGACAAATGTTCTTTATTGCATAAAATGTAATGTGTTAGTGCAATAAAAGAAACATTAACTCAAGAAACACTGAGTTATTCATAATGCAGTTTACAACATCGTATTGTTATGTAATTACCATGTTGTGAGTAGGTACCTACCTACCTGACGTTACTTATGAGAAGTTATGTAGGCGCGTTACTTTTTGTGGTAGGTACTTCGTAGTTTTAGTATACAAGGCCATATTTACTTATTGTATTTGAATTAGCCAGTAAAACTAAACAGCTTTCAATGTACTAGAAAATACTAAACAAGTTCAGCTAAATGGTTGAAAAAAAGCTAAAGACTAAGAACAAAGTTCATAATAATTAAATGACGTCAAATGCAATCACAGTCTTCTCCATTACAGGGAAACACCGATAACTATAACTCGGAACTAAATATATTATTATTTAGTTAATGCTAGATTATTTTCAACATTTTTATTAATTCACCACATCCTCACATACCTGCCCATTTATTACGACACAATGGAAACAAAATAACAACGTTAATTTTATTGTTGTAACCAATAAAAATAAAATAGTAAATAAAACATATTTATAAATACGAATATCAAATATACAATAAGATAAATTCTATTACGAGGTATTTGTATTTACATTTACTACTTCCAATCATCTCGTGCCACACGACTTAGAGAATATTCACGTGTCATAAAAATAGAATGCGTCACTGTACAAGTAATATCACATAAAAGAGATTACTTGTATTAAAGACGTAACGCCGACATTCCACTATAAGAGTTTCTCCTAAGCTACGGGGTCCCCTGTACAGCTGGCGTTTCAATTATTTGACGTATATGCGAATTAGTCGTTATCAGATGTAATAAAATGCAAGCATGTCCGGGCGGGTCGGCTAGCGCGATGGCTCGATATCGCGCCGCGCGACGCTGGGTGGCCGCTACTTGTCTTACGATAAACTTATCTTTACAATCGATCCCTTCGATAAAAATAAAAACACCGATGCCTTTGGATGTCGAATGCTTGACGCGCTGCGAAGCCATAACGTTTCGAGTTTTATCGGAGTAGCTATCCACATTTGCATCTCTATAGGACCCAATACATTTTGTTACCATATTATTAGCATTCCAGCGCCACTTGTGTATTCAGGTATTATAAAAATATACCAAACCACAGAGACGTGTGATATGTGGAGTTTACACGAAGAAGTAAATTTAACAGATACGATGAATGGGTATAGGTACTATAACTACTAGATATGCGTAATTCACAAGTACCTACTGTTACCATCAACTAGGCTAATGTAATTGCACACACTAATACTCACAGTCATAAAATAATTAGGTAATAAGTATTACACAAGAGTTCAAGGTTATTAAAGCAAGTGATTTTCAATTCAAAAGATTTTCTTCCTTTACTAAATGTATAAAGTAGATAGCAAGCTCGTAAAAAACGTGTTCGTGTAAAAAAGTAGTACCGTTCGAGTTTTGCTGAAAGCCGTCTGTTAAGAGTAATTGAAAAGGTACGGGCATTGTGTAGGTACTATCATAACACTTCCAAAGCTATCCGTGACGTCAACAATACAATATAACATCTTGGTGATTGAAAATCAAGCTTAGAGTTCATTGTCCCTAATCTCAGTGAGCACTCGATGTCATAGAGCCGATGTAAAATGTCGTGATTCAGTCGTAAACACACAGATATAATGGTGTATTGTATGAATGGACACTAATGCTCGCTGTAGCGGACGATATGTCCCACATGTTAGCCCAAGTGAGTGCTACGGGTCAATGGTTGGACGGCGCACGCGCATCGCAAATGTCAAGGCTCGGTTGTCGCGAGAAATCAGTTAAGCGTGTTAGGTCGCAGCTAAAATACCACCTTAGTACCTACTTATAGTCTTGTAAGCACAATCATGATGCTCAGCCGAAATAACACAACTCCCTTCCACTGAACACGCCTATTATGAAATCTAAGCAAGTCGTACCTACCTAATTTGTCACTTGTAAAAAACGACTAGGTATGTACATCGTGTGTGGTAACCACGAACTATAAATTACATATAGTAAAAATAATTGAAAAGTTGTGTACCTAATTAAGTAACAACGAAACCAAACTAATTATAAGATAACGCGCAACTCGTGGTAACTATAGTTTGTATGTTATCCAGAGCAGCAAACAAGCTTTTAATGCATGCACTGCTCTATGCGACGCGCCCGTTTAAGTCTTTCATATCCACCGGCAACTGGAACGAATAGGAATACATTTAATATTTAACTCACAAAGAATTTTTATGAGATTTTATCTAGGCCTTAAGATGGCTGTTGTTGGTATAAGAAAATTAAATGTCAATAGCGAATAGTCGAAGCAGATAGTTTATTCTCAGACACGTAGCATTGTTCGCAATTTGCACTGCGTCGCTTGTAGCCGAGTTACTCAATGGGCGCGACAAGAATGAATGAAGCAATCTTAACAGCAGTAAACGTAATTTATACCGTTTCTCTTCCATAAACGACGTGGCTTTTGAAGCACTCGTTAAGGGGCAGGCGCAGCTTCTGTTCGACAATTAGGCAAAGCCCGCACAAAGCACGAAAAGGCACGTTCTTATCGGCGCTCGGTAGTCAACAATCGCGCCACAATCTCACGAAAACGCCATTTTAAGCTGCACCTGTCATAAACGTAAGTTCAACGGCCTGCGCGAGTTTCAATTAGACACAAAATAGAACATTTTAACAAACGTTAGATAAGTAAACAAACGTTGTCCCCGGGCTATTTGGTTATGGCGGGCTCTCATCAATAATGCTTCGGAGGCGATAATATCGCGGACGCGTGTCTCGCGTAGAGGAACCTCCAACACCGTTATTAACCTCGCGATAATCATCGCGGCCGAGAGATCATTTAGTGATACGCTTTATATTAAATTACTCGGTCGTGCGTTGATAAAATATTCCCGGTATTCTATTACCGAAAACGAGATAACCGCGCCTGGTATCAACAGCCGCATACCTACTTACCATTATTTGGATAATCTCTACAGAAAAACAAGATGCCAAAAACGTATAAAAACAATTTATACAAATGTCAGTAAGTGTTTACGATGAGAATGTTTATGTTAATGGATGCATTAAGACGTACACCATGCGTCAAGTTGCGTGTCGATATGGGATCGCGCGTGGCGTGGCGTGTCGCGTGGTGCGCGCTGCGCCTGCAACGACACTTCCACCACTTGTGCCAGTTAATCCTCCTCACTATGCTCACTTTTTACCACAGACGTGTTTACGGGCCGTCACCTGTTATTTACCGTCACATTTAGTTTTCGCACCTACATCTGTATATCTTCATCACGTCTCGATTGGATGCGAAGTGACAACTGATATTTATTGACTGTCCAAATAATTTTATTCAAAATAATTTATCACATTATCGTTTTAATGTGTACAAGTTATCGTAAATTTTATCGAGTTGGTTTGAATCAAATGTTGCTACTTAGCACTGCAATTTAAACAAATTACAAAGAGTATTTCGTAAATCGTTGTACAGTTTTCCTAATCATGATGGACCATGTATTATACTCACCAGACAAGTTATTCCCTGAAAAGCTTGATTATTACCTGTATTTTAAATAACAGGTATATATATATATATATATATATATATATATTGTGTTGTATCCGATTCACCTCTAATATTTAAACTGGCGTGTGAACACTAAAACAGAAAGACAGTCAGTAAAAAATGGCGTTAGATTTGTGCGAAAAATGTATTTGCGTAATAGACGCGGGGCAGTTGAGCGCGAACTGGCGGTATCCTGTTAGTACCTCAGTAATTTCTCGTTTCATTTCGCATTCCGACGATGTTTGTTATACTAACTGGGTTTATTTTTCACGCAAATGAACTGTTTATCGGCTAATACGAGCGTTAAAGCTGCAGAATGCGGTCGGGGCCGGCTGCCGGCAGCCAGCTCACGCCATTTAGTAATTTAACAGTGTAATGAGCGTCTTTCACTGTACACCGCTGCTGCACTCGGAAAATCATCATTGAAATCTCGGGCGACCTTCCAATGACACCTTAATGTAACCACTCCACCCGCTCCCAGCACTAGTTAAAAACTCTATTAATTTATTATTTACGCTGACTCTAACTGAGATACATTGTAAATGTTACACAGTACGTACGCCATGAATAATGGACACCTATACAAAGTCAATTTGTAGCGGCATCTTCAATATTATGTAGATGGACCATTAAATCAAATACAGTTAACTGACATTTATTGCTTTTGCGCATTAAAATTCATGTAATCACTATCGAGACATAAAAATTAAACGGCATTAAAATTACTTCCATTAAGGTCTCATTAATTTCCTAATCAACGCTGTGGGGCATGAACCTCGGAGCCGAGTGTCGAACATCAGATACGTGCATGATTTACCGGGAGCCGCTGAATAAAAAGGGCATCGGGACGAACGGCATAACAAAGCATCATCGAGCATAATTTACTTCTCCCCACAATACTTCTAATTAAGATCATTCGTGAGCCCAATGAAGCCAAGGACTATGTACTCACTGCACAAACTGGACGTTATAAATAACTCAAATCGTAACTCACGCCTTTTCCGAGACACTCTAAATGAAGAAAAAGCTCGTAGAAAATTTTAAAATTTGTACTCTGTTATTACTGCGCTAAGAGTCAAAATACAGGCTTTGTAAATGCTCGTATGAGTCGAATATCGAAATGCGAGTTGAGTTCACGCCAGGGTATTGTTACACAAACTAAATAAACTAAAACACACGGCACTTATTTGTTCCTCGGGGGTAGGCAGTCTCAACTAAATCTTCCAGTAAAAGGCATTCAGAACGTTAACTTATTATCTGGCTTTGTTTAACAGCGAGTCTCTTTGACGAGACGAGCAAGCTTCAAAAGGTCATCATTCACAATTGTTTTATATTATTCTTTAATCAACAATAATTTTTCATAAAAATCTTTACACATTTTCTTGTTGTTGTTGATCCTTTGCTTGTGTTGATGAATTCTATTCGTGTTTAAGAATAATATTGGTAATTTATATTCATTGTAGGGAGAGGAACAGTTTATGAAAAAATGATTTTTTAATTTAATTTAATTTTAGTTTGTTAGTACTTTAATTATCTAATAAGACATGCAGAAGACGCATGTATAATGCTAGTTTCAAAATCTCGTTCGATTTTTAAAGGAGCTAACTTTGCGTTGACATTATTATCCTTCAATGGAAAGTAGGTGTAAATGGCTTTATGGTGTAAAAAGACTCTTTACGAAGCCAAAAGTTTCATGTTCTTCTCATATTTTTTTAACCTTCCAGTTACGGATTTTTTTGAAGATCAAAGTTCCAACATTTTTTACGTTTTGTTTACGAAAATAAGTTTATATAACTTTTAAGTATCCGCACGACCTCTTTATATATAAATGCATACAACCGTTAGCACAATAATTTTGGTGACAAAATAAAAACAAACAGTGAGTTTTCACACCAAAAATAAAACTTGTTTCCAAGCAACAGTTTTTGCTCTATATTACTGAGTTTATTAGAGAGTATGCTTTGTTACCGACTGTGATGTGGTTTTACACTCCCGCATAAGTTAATCTGTGAAGTCTGTGACAATCGATATCCGGTAATACCGCATGCACTCATTCTATAACGGTGCAGTAAATGTGGACAGGTAGCTGTTTGATTGCGGACAAGCACCCCAATAATGCATTTTCTAATAGCACCTACTTGCGACATGATTGAGACATTATGAAGACACTATTCACGTCCCCTCTATTCTTAGACTGCTGTAAATACAATAACGTGCCTCATCATCATTATCAGCAGTATCTATATATCGATAAGAACTGATCCTGAATATCAGCTGTGGGACCCTCAGTCTAGTCTTTATTCCTTAGCTGACAGTCGGTATTCATGAGGTTCAAAATTAAAATTTGATTTCATACGCAATATAGACAATACCTTAATCATATCCAAATCTAGAAATATTAATAGTATGACCAATATTTTAGAAACAAATTAAATAAAATAACATTTTCTAGGTCATACTAAGAATTATGTTATTGGAATACCGTTTATGGTAAACGAATTTCACTTCGTTCAAATTATGGAAAGGCAATACAAACACTTGCATATTTTCCGAATAATATTGCTTTTAAGAAGGTATTTAGTTCAATGTGTAAGCAATTAACAGTACTATCTAGCCTGATTACTAAACTTGCCTGCTCGCTAAACACTTGTCATGTAAACCTTGCAATGTTCACAGGCTACCGTAGAGACACGATTCTAAGAGATTTCCAACCATATTTTGCATTTCATTGCGTTTTACCATAGGACGTCACTTATTTATGTTCGTAATGAAACTGCGATGTATAACAAAATGGTTTTAAAAGTCTTCCTGCTTTGCACACTCTTGGTAGACTTTATGGAGCAAACATAAGGTGGCTTTATTATGACTAGAGTTACCATTCTGGTGTACGCTGTCACTCCTTAGCGGGCACTTGTTGTAATGATGTCATTTGAATGAGGGTAGTTGTAAATTAGATTTGAATGCACTGGTATGCAACAGAATAACAAAAATAGCCGTGTTACTTGAGACGAGGTTTATTTTACATCTGCTTAGATGAAGAAATAATTACATCTGAAATACAGAACCTTTAAGGTAAACTATAAGGCGCTGTTTGTCGAAATCAGTTTAATCTGACATTTGAGACAAAAAACATTCATTAAGGCTGGCGCCGGTCAGTGTAATTGACCTATTGTCGTAGCTAGGTACTCGAACTTGCGCTACCTCTGATAAGTATCAATGCAGTGAGAGGGAATTGGAATAGAGGAAACACATCCGTCAATTAAACTAACAACAAACATAATACCACTTTGCCATTGTGACCTTAAGATTTTATACCTCTCCAATTTTTTGCACCTTTATAATGATGCTGAAATATACCATTAATTCATTTGATTTCCTTATTTTCTTTTCTCACATTCTGCCATATTTTAATGAGCAACAATGACAGAACACATAAACTAGTTGCAGCAGGACGTGCGCCTGCGTCTCCTCGACTGTCAACGGAATCAATAGAGTACAATAAAATTGCTCCTTTCAATGCAACGTAGTTAGGTCTAAATGAGGTTTGAGTAATGCTGTGGGTACACGCAGGGCTCGCGTGGCAACACGCATTACAGTCCCCCGCGCCAAGCACTAAGCTTCCACTGATTTGACGGCAATCATGTTCATAAACTACTGCCCGCTCTAACAAAGATAAAATTTCCGTAACACAATACTAGATACAAAGTTTTCGCCTGTCATTATCGCTGTTGGCGTTTACTGGTTATTTATTTATTAACCCTACCTGTGTTTGGCTGTAAATCATAAAGTGTTGCCAGTGTCTTGCAAGTAAATGGTGATTTACAGTGTTCTACTGGTTGTTATTCGGATACTGGCGTTAGTAGTTTGTAACATGCTAATAACCCTCGAAATCAGGTCGAAAATAATACAAACGTATAAACATTAGCCCCTTTAACCAGACTCCAAAGGATTCTCTACATGTTATGACAACAAAGTATACACATATTTTTAAACATTATAAACAGTCAATAATACAGTTACTGCAAGAGACACATAAAATCATTTATCGACATCTTAGTTTGATATAAAATTCTAAAGCGGTAGACTAATTATAGACACCGATATTAAATTTGTAATCATTACTTTTGAAGAATAAATTCTGTAGTCATCCGTTATGATGCCGACAAAGGCCCGTGCAGCGACCGCTACGTCAATTTATAATGCGATTAACAGAAAGAATGGCGATCCGACTGATTGCACGGATCCTTATGCTCTGCTCCTCACCAAAATCCTCGCTCGGAATAATGACGGTCGCTTCCTTAATCGTCAAAGCATAAACCGCTGTGTCTGGAAGTTATTTATCGATGCTCATTTATTTCGCCGTATCGATTTCTTGACAGTAGTTCGAAATGTCTCAATTAACATTTAGCCTAAAGATAGTGTGTAATGAGCCGTTTAATCTAGGAGCGCGTAAGCCGAGTGAGCCTGGTGAAGGTTATTAATATGATGAAGTGGTGCCATCCATCGGCGGTGCGCTGCCGGGCCGGACCACCGTGGCGCCCATTCGTGCTCGCTGGACCAACCTGACTATATATATCAATAATAACATTAATTGCTCGGAGTCTTTTCATGAGATTTCACGTGAGAAGGGATTAACGCTTGCTTGTTTGGTTAATCCGAGCCGGTGCATTCGTCGGTGGGAACTTCCACGATGATCAAGTACTGATGCCCTCCCGTGAGAGTCATTGACGTTTCCTAATCTTATTAATATATCAATGGATACCTACCTATAATTAGTTGTAATACAACCTTGTGTTAATAAAAGCAATTAGATATACCTACTTATTTTATTTTGTTTCTGGGAAATAAAAATTGTAGATTTTATGGGAATAGGCAATGGCCTAATATATTAACATATTACAAGCTGGGTGTTAATACCACGAATCCAAAATACAGAACGCGAAGCCGAGCTATAGCTTCGTGTCGATAGACATAATTCGTATCTTGTGTGAACAGACTTATGTCAATGCAGACGTCGTAACCATAACGAAATATGAGAAAGTAAGCCTATTTGGGCCGACAAAATCGTATAAGCATTTACAAAATTAGGATCTAATAACATACAGCCACGTTTCCCTTTACGGAAACGGGACTGAATAAACATACAATAAGTGATGGGAGTCAGAGAGTCAAAAAAGATATTATCGACACGATTTACCGTCAATCGAATACGGTTACGAGCGTTAGCTTTTCTCACTTCACTAATTTAGACGTTACCAAAGTAGCTCAGCGTTAAATGGAGGATGAGCGGTTACACGGTAAATACGGTCAGTTTATATGGCCTGTAAACAGCGCGACGTGAACTGTACACAAGGTGATTTTTTATTTGTATAGTTGCCAGTTCTGGCTCAAATACCCGTGAGAAGAGCGCACCTCCCAGCGCGGCGCTGGACGGTGGGACCGCGCCGTGACATCACGCCACCATAATCTTGAATGACACCACACAGTAATCACACCAATCAGCACATTGCTTATAGATTGACTAATTAATTCTACGTGTAAGATAATCCGTATTGTGACTACCTCTGAGTCGCTTCGTGACTTACTGCTGTCGCTGGCATAAGCTAAATCATACAAATATCGCACTAGACAAGTAGATACATTTTAGTTCGACCGATAATCAACATCATAATTTTATATTCATTAGTCCTAATAAGTTTACAACCACAATATTTATTTAGGAATTATAATTGCGAGGTCAAATGTCATATAATTAAATACAGGTGTACGTGCTTATCTATGTGGTTTTGACATTTCCCCAGTCGTTGACACCATCAATTTAAGATTACGTGAAAATCCGACGAGTGAGAAATTTCCTGAGACCGTAAGCGAATGTCATTTGAATATAAATTGTATCGGGCAGAGCCCGACGCGGGCGCGTCGAGGTCCCGTGTACCTCTCATTGTGCGTATAACAAGATCAGTATCGACTTAATGACAATATATTGGTAATAAAATTAGATAGTCCATACCGTCATCTGAGCGAACATCACCGGCCGCGCCTTGGACTCTCCGACTCTCATATTTATTGCAAACAAACTAGAAACATTATCGAATGACTGCCTTAGTCTGCTCTGAATAACCGGGAACATATCCAACATTAACATTTCACCAAATTAAACCTTATTCCCGAATGCCATGACTCATATTGTTCCTGCATTTGTGTATCTAGAAAGCGCGCTTAACTTTACAACGGTGGTTCATAAGAAAGCCATGTTATGGTATAAATATTATGACACTTTTATCTGTTACTGAGGTTAAAAAGTAAATACGATCAGCGTAGGGCGACGGCATGGCAGTGTGACAGCGCTGCTCGCAAGCGTAACATTGCGGTTATATCGGCGCAAGCGCATCCCTGGAATATATCGCCATTTGATTGCGGATTATTTTTTCGAAATACAATAAAACCTCCCGGTAATTTAGTACGTCGGATTAGTTAAACAACAAACCTGCTTTTGATACCGTTGTTATGGTTATTGAATTTCATTTGCCGTGTAATAAATAGTATTTGCGTAGCATTTAACATCGACACTCACAGACTGAGTAAACAAACACACACGTATAAATCATTGGTAGGCACACTTACAGGTACATATTAATAAAAATAAAAGCTTAAAAAATAATTTAATACTTCTGTGTAAGCTACTCATCCCCAGAAACTGTGTCATTTGGCCGTCACATCAAAGCGTTTGAGATACGAACGAAAAAAATACCTCAATTATCCTCTTAAAATACATGATGTAGATATAAAATAAGCACCTTCTAAATGTCACGACGAAAATAATATTGTATCTACATATTTCAGCAAATGAGTGAAATGGTAAAAATGCTTTCAAAGAAATACATTCATACTTAAGTACCTACCTATTTATTTTCTGTAGCCGGAGAGTTTTTAAATAAATCATTTTCGTACTGGCGTTGAAAAAGCTTTTACACGAATAATGCATTAACGTGTTGTATCACGTATGTGTAAGATATGACATTTTAAAGAAGTCATATTGTGTAACGAGGCAGACGATCATTATTTAGCCTGTAGCAGGCGCTGCGCAGCCGCAGTGTTTGCACTGTACCGAGCCGGGGTGAGGGCCAACACGCGATCATCTCCGATAGCAATCTATAAGATTAACGGCCTAACTTGTGACACCGCTTTAATTACTCACACAATAATCCTTATCGATCGATTTTATGGTGGATTTGAAATGTCTGACGCTACTCAAATATGGAACATTCTTATGACATTCTTCCACGATACACAACGGCAATAAAACAATTTTTAATCTCGGAACATTTTTTAAGATAAGTTTGTTGTTTTTTACCGTGTGTTTGGTAACATATTACAAATGTTTGAGCAATGGAATCGCCCTAAATGAAATAAATTGAACATCTGTAAAATCAATTAACAATTCCCGTCGCTGTGTGAAAAGCAGTTTTTCAATTGAAACAATTAAGGTTAGCCGAACAGTCATCGAGAAGTGAACTGCTCACACAATCACACAGATGCAAACGTAACTACAGCAAAATATATCTACAAAATATCAACCAGCGCATTGTTTTTTCACGTGTGTAGATTACAACAAAACTACTATATACATAAACATCACATATATATTAAGCAGCACCATAATCTATTATTTTCCTAGGCTTTTATATTGATAATTGCCCAAGTGTCCAGATTTCCCAAGCCATCACAAATTTAGATATATGTAGCTCTACATGGCAGTAAATTACATGACTGGTACAAGTGACGTTAACGAGCTTCTCGTCTTTATAAAATCAGATCTTTAATTAAAAAAAGCTGTAAACAAATGAATACTAATGTAAAAGTATGTCGCAGCATAAATAAGGACGTTGGCACACCGGCAGTGCGGCAGCGGCGAGTGGCGACGAGACCACGCGAGCATACCGATCTGTTAACGAGACGAGCGCATTAACCACCCGTCATCTGCTGCTAAGCGTAGATTCCACATGGAGCGATCAATTTCAGCCGAAGCTTTTCAACCATTTATTCTAATTATGGTGGCCGTATCGTCCGTATCGGCGGACCGATCGAGCGTTATCATTAACATTCATAAAAGCGTCGAATCCGTTTAATTTATCAATTATTGTCCCTGAGATGTATACAGTTTTCTCGGCTGCTGTTAAAGAAGCAGACATCTGTAGTCGTATTTAAGGTTTATCTGCTTCATTAATCTGGTAGCGAGCGCGTGCTGATGTAGATTAATGGGGTGGCGCGGGCGCCGGCGATACCATCGTAGGATAGCATTTATTCCGGGACTGATGTGGATCTCTTGCCGAGGTGCCTCCGACAGACGCACTGCTGCACGCGACCCTGCGCTAACGCAAGCAAAAGTATTGCGTTTCACTGCAACGAACAGGGTACACTGCCAACCATTATAAAATTATGTCGGCACTAAAAGAGTAAGTAATTAACCGTGTCACATTACACTGATAGTTTCAAGATTAGGAAACTGTCTTTATAGATAATATATGTTGACTAATAAAGATAATACGCACGATACGGGACGTATAAAAACTTGACAGTGATTAAAGTACTATAACAAACACATTTCGTGTCACTGACACTGGAGTGGCTAGACATTTATTGCGACATCTTGAATCGCCATAAAAGTTACCTTGGCCACCGTAAAGGCAGTGTTATCACGCCATCAGTCCGTCAGGACAAGAATGAAATTAAAGCAGGTGCGATTAATTGCAGCTGTGATTTGTGCGCTATATGGGGTAACACAATCCAACCAACTTACCATTTATAGCTACATACCTACTACATATTTGAAAGATGTGACGTGATATGTGTACATCTTAGAACGTATTACTGTAAGAAATCACATGGCAATGATTCAAAATTGCCTTCTAGTCGTCAAATGGGAACAGCATAATATCGAGGCGGGCGACACAATGCTCCCCTAAGGCGTTAGTTCATCTAAACCAGTACCACGGGAAAAAGAATCCAACATATTTATGAAACCACCATTAATTATCCAAATAATCGATCGCAGTCGTTACGTGATTTATCTAGCGTCGATAAGATTTTAATGAAGTACTTTGATTGGGCGCACATGGACAGCGCAGACGCAGTTATCGGTTCACCGATAGCGTGCGCACCATTGCCTCCCTATACCTATCGACGTATTAAGTTATTAAATTAAAAATAAATGTCACATATCGCTCAGACAATATTAGACCTTAAAGTGCTTCGGGTTAGATGGGTTTCCCAACGCAGAAACTAATTAACAAGGTGGATCATTCTGATTAGAAATTGGTAGATATCGGCACGTCGTTCATTGTGGAAACTACTCACGATACTACCGTGCGATAAGATAAATTGAGTTGGAAACTTTTTATTGATAACGTCGAGAAGGCGGGTGGCGTGCGCGCGACCTGCTACAAAAATGAACACTCGTTAATGGGGGAAAGGGCTAATCTAGTGACATAGACACGCTAGTCAATATGCGTGACAAACTTTAAGATAATCGTATGAGAAGAAGATAGGCGAGTGATTCTGTCACCAATAAAATACCGACCTTTACGGTTCTGGATTTATTCTGGTCACAAACTACTTGCACCTCACACTCGAGCTTACTAAATTATATACTCGTACCTAAGTACTGAAACATTGATTTTTAGCGGCAGTTTCTTACAATGAGTACCAGAGCAGTAAACATGTTTGTTGATACAATAAGATAGCTAACACTTTAAAACAATATCCTTTACAGTCGCACAAATTAAGTAAATACTGCGATGTACGAAACACGAACAAAATGCTATTAGAACGTGAAACTTACTACCTTGTACCTGCAGATCTATAAAATGGTAAAATGTATTAACATGGTCCGATCCTCGTTTGTGACCCTCCTGATTACGAGTATTTTCACAATTACACTGCATTTTGTCCGATGTCTTTAGTTGCGTGTGAATAATAATCAAGTATCGGGCCCGTAGCGTTAGATCTCGGGATTAATTAACGAAAAGTAACGTTAGTAGAACGTGTACAGACTAATGATCGAGAATAGGTTCATTTGCATTAAACAGACGAGGCTGGTCTTAATTACTGGGAAAATTACAAATTAAACAAAAATTAATGGGACACCAGATCGTTGGGGTCTCGGAATAGTTACACAATTGTGATGAAGACCTTATGGTTGCGTTAAATATTTTTACGTTATCTATTGATCGATCTTTTAAGAGGTTCTTGAATATTATTAGGTATTAATAGATCGTTAAGTAGAGTATAGGCAATCATGACTTGTATGGGGAGCTAAGTGAAAATAAATGAATAATTGTTTATTGGTCAGTAGTTGAATTGAGGGACACACAAAGTTGGTCTTACCGTCATAAAATGTCATTAGGAAAATGTAAGGTGCTGTGTCCATTAAAAATATAAGGAATAGTAGTTCGTTATATTTTAACATTTCATTGTGTATAAGAAACAAAATACTATTTTCGAACGACCTAATTCTAAGACAAGATTTTTATGGGTTTATAATACAATCAGGATTTTTCTTTTTAGTTGACAAAATAGGTTTTAAGGCGCTTTGCATATACCTAGAGCAACTTAAGTTGAGGCAACTATTAACACTTTAAAAGTTTTCTGGAAAAGTTGATAGTTGCTGTAACGTTTACGAAAGCCGCAACTTTATGGCAATCTGTGAGCAACTTCCATAGCCGAGTTGCTCAATCTACGCAGCGATCAGCGTTAACGGTAGAATATTTAACAGTTGCTAATTGCGGCAATTAGGAACTAACTTAGTCATCGATTACAGCAACTGAAAACTGTTGACGATCACCGGAACTCGAAACTCGAGTTGCTATGTGTGCGCAGTCCAATTGAAATACCTATATATAAACAGCTAGTTGCTATTTCCTGCAATAGTTGCTCTATGTGCGAAGTCTAAAGATAATTAAAATTATGTAAGCTTGACTTCATGAAAATTATATAATAAATGCTTGAACATGTCCATGCAGCAATCGGCCCTTCCAACTCATTTTGTGGCAATAAAAACAAAGTTTTATTTTTATAAGTTGCTGCATGAGTCGTAGTGACAATTTCAGTCCCTAATACATCCTATATAGTTATGAACATTTTTATGCAATTATTCTATCTCGAGTAGCAAGCAACCTTTAGTTTTTATTGAAAATTTGCCTTGGCACGAGTGCAAATCTATGACATCTCAAAACTTTCATAAAAGCCTTGTCAGGAAAATCACAAATATAACAAAAAAAAATCTGTAAAATTGGACCGATTTCGAGTTACCTATATTAGCCATTTAATATTATTTATATAGAAGATAGATAGATTGCTTTCCAAAATAAGCACAATAAATCTCAGTAAGCAGCCAATAAGTACAAATCATCGGCCCATACAACACCTCATTTTCTTCGTCGTGACTAAACTTTAATAAAGTAACAAAAAAAAAATTGTGCTTACCGTGTAAAGCGCAAAGCTAGGTAGTCAATACGTTTGTTAGCACAGAAAGTATGTTGTCTATATAAACAATAATGTAGTTAGAACTAAAAACACATAAAACATCGGTCGCCCGCTGGTCCCAGGGCCAGGGCTCGGGCTCGACCGACTGCCTCTTAAGGACCGATGCAAATACCTTATAACACTAAAGTATTCAGAGTACTTTAGTTTACTTAAATCTAAACTGGTAGTTTATAAATAGAGCACCCAGTAAAACTGACATTGTAATAAATACACTACTTTACGATACCCGATCGGTGCAATTTTTTATTGAATTTATAACGTTCGTGTATTTTAGAAAACTTGTGGAGCTTCCATGCTCCTCTCGATTTAACGATAAATATCTTTAACTACAATAATATCATGCATGTTCATAATCTAAAAATATGGATACATCCACGCAGAATTGATCCTTTGAGATGACAATTGTATAAATCATCTTATCTTCACATTTAATCGGATTTATGTTCAAGAATATTGGTTCGAAGCTATAAATTAATCATGTAGGCTGTCGCTAAAATATCGCTTTCCTAAGGCGAGGGCAGTGGCGGTGCAGGCGCATCGTATCGGCGATAGAACACGGGCGCGAGGCGCGCGCGCAACAATAAAACCACATCAAGCGGCCGCCGCGCTCGCCGTCATTTCCTGGCGACAAAATCTACCGATACCATCAAACTCTCATGTTCTTCTCTACACTCCGATATAAATCAAGTGTAAGGTATGCTTTATTCAATACGAACCCTTTAAAGTTAATTTAAATAAGCTATCAACACCACGCCCGCACTTAATGAACACGAAACTCCAATAAAGCACAAGAAAATAATAATAGCACACAACTAAAACCACTTACCGACACATCTCATTTGAATAAAGTAAATTACCTACCTCCATTTCAATTCTAAAAAGTTACCTGCAATTAATTAAACGAGCATTCCTTAATTATCTATTAAAATAATAATAGTTTAATTGGAAACTTTTATACGGACACGCAAAATAATTAAGTGATCAATTAACCGTACACGACGATGTATATCCAGCAGCACTGTTATCAGCTCACATCTACAACATTGTCTGTGCATAGATCATGCAGCGTTGTCTGACACTAGCTTGGTAATATACCTACGCGAGATAATTTTCTTTATAGAAACGATCCGCCGAACCTTTCATCTCAATGTATTTTTTTTTTGCCAATTTTAAACTTATTGTATTAAGTTTTTCTTATTAAACTCGAAAAAATAATAGGGAAAATCGTGACGTCATTTAGCTATAACATTGAATGAGTCACATTTCCCGTCTCCATAAAAATGTTCTTTGGCACTTTGTATAATCACCGTCAACCAGTGGTGGTTGCGTGTCCACCGAATGTTAACTCATAATGATTGACGACTCATTCCACCTCAGTTACCCACTAATTTTCTCATAACCTGTGCAATTAACACTTATGGAAATATTTGTTAAGTCCCTCTTAATTAGTGACTTTCATTTTTATGGCTATAAATGATTAGATACTCACTCAATCAAGACACTTATCCGCAATGATAAGTGATCACTAAATAAAATCTGTGACAGTCATTAAAAAGTCAATAGGAAGTCTCAACATTATTAATAAATATCGCTGAAATTATAAGGTAAGGGACACACGTTTGTGAGTTATCACCACGATTAGTTTTAATAGCGGTGCTTTAGAGCCAGCTGCCTGGTGGCGACTGCGCTAAGTCTCTTGATAACCATGCTTGTAGCTATTTGGGCATATCGTTTTCGTTTGCTGTCAGTTATATATCGCCCGTGTGCACCGACTTAGGTCAACCGTTTCATTATATTATAATTTGACTTTAAAAGTATAAAATTATACATTCGAACAAACTAAAAATACTCCTGAAAATCTGAATTGTAAAATAGAAACTTATTTTTATACTTTTATTCCCACGCATCGTGCCATAAAATACAGCTATCAAAGTTATTGCATTTAAAAAATAATCATAATCACAAGTGAAGCAACGCCGGCTGTTTGAACAGGCTACTTAATAATAAATTGTAGGCAACAAGCTGTATACAAAATAACATCTTGCTAACAAATATTACAAAATTAAAACAGACATTAATGTTAGTTCTTAACATTTAATGACTGAAAGAATACTCGACCATCTGTAAACTAATTATGTCAATAATAGAGTTGTTTATCGTTCCGCCTGATTGCCTACATCACGCATAATTGCTTTGAAATATTTTCTCATGCAGCCGCCCAAAAGTTAAATCTTAATGTTTATGTTAAACTATACTTATTCGTTGTTGATTTAAAATTACTTGCCAGCTTTATTACTACACGTTAGGTATAATATGAGCTGTATTTGATTGCATACGTTAATTTAAGAACCGGAAAAACATGAATCAATTTTCTTATAATTAATAGTATTTCGTTTAACACTGTTCATTAAACAATAAAAGCCGACAATGAACTAAATCCAATATTGCATAAAAAAGGCAGCATTAATAAATCATTTTGTGAGTTAACCCTTTAGATGTCAAGTTCATTATTGCAAAGGATCAAAAGTAATTCAATTAAATTGTATCATGGTGGGTTCGTTAGCGAGGCTCGCGCGCGGGCAGAGCGCGCGGCTGCGGCGCATATGCGAGCTGTGCTCGGGTCGCGCGCGCCGCCTGTCTCTGAACGACACTAAATGCGTATTATCGTAGTATCGACTGAAAATCGATGCCGATTTGATTTTGCGGCCTTCATTAGGGATCCGGTTCTTCATTTCAATAAGCTCTGGAGCCTTAATGATTCCGCGGTAACAACGCTCTTAATACAGCATAATGCCGTATTTAGGAAGCGGCCTTTTTGAACTTGCCTCGATGTTAGTCGTTTAGGTTGTAAGAGTTTTATTCTGTTTCGTTTTGTTGGTGTCATTAATAATGCATAATTAAATTTTATACGCTGTTTATAAAGCGACAGTATTTACGACTTCGTAACTGTCTTTTTAATATGGAATCGTTTTAAGTTGATGGTATAAAAAAACAAACATGTGTCGTTTGCATTCAGGTATTCCAAAGGCGCGCAGTTGTATTTTGAAATGGCTTAAAGAGCGCGAATGGCGTGCGCGGTTGCCCGTAGCAGAGAGATAGCGCCTATCCAGCCAATTAATATGCCTAATGCTAACATCATTATTACTAGGCACGGCGCACTTAACATACTATATCCATTTACATTTTGATTTGTGTAGAGCTGGGCTGCGATTAATCGGCGAGCAGCGTGCGCCGGCGCCGCTGATTTATAGGAACGCGCTGCAGCCCCGCGCACGCCACGCGGTGCGAGCCTACCATAATCAACACATACACACTACAACGTCGTGACTAAGCAATATAAACTTACGCATAAAACTATTGTAAAATTGGGTATTAAAAACTGGATAAAAAAATCAACATTAGGTACTCCTGAACAGGAAATCTTGTCAGTAATCTGTGAAGGATTTTATGAGAAAGGTTTTGACTATTCAATTACCATTTCACTGATGTCTTTGCATACTAGCCTTTTAATAGATCAATTTAAATTTATTACAGTGTACGCGATAAAAATGCTATTTCAGTTTTTAACGTCCAAAAATCATTAAAATGCTGTTATGGGTAGTAAAACATGCGGCTTCATCCAGGTAAAGTGCTAAATCTTGCTTATTAAGTTATCTGTAAGTAAATATCCCTAATAATCTGTACGTAGATTGAGTTGTTCACTTACCGCTAATTTTCTACACAGAAACGACCAATTTGTACGCCACGACATGTAATTTTAGTTTTTATTAACAAAATGCGACTTTTGCGCGGGAAGCACGCTTTACGTGTAATGACAGCGATTAGATTAAATTGATCATTGTATGGACACGTTATGCACGAGGTTTTTCCTGCGGATTCACATGTTTAGTAACCTGAAACATATATCTACATTTTCACCGATGTGCACGAACATATATTAATATGTTTTGTTTTTCTGGAAGTAGATCTAAAATGCTAACTTGTGTAAAATATTATTACGTTGTCTTGCTCGAACGTTGCCATTGCACCACCACCTATCGGCTCAAATTGTGAATCCAAACCATCCAGGGACCCACTCAACCACACACAATTATTCAAATTCAATTTCAAATTCATTAAAATCTTTCCAGCCGTTTTAAGAAGAGTTCAGCGACATGCACTCGTACCTACAAAGCCATACAAATGTATATTCCATTTTGCTACGGAACAAATACATCATACATTTTCAATGCGCAGTAATTTTTTATGTCGCCATTTAAATCAACTGATGTAAGTAACTACTTGAGTAGCCAAACATAAAGCTTGCATAGAGACGAAAATGTCAAAGAATTTTAATAACTCCAGAAAATCTGTGGTTTTTTAACATTGTTTCCACTTTTGAGCTTTTTAAAAACACGATACTGAAGATGGCTTTCATTTTAAATTAAATCACGGTAATTAAGTAAAATCCTCTGGCATGCAAAATGCAATCCACAGAAATAATTATTTCCAAATTTTTAAATCAAAATTCATGAAAACTTTCTAAGTTTAGTGATCCAAAAATAAGAAGCATCAATTTAATTAGTAGTTATGACGCTGAAAATACAAGTTTGATATAAATAATAATGATAAACGACTTGTTTATAATAGACGAGATTTCTGGGTTACCGGCAGTATTTCAGTTTTAGTGGCATGACAGAAATATGCTTAACGATGTCCAATCACCACATTGGCATTAAACTCTCTCTCTCGTCTAACAGTGGCTGTAAAACAGTTTATAGTCCGACTTATTGAGGGTAGCCTCTTCTCTCTAATTCGTACTAAAACATTACTACCTCGCGCAATCTTGCGAGTAATTACAAGATTGTTCACTTAAATTCCAACAATACGTGTACCTATGTTATTGCATCTTTTATGGCAAAGAAATTGTATTTTCTTCATAGGTCCATTGCAAAATTCTTCGGATTTTAAGCAACTAATTTCAGTGTCTGTCTATGTCTAATAGCACAAAGACTATTAAGTTTAACAGCTGCTCTAATCTTTAATAATGTTTAATAAAAAATATGCCGTATTACAAGAATAGTAACATTTCATTCGTATATCGGCTTAATGGGTCTTAAGTAGAACATCTTCTCAGCGCTTTCAACAACAAAAGAGTAGGCATCTAAATAAATGATCCTTTAATTTTTAAAGGAGAACACGATAGACAAGAGAATGTGGTCTGCAGAACATTTATGATATCTACTTAAGTTCACGCTGTGTAGTGCTGGAAGCAACATTAAATCAAATATCAGATGATCAGAGGCAGGTAAACGGTAGCAGTTATTTAGCGGGAACAGTGGCGGGAGTCGGCGCGCGCGCAGCCGCCCACTCGCGTGATTTATCCGCCGGCCTGTCGTTGCCTCGCGCGGATTTACTGTCCTGTTGAAATATCAGCAGATCCGTGACGAAATGTGCCTCGATTCTGTCTCGTAATCTGCTATATACGACGGCAGGTCCCCGCCTTGTCAGATGTCGACAACGCAGGCTCTAAGTAAACGTCACCATTTGATGTAATTTGAATAGTGTGCGCACCAAGCACTTGAATTTCATGCACCATAAAGCATGAACTCTCTGAACATTACCAAATCGGTGTGACATCTGCATAAACACAAAACTTGAAGTTTCAAAACATAAAAGTAGGTGTGCAAAAAGACACATCACATGACTAGGCCATTTACATCTTGTGCCCGAAAAAAAATTGGAACCTTTAAGGCCCAGTTCACATTAGGTCGGACCGACAAACAACTCACAAAGCAGTTGTGAGTTGTCTGTGGTTTATCGACGGTAACGACGGTGTTGACATTAGGTCGGATCGGCAGCATCTAGTGTGAACAAAAACACCCGACAGTCGGTCAACGGTACCTAAAACTATCGGTTAAAAATATCGTCGTACCTCACTGGAGGTTCCCTTTGGTCCAGAACAACAAAATATCCTAAAGATAGGAAAACTTAGTATTAAGGTCCCGTTGCCACCCTTCAGGTACGGAAGGTAACACCTGTTATGTACTTGAATTATCCAGCATCAGTATGAACTACTGTTTTTGAAAAATATTGTTTAGCAACAAAATCCATATTAACGACTATACATAGTGATAAGCAGAGCAATTTGTGAAATCGACTGCAAAATCTGTAATAAACACCAACATTTTCATAGAGTGCTTATTCAGCGATCTACTTTCAGCCAGATTGTAGCAACTGTCAGGACAAGTCGGGGTACATAACATAGTGAGTGGATAGAGTGCCTCTATATTACCATACCCGTCGGTTTATGAGCCCTTGTAGTGTTTAGGCGCCCACTCGAGCAGCTAACCATTTGAATTTATCATTCGCGTGGATTATTGCTTATTGGAACAACAACTGTCTCAGATATACAGAGATAACACCAGATGGAATTGTGTTAGCTTATCCGAGAAAGGTAAAAAACAATAGACATGACTTGAGTTATGGTATATCGGCTTTGTTTTCAAGTGGGCTAGGCTGCGGAGTGACAAGCGAACTTATTGACTTTAAATTGAAATATCAAAAGACCTGTTTGGAATATTGAAACACTAGTTACTTAGTAGCTTTGCTAGTAGTATGAGTACCAACAGACCATTTAATAAACGTTCGTAATGGTTACTGTTATATTCTCCCTATTCCATGAAGCCTACCTAACGAACATAGTAAATTAAATAGTACGAATATCTCCCGCTTGTAATAAGTAAAATCATCCATTAAAATATCATATAAACAATATTAATGCAACAAATGGCCGCATACAATCTTGAATCTCGAATAAGCCACATAACATCTTAAGCCATTATCTTTCAATACTGTTGCGCGAGTACTCGACTTATCTGGCAATTAAATCGACATTCAGAAGCACATCGCCTTTAATTCTGTGCATGCCACCGACAAACACTTCACAATGACTCGGATGCATGACAAATAACGTTTTGATTGGACACTCACCTACCAAATGTCGAGATTGTGCATCTCCATTATACTAATGTTAACGACGCTAGGAAATATTTATTTATAACAGCGTCCTAAGCTTTTAATAGCTAGAAAAACTATTGGAGTGTCATTGCATTCAGTATATGAAACATAGCTTCAGAAAGACCTATTTTTCTTCTGAATCTTCTACTTACTCATTCTCATAGCATAAATTTATTTTAAGACACGCGGAAAAATTATTCGTGATAACGTTCGATACGATTATGTTCTGATAATACTCGTAGATCTTTTAACTAACTAGTAAAAAATATAAAAGATCCCGAGCTTATTAACTTCTGACCAATATTAAAAAATAATTTGTCACATGCCTGTTGCTTAGCCCCACATTCCCACGCTTAGACTATATTTTCAATGAATAATTTCATTCCAGTTTCGAACGATCCTAAGAAGGTAATCTCGTATGATAATGGAGAACCGTTTAAGAGATTGATATAGTCATCTGCGTCGTTATTACGTACCATAATGAACATGGTGTGATGAACTTTCATATCGGATCGGTGGTCCCTGACATTTTGAATCGCTTGAGGTTATCCATCGATTATAACGACATTAATGCTACAATTCGGTTAGAAAAGTTCTGTAGACTTTATATTTTGAGATTAGCTTGCAATCAAATATTTATTTCGGTTTTGTATGATAGTCTATCACAATAGATTATATGTATAGAGGTTTTTTTAAATGATTTTTTTCTTCATCAAAAGCTTATACTGTTTAAATGTAGAAAACTAAAAGATATAAGTATCTACATACTTTCACCTTTTCAAAGGATTTGTTGGATGAATGCGTAGACGGAAGATCCGGTGCGTGAAATAGCGAAAAGGCCGACCTTTAGCAGATATTAAAATGTTAAACCCTTAGGCTGGCCACAGACGGGACTACATCTATTCAACATGTAGATGAGATACATAATGTATAGACCAGCTCCACTGGTTGGTTCAAAGTTTGATGGTAGGATAACTCATCCCTTATATGATTTCTTTACACGTCTTCACAGTCATGCAACATTAGGAATTCAGGACAGGGTACTCCCAACATAGTGCTATGTTACTAGGCAGGAGTAGTAGGTAAATATACATAGCGACAAAACGCTTTTGGTCGTCGACGCGGCCACCCGACGCGCGAGTTATGGCACGCTCTCACCAACACGACGCGCCTCCATACATTGCGCCTCTCTTCCCAATCACGGCCGCTCCGTCGCCTCTGTCCCGCTGACTCGGTGCACCAACCTTTTAATCGCACTTATTACACAAGAAACCATTATACAGCCAATTTTTACGGCTTTATTCCGGGACAGCTAATTTTTGTTCAATCTTTCGCGTAATAACTTAAAGAGTCGTGCTGGGCAAATCATGATTATTATGCGAGTAGTCGGTGTCCCCTCGAACAATATTCATGTGCTTAGTTAAGTCGTAGACCGGTACCACTTTTATGGCCGCTTATAAAGTTGCTTATGGTTGTATTTCGTTATTGTTTTACCTTTAAATTCATCACCCGACATCGTAAAGTTTTAAACTGTTTTGTATCACATAAATTATTTAATACTTTAGTGGACATGTTTATTATTATTTTCATTGATATCTATAAAAGAGCTTGTTTTTTATGTTATTTTGTAACACAATACGTCTTTTGTTTAATTTTTATTGAAAATATTAATGGAAAATACAATATAAGTCGAACAAACGGTTTGACAAAGTGGAGCGCGTTCTCCGCGGCTGCGTTTCCACGCCTCGGGGATCCAATTTCGCCGTTCCCACAACAAATCGTAGAGTCAAAGTTCACCGCCTAATTGTACGGCGTTATCGACAGATCCGACCGCTTCGGGAGAGAATATTTATCAATAACATGTAATTAAAATTATTTAGTTGAGGCCGGGCGCGGCGCGTCCCCGAGGCGAATTATTACACATACGCCGCAAGAGGTCCGCGGCCGTCATTAGCCGGGACATTTTTATTCCTTTCTCTTTAATTTCCGTCAGTAGACATAAATGATGGCGCTAGTACCGCTGCAGCGCCCGCAGGGACACAATAACATTGAACAAACGCCGTGGTCGATCAGCCGCCACGTAAATGAAATTCGTCGGTACATAAGAGAACAAGTTGCAGGTAATTACGTTTTAACCTACGCCTTGTTTTAACAATTCAGCCATTCGAGTAAACACTAATGACAATTTGTAAACTTGGTTTGAAAGTATTAATTTGAATCTAGCGGTAAAAAAGAAGAATAAACAGTTTCATTTTTTCTGGCTCTGTTTTAGCAGTTATCTTCTTTATCCAAGATCGGGTCTAATTATAAACAGATTATAGGTTTGTCCTCTCATAATTCACGAATCAATGAATTCTGGATTGAATCATGTTATTTGGTTGAGACAACCAAATAAATCAATAAATAAATATTTGTCTTAGGTCTTTTAAGATAAAGGCATACTAATAAAATCGTGTGTTCAGTTAGCGATAACATCTCTAGGGGAACCGTCATTCTACTCTCTGCATCGACGTGAACAGATAAACATTCTCAAAAGTCTCACACAATAGCGGAGTGCATTTACAGCTCCATTGTGACCTACCACGTACCAGATAGTGACCAAGGTATCTGATAGTGCACCACTAAGTGGCCAAACGATCACGACGCACGTCCACTTGATGAATTATACAAACACCAATCAGTTAATTATTTTATTCACGTCGCTCAGCCGCCTATCTAGCTTTATGTTCTACATAATTGATATGTTAAGTCGATGGAACAATCGGGCCGTCATTCAGTCGATAGGGTTGACTGCGGTTGACGAGACGATGCGACGTGGACGCCCGAGCCCTACCAACACAAAGCCTCGGCCGCTGTCTGTCCAACAATCGAACTACCTTGCGCCCGCGCCGCGGTCGACACAAAGAACCATTTTACCATAATACGACTGAGCCTATTCTTTTCCCATCTATTATGGCATAAACCAAATAATTGTCTTGTAAGCTCGTTGATAACGAGACTAAAGTCTACAGCGTTAATCGTATGTACCTAACTTGAATAAATCATGTTCATTGTTTTTATTCAGCAAAAACAAGCATCATGGGCATTGTTCCATTGAGGCTGGAGTCAGTTCATTAAAAATTGCGTATGCCAAATAAAAATGTAAAGGCAATACAAATGGTACAGTTGAGCAGAACTAATAACATGCGCACGCGCTGACGCCGGCTAACATACCGCCACGGATTTATTCGTCTCCATAAGAAGCGGCAATTAAGTCGTTCCCTTTTAAAATGCCAAAGCCAACCGACTTAGCTTATCTGAAATGCATAGGATTGAATTATTAGTAGCAATTAAAGACTTCTCAAAATATCTGTTATCAATATTTTTAATACGGTAGCAGGTAACTACTTATACATTTAAATTTTATGTACGCGTGACTGAGGTTATTATAGAAATATTCTCGATGAGATAATGAAGAAATTTTGGTTTGATTAACTGAGAAGAGAAGTTGAGATATCGACACATTTTTGGTTAAAATTTGATGCCAATAATACCTAGAGAAGATTTTTAACAATACTAGGTGTAAGTACAATAGTAAATACTGCAATGTCCAGAAGATATCATGAATGCACCTAAATATTTCACAAATTCGCATTACTTAGAATTCACCGTGAGAGCTAAAACCGTGTAAAACTGGTACCTATAGCCATTCTGAAGATGAACATAATAAAAACACTTGTCTGTAATAACTCATTCATGGTATAATAAAGCGTTGTTAAACGTATAATGATGAAGGCAGAGAAGTGAGTGTTGCCACAAATGGAGTGTCGAGGGCACTCTATTTTCTAATCTTCATAAAGCCCTCAGAGTGACGGCATCGATATCAGTATAATGCGCATGCGCCCAATGTCGGCCCCACAGCCTATCGGACAGGAATGCGCTGTACTACCATGAGGGATAAGTGTTGGATTAATAATTTGTAAATATTAAATATTCATGAGCCCCGAGCACGGGTCAAACATTCATTTTTATAAGAGCCCGAAAACTGTACCCGCAATCATATTTATTAAGGAGATGCAGGTAATTATCATAACTGACTTAACGGAACAACTTTCGACCTAATGGACGTGGAACAGGAACGTCGTGAGATTTAATTTATTATTATTAGTGAAAATCTCCGAAGCAATTGGATCATATTTACACTTTTTAACCAATCACAGTAATCTGATCACTATGATCTATTAATTTAATTTATTGTAATTGAACTGTGTTATATGGAATGATCACCAAATTAAGAATGCAATCCGAAAGAATTAAAATGCAGACATTTTTTAAATTAAACTTAATCCTTTTAACTGCTTGTAACTCTCGACCTGAGCTTTGATAGCGCTTTTTAATTTTAGTGTAATGTGTATCCATTTGTTCATGGAATTACAGCAGTTCTGTAAAATTCATCACAGATCTGAAAGAATTATGTATTTTTAATGTAGGTAACTGTGGTTTCTGCTATAGTGCTTTAAAATATTCATTTATATTACGTGCGAAAAAAAAGCAAACATCAATCTTATGAAAATATATGCGCATTTTTACTTTTTAATTTCATAAGCAACTATTAAAATAATGCCTACAAAGCTACTCCACTACATCGTCCACATCGCACTCGACATGATAGCGATTGTCATTTCGTAATCATTTAAATAAATACAATTACAATCGCAAATTAAACGTCCAACAGTTTTAAATAAAACAAAAAAAATAGAAACCAAAATGATTTGAGTTTTACAAAATCGAGAACAGGATAATATTTCAGAGATTTTAAATAACGCTATTAAGTAGAGAACTGTTAATAATAAAGTTGGGTTTCACCACATAATAAAGTTTGAAATTACATGCTTTACGTGCCTTTCTCATATTTAAAACTTTATTATTGCGCTCATTAAAACGCAGTTAAATTTGATACCAGTGTTTAAAAAACTCCAGGTATTAAAAAAGTTATTAAATAAGGAAAACCTCGTTGATTAAGGCTTAAAAATGTATTATTGTCCGATCACAGAATATCTGAAGGTATGATAATAATTTTAATATAAGGTTAAATAGCCAAATGATGTTTCCAGAAATCTGGTTCAACCTGTTTGCCAATTTCGATACGATCTTTATTAAATAAAATTGAAATAAGCTTGTAATTAAAAGTGTTTTAAATGTAAATCAATGTGCTATTTTTTATTTATTGAATGGTATTTTTATTAATGATACCTAATTTAGATAATTAATTACTTAAGTAAGAAAAATACATCACAATTCATCGCCTACTCTGAAATAATTACAAATAGCGCATTTTCTACCTATTACACTCACCATGCCTAGAGCTAGCCAGGTTAAGTAATACCAATTGCATTATCTCTCATGTCATAACAAAAAAAAAGTAATCTGCCCCATATATACCTATATCGTATAGATCCCTATATCATTTATTTATTTCGATAACCAAGAACGCTCAACATAAATACATCCTTAATTAATTTTCAATGCAATATTTTCTCCAAATTATACTGTAAAACCCTTTAAACTTAAAATTGAAATATTCAACATTGCAATAATTATTAAGTATCAACGAACCCGCCATTAATAGCAGATAAAACACACATTTTTATGAAAAATAAACTAAAGCACTTGACAGGATATTATGCGAACACATCATGGATTTTCATTTGCAGTGTCAATATGTGTTGTTTTGCAAAATATATTTTATCGATATTAATGCGTAAGGTTGTTTCATACGAGACGTGGGCGGTGGCGCGTGCCGGCCGAAGGCGGACGGCGAGGGCGCCTCGCCGGTAGCCCGCAGCCGGTAGCGCCGCCATTTACACCACAAATTAACAACCTGAATAAACATATCATTACAACACATCTAAAAGGACAACATTTATTAAACACCTCTCTCATTTAACACTCAAATAAAAGTCATACGATGACGACGGCACGCTACTTAACCACATTATGAAAAGTAATGATCCGTTAAAATAATATTTTCATAGTTATGACAGTTAAATTATGTGTAGACAGAATATAAGACAGTAAGAAAGCGCCATAAAAATCCGAAGTCTGGCTGTGTGGACATGTCGCTAGACCATGCCGGTCGGAACATTTCCGTGGATGATATACCGAAGACGAGCGCGACAGGCGCGCGCGCATCGCGCCAGGCGCCAGCCTGAGCCTGCGCGGCGTTTCGTTGACTTATGGTTCTTGTAATGTATTGCAATGCCTCTATCACTCATGAATATTTATTGAAAAAAATATAAATAGATTACAATTTATAATGTAGTCGCGACACAGAATATGAACGTGTTTAAGGTAATAAATATATCACAAAAGAATGTTATACATGTTAACATTACACGCGTAATTAAAAATAAAATGGGCCGGGCGGTCTAATGTTGGTGATGCTGTTAACGGCAACGGGAATACCTACTTATGTGGTACGTCAGTAGATCCTTATTAGATTAGTTTTTAACTTCTAAGCATCTTCGGATAATTTAAAATTTTAAAGGCACTTGAGTTTGTAAAATATAAAATTAATAAATCGCACCAGATATTTATAATAGATAATTTGCTAATTAAATTACAATTGGAGTTAAGTAGACACTTACGCATATAAAAGCGATGCGGCACGGTACCGTAACGCAAGTCACCGCTAAGCGATGAGCGATGCGTTTACTAAAATTCGCGGCAAATGGGTAAAGGCTCTAATAGTGTTATGTGTCCTCCAAAAATAGGGGGTTAGGCGATCGATATTTATTTAGTACTTCATAACTAAGGTCTAGAATTAAGATTTGAAATCAAATTATCAGTCCGAAGCAGAGCAACAATGAGAACTTAGCGACATAAATGATAACTAATGATAACTTATTTGATATTTAAAGTTACAAGCATCTACGGCAATAAAATTTACGAAAAATAACATCGAATGTTAACGCACTCTAAATTATGCTAAAACTCCCTAAACTAATCTCCATTAGGCGCTTTAATTTAAGATGTTACAAGACACATATATTCCTGAGTCATAAACTGCGTCTTGTTTGCGTTCAATTAATTTAAATCTAAAATAAAAATGCTAGAGGCAATAAAAGAAAAAGTATGTGTAATTTTTCTAATCTGTATCAGGTTGAAGCGAACTCGAACTAGCGGCTCTCCGGCTTCCCGTGGTTAATAAAATACATTCAGGGTAGTCATTAAAAGCATATTTTATCGCGTTTTAAATATTTAGATATTCATCTGGTGAAAGTTATCTTAAATTTAGTTCATTACTACGTAGACGTAAGTCGTGAAACTAAATACGCTCGCGGACAAGTTGTGCGTTACTCTAATGTTACTGATAAGAGATGTCGTCGCGTTAACTGTCTTCTAATGATACATTATATTTTAAACATTATACACACATCTTTAACTTCAGATCTAATAAAATAAGACCTATCATCATTTTTACAATATGTAACTGCTGAACGCTTTCTTTTTACGCTGTAATTGTCATAATATAAAAGGTATCTATTATTATATTATCTATGTAAACATTTTAAATGAATCTTAAAATAGATTTCTATAAACTTATAATTAATTGCCAATTGGCAATTCTTTGTATGGTTTTATCAATTTGCAACTGAGAGGTGGGCCGGGCACGCGTAGCATTCAACCTTCACTGGGATTATGCAAACCTTCAAGTATTTGCGCCTAAAGAGAACTAATTCCTAAAAAAACAAAGTATTGGATTTACTTACACATTTAATTATATTTAGAACCACAACACTATTTCTCCTTAATAAATTAGCAAATAAATTAGAGAACATCACAAAATTCTTATGAAATTGGATACACCGCCATACTAACAACAAAAACATTATATCAGACAGATAAAATTAATTAGATGCGGATTGCGCAAACATCTAATTATTTAAAAATTCAACGGTAACCCAAGCCGTTTTCAAAACATGAGCATCGAGAAGTGAAATAAAAAGTTTAAACTGTCGAATATCGATTAAGAAACCGTGTGTTGGCTCTTAATGAGGTCGATACGTCTTCCCAAGTAAGCACATTATGAGATCAAACGCAGGGTCAGACGCAACCGCTGAATTATTAATTTACAAGTATACTCAATTAAACACAATTAGGACCAGCTCCTGTTTGATTACGGGATGCTTACATTTTGGACGAGCTTATGTAAGCTTTTTAAGCTCATGAAATTCTAAACTAGGTTGACAAAAAGCGATGGTAATTTGCAATTATTAATGAGGATTACAAAATTACAGCAACGGGTACGAGCAAGGAACCTCAATATTAACAAAAGTAGGAACATCAAGGGGTAATATTACGACGAAGCTTATCAAATCAAAAGGATTGGTGTCTATAGCAAGTTTTTATATTGTAAAAGAAATTCAAGTTGAGCTCATGTATATTTCTTTTGAACGAACCTCCGGTTTTTAAAACACTAGTCGGTAGTCGATAGCATCATATATCAAGTTGTCGAGTCATCTATCAGTGGACACGTGCATTGTTTGTAAACTACAAGACGACTAGTTTTGTTGCTGGCGGTACTAATTGCGGATCAGAGTGTGTTCACATAAATATAATCCGCCGTGAGCGGCTTCGCTCATTTGTACAGCGGCGGACGGTTGTCATGTACCCGTATTAATATCGATGAATAAGAAATTCGTTATGGATGGGCTACAAGGCTGGCCATTACTGCGCCGATCTGCCGCTGACTGCGCAGTGTTGGATGGCTACCATTCTATCCTGTCGTTACCCGTTTTTATCTACCTCTATTTATGTTGTGCCTTGTACAGTAATTATTCATTTCGTTTCATCGGGTGCTCGTAGTGAATGTACTGCGCACGCTGCTCTGACTGCTGATTTATTGAAATACATATTATGAATACGTATTTTCCTGGTGTGTTTGATATTCACGACTTACCTTAAGAAAATGTTTAATAAATATAATATATTGCCTTCCCTATCAACGCCGATGTTAGCTTGTATGTTTAACATCCTTCATGTAAGTTACATTGGGAGAGGTTGTCTCTGCTCTATACATTATGAGGAGGACTGCGAGACAAGCTTCATAAATAATGTTTTAATATGGACACTTGTTGCGCAGTAGAACTTCTCATCTTAAATACTTACTTATTTTTTTATTACTCCATATTTCACTTACAATGAGGTTATTTTCCATCACGGGCTAAATATGTTAGTCTGCAATAAAATAATTTCATGTGAACTAGAAAAATGGCCATTGAACAGTTTAAAGTTTATACAAACTAGGCCCGTAGACCTAGAATCTGCGCCGATACTCCATAATGCTTTGTTGCACATCACAAGTACTCTGAAACACTTTGCAGCTCTGTATGGGAACTATACAGTACTTTGTAGCTCTGCGTAACGCTATATAATAATTCGTAGCTATACGTAGTTCTGCATAGTTTTGCGTAGTTTTGCGTAGTTCCGCGTAGCTCTGCGTAGTTTCGCGTAGCCCTGCGTAGTTCCGCGTAGCTTTGCGTAGCACAATGTAGCTCTACGTAGCACCCTGTAGCTCTGCGTAGGTCTACGTAGCTTGGCGTAGTTTTGCGTAGTACGGCGTTGCTCAGCGTACCAAGACGTAGCTCTCTATAGCTTTGCGTAGCTTGTATCGATCGATCATTGTTATAGTAAGTTAATATAAGGAAACGAAAGAAGAAACATAATAAGCTATGGTGGAATCACCATTTTTGGGATATGGGCATTTTTACAATTTTTGTAATTTCTCTTGTCATTATGAAAGCAAGACCTTCTTGAATCATAACTATGTTTTAAACCGTAACCGATAGTTTCAAAAGGTATCACGAAATTCTAAGATCGAGGTAGTTATCTTTGCTATCAAATAAAAAAGGTCCAGTTCAAATTCAATTCTGTACGTTCTGTGTAATATATTTTTTTACTTAAATCAGTATGTACCTCACGGCTGGCAGTGAAGAAGCGGTGTACATCGTCAAGCTGGGCCTGCGCGGTGATCGTCAGGAGATCGTGTGCGCCAGCGCGGGGGGTCTCCGCCGGCGATCCATCACGAACCGCCGAAACACCGAACTATACGATTATTATATTCAATAATCGATGAGCATTAAGTGAAATTAATTTTATTGGGTAATGGCGCGGGTCGTGCCGGCGCGCGCGCAAACGAGCCGTATTAGTAGCGGGCACGCAGCGCCGGCGCAGCCGACCCGCCAGTGTCGTGACCACCGCGCATTGCTGCGAAGTAATAATGCACCAGTAATAGGACGATTATTGTTCATTAAATTATAAATATACCGATATAGTACACTTGTTATCAGTTTGTATGCCATGACTTTTGTACCTGAAATTGAAATATCCTCTCATTGTATTATAGAACCAAAATAAAGATTCTTTATAGAAGCACGCTGGGGTAGGAAACATCGTACTTAGGATAACTCTACTGTGCATGGTAGAATACGAACTTTCAGCATGCATTTCCCTGAAGGGTTAGGCAGAGACGTACCCATTAGTACACCAAAACTGTTTAAGTCCATTGTAATAGGGGGCGAGCCTATAACCATCGTGCCTTCTCTGTATGAGAAGAGACGGTAGACGACAGTAATCTCAGCCGGTACTCTTACATAGAATACAGGTGAAACATTGGGCTTATTAAACAAATGCAACAAACTGACTTTCATAAAGGAAAATAACTCTTAATGATAATTATGTAGATAAACTGACTACCACACTTAACAAAAATATTGAAGAAATGTTTCCTAGAATATGTCTATTTGCCTTCCCTTCTATTTGTGACGATAAGAACAGATGAATACTTCAAGTCAGTAATGTATGTTCCCACTGTTCAATAAGGTAAAGGCGGTGGCAGACGCAATTTGATTCTCAGAGCTTACACCATTCTATAACTGAGTCTATTTCACCGATAATGGTGTTTCCATATTAGTCAGCCATTGCCCCAGTTTGCCACGGGCTAGGCGGGCACGAAACAATTTTTGACCATAGAACCCAATCGTTAATCTCTACATATTATTAAACGCAATACCTGTCTGTAGGTTAGCACGTTTTATCTAGAGAACCACTGATCCAATTATACGGTTTTGTTCGTAATAATAGGGGAATGTTATCTGCTCTCGATTGTTTTAGGTCTATTAGTTACAGTTACAATAAGTAAAATAGTGAAGCTGCAGAAAGTGATGCAATAGGTACTGTCTCTGTTACAAAATTCAAGAACCGCCTTCTCTAAAAGTAAGTAATGGAGTTGTGTTCATAGAAAACAATCGAATCTTTTAACTAAGTGAAGGTGTTCGCCTAGTGTGTTATAAATGATGTGTTCCGGTTCAAACATTTGGAACTGAAGTAGGCAGCTCTTATCATGCAGAACAAATAACATAGAGAACAATGAAGCGCTGTAGGTACGCTCGTTGCGTACAGCTGATCGGTGTCGAATCTTCTTTACACTATACGACAGCTTTTAGAAGATGAAAAGCACCTCACAATACTTGAAAAAATTTAGTCTTATTTTAAAGAAAAATCATACGGTATTCTTTTCAAAAAAATACGTTTTCCAACTACACTACAACCTTGTTTTTAAACCAGTGTAACAGAAATCCAATCACCAACTTCATAAGCACCTTATAAGGCAAATCTCATTGTGAATGTGTTCAGAAGTCGTGCAGTATAAAGGGGTCCGGTCGATGACGCGCGCTGGACGAGTGGCTCGCGTGTGGCCACCGTTACTGTCTCACAACAATACACGCTGATATAAAGAAAATATTATTTATTTAAATTCCATAAAACCCAGCTGTCGTTATGTACCGCCATGTTCTTATGTAGGCCGCGTTACAAAAGGCGACATACAACTTTTATCTACAGTTATTGTTATTTATAATACTGGAGCCTTTTACGAGTCGTGTAAAAGGAAAGTTCATCAACAATGTTGTAACACTTGTAAGGATTTTACATCGAGATATTTAGTAAACAACTTCCTAGTGTCCTCAGAGAATGCTCGTCGCGTGTTCCTGTACGGATCTATATGAGCAAAACCAGTCCGCAGATAATAAATATATCAACCGACTGATTGTTGCCATAAACTATTAAGAATAATAATAGGAACACCTTGCTTGGCGTAACTTATGTTCACTGGATTAAATAGCTTTCATGATTTTTATTATCAGTTCTATATACATGTTTGGTCTGGTTTATGGAGCCGGTTTTGTGGATACTTTTGTAAAACTTTTGTTAAATCTGAAATTCTAAACCATGTTCATGAAATGATAAATGATATCTCGACGCTATTACAAAAATAAACCAACCGCAATACTCAGAATCGGGCAGAGTATCAACAAACAATAATTAAAAATTATTAATGACGCGAGCCAAGTGTATCTCGAACAGTTTGTAGCGATATAAATCAGAACGATGTACCGCCACACTCGGTAGTGTACTCAATTAATTAGCAACATCAATGGAGAACCCGATCACGAACAACTATAATTACGTAAAACTAAAATAATAAGAAGTAACGATAGGATTGTTTTCAAGTTAGGACCTTGGGTTTCGCTACAAAATTAAGCTAAGAATTTTCTCTAAGTTTTGCAAACAAAATCGACTGGCAATATTCTTTTAACCTGATATTTCATAGCAAGAGTGAACATGCATTTTCGGGTACGCTCATTCCACCGTGGATCATGCAACCTCATCTGGTAACAGTTCTAGATATCTTTAAGGGTTGTGGTATTCAAAGTCAAAAACTTTCTATCTCTGTCATTGAAATGTATTTCTTCGAATATTTTCCTATGGTAAGACTAAGTATAGGTTCAAAGATGCATCCTACGTCAAAATAGAAAATAGTTCCCTATGATTTTAAAATGTACCGCATTATCGCTTTCTATACGTAAGATAAAAATAAAGGACGACATTGATTTTCTTTTAGCAAAGGCACCTTTGTTACCCTTTGTAGACATCTATTTGGTGTGCGATATAGCCAGACATTTAAATATAGGCATTTAATTTAAGACAAAATATTTTTACTTTTCAATAGAGTCCCGGCCCACCTGTAACTTTTTCATTTTCTTGGTAAGTAGGCAAAAATATATTAAGCCGATTGAAAAGTTTTTAAAGATCTGGCAATAGCCGACGACCTTTTCCAAAAGCTGGTTGTTTAAAACATACTTACCTACTTTATTAAGTAAACATCTGAAAAAATAACATGTAGGTGGACGCCATATAATGAGTCAGACAAAATATGATTCGACTTGGAATATTAATTCAATGCCATATTGAAATTAAATTAATTAAGTATTAAGATTTTAAAAGTATGGAAGTTGCCGTGGAACGAAATTGGATTGATGGTTTGATATTAATTTTGCTCTGACAGATTTGCGTATGGTTCTAGAAGAAAATTATATTGCGTTTAATTCTTAGAGCTTTGGTTACATGCCCCGCGGGCTTTAATACTCATTGGTTTTCGTTGTAAATGTCAAGCACATTTGTCAAAACCGCTGTAATAGTTTAAACCGAGCATCGGGTACCTGCCACCTGGAACTGCTTTTGGTGCATTAGACAAGTAACAATTATTTAACTACTATCGGGCTGATATTCTCACGATATAAACCTCTTTCATTATTAGAAGGCAGAGACAAATTCACATTTATAATATTTATTGGAATTTGTAGGTACTGTATTTACATTACATTTACATTTGACTACGTTGAACCTAACGTGTTCTCACGTTGATCATTACTAAACTTTAGTTTACGTTACAATGACTGGCATATTTGCAAAAAACGATAGCACCTCTATCTGACTGTCTGTGTTATGCTTTCACGACTAAATCACTGAACCGATTTTGATGAAATTTAGTACAGGGTAAATTTGAACAAATTTTAGTTTTATCAAAATTTACTTCACTGGTTCCAATAGTTACAAAACAACAGGTAAATTGTTTAATCAGCCCAGAAGATCTTTAGCGATTTGGTACACGCTTAAGAAATTATAACGACTAAACCTCAAGCTTAGTTACTATCATTTTGTAGGCTGCGGTTTGCAAAATGAAATTGAAATCCAGCAATAGTTCATTCAAAGATAGGTACCTACATTCCAAAAGTAATTAACCCGATAATGTACTGCTAATTGGAAATAAATACGAATCTATATGAAACGGATGTTATATTAGTTATATCGATAGTTGATGCTGCGACTGCGCTGTGTGTAATTAGATAAGTAATTATCGACCGTCTCATATGTCGAAAGCGCAGCTGCCTAACGTGAAGCACTACTTATAAGGGTTTTAATCCTATTGGATGCCCTGGGCACATCACGGGGCGTGCCTTTTTTTACGTGTTTTGATTATTATAGAGTCAAATTGATCTTGCAATGTTCAATTGAACTTTACTCAATTTTTATAAAATCAATAATAGATACATAATACTAATATTTCATGAATCTGACGCTAGAAACTTATTGTAAATTGCACTGTAAGTGCAAATCAAAGGTTTTGTCAGTAAATCGGGTAATGCGTAGAATGGAACAGCGGCCAGGGTGCCCTAGAGCACTCTGTCCGTACTTATTACCTAAGAGTACCTAATAAATAAAGAACAAACGAATCATCTTTTTCAACAAGTAACTGTAGGTAAAGAGCATAACTTTTTGTCTAGTGTGAAACAAAAAAACAACACTATCTATAAATAAGCACATTTTGCAAGTTCAGTGAGCTACAATATATCAGATGTAATCAGACCTCGCCTAAGCTGCTCTGATTAACGCGTGTATGTTCTACCGGACAGTATACGTCGACATCATTAACATATACCTACCACGCCACTCCATTTGTCAGTGCCGAGGACTCCGCAACCGGAGAGACTTTGCAATCGCATCATCCTTTTTTAAGTTTATTAGAAGTTGATTTACATATCAGTTACCGGTTTGTGCGCGTAATGTAGTATCACTGATCAATCAGCGTTTGACGTGTCGTGTTATTATCATCTCTCAGTTTCTTCATAAACGAAGGACTTGTACTGTCGGCGACATACCCATTCTGCTAGTTATTAATACGATAGTGGTGGATTCAAGTCATCCTCTAGTTTGTTTTACAGGTGGAGTAACTTAAACGTCAGAATCAGAATATCATGGTGTCTAATAATGGCATCTGTTTTCATTCAGTTTTTCTGTTAAATATTTCTGTTTAATTGACAGAAGGATGCACGAAGTTAAGAATTATTTGAGACAGCTATGTCCAATTTCATCTGTGGAAAAGGAGTATTACTTCATAAGCAAGCACCTTTAACTGCATCCGACTGTACACATGTTTAAATAAAACGCAAAACATGTAATAACAACGTCGCACAGCGGGCACATGCAATCAAACGCTTGTCGCGGCTGTATTAATAGTGTCGCAGGACGCTATCTAAGAGTTGCGACAGACGACCGGAGTCGCGCCGGCCACTTCTCCAAGACCTGTGCACCGTATAATTACTGGTACAAAACTTTCATAACTCCCCGCCAAGCCCGGCCCCGTCAAATAAGAATGAGAGATATTTCAGGCGTTTGTATGCTGTCGCCTAATTACACGGTGCTGTTGTCGCTTTAATAGAATTTAATTGTAGTCCCCGGTTCTAAGTCTTAGCGCTAGGAACTTGTTTTAAGTTAATTTAAACTATTATCAATTCTCCGGGAAGAACGATACTTAATAATCGCCTTGACTGTATCAGGTGTAACGTTTCTGTCGTTTGTTTCAACTCTTATTTTAATAAAAAATCATTTTGCTTTATTTTACCCGTTTATCGAGAAGGCCTATGTATTATATATAGGCTACATGACATCGTCTACATATCATATGATCATCATAATCATGGGAGCGAAGAAGTAATTATTGTTATTGAATAAATAAATTACTAAAGAAGTAACTTAACGCGGGTAAGACTGCGGGGTATAGCTAATGTTTCAATAAAATTGACCTTTTCTATATTTCAACGTAGGTGTTGTTTGTGGAAATTCGACAAAGCACTTTATTCCTTTTTTATAAGTAGGTCCTCACATGTGAAAATAGATACTTCTTTTGCCCTTTTAACTCCTGTTTTTTTATAAAAAAGAATAGGTCGTCTGGCGCACACTACAAACGCAAAGGCTCAATTCTATTCAGATAACAGATACATATCACAGTAATTTAATAAGTCTGAAGGTGCACATTCGTATATTAATATGTCTGCATTAAAGAATCAATCAATACATTAACTTGCCTGACACACAATAACGAGAACGATATCCTAGGACCAACCGCGCGGCGCGTGTGTACATATAAAAGATGTAGCCTATTGCTTCGGTCTGATTAAATATCGTTATCGCATGTATCAAAAGCTACTGCACTTACCTACAGATCAAAAACTGCTGAGTTAGAACATCCATCAATGTGAATGAGTGGAAATATTAAAAGGTTTATTTAAGACCGTAACTACAACACAAGCTAAGCAGTAAATTTAAACATGTGAATGGATGTGCAGATACCTTTGCGTTGATCTGACCTTAGTTCTTGCGGTAACAGTTTCAACTAATAAAAGGAATGCACCGTAATATAATTAAATTAATAAAACTTACTTGATCGATGTAAGAGAAAATATTAAGTCATTCGATTTCACGACCACTTCTTAAAAGAGAAATATGCTTTGTATAAGCGAAGAGAAGTATGCACGTGGCGAAAGAAGTATGTAAGGACCGTAGCAGGTGGCGTTCTGTGGTTTCTGCCTACCCCCCTGGGAAAACGGCATGAGTTTATGTATAATGTATGTATGTTCTTAAATTAGTCGAATAACTCTACTCTAAGTTAGCATTTTTCCCTTTGTGCTTTCTTAGCGTGAGCGATAAATAAAACCTCAAGCCAACTGTCGAAACTGCATAGCTTTCAGTGTGGTAGCAGCAGCACAGCACAAGTAAGTCCGCGCTCGTCCCGGTAATGCAGCACACGAGCTTGTTACGAGCATTGTACGGCGGTGGCGGCGCGGCCCGATGATACATTATTTTTATAACAATAAATCGTTGTAAGTAAAGCACCGCGCTCTGCCCCGGTGGTCTCTGTGCCTTAGTGTCTCAGCAGTCTGCCCGACTGCCCCTAGTCGCCGCACGCTCGCTCATCATGCTCTGGGACTCTGACTTAAGGCTTACATTTTACAACACGATACCAACCATTAATCTCTTTACGAACATCTGTCCATCCGTTTAATTATTACTTTCATTACAATTATTGAGAAATATCAATTGAGAAATTCGACGGGCCTGTTGGTTTAGTGGTTAGCGGCCCTGACTGCTAAGCCGGAGGTCGTGGGTTCGATTCCCACCCAGGACAAACTTTGTGTGATGAGCATGATTGTTAGTTCTGTGTCTGGGCGTGATTTATCTATAATATGTATGTATTTATAAATTATATAAGTATGTATATCAGTTGTCTGGTTACCATAACACAAGCTCTGCTTAGCTTGGGATCAGATAGCCGTGTGTGAGATGTCCCAAGATATTTATTATTTATTATTTATCAACAGATTTTACGACTGAGAACGAAAATTCTTTAATTTTTTTTACAACACCCTATCATTACCAGATAACGGATGAAAAAGGCGATGGCTTTTCAATACTTAATTTATTAGTTAACGAACGACCAGATACAATCTATTCGTTGCATACATAAAGATAAATGCTATGAGACACGTTATAAGACTGTGGCCACTGTACTGGCCGAAGCTGTGATAGCGATCGTAAAAATTAATAGTCCTTGACACGCGGCGTTCAATTTGCTTTTTAATTAGTAGCGCGGCAGTGATATCGTACGTTACCGGAGATAGTGGAGATAACCGCTATGGGGAATCAATAACGATCTCTACTGATACCTACCTACTGTGTATCTATACTAACTGAATTTTAAATAACGCGATTAACTTTACATTTACATTTTTAAAGTTAAGTGTTATAATAATACCAATGAATATTTATATCGCTCTATGCATCTGACCTCAGTTCTCTTTTTGTTTTATTGAAGTTGGGATACACGTTCGTATTTTACTTCATTCACCAGTTGCACCTTTCGCTTTTGGGAGACATTCAAAACAGTGATGACTATTAGACCAATGCTGCCGATCTCATAATGTTCAGAACTAATAAATTCTGTTTTTCTTAATTGACTTTACGACACATAAACAATAAACATCTACGATAAAACACTGATTAATACCGTGCCAAGTTGTTCAAAGGATTTCAAGGAGGCTTGAAAATATAAACAGAAGGTTTATCGCTGTAAACAAATTGGTTTAATAGTATCTATTTAGTTATGCGCATATTAACAGTGGGGAGAATTGAATCGCGTTAGTTAATAGCTCACGACATGGGACCGACGTGTACCATATATATTTAGTTTTGTAGGTATTAATATCTAAATTCATTTAAATTGGCTTATTACAAAACCTTTCTTCTCACGCCTCCATGTTAGGTGTTGGTTAATAATTTACTATTTATATAGTTGAATGCGATTGCTGTTCCCATGACTTGTGTAGTGTAATGTAATAAATTTACAATTTACCAAGTCGGCTTTGTCATCTGCCGTAAGTCCATCGTTTTGTCATATATTATGTCTATGTCATATGAAATGAAAGAACGATTACAGCAATTATGAGCTAGGATGTAACTGCAACCGTAGGATTGCGTAAATGCTATGAAATTTTAGTTGAAAACCGGCAATTATTTATGTTGTAGATACCTAATGTTAACAATTATTATTATGTTTATAATATCTATTGTAAAGATTGTACATACCAACGATAACTTTAATATACTACATTATGTAAAATTCAGCTCAGCCTTCAGGAGTCTGACTTTCTCAACAATTCCGCCCTTTGAAAGTGTTTTTTTTTTTTGTAAATATCCTCAAGTTTTCAATTTACGTACTCTTAAATTATTCAAGTTAAATTAAATAAACTGTCACTTAAACATGACCAATCAATAAATATGATGTAAACAATTCGAAAGCCCACTAAATATACAAAATGTTATTAATTTGGGCTTTCGAGCTTTTACTAAATGTTCAATTTAGTAAAGAACACCAAGCAAACATGATTTAAAAGAGAAATTATCAGATCTGCCGTTACGTTCTCTTAATCAAACGTCGGATTTAGTCAATTTAGCTTTAATGATAGTGTTGTGAGCGTTAAGCTCGTTTGATGAATTGTATAGGACTCTAACTTTAAGAAAAATGATTCATGTATGCCTTTGTTACGCTTGTGTGTGTAGGTAAAGCCTTGTATAAAAGTAGGGGAAACAAGCATGAGGCAACTGTTGCTCAACAGTATTGTTTCATGCAACACATAGTGAATATGTAGCCCGAGAAAGAAGTGAGCATCCTAAAACTCCCGTCCACACAATTGCTGCTCAATAGACCCTCCCCAACCGCAAAATGAAAACATGTTGCCAGCACTTCAGCACTCCGAGCTACCAACTTTATGTTTCCCACAGAAGAAAAAGGGTTGTTGTATCAATAATGTGCAACTTTTGTAACCCATCAATACATAGAGATTCGAAGGAAAAATTTGTGATGTCTATGTGAGTGTATGTTTATACGTGCGTGTGTGGGTCCGAGCTGCGCACGCGCGCACCGCACGGAAGCGCTATCGGTCGCCCATCGACGCGTGATTTACGACACGCCATCTCACTACACACTTTTACGTTTCCATAAAATAAGAAAAGAAAATCGAAAAATCACTGCCTATTGAGTTATGAAAGCCTGTTACCGACTCTTGGAGTAGCAATCCTTGTTGAACAAGATTTTTTTTGGTCGTTCATACTTTTTATAATCTCCAAGTCTTCTGTTTGTCTGATTTTCCAAATTCTAGGGTTAGATAAGTTAACCCTATTAAAAATATTATTGAGATTTGTGGCGATCTACGACAAAGTTTATAGAAAATATTATTTAAATATCATTATTATATTATTTATATATTTACGTTTTAAAACATGACAAGCTTAAACTATTTTTAACGAGACAACTTACTCATCGTTTTATTTTCTAGCTATCATTAACGTTTGTTGTTTATTTGGGTAACACCTTACCAACGCATTTCCTTTCGTCAGTTTTATATTTTAAACTACCCACCGTGTTTCAAAACAATGAACAATTTTAGTCTATTCGTATCTGTACCACGAATCACGAGTCAACAATGTTTTATCTCACGTCTCTTTTCTATTTTCATACAATTGTACAGTGTATGTAGCTGACGTCTTCTCCTTCTTTATTGTGTAGGCAGTATGGTCTTACGACCCAACACACCCTAGTGTCAGAGTTTACATCAGAACTACGACGATTAAAATACTTACGAGAAACATGTAAAGTAAACCATAGCAAACTTACCACAATATAGACACTAGGTACTAAACCACTAGAAGGAAGTGAAAACTTTATTATTTATCCATAGTACGTCCTGCTACTCGCCTCCATCGAATAATGATATATCCGAGCACAATAAACTAGATTTCGCTATCTACGTTAATGGTAGTGAATCAATTTGTCATTGTTTATCATTCATTATCCACCGAGATAATGATATCCGCTCTGATTTTGCTGTTATAAATCACAATAAGATTAACTCCGGTTAAACTCGAAAATCACCCAGGAAGCATTTTAAAGTAAAATCATAATTCATTAGTCGGTCATTGAGCGTGCGTATGAGCAGACAAGGAGACGGAGCGGCAGCCATTATACGGGATGACGGCGCGCGTGCCGTACCACGGCCACCACCGACCGCGAGCCCGCCTTGCCCCCCGTGCTACTTCCACGCAGCTGACCCAAAGGGTTCCCTACCCGAACGCCAGGGGTCAAACTTAAGTGGTAACGCCAAGCCAGCCGTCGCCTTTAAATAGGAAACGACACGTTTATCCAATTAGAAATTCACCATATCTTTGTGATAGTTGAAGAGGAAATTTGAGCAATCAACTTGCAGAGCGCCTCAGCGCAGCGTTCCTATCACAGTTTATTCAATTGAGCTCGTAATGAAGTTATGTGAGCTATGAACAGTATGAAATAAGCGCTCCGCGTCTACACTGACCGAATATTTGTCTGATGATTTGAAAAAAAGTTAACGGTTTGAATTCATTAAGCTCGAACATTATTAAAATTCATATGTGAGGTACAACTTAGTAAGTCACGAACGGAATTTCTGAAGCCGCAAGAAAACATGCCAATTAAACAAAATTATGTACACGAAAATAGTGTAACCAAAATTAATCTCTTGTATCGATGTCAAGTCTTGCATTTATGGAATCAATTCTCGATTTAACCACAGTTAACTCTAACCTTTAAGATTAAAAGATATGCAAAAGTAGTGCCGCTGTCCAAAGACTTATAGTCCGGTAATAAGATAAGTATGACCTCAATACGGATTCCAGAACGAACTGGCCAGTGTGAAATATAGCTAGCATTCTAAATATCATATAATATATAAGCAGGCGGAGTGCACAAAAGCGTGAACTGGGAACAAGTTGTTATTACAAGGTGTTGAACCTGGTTTTCTGATTTATTGTTGAATGGTATTAGCAATGATCAATGTTGTTTTGAGGTGTCTCTTTGCTGCAAGCGTTTTATCTACGTTAATTACGAAACATTTTAGATAAATCTCATTCAGTCAGGAACTAAACGTGACATGGAATCCATTTATTTTGTCGTTTAATCATAAAATTAATGCCAGTAAATTGACTGTGCTCATATCTTAAATGTGAATAGATTCCAAAGGAAATCACTACACAGATGGCGTCGTTTATTCCAATAATATTATTTAATTTTGTAGGGTTCAGTTAATGCTACGACACCTGTACCGGTGTTTCAGGAATACAGTAATTTTGCTCATATTAAACCCTCATTGATGTTGTGCTCGATGCGTTAGAACATACACACATGAATGAGGAAGCGTTGGAGTGTATCTCTGCCGTTGTTTAAGTGGTGTTAGAAGGCAGGACAGGCGAGTGTCGTGTGCCGGGCGCGTGGCCGGTGCGCTCGCTCCGCCGCCGCCGCGCCGCACTCGCCCCAGCGACGCCGATTGATACACCGAGTTAGCCGACCTCACTCACCGGCCACCGCACTGACCTCATTCATAAATCGTCATTTAAACTTATATTCAAAGAGCAAGGGTCCCCCGTCCACTATAGATTCTGCCATATCTTGAATTACGGTGTCTCTTGATGATTTGTTCGGTTTAAAAATGGTGGCTGATTTATGTTAGACCAAGAGAACATTTTTTAGAGATCATTTTTTAAAGTTATAAAAGATTGTAGTCATTTGTATGATATTTTACCAAATAAAGTTTGACCACACCGAATATATCTTTATAAACGTTTAAGTCTATCTAGATGTAGCCTTACAAGCGGTTAGAAAAATGAACGACAGAAATCTGGAAGAACAATTCTTCATAAGATATGATAAGTACCATCAGGCGTATTAAGAGAAGTAGACAATTGTCTGAAGGAATGTGGTTAAATAATGAGGAAATCTAAGTGGACTATAAAAGTGGTGTGTGACGCGTTGTGACAATCGCGTGCCTTAGTGGTACACTCCGTCATGCAGCAACCACTCCAAATTAATATATCCTGGCTCGCGCCGTGATTCCTAATATTATATTTAGACGTGACACGCGCTCGTTTGTATCAATTGCTCCCGTCTGCTTCACTGATATACGGCCGACGCTACTTTAGAACAATGATGGCATAAATTGCGCTATTACGCGCTTTAGCACTGCCCCGCGACCCTGCGCGACTTCTGACTCTCTAATTAACAAATTAGCCTGCACTGATACGCTTGCATGCACAATCGACGATACAATCACAGACAGCCACGTTACTCTTTACCTACGTGCAACAAATTGTGCCGGCCTACGCTCAATCACCGCAAAGCCGAACTAATTTAATATAACCACAAGTTGTCAAACTAAATGGGGAGGCAACTCGATAAATGAGCACACAAACGATTCTCATGTCGGGGACAAGCGATTACAATGCTCATTAATAACTTCTTGTGCGGCGCCGCTAACTTCACCAATACAAATCAGTCTAATGAGTGGATCCCATGAAAGCCTTTTAATTTCCCATTTGGTGCGGCCACCTCTGATATCGACTGACTGTTATTAATATAGGGCCAGAGCCGGTCGCCGGTGGCGGGCATGGCGGCGCTCCCGACAACCTCGATTACGTGCAGTCGTACGGAGGTATCGCAGACGCTCTCTGCGACTTATCTCTCACTATTAATTACGCTCAGATATTCACCGGACAAGTTTTAATGCAACTGCTTCATTTGTTGCACTAAGAGTGCCATATCGGAGACGTTATAGGAGCGATAACTTTGTAGAGCTGCGGCCGTCAAGCGCGGGGCGCGACCAACGCGACGTCGCGGTTTGACAAGTAATTTATAACCTATCAAGTTATTCGTGTAGATGACTGATAGCTCCGGAGCTGGCGTAAAATGCGGTCTTTACACTTAGCACAGATAGTCATCTAGGTTTAAATCAGTTATTTTGTAAGAGCTGCACAGTGGCAGCTCGGCGGTACCCGGCTGATGCAATTACTGTTTCTATTCATAAAAGAATTGGAATCAGATCAGGCGCAGCCGCGGGCTGTACCAGCAAGTGGTTAATAACACCCCACTAAGAATATTGACTGCTGTTGCAAATTGAACTAAACTAGTATCGTGCTCTGTTTAAATCGCTATTTATTTCATATTATTTATCGTTGTCCGATAGATACGTACACTTAATGTAAGGCTTTCAATGCCGTGATGTAAAGCATCGTAAAAATATGCGTAATTTACAAAGATGGGCCTAGTGTTTTATTTTGTTGGAAGATGGACATGCTGACCGTTATGTCTGCCTTCATAATTCACGTAAATCATATTCAGCCAGTAAACCAGTCCGGTAAAAAGAAAATATCCGTTTGAGACCGTGCGCGATAACTGCCACTTCATAAGCGGGTTCAGATAGGTCGGGTTATAGTTACTTCTACATTTATAGACTACATATTTTATCAAAACCAGAAATATATAAGTTTGTTATTATTTCCCTAATATACACATAACAAATAGCAAGATTTCTTACATGACCCAACAACTACATTTAAACTTCGAAATGGTATCTCAGCTATGATTTATTGTTTAACATCAAGATAATATTTTAAGCCGGCAATAAACAAAACATGAAACCGGCTAAAGTAGGTGACTTAATTATTCCGTCATTCAGGAGAATTAAAATCAAATTGAATCGAATTTATTGACATTTAAGATAATATGTATTATTATGTACATTGCGTTGTTTGGTACTCGAATAAACTCCAATTATATCGTCGACCTGGAATTTGAAAGCAGAAACTAAATCAAAATTACATTACTCTAATCAAAATCCAAGTTGATGGATATTCCACGAGTTCAACATTCAGAATACTTATAAAATACGATATAGTTGGCACCTCGCAGAGGCAACACAACTCCGGTATTTCATGAAGGACGCGGTGAAAAAGTACAAACATTGGTTGAAACTTGTGGGTCCATTAGTTATTCCGTCACAGAGATGATATCGCAGCATTAAGTGCTGGATGGTCAGCAGTGGCCAGGTGTCACTTATCTGTGCAGTGACGGACGCACTGTTGAAACTAGAGAAGAAATGAGGAATCTCTCCAACGCGCGTCGGTTGCCATAACTCAGCAAGATAACTCGCTGTCCGGTAAAACTGTTAACGACAAATAATGCAGATAACGTAACGGGCGCCTAAACGACCCTATCTACCGTTTCGATAATATTTAATAATTATTTACATATATTTATCAGATGGATAGAACGCGTGCGACGGCCAACGACATCTCGTCGCCGCAGACCGCGATACTTCTCAAAGTGATTTATTTTGGCATTCGGTTACGAGAACTACAAAATTGATATGGAAATTATGAAATATGCTAATAAAATACATATCGTAGTAGTGAAATACAAGAACTATAAACCAATCAAAAACCTAATGAATTTGGTTTGTTTGCATAGATTATTGATGTAGTTAGGGCGGGGAAACTATTGATTTTTATCAGCTAGGACTTAGTGAATTTGCGAATTAAATTGAATTAAATAAGCCAACATTCTTTTTGAGAGACAAAGCTACTACAATTGTCTGGATTCTTAATATTGGTCTTGTCTACGCAACTATAATTCCCGATGTTTCTATTATACGCCATAGTCATAACTGAACGGAAACCCGTAAAGCGTGTCTTCCAATTCCATACTTATAGAACAGCGTAGGTGAAGTTATTCCTACAAACGGACCAAAGCAATTTTTTTTCCGGTATAAATTGACTTCCTTCATATGATTAACCTTAATAACATACATTATTATACAAAAGCAACAACAAGACAAACAAAAGCAACTGTCTGCATAGGTAACTAAGTACATACGTGCGTTGTGTATCTTTCTATTTCTATATACCTAATATGTGCGTTGATTGTATCACATTCACATATCATTTCAAGGGAATGTTATCATTCTATGTCATAACGATTACCGGCGTAAATGTTATCTACATATTTTTAAAACATACCGACATAATCCCTGCTACAAAGGCAATGAATTTTAAGGTGTTCAGTGTAATGTAGCAGACTGATATAATTAGATAGTATTGTAAAAACACAGAGGAACATCCGGCTTTGCCAGCGACTAAGGCGGTATCTTGTTTCATTAGTGACGTACCAATACTTAACTTAATAAGTATCAAAACATTAATAATTAATGCAAACACGCTCCGATCGCGACGTCGTAATTTCTCAGTGCATAATAATATTGTACTTTGAATCTCAGGCTAATTAATAAAATGCTATCAGTACAAATAAACGAACAGCCCACCAGTTCTTTATTATTTTAATCTTTGGTTAACGTGTTGTTTGGCTGTCGTTGGTTATGGATGTATGTTTGATAAATACATACATAGAACGTAATCAAAAAGATATCAAGAATAATTTGTCAGCTAATACAAAGTTTTTCATCATAATTTACTTTATTATTCTTTCGAAAGAACTTGACTCTTACATGTTTCGTCAACAGCAAAAGTCGATAAAAATAGAAATGCTGAACTTAAAGCTTTTTATATAGTTAGAGAGTAATATGTTAAAATCGGCAAATAAAAACCTTTGTTACTATTAAAAACAGAAATATTGAGTATTTGTGTTTACCTGAGTTATCCAAAGAACTGGCCCTTAACAAAAACTATAATGGTTGTAACAAAAATTAGGCAATATGAAACTCAATACTCCGTTTATGATTGACCTTATCAAGACACGACCGTCCCTATTCCTCTACCTTATTACATCGGGGCCACTTAATAGCCATGCTTTCTAATTCGTAATAATATATTTTATAATTTATAGAGAACGACATTTTTGATCCGACATAAAGTTTAGGAATGTATCGTAATATTTAATGGTGTCGATATTTGTAATGACACTTAGTGTGTAATGCATTAATCTAATATAGGTACTATTGCGTGTAAGTTACGACCTTTTTCCGATTGGTAGGTTAAAGTTGAAATCAGTGGCTACCTACTAATATATTTATGGTTACCTTCTATGAGTGACATCGTTTGATGGCACTGCGGATAAAATTAGTTTGCCTCGATATAAATAAATCAATGTTTCTTTACGTTACGTGGAGGAAAACAGGCTATTATATTATTACAAAAATATACAATTATTAATAGCGAAGTCGATTTGTTATATCTACGATTTCTTACAATTCGCTCGCGGCAGTGGTTCAGTCGGAGCGAAAGCCTGCGGAATGAAAGATCCGAAGGCGAAGAACATCAGGATATGGATAGTTAAGTTGAATAAAGGATAGTTTAAGAAACGCTATACATGAGTAAAGACTCTGATAGAATTCTTTAGAGGATGGAGGAGTTCTTGACTCTTCCAAAGGAGTTCCAATCGCTAAAAAACCTTGAACGATTAAAAAAAATTGTAGACTTTACATATACCTACATAATGAGTAAGTACCCTATTTATGTATTTAGATTATTTATGTCCGTTTATAGGTTTAATGATAAACTTTTTCAATTTTTCCACTTTAATCAGCTTCTAGATACTTATTGATCACGCAATTTTCTTAGTTAACCCATTTATATAAATAGATAAGTTATTTCCACAATTTCATCCGTGTCTTATAATAGTACGTACCTAGTCATTATGCAATTAATCACTGTAGGAAGGTAGCTATCTCAATTACGAATAAAATTTATGAATAACAGCTGTGTCATTTCATTTCACCTATAGAAATAAGTAGATCTTAGATCAAGGACCGCACGTTTCTGAAACGGTGTGTTTGGAAAGCATATTTCTAAAAAAAAATATTTTTAAGTAAATAAATGTACTTAACGAAGCTAACAAAAAAAGAAGACTTAATAAAAGAAGTTTTAATAAAACGATCCAATATTTTATTCCTGCCTCGTATTTATTAAGATTATATAGGTTTTTATTAGGTTTATATTATTCCTACAATAGATCCAAAAGTCTCTTGTGGCTAAACTATTCGACCAAGCTAATACAGACACGATTCTCGTAGTCGACCTGATAAGTACAAAACACAAATAGGATACTGAAATATTAAACAATACCGATAAGTACCTTCTGACATAAGTACATACTATATTTTGACGACAACCAATCATAATAAAACTTTAGTAGCAGACAAGATCCAGTAGCAATTATAATTAAAGAAGTAAATTATATCACAGTGTGGTCACATCACCTCATTAGCTATAAAACCAGCATAACATAAATAAAAACGTCGCTGCAATACCAAAGGAAACGTCACTAAGATATTGAGTGCTTATTAGTCCAAGATCGGCGTTCACATCTCAATCAAGGCTCGTTAAAGGAGTACACTACAAATTACATTCCACTTGGCCAATTAATTTATGTTTTATAGAGTGACGGTATCGAGACATGGCATGCGATCTGAACGGTTGCTGTATCGATATCAATCGCTTGACATGTGTATTACGTGTATGATGGCGGGTGACACACGGCCGGCGCAGGCGCTCCTCTAGGTGCAGGCGCCGCGGATTAAATAAAGTGAGACAGTACGCGTTGAAGTTTTTAATTATTTTAGTTTTATTGATATTGTGTTGGAAGATTTATTGGTGGACTAAACAATATTTTTAAATTGTTGTACCGAAGCACTCCAAGTTAATTAAAGCAGTCCTTTGTATCTTCCTGTTCCACTTTCTTTATGTCTTTTAAGTTTAATGCGAATTAGATTTCCTTGATCGTATACCGATAACTTTTATGTAGAATCACTAGATACTGGTCTTGCTAAATGGTAAGGTTTAAATGTGGAGGTTTCACTTTGTTAACCTTAACTCAAATTATATTGTATACATTTATTTAAATTACCTATTACCATTTATTTCTGTTTTGTTCAAAAATAAATCAGCTGATCAATACATTTCATTTCGCGATTTCAGGGTTGGTCCCATAGTAAGAGTTGTACATAATGATGATTGCAATGACCACTTTTCTGGTAAACAATAATTAAGGTTGTATATTTATGTATATACCTAGGTATAGGTAATATGCTAAACACTAAAAACTGACGAAGGTAGGTACAACCGGTAAAATAACGATCAAAATACATTTATGTAAATGAAAATAGCAGTAAAGGTAGTTTTAGTGATATTTTCCTTTAATCTCGTCATAAATATTGAATGTACACCTGATGTTATTTGTTATTAGGGTGTTCTCACGTTACTCCGTACTTCACGGCCGGTAAATCGGTAATACATACATGTCAATGATCCCAACGAATCAAGGAATTAACCTTCACGTACACCACATACCAACGTTGACACGATCCCTTCATAAAATGCAAATTCTAACGTCTGACACACTAACTTAAGCTAGCAATTTAAATACTTAATAAAGTTTTGATTGTATTTTTTTTTTCATGTCAACCGTTTTATTTATACACCTAGGTAACAACACTTAAAAAAGAACAAACATTTAATTTCAGTATAATGCTATATCAATGACGCAAATCGTACATTGTGCGACAACTATCGCAGCAGAACGCTTGCAAGTTATCTGCGCAAATGCAAAACTCGTCTGACGGCGATACTACGACCGCTCAGCCTCACACGAATTTCGCTTTCCGACACTCAACCCTCATTTAACTAGGAAAGCTAAATGCATAATAGAATTATCCAAGTGAGAACGAGGCGAGTGTGGTGCCAATGGTACCGCCCCCGACGACGGCCCTAGCGGTCACCACTCAGCCTGCTCTCACTTAATGTCATAAATAACTTTGTCAATCTGCTAACTTAATAGCATAATTTATCCGTCGCAGGACAACATAACGAGCAATGCCGATAATAAACCAGAAAAGCCATGAGGTGATAATAGCTGTCCGTAAATAATGATTCCTGATTGCCGGTCCACACCTCATCGGGCAGGTCGCCGGTCGCCGGGACTTAATACCGTTGTGTCTGTATCGGTAGTTACGCGATTTCGATAATGTTACACGGTTAAAATATTGCGATATCTCCGTACTATCTGTAGAACAAGAAGTGACCTCTAAAACCAGCATGTGTTTGGCTCACTAGAATGCAATCGGAGTCTAATTAACGCAGGCACTCGGACACGGCCAGCATCGAGGATGTACCGATTAGACCGGCTCGCCCATTAAGGAGAAACAATCACATCTCAAACAAGGAATAAGCAAGATTACTACTCTACACACAACTACCGCTGACTCACATGATACTTCGTTATCATCGACCTTTATTTCGTTTTATATTATATCGCTATTTCTTGTAGCGCGTAAAATACTTGTAAGACCATTGTTTGTTGATCAAGTCAATGCAAATATCAGAAATCCATATTTGTAAACTATGCTAAACCCTTTTTGAGACTAAAAGTTCTGTTCTAGTACCTACCTATGAATCATGCCTAGTAGGAGAGCAAGAAGTAAACAAGCTAGCGAATCCGTTATTCAGGTGTATTGGCGTGTCAGATTGAATACAGGTGTATGTCTCGGCGGTGCGCAGTCGCAGCGGCGGCGACGGTAGCAGCCACGCGGCGACGTCGGCCTCACTACACGGCTGCTGTGTCGATGTGTTGCCCGATAGCCCCCGCTCCAAGCACCGGACCATTTATTCATGGTGCAATAAATTCAAATTACCGGATTAACAATAGTACGGATACCATCTCCCGATCCGATATTTGCCTACCGATACTAAAGACATACGCTACCATTTGCTCCCGACGTTATAAACATCTATGCACTTCTGCAATTAGTTATAATTGGTAATAAGGAAAATTCTACGATAACGTACTTACCTACCTGTAAGTACAATATAAAATGGTGGAAATTCTTTACTTTAACAGCGGGCAGTTAAATTCTAACGACGTGGATGGAGTAATAATCTAGATACCACTTATAATAGAGTTGTAAATTAAACACTCGCTCGTATAAAACGACCAATGTGAAGTGGGTCTAATTTTAATAAGCACGATTTACACAAAAACATTGCTATCAATAAACGTCGGCGGTAAGAGCTTGTCGTAAGCACATGAGTCTCGTGGCGCTCGAGGTGGATATAGCGCAATGAAATCCTACACCGCGACGAATCGAACGCTGTCCTGTCGCGTTTGAAATTTCTGCAATATTTCGCCCTTTTCACGCAGATATACTCGGCCCGTGTCTAAACCGCCGGACATGAAACACAATATCGCCGAGTGAACTCCATAATTTATACGCACCGCCCAGCTCCAACGTTGTGCAGATTATTACAATATGTGTTACATTAAATTATCCCGCGTAGACATCGGATACTGTCAATAGTTACTGCATTATCTGGATAGGAATAGCTCAAATTATATTGAAAGTGCAGGTACCGTTTTGGTAACGCATTATCTCGAGAGCGCATTCCTTAGGCTCGTCGTGTCACGGCTGTTTACCTAAATAGATTTAAATTAATGCATGCGATTAGCGCGCTCCGCTCACTGCGCCAGCGCATCTGCAAACATCAGAAGCACCAGAAAGCTGGAACTAGTTTGATGTGGTACTACGTTTTAATTGGAGTCGCTAGACAGCGATTGACGTGACACCCATAAATAGTGCGTTCTGAACGCGACCAATAAATATGTACTAACAAAACTAATCTGTAACGTCATTTTATGAATTTTATTGTAGGTAGTGCTTAGCAAGTTACAACGGTACAACAATGTTATTGTTAAAGGCAAGCTAACTTCCAGATTGTTGATCAGATATTTACATTTTGAAACGTCATATTTACTGAGATTCTTTGGCCATTTAACTTTGAGTAATACCCACGTCTCAAATAACACCGTTGATTAAAGGCAATATTTATAAACAAATATTAGAATATATTATTATAGATGAAACACTTAGGTACCAGAAGTTGTGAAAACTCGTTACGTTTATAGTCACGTAGCGTTTAAACGCCGCGTTGTAACCGTTTGTCTGGCGCGGAGCCGCGAGCCGGGCTACAGAGCTAATCAATCTAGCGGACATGGTCGCATTGTGTTGCGACTTGCGACAGGCGGGCGACACTCCTACCCGCTGCAGCCATCCATCAACTAACGTCCGCTGCACGCGATATAGCCCTACAACACCCAACCACTAAAAGATCCACCTCGCAGCATTCCAGTATAATCTAACCAGATTAAATCATTATTAGGCATTCAAAACCGTGAAATGAACTGTAAAATCATAAATTAATATCTATAATTTGTTACAAAAATGTGGGGAAATGATACATCTCAATTTTGAAGACCACCGCATTACTTGTGAGAAATGTATATTATGTTGATCAAGAACAAATTAAAGTATCATATTTTATTGCTGCCAACACAGCTATTATAACAGCTCATTAATAACAAGTAGACGAGAATATAATAAAGTAGCTGTCTCCACATAACAGATATTTAAGATTACCCATATACCTACCTGGCATAGACGAAATAACATTAAATACATTTTGTACAGACAAGACAATTTAGAGAGCCTATCCAACGCTAAAACATTGTTGCAATCAAAGTTACGACGTGATTATTACCTAAAAATACTCAAACAACCACAACACTTGGCTTTGGTCCAACACCAAGTAGTAGTTCTGTATACAACGTGATTGTTTTCACGTGTTTCACCGACTCACTCCCCTGATATTTGTCCTCATGTTTATTACGTGCAAATGTACAAATAATTTGTCCAGTGCAACATAGTAAACACATTTTTGAAACAGGTGCCAATGTTGAATTGTGTTAAAAAATTAACATGTATTTCCTTGCCAGAAAGTCAAGTGCAGTAGGTACATGTACCCACAGAACCAGTAATAAATAAAAATTATCGAATTACATGAGGATTAAGTGAGACCGCAGCGATAATCAGGAATGACATGCAATAAATTATTGTCCAACTCGAAATCCAATTTTCTATTAACGACTGCATCATAAAACACTAATTTTAATCAAAACTTTTTATTGTTTCTGTAATTTATTCAACGAAAGTATCTTTTTCTCACCACTCAAAATTGGAGGCCTGTTAGCGCATCCTAATAACCAAATTATTAAATACCAAAAGTCACCGCCCACTCCTTACTTAGAAAGGTCAACGAAAGAACATTTCTCATAAAGGCAGATATTAGGCTTTCATGAAATTTCCATGTACCACCTACATTTCTTGGATAAAGTAAATTACTACGGCGGCGGGACTATAGAAAACCGAAATTTAGAGAAGTAGGTACTCTAATACTTTCTTGCAAAATGATCATCTAACCAGATATGATTTTCTTGGTAGGATTGTATCTGCAGAAAAATTATTTTTCTCGTCATACTTTTGATAAACTTGGCCAATGAAGGTCAAGAAAGTCGGTGGATGTTACTTTAACCTTGAGGTACTTAAGTTTTTGGCAGCAAGGATTCACTACTGGCCAAACAAAGACAAACGAACAGTGCTTTTGCATCATACCTTGAAAAGACAGATCCATAATAAAACGAGACACGACGTGTTACTGTAGTGCGTGACAGACTCGCATAAAATTACTATCCCGCTAATTATGTTTAATGACGAACCCAAACCGTGGGTGGATGTAGAAATATAAGATGACTATGACTGTCCACGTAAACCTTAATACAATTTTCGTTAAATGTACCTTTTGTCAAATTACGTTGTTTAGTGATATGTGTTTATCTGTGGTTATTCTATTAGCGACGTGCTTGGCACTGTTGACGTCAAGCTTTAATAATAAATACACATAATTAATAAACTATCCACAAATATCCTTGTTTGATTTGTGGATTCTTATTTTGGAAATCGGATATCTAAAGACAAGACATTTCATTGGCTTTGTCTAAAAATAGAGACCAAGCTACTGAAATATTTTATTGATAATTAGAGTTCATCCGTTGTTCGTTAGTATCAACAATGTTTTTATGGACTTGTAGTAAAAGATTTTCTCAGATCTTTCAGTGTTTGCTGTTGTGGAAAAATATTAATATTTATTATACCTATGAATGTAACTCGCACACACTGCCATTATCGACTCTGTCTACCACGCGACCGTTTTCCACGCCGAATTTCAATTTTTTTAATTTCAACATTTCAATGAAACAATAAATAATTGATGAAAACTATATTGCTGATTTCTCTTTGATAACTTCTACGAATAAACTCAATATTATGTAAGTAACTGTACTTTGCATGCTGCACGCGTGTTTTTACGTGACGTCGAAATATCCAGCCGGTGGTCGATGCTGCGAGCGATTTATGCACCGGCCACGATAATGGCCGTATTAATGGAAATTGACACCGTGCCCGGCTCTCGTGGACTCGTGGGAGACCGCACCATCGCCGCTTAAGGAAATATAATATTAACGCACCAATCATGATATAATAATCTCATCCTCACACGTTGAAACGACCTGTCTTTGCGCCCATCACTACCTTAAGTGACAATAATAATTAATTCGTCGACGGCATCGGCTTTCGATTACCGCTCTTTTATATTCTTAAAGTTGGTTCCATCCAGTTTTTACTGCTTTCATGAATGTATAGGTACCGAGGCTCTATTACAAAGTTCAAAAAAAGGAAAATAACAGCATGAAATGTTTTTACAGTAATATATCTAAACCACAATAGAAAACTGGAAACCTTCAAAGAACATGATTTAATATTTTGGGAAAATACTTATGTAACTATCTATGACGAAATTATGTTTAGTCCACCACTATAAACGGCGCCACAAGACAAAGAATAAGGTACGGGCGGGAGACAGATTGCCCATACATAGTATAGGTGTATCAGTTATGCGTGCTTCTGAATCTGACGAAAGCAGAGAAAATGAAGACAATTATACATGTACTTATGTTACAGCAAAATATACTATGTAGGTATAAGGTGAACGAAAATTTCATAGGTTCTTGTTTTATGTTTGCTTCAAGTGATCTCGTTTCGTTGGAAACACATAACTTACTACCTATGCTGGCCATGTCTGTTGTTATTTCTATTATGGGGATCATTACAGCGGTATGAGTTACGGCACCGTCTACGGACGAATAGCCCGACTGTCTCCCTTGCATTATTTATTGGCATATAATGGCTTCTAATGGGAGGCTATTGAATCTGCCACCTGCATAATGTTTTATTTTTCGCGGTCGACGCAGGGCGGATCTCGGCCTCGTCTCGACTCAACGCATGTGAATATTCATAACACAAGGAACGTTTCGACCGGTGATTTAATTAATACCCGGCCTGCATCGCATACAACTGCACCGATGGACAAAACGTAATTGCTCGTTAAGCCTCGATTCTCGATTGTTTCTTGATCATAAAAATAAAAAAATATAGTGAGCGTTCTGTAGGTACCTATGGATTAAAATTTAAAAGATGTACCTAACGATCGATTGGTACACGCATATAATATTTTCTTTCTTTTTTATTAAACTTATAGAACTGAATAAACAATGCAAGTAACATACTTTGCAGCTAGGCATAGGTATATCAAACAAGGCTGATGATGATATCGTCAGACGTGAGCAACAAATAAGTACATATTTGAATTTATTTAGACCTTTCGTCGATAACACGCAGTACTCAGGTTCTTTTATTTGCAAAACACGACGGACGCAAGTGCAATTTATTGATACGGTGTTCGATAACCAGTAGGTGCGTCCCACGCGGCGCGGCGGCGCGGGCGCAGCGGCCGCAGAACACAATGATCGCGAGCGCGCCCAACAACATTTACAAGTATTGCGCCCTTCGGAAGGAAATAGTGAAGCGGGCCCATGCTAAATACACTCCATAAATATGGACGGTTATGGTGTCGTAAAAACAAAGTCAAGCTGCGCGAACAGCCGCCGAGGCTATAAAGAACAAGCGTCATCGCACCTCAACATACTTAAACGAATTCATTTATTACGTATGAATATTCTTGGCCAGTTCCACACTGCATTATGTACAATTATTTTATAAGACTATGATTATCAATATGGTTATGTATAACTGCATTAACTGCAATCTACGTAACAACTAAAATTAACTCCCAAAACTGTGCCACTGAAATCCAAAATTTAAATATGCCTTTACCTTATCCCCGAAGGGTTAGGCAGAGGTGTACCCATTAGTTAACCCACATTTCGCCAGTTATGTTTTAGTCCCATGCCAATCCATCCAATAGGATGAATTAACCGGACTGCTGCTGAGATCCAGACTCCGAGGCTGCTACTGAGAAATTTCTGATGGAAAAACTCAATACCAAGTGGTATTGAGCCACTTGGTATTGAGTTCTTCCATCAGAAATTTCTCGTTGCCCGTCCTGGGAATAGAACTTAAGACCTCATGTCCAGCAGTCGCGCTTTGCGTGCACTATACAAACGAGGCAATGGAAATATTTTATTTAAAAAGTCAAAAGTTTTATAAATACTGAAGTATTCACCTCTCTACAAGCTACCTACATTAAACATAATAGATCAAGGATGTTTTAAAAGATGTTTCTATTATTATATACCTAATCGTTCCCTAATACCCAGTATGTAATTAAATGGTTAGATCCAAATCTATATCACCGATGATAAATAATACAAGTTATTTACCAATTTAAATACTATATTTCACAAAAACAAACAGCTATAAGCCATCTATAATCATTTTACATATTATTAGTTTAGAAAAGTAATCAAACTGTGGGAACATTTTTATTTAAAATTTTATAGACTTGAAGACGAAAGAATATATTCATTTCATGTCCATAATAAAATTATAAGTTATTATGTAAGTTTTTATTTAATTCTCTTTATTAAAACTGAATAAATTGTACTTGTATTAGTTTTAAGACTATCAGTTTTGAATCGGTTATAGGAAAAATGTATGGGCGCCATAACGTCACCCAGGGAATGTTTATAAGTGCCATCACCTACGGAGAGGCAACACATTCAGTGACACCTCAAAATAACATTAGCATTTTAGTTTACAGTGCTGAGCCACATAATAATACTAGCGGAGGAACTGGTATTAGTCGCCGAGGCGATATTATAGAACCACTCGTAGAACGTGTAAATATGATGTTTTACACAACGAAGGCTTTTTCATGTTTGCGTTATATACGTAATATAGCGGACACATAGTACACAATGTACCTAAGTACTCACTCTAATGATTATTAATCTGATTAATAATCATTAGAGTGGCAAAGCTTCCATACTTCCTTCCCATTCCATATATCTGCTATAATCGTCCATCTGATTATCACTTATTTTAGCTAGCACGGAAGTCTATAAACGAACTCCGGATACAAGTTGATCGAAGCGAAGAAAACCTGCGTAATCTACGCAGGTTTTCTTCGCTTTTTGATCAACTTGCTTAGGTGAAAATAGACGTTTCCCGGCTTGAGTACAAATATGGTGCTATTCCATAAAACATCGGGACACCTCTTATCGTGTCCTGCGTTCGTGCCTGCATACTTCAGTAAATTATGGACGTTACTGATGGAGAACTCATGGGTTAGTTCCAGGTCAACTTGAATTAGGCTGCCATCGACACGCTAAGAAAAAGCATTGATATCACAATGATTAGTCATTGTTTTTTTAACTTGTTTATAGCAATTTATATCGAAAAAACGGTAATGTTTCCGCTGACAAGAATAGATCATAATAGATTTTAATTTGTAAAACAACATAGGTACATAACTAACAGCAGTTCACTTTCACCGTTTCAAAATTTTCTCACGGTTATCACGATTATTGCAGGGTGTGCTAAATGAATAAATTTCCAGCATCCTGAGTGTTGGTAGTGTCAAAATGGTCAATGATTCAACATTTTTTTTGTTATTATTTACGTCACAAGATCATTTTTTATTTATTCACAAATTCACAATGTTTAGTTTCTCACGTACGGAATCTTAACAAAAACACGAAAATTAGTCTCACTTCCGAATACATTCATCATTTACTTCCAATTATTTTACATCGATACTACAACAGCAATAACATAGATTATTTTCAGGTTGAATGGGCAACCCTGTAAGTAAGTAATGGGCAGTGGTGAGAGCGGCATTGCGACTCCTCCGGCGCAATTATAACGCGCCCGCGGGCGAGGGTTTGTTACGCGAGGACGGCGGCGCCAACGCACCGTACGAGCGTGACCTATGACTTCAACGCACTGTAGGTACCCACAGTGCAATTCTTATGATTATAACTGCTATAAACAGAAACTGTTCGTGTTATTTGCCTAGGATTTAGTGCGCACTATATTCACACATGGACCACTGCTATAAAGTGTACGATGATGAGAATAGAACTCTAGTAACGAATGCTTTTTCAGTATTTTGATAAAGATTGCATACTTCTTATCACTTACCTATGCCGCGCATTTATTTTTAATAAAATGTATATAAATGCGCATTAAATGTAAATAACTTCAAATTAATAGTCCTTAAAAACTGATCTAATCACAATAAAGCTTATCGTATTTTAGTCACATATTAAAATGACACCTACGTCGAGCATTGTAAATGAATATTACTAAAGTGTAAGTCGCTTAATGCTCTACCATCTACGGTAGGAAGCGACTTTTAATTATAATTTATCGTTCGAGAAGCTTTCTGTTTATAAAAGTCGATGTGAACATTATAAAATGTTACATAACGTTAAATTATTTCCATCAAAGTGATGTCCACAAATTCCTATTTGATAATAATTTCAGAACGTGTATTAAATTAGTTAAATTAAATCTTGTCGATAAATGAAAGAAGCGTTCCGTTGATGGGTTGTTAACCAGCCGTCGTTATTACATCATAAACTCCAATTTCGGACTAATTGAAAAAGGAAAAGCGGAACCCAGTCACAAATTACCGACACTATATCAAGTGTTAAACGGCACTTATCGACGCCGAAACGGCGAGAGATCATTGACGATGAAAAATACACAATTTGAGGCAATAAATCAATGTCAACAACTCACGCACGCTCCAGTAGCGCTCCTCTCAATGTTTTATTTTATTATTTATTACTCGTAACGTAATTTCTGTAAGAGGAAGCGTTTAATTACACGCCGATTACCCAGTTAAACGCGGCTTGGATATCTGCCTAACTAATTTCAGTGAATTGCCCCACAAAATGTTCAAATTGATGGAGCACCTCGAATCACAAATTAGAAAGTTTGAATAAATATTTGATACAGCTACTTGAAATAGTTTAATTATAGCGTCACAACACATAGTGTTGGTTGGTCGCTGTGGAGCCGGCTGGACGCGCACGCGTCCCCCTGCTATTTGTATTCAATACGAATACTCTAATACGGTGCGCGATCTATCGACAGCGAGGCAATTTATCTTACCCAAGAATCGAACCCCAACCTTGCAATGCAACTGCAGCACTGTATTTCCTGTTGCCTTGCATGACACCAAATTGCTTCTACAAACGGTAGGGAATGTAGATTGTTCTATTATTGTTTTGTTCCAAGGATTTGCACTGCATGTGTTTGTACCGAGAATGGATGAACTGAGCGCATACCCTTTAATAGGCGCAAAAAGGAATTATATTATCGACACGTCCAGATTTCACTCTGCATTTATATTTTTGTTAGAATCTTAAGTATCTCTGTGTTCTGAATAATTAATGTTAATTTATAGCAGATTTCACTGCGTCCTGCACTTTTGATCTTTCAAATGACTAACATCCTCTGAAGTTGGAAACTTGAATCTATTAAACGAGGTTGCACCGAAACAGACCAGTCGACTATACCAATTTCGCGATCTCCATAAATAAAGCTTGCAAAATAATTTTAAAAGGAGGTGCTATAAATTTACCTACCTGTTCTTACAAACTATTATGTAGGTACCTAGGTATGAAATATATTGAATAGCTCATCCCAGTAAAGAGGTCGGAAATAAAATACAATGACTTGTTTAATTGTAATAGTTGGGTATTTGACACCACCAATCAATTGACATACTTTTTATAGACTGTCAAAACACGATTCCCCATAGATTTTGTACAGCAATATCGAACTGTGACGTCACTTATTTGCCAAGTCTTACTTACTATTTGTTCATTTCAAAGCCACAAAAAATCTAATTTTACAGAAATTTTAAAATTAATCGGGTTTGTGCTGAAATAAAATGTTTTTTTTTTTACTTTTTTGTGTCTTAAAATTAATGGATAATGGTGTCAACTACCCAATTGTAATAATTAATAGTAACATTTAATTGTTTTAGTCATGCAATTTATCTTTTATACGTACCTTCTATAGTTATTCTCTTTTAATGCGTTCGTGTTTTCCGTGTTATTTTTATTTGCTTACGGTATTTTTTTTTCTTTTTATGGTCGTATTCCTGATTAATGAATTCTTGTTTTTAAGCTTTTTAAATTTATCTGTCGTTATCAAACTTATTTGTAACTAGTTATGAAGTGAATGATGTGGTCACCTATAATTTTAGGGACACAAGTAGTTGTTCCTTAATTTATGAGTAATACGCAAATGTAGCCTTTGTTGGAGATCCCAACAATATAAATACACAAATGACATTCAGAGTAATTGCTATTTATTAAAAGCACTTTACTACCTATGTACCAATTTAAATATGTACATATTTTGGAAGCCTGTTGTTATAAATAAGAATAAAAGATTTAAGTAAATAAACAAATGTTTTTAAAAAATATGATTTTAGAGCAAGAACTTGACGTTCTTAATAAACAAACAGAAAATAACACACAAAGTTACACAAAGTACTTTCGCGTCACGTGAAAATACCAGTAGGTACTCAGTGTTTGTTAAGAGAACAATATTACTTATCTCGTGTTAAATATTCCTTCGTATAGTAGGTAATACGGAATAAAATTATCACAGCTCTAGAAAACCTTATAAATCACAGTCGCCGCTGCTATATAAAACTTGAAGCACAACATAAGAAAGCACAAAACGCGGTCATCCCGTTCAGTTGGCAGTGCGCATGGGCATGTAGCCGTCACAGTAATTGATTGTCGGATTTGCGGGTACCCGCGTGAATAATCATAACCGCTGCAGTGGTTAATTACCACGGCTGGAGTACACGTAATTAAGCAACCGCATTATTCCGGCTATGTCAAGTATGCGAGCTAGAACTTTGTGACCATACGCACAACTAACTTGGGAAACGTCCTTATCCAGAATACAGAAGATATTGTCTTTTTCCTTGTACCATTTGGACACTTTTGGACTCGGAATTACATTCTGTAAAACAGACATTGACACTTGGCCCTTTTCAGCCTGCTAAGCAAAAGCATGAGTCAATTAACATGTTGATTGATTCTCTTCTTTTCCAGGCGCTGATCCAGCCCTCAAAAAGGGATGTGGTCACGTTTACTTGAAATCGGCGAGTTGGACTCAATAACGCGTATCGCATTATCGCATCTAGACTCTAAACTGCTGAACCGATTGTAATGAAACTTTTCAGAAATAATCATTTTATTTACTTTTTATTTATTAACCGTGCCTCCAACGGTAGATTCGCGCTTGTTGATTTTACAAACCACCAATTCCTACATTCTAAAGTAATTTTTTTAATTAAGTTCTTGGTAGCCCGTTGATGTAACGTAACGTACTACATAAATGACAGAATGACACAGAATTGTATAAATTTTACCAGTATTATCAAGCGATTGTAATTTATACTTCTTTGTATGTAAGTACAAGTTGTCTTTTACTTTCCGTTCGTCCTACTAATCTGATGTAAAGATGGGAACCCCACCGTCTTAGATGATGTTCCAGTCGTAATTAACGTTATTAATCTAGTCTGTTAACTCCTCATTTAGACTTTTTATGTTAAGTATCTATGGTAAATGAGTACCATAAAGACGACATTGTACGAGCGCAACCATGTTCAAATAATTTAATAGGACCTATTGAATGTTGTTCGGTGTTCAAGAAAGTTTCATCAAGTAGGCGTATTGGAGATCTGCCTACCTATGTAACATTTTGATAACCTTTCCGAGTTATTGTCTTACCGCCCCCATACAATGCCGGTGCCGTTACAACAATTAATTGTAAAGTTACATACTATTTGGCTACGTTATATAGGAGACATTTATGTAAACATAGGAAGCAATTCCGTCGAAAATATTCTAATTTCCAAATCGTAGTGAGTATGTAGGCGGCAAAGAGAACTCAATAATATGACCTTAAAAGTACATGCGAACATGACTATCGGACCAGAGCCTAAACAACAAGCGATGGTCGGTTAATCGAGCGGTGACGCTAACTTGCGCGCGCGCAGCCGCTTCCATATAAGTCAATCTTCCTATTCGCCCCCGCACTAACTGCTCGCAACTGACGGAACCACTAAATGACGCTGCCCGATTTTCCGACGATTGCCTTATCGTAATGCTAATGTCAAAAAAATCATTAACGAGAGCGAAACATTGTCAGTATAATGAGCTGTTATGTTTTATGTCACATTTTTTTTGCTTTGACTTTAAGCAGTCATACCAATAACAAATGATATCATATTATATTCATATGTAGGTTTCTATATCTGCTTAATTCAGCCAAAATGGTTAGTATATTCTTGATCAACAGCCTACTTATTCACTGAAATATTGTCAAGGTCACCCTCAAATAGGAAAAATGCTGAGCGTCGACAAAGCTTCATTGTCTTGGTCAACCACGTACACTGCCCAACCTGGCGCTAATCCTTGCATGCAGATGTTTTTACATGCAAGTTTTACTGTCTAATTACACTATGTTATAAAAAGTTATCCATTACTTATTTATAATACAGTTACTAGTCGCTTCAGCTGATATTTATCGAAATATCAGGATTGTACGCATAGTAAAAGTTGTTCATACTATATTAAAAGTACAATAGACCCTTTTCAGGTTTCTAGTACCTCAACAAAAAATTAGGTTATAATTATAACATTCAGGATCATAGCAGGTGGAGTTTTGTAGTTTCTGCCTACCCCCATGGGAAAAAGGCTTTATATATAATAAAATTTTACTAGATACGCTTACTTATAGACACTTAAAGCGAGTCCTTAATCTGTTTATAAATAGCCGAACTACCTATGCAAATATTTTGTGGTTTTGTAAACTGTAGCCACTTTATTTTAGGCTGGTCCTCAACATCAACACATAATCAACGATAAAGTTTCTGTTGGCATTAACGAGGCTTGTGAAAATGTCACCCTTTTTTACCTATTTGTAGCGTATCAAACGATTCCCTACATTTGTTTATCAGGCTTTATTATCTAAATAGGATGTTATGTAACAAACGGACGTCATCGTATAAGGGAGTTGTATAGACAAGTGCGTCATCGCGCCTCCGAAATATGCCTGTAACATCTAAGTACATTGAACACTTATCAAACGTTATTATATAAGGATACGTTTTACAACGTACAAATAATTATTAGGTAATCGTACGTGCGTATCTCACCGGCTATTATTGAAAATGTTACGTGTAACATACGGTTGTATTAAGTTTACTGGCCCATCAACGCATGTTCAAACAGATACATACAAAGTAGGTACTTCATACGCTTGCTAGTCACTTAACATAAAGTATTCGTTCCCCATTCATAAAATAAGCATGTAACATTATTAAAGCATGTTGAAACTTTTGTTGTATGTTATAAGCGTTAATTTAGTAAAACATTGTTATAATTTATCGGTAACAAAGTGTGTTTAGAGCAGCCTAACAAGTGAACCTCGTATAAATTGTACTTATGTAACAATTTATACGACGCTCACCTTATGCAATATAACATGGTTTTAGTTCTCCTTTGCAGTCATGATTCCTTCGTGTAATATCTATATAATTATGCATTATCTACATACCCTGTAAAATAAAAGCGTTAATCATAATGAGTTGATTTGTGAAAATTTATTTAGTTAATCCAAATAATAATAAATAAACAAACCAATGACGGCGACATGCATTAAATTCAGAATAGTACCTATATTAGTTTAAAAAAAATGTATAAAGCGTTAAGAAATTATACAGATCCTAGTTCGAAACAGTACATCCCATAGGGCTGAAGGTCAATGACAGTAAGCAGTCCATAATTATCCTGATATACCCTTCCTTTGGTCACCTTTTCACCGCCTACATTCGTGTGATTTGGTAAATTTTATTTCTGAATATATTTCAAGTGCAAACGTTGCCCTTTGCTATGAGTATAAATACCCATTTTCCGAAGTATTTTATGGTCACTAGACCCTTTTCCCTAACATAGGTAATGGAGAACGGGTAAGAGCATACCTAAATTAAAAAATTAGTAGCAACATCATGAACTATGTCGGTGTATGCTGATCTTGTGGAGGAGTTTAATTTTTTCAAAGGGAACATGTCTGAATGTCTCTTGGAGAAAAATATATTCAAACCTTTGATTAATTATCAATATTATAATAATGTTAGTTAATGTTCCATGTATAACTGAACAATTGAAACCAGTTTAAGCAGTAGATTTGCGTATGTTTATTAACTCGGAAGTTTGACCATAAAGAATAAGACTCTGACGAAAAAAAACAACTACCTGCTTAACTAATTTATAAAGTAACTTTCATTACGGATCAATATAATGCATGTACGCATCGCATCGCAACGCATCTGTTTATCTAATAGATAGGTAGGTACACACCGATATAGATAAATAGCAATTATCACTTATTAGACAAGAAAAAATATTTAATTTACGCCGGTTTTTGTTGCCGTAATGTAGTATTATTACTACATTACGGCAACAAAAACCGGCGTAGTTCATAATGCTAAAGTAAAATTTATTTTTGGGTACCGGGCCCACTCACAGTTGGTCAATGTCCTTTCAGATTTTACAGAAAGCGACTGTCATACTCGTAAGTTTGGAAAACCGTTAAAATTGTTATACTTAGTTGGAATTGTTTATACCTAATAATATGTATTTAGCAGCCGTAAGGCTATTGTTGCTTAATATGTTACAGGCCGTAGCTACGAGTATGAAATAGTTGCGTAACGCAGGACGTGGGCGCCGGATGTGCGAAGGCTGGTCTAAGGCCCTACGGCCCTACATTTGCGTCATTTACAGACGCCCCAGCACTGCTGATAAGGGCTTGGTATTTCAACAGTTGCTTCATCGTGTTTACTAAGGCAACATGTGAGATCTGAAGTTTCGTACTAAAAGTTTAATGGGCGTACGTACTACGTGCCGTACTTTGCAATCTTGTTGTTTCAAACTACTTTTCCACATAACAGCAATAAATATGTTTGGATTTCGAAACAAAATTGTTCATAAATCAAATTTTAGAATGGTTAAAGTTAAAAAAAAATGTTTTTGGACTTGAAAGTTTGTATGGGATACCGCATTGTATAAACGCTCTTAAATTATAAATTCATAATAAAGAACCCCTAACGAATAGCGATTTGTCCACCCACGCGTTGTGTGGGCGTGTGCACCTCCACAGAATTACAGGTTCGATGACGATCGATTAGATAAAATGTCATCACAAGAAGCATGTAACTCATAGAGGGGCTGGTGGCTAAAGTCTGGCAGCTGTCAAAGGCAGGAAACGTAGAGGGCGCGGCTCGGCCCACTCGGGCTCTCCCACGCCGTGCACCCTGACATTTACCCGAAGCGTGGAGGATCAACAGGAGGTAACCATGGCAACGCATAGACGCTCCATGACCTTTCCTTATTTTAGGGATTCATAATATACTTATCTTCAGTCTCAAACCTTCCGTATGTGGGTTATGTTATTAATCATTACCGCACCCATACATTACCTAATAAATTAATTCTACAATTTCGTAAGTACTCCTTGTCCTTTAAATTACATCAAAGGAGTTTCCCTGGAGTTGTTGAATATTCTGAATCGCTAAAACTTTATATTCGGGTAACCTTTCCATAAAGAGTAGGTGGATAAAACAACACATACCTAAGCACCTACATATTATTACTCTCCCCCTTTACGATTCATGCTGAAGACTTTTTGATCTACACATCTACGTTGTTTTGTGTTGGCATTAAAGCCAACTTGGTAGGTACACTTTAGTACGTGGGTAAAGAAATTGAATCCCATAATTAATGCCACAATTTTGATCTCATTAACTCATGTTTCAAGTAGATAAATACGTACGCCTATCTAGTTTTATCCGACTACGGCAAAGCCAAAAGAAGGGTTATGAGTTTAGCAGTCTATAAATCTGTGTATTTATGTTTATCTGTGTGCACATATATCTAATCTATTCTTCGTATATTAACGAATAACGTATAGTTGGAAGCGTCATGCTGTTTCGCTGATTATAGGCTACAGGTGCCTACAGCGACATACGTTTTATGGCAATATCGAACTGTGACGTCACTTCACAAAAAATCGAATTTTAGGTACCGTAAATTGAAAATTAATCGGGTTTCTGCTAAAAAAAAGTAATAATAATAAATCTAGTAAAAAAGATAATGTAATAGTTTTGTGTTTGAGAAATAGTGTCTTGAAATTAATGGTTAAAGGTGTCTGCTACCCAAATTAAAAAAAACGTCCACCAAAAAGCTAAAATATTATTATATCTTCTGATACCTAGTATGTGATTTACAAAAACACATTAGGGTAGCATTTTTTTTTCTAAATTCTACATGTTCGGTTGGTATACGTTAAATACCAAAAATTCAAAAATAGCATATGGAGTAATGTTTTAGGTATCATTACGTAGCTAGTGCTATGACCAGTTACGTATTTTTAGAAGAAGCCAATGATTTATCCGAACTACGTAACGTCCGAACTATTCGGGCCGGTCTATCGACGTCACGGGAGCGCGCGTGCCACCCGGCTAATTGTAGCATATCCAAAACGGTCTCCGGGATCCGTCACCCGGCGGCAGCGCAGCGCGTTGCGTCCGAAAGTGGATCATGAGTCAACGCGCAGAGAAAGTGGCGAGTGGCAGGAGTGCGCCGCAGCAGCAGGGTGGCCGCGCGTGACGCGACCGCGGCGAGCCTCCGCGCCCACGCCGGACGCCCGCGCTCGCGCCGCCCGCCGTCGCTTTGCCATCACTACACTTGTGCGCCCCGCGCTTTTCGCGCGCCTCCCTTTGCCGTCGCGACGCCGCGCCATTTTCTCGCGCACGTGGGCGACGCCGGCGGCCGAGCGAGGACGCCCGGCTCGAACGCCATTAACGCGACCGTCGTGAATGAACGCCGACCTCGACCGGGTGGCTGGCGTCCATTGATAGGGCGCACGGCGGACGACGACCGCGGCGCTCACGGGGGCGGCGTATGCACGCCCTCGCCGCTCCGCCTGTGCCTCAGTCGAGGATGTGGCGTTCTCGGCGCGACGACACAGTCCGCGTGCGAAACCTGTGTTCATTTATCAGTAGATGCTCGTGACCCTTCAGTGTGATTAACGTGCCGTGTATATGTAGTTTACTAAACGTAATGTGCTGTGATCGCGTCAATTTTGATAGGACATTAAGTTAGTTTTAGTAGGAGAGTGTAGCGGCGTATGCGCCGGTGCGGTGTCGTTTACAAGGGGGTTGAATGTGAGTGCAGGTGCGGTGTTGCGCACGAGGTGGTGTGGATTGTGCAGTGCGGGAATGCGCTCGTGCGATGCTCTCGGTGATCGCGATGCGTCGGCCGGAGGACGAGGAGCTGGGAGGCCGCGGCGACGGCGACGAGTTCGTGGACATCTCGCAGATGCAGCTGCTGGTGGAGGCGGGCCCGAGCGGGCTGCACTACGGAGGCCCACCGCCGCCGCACGCGCAGCCGCAGCCCTACGCGCAGCCGCCCGTGCACCCCGCTACCACCACCGCGTCCGTAGACGACCTGTTCGCACTTTACTTCACACCCACTTCACATGGTGAGCACCAAGATTCAAACTTATTACAGGTCCACATATTAAGGTTTCTCCTTTAAGAAATTTAAGCTACAAATGACAATGCAAAACCGGTTTAAGTTGAATTTACATAAATCGTCGTCATTCTTGAACTTGTTTTATAATTTTGATAAAGTGTTATTATGTTGCCTAAACTATGCAAAAACGCCATCAAGTCTTCTTTACGAATAACAATGTACATAAATAATAATTCGAGTTTATTTGTAGGCACCCTAATGAAACTTTAAAAAGTGAATAGATTCGTACATTTTTAATTGCAAAACAATTTTAATACCTACATGTTTCCACAGATACTATTCAAGCTTTACACAAAAGTTAAACCGAAACGTTTTTTCTTTTCTGGCGTAACAGCTGACTGTGTGTGGAAAACTAGGTACTTTGCATTTCACAACTTTTGAGGGTTGGTTTAAGTTACAGGAGACAGAGTTTTGTCTTGTTTACTAAACTGTTCCTGAACTAACATCGTCAGCTGATTATTACGTTTGAATACCTACTCAATGCCATTCTAACAGAAATCAATATCATAATCGTCAATTATGTTATTGAACTGTGTATTTCAATTGTGCGTCATCACCGTATATAGCTTCAAAGCTACGACATAATAATTATTTCCACGGAGTTAAAATAATGAATGAATGTTCGATTGACCACGACGTCTGTTGTGAACACGCAACTTCGTATGACGTATGTATTATGTCGACACAGCAACACTCGACATATAGGTAAAAAATACCTATACTGTCATTAACGAAGTAAACAAATAAATACCAGACTGATAAAACTCCATTCGCTCTCTCCTGTTTTTTTTAGTTTTCTTACTGAGATGGTAAAAAGTACCTAAATTCTATTAGAAACTTGGAAAACTGACACAACCAGGTACTTACTCAAACTATGAAACTACAAAGTCAAAAAACTAGCAATTTCTTCTAACGAACCTAGTCGAACAAACAACTGATTTAGACGATGTTTGTCGAAGATTCGCTGCTGGTAACATCCAATTGACCCTGGGCCCGACCCCACCGCTCATGTTGCTTGACTAAATACTTCATCTTACAAATGAGATAATTATTATATTGTCAGATAATTTTGTTCTTTTAATTTACTTCTTTTTTTCTTATACTAGTCGAGTCTAAAAAATATTCTGACACCTGCAAAAAAGAAATAGGTATATTTTTACTTTAAAAAATTGTGCAATTGCCCGTCTGTGTATGTGTTAAAGCAAAATGCTCAGTGATGGCTGATTGCAGCGCATGTGCCGCATTATATTACACTTTTTGTTTAAAAATCGTTTGCTATATTCTTTTTTGAACAAATACTTCGCCCCTCACTAAAAACTTATCCTTTATCGTAGGTGCGTTTAAAAACATAATTATAAACACACACATAAAAAATCGTAGAATTCGTAGACCTTTGCTGATATACCTGCTGTCATATACAAGCTATTAGACTATTAGTATCTGCTTTCATTGTATTCACAAACTAGTTTATAAAAAGTGCGCATAATAAGTCCATAAACAATAAACGTAATAATATAGCCAGACTATTGGTCGCTAATATAATTTATGATGTTACAATTTATGCAAATACATATATATGCCTTACCTATATGATAAGAGTATCAGTATTATGATCTTGCAGTCTGTAAAGAATGCCCACGGACATTGTATGAAGTTATTTCGTAAACGTCAGCTTCATGGGCTCGTAATAATTCGGATCAGCGTTCCGACACACTGTTATCTGGACCGGACGGCGCTAATCGGCTGCGTCTGCGCAACCAACGCTATCATGTTCACCCAACTAACCATAAACACTGCCATACCGTCTGATGTGCTATGTAGCGTTGTATTGACCTTTGACAAGATTTGACTTACAAACACCTGACCTAAACCCTGAACACAAATATGCCTTACCTGATCTGAGTTATAATATTCCTTTAACTAGACACAAATCAAGAAGAGCACTCGTCTTCCTTTCTCTTCTAAACTAGTTTTACGTTGACACTCATAGGTACAACAAGATTCCCTGTGCTGTGGACAGTGGAAGCCTCTACATCTACAACAAATAGGCCTGTGCAGCTACAAAAACGAATTCTACTTTCGGTATAAAAAAATAAACCAACCAGCTTCAACGCCTAATCTCGAAATGTGTCACAAAAGTTCTTTACGCAACAATGAGATGACTTGAAAGTTTGCAACTTGTGGGCTGATAGGTACCTATTGCACCGCACACGACAAACCAGTTTTCATCTGAACTTTTACTGTTTAAGCGGACGTAGGTAACTGTACGCTAAATCTGTACTTATTTATTAATATTTTTACACCTTATTTCGAAAATACGTAGTGAATTTAACATTATACAGGGTGTTTGGTGCATCGTTTGCCAAATCGAATTGGCCCGTAGGAGAGGTCATTTGGTATCTCTTCACGCCTAATAACTCATTCTTTGTCACACCTGTTTTTATAAGATTTTTTTATTTAAAAAAAAACAAAAGTTAGCATTAAGTTTAATTAAAAAAAAAAAAATTTGAATAGTCTTCAAATTTAATTTTTATGTGCACTGTTGTATGTTTCTAACAAATTCAATATACTTGCTAGTAACGTTTACTTTAATTATAATTAACACGTAAAGTTTTGATAAAAAGAAAACCGCGAAGAGATAAGCGTGAAGAGATACCTTTCCTATCGGTCAATTCGATTTGGCAAACGATGCACCAAGCACCCTATATAATGTTAAATAGAATACATATTCGAGGAAGGAGTTTTTAAAAATCGATGTAAGTAGCATAATAGGTTCTATGATACATGACTTAAATAAGTTTTATTAACCTGAAAATCAATAATGCGAAGTGCACCTACCATGAAAAGCACATTATCACGACTCAGCGCAAAACAGATAGATACAGTAGGACGACTCCATACAACTATCGTAAAAAAGTACACGCTGTAATATGGACGTAGATCTCAGTGTTTATCGTATATTTTATTCGCTTATGCCACTATATCACATTAAACCCTAGATTGGATGTATCGGCGTGTGATGTGAAAATAAATGATAAGAGTGTGGAACAAAGAACGAGTTTGTATACTTGGGCAGTATATTTACTAGAGATGGAAAGATTGATGCTGATGTGGAAAGGAGAGTAACTGCGGGAAATATAGTAAATGGTGCTATAAATGCGGTTGTGACCAACCAGTAAATGTCCAAAAAGGCTCGACTGGCGGTTCACAACGGCGTGCTGGTGCCTACGCTTATGTATGGAAGTGAATGTTGGGTACGGCAAACGAGGCATGAGAGTAGGTTTAATGCTGTGGAAAAGGTCCTTGCGGAGTATGTGTGGTATAACTTTGAACGATAGAGTGAGGAATGAGGTTATACGGGACCGCTGCGGTTTAAAAGAAGATGTAGTGACAAAGATAGAAAAAGGTATGCTTAGATGGTTCGGACATGTTGAGAGTACGAGTGAAAGACGATTGACAAAAGGCATTTATATGGCAAAGGTGAGTGGCAACGCCGGGAGGGGTCGCCCTAGGAGGGCCTACACTGACCTTATTGGTCCTTCAGAAAAGTCAGATGCGGAGTACTCGTAACCAGCGTGCTGGTATGGCGAGAAGTATGAACGTAGAAGAGGCGAAAGGAGTATTTAAGGATCGTAGCTGGTGGCATTCTGTATTTTCTGCATGCCCCCATGGGAAAAAGGCGTGAGTTTACGTATGTATGTATGTATGTCACTTAAAAAATTTGCACTAATCTGAGAATTTCGGGACACATTCAAGGATAAGTTAAACTTCTTTCCTTCGCGTCTCATCTTTAGAAGGCATTATGTATGTAAAAATGTAACATTACAAGTATGTAAAGTCTCTTGATATAAGAATATCATATGAGATAATAAAAATTATTTTGTAATAAATAAATATTAAAATATTATACATTTAGCTGATTGTTTCACTGCCTATTCCAAACTCTTAATATTTTAATATTATTTAACACTTATAATCATGTCAATTTATGAAGTTGTCCATAGGTACATAATTATATCATACTAGCTTCCGCCCACGAGTTCGTCAGCTTCAAAATAAATTGAATATCCTACGGGAATCGTACATTTTCCTTAATAAAAAGTAGCCTATGTGCTATTCCAGCCTATATTTTATTTCTGTGCAAAACATCCAGAACCGTCCAACTGTTCTGGCGTAGGTAAGTGAGTAACAAACATTAATTTATCCCAACTTTAGCGTTTATAATAGTAGTAACATTACATTATATAACGAATTATCTACATACGTACGGTACCTAGTTAGTTTTACTCAACATACAGAATAATTAATATTACAATAATTATCTGCATTTATATTGGTATTTCACTTTTTCAGACCTACAGTTTTAAATATATTGATCGGAATATTGCGCTATAAAAAGGATGAAGGATATAATGTGAATTCAGTTGCGATGATTGTGACTGATTGAAGGAAAATACGTAGGCAAAGTATAGCCCCGACTCATAACTAAATTCGGACAAGAACAGGAGCATTATTGATATCCGCGGTTCGTACACACGAAACATCCTTGATAATATCAGATAGTTTTGTGTGTGGTCTTAGTAGTCCTTATACCTACTGTCTTAGTGTGAGAACAAAACAGTCATACTTATTGAATTTAAAAAATTGGTTAATACATACAAATCTTACTACAGTACAAAATAAATTAAAATGTGATAATATGGGGTGCTGGCAGTGCCTTGCAAAAGCGAATCATAAAAGTGAGTAGGAACGACTAATGAGACGTTGGCAGAAATAATTTTCTTTGCTAATTATATCAATCGCGAAAGTTTGCAGTACCGCCCCTATTCGTATAAAAGTTTCTCCCATTTAAAAAGAGGCGTTGCCAATGTAAGTTCTTGATCTGTGATTGGCCAGATAGGAGGCGATACATCGTCTACTTTCTAAAAATATGTACCCATGTAGGTAGCTAACTACTGCTAAGCTGAAGACTAGACATCACAAGGTTCTCCATATAAAAACATGTATAAGAAAACTATCGTTGTCTTTCATATTCCCAGACAGGCTAAGCTTCATTTAAGAGCCTACATGATATGTAGGTAGGTTTACAAGTAGACATGATCAAAAATTAACAAACGTAATTAAACGAGGTAGAAAAAGGTACATTTGAAACCGACATTTAGCAAGGATAATTGCTGGGAAACGTCTTTTATTTTTGGTTTTAAAAATTACTGTATGTGCACGCAAATGGTGCTTACGAGTGCCTGCAACAGTACAGGGATCATATCCCAACATTTAAAGTTTAGTTAGAACATTATAAACTTGTTTCCCCGTAGAGGTAATCCAGAAGTGTATATCACATAAATGAGGAATTAATAATGGAAAACTCAAAAACACAGGGCGACCTGAAAATTGAACCAACTAGGAGCTCAGACGCAATAGTCTAACTAGAACTCGACCACTATATCCTCGAGGCAACAACAATTTATCAGTAGTTTAATGTGGTTACACTTAGCACGACGCGACGTCTCTATTCAGTAAGTTAATCTAGGATATTTTTTAAAAAGAGGAATACTTAGGTATCCATATTTTGACCTAGCTACACTTATCCAACTACTTTGGGCAAGACCTAAGTGAGATCGTTCAAGGTAGCCCACGAATTTCAAAACTTAGGTTCCTTAAGAGCTTACCATACAAAAATAAAAACAATAATTATTTAATCAGGAATAATAAACAACTTCAATACATAATTATATCAGCCTTTTATCAAATCAAAGATCCAAGGCACCAGAGAAGGCACAAAAACCGCTTGCTCAAGGCGGATTCGCGATTTAAGACTTATACTAATAATAAGTCCAGGTTTCTCACGATGTTTTCCTTCACCGATGTCAGCGATGTCCAAGACAAACTGAGAAATAACAGTGATTAAAAAAAGTCACATTGGTACTTGCCCGGTATCATCGAACCCGCAGCTTCAAGGATGATAGGTGGGCGCCTATACATAGAATTGATCAAATAAAATATAAACCCCGAAGGATTAGACAGAGGTGTACCCATTAGAACACCCACATTTCGCCAGTTATGTTTAAGTGCCATGTAATAGGGAGCGAGCCTATTGCCATCAACCGGACACAACTTCAGACTCCGAGGCTGCTACTGAGAAATTCCTGATGGAAAAACCCAATAACACTTTGCCCGACCTGGGACTCGAACCCAATACCTCATGCTCAGCAGTCGCGCTATACTACCATTAGATCAACGAGGCAGTCAAATTATCAGGTTGTCAGTTAAATTATATAAATAAATATCTCTGTAAATAAATATCTCTTAAAGGTACATTGATCACACTAACTTATTTATATTTATGTTTTCTTTATCTGTAACTTTTGTGAGAGCTATAATTTGAACTAGGTTTAGGACCTAAATGACAGACCTTTTTTTATCATAATCGTTTGTTGCGGCATCTTACATATTATGTTGTTTAGTGGCTAAAACTGACAACTCTAAGATCTCACTAGGCGTAGGTACTGCAGAAGTATCCTTATAGTACACCCACAGGTTGCAAGTTAGTAGTTACGTTTAAGCCCCATGTAATTGGAGACGAGCCTATTGCCATCAACTGGCACAAGTGACAGCGACAGACTCCGGGATGCTACTGTGATCACCTAACTCGTTTCATTAGGGACGTTGGAGGTATACCTGAGGTATAATCAAAGTGATAACTGTTATTACTCTTTGCTCAATCATTTATCACATTCCACAATGTACCTACATGCTTAGGTGGTAGCAAAGGAAATTGAAGGGATATGTGGACTTAAAACTACAATGTATCTTATTTTCGTTATAAAACATTCAACTTTTTTTTGTACCTATGTTGCCATTTTGAATGATACTAAATGACTTATAAAATAAAGCATGATTAAATGTCCCTTATTTTAAGTTATTTAAAATAATATGTTAGGGCTATATTGTAGAAAGTCAAACATTGCGCACCCAAACGTGGCGCCTATAACGATGCTATCATTCGACATAAGAGCTCCTTGTAATCCGTGCTGATACTGTCAAAAAAGCACATCCCACGCCGAGCGCGTCACATCGGAAACGGCGGCTTGTCAGAGGTGCCCACATGAGGGCATTACACCTCTCTGGACGTTCCCAGATGTGCGATAGCCGGTGCACTCGCTTTGAGTGGCCCGCGGTGCCACGGGGGCACGCACGTGTCTTTGAGGCGACCCGCGCCGTCTCACGTCATCACACATAAATTGACAATCTAGCCTTTACTAGACGAATTTGAGCTTCTATACGCGCTTCTATGATCTGCTTTGCGACACCGAAATGCCGACAACCGCGAGAGTAGCAACAATCCCAATCATAATACAATTCATGATGATAACAACATTACAGTATTATTTCAAAGGATCACGCCGAAAGTATTACACATTATATTTCTGAACAAATTATTATCGAAGCTTTTTTAAATAAAAGTTAGCTTACGCTAAGCTAGCCCACTGTAGAAATTAGTATAATATTGTTTTAATTACGTTCAAAGGAATTTGTAGGGAAGGTATTGTCTTTTTCCAAGAAAAAATTAAATAAAAACCTTTACAGATACGTAGGGTGTCCATCAACGTTCTTTACTCAAAGAAAGTTTGTTTGTATCAATAAAACAATGATAATACTACCTATGTCCTATATATTTATCATATCAAATAAGTTAACGCAGTTCATTAATTAGTAGCTTGCTCATGGATAGAAAGTAGATAGGTGACATAAAGCTTTTCACAATCTGGTTCAGTCTGTCCGAGTTGTAAAACGTTTTACAAGTAAATCGTCGATTGCATTCGTAAGTGACGAGTGTCGAGTGGCCAGCAGGTTTCCCTCGAGCTGCTACAGTCAGTGCACGCGCACCTGTGTTCAATGATGGAGAACAATTGCTATCATTAGTACCCATCGCCGTGCGCCAAGCCCACACGGTACATATTCAAACGGTGCCACGACAATGCAAGTTTATTTTAAACACAATAAATTATCGCTAATGCCCAATTTGCGTCGACCGGTTAACAATGCCCGTTCCCGCAATTACTTAAACTCGTGTAACTGCGTAGTTGCATACGATACGATCTGCGTCCGACCGTCCAACGTCATTGTCTCACTCGATACATGCTCTGCAATTACACTGTATCGATTACAGCTGACTCAGTTGACTTCGATTCGAACGATTGACTGCGACTATAAAACATCGTTTTTAGTACACGTAATTAGTGTTCCGATAAACCGATATCTGCCTTCTTTGTCGACAATCTGCCTCTGAATCTCAAACATGTACTTTTAAACGTGAGTAAGTAGGTTTAATGGTTTGAATATGTCAGGTAAAGCACTGAGTCACACACTTGTACGTATGAAATTCATATCACGTGTAGCCAAACAGCTTCTGGAAATCACAAACGATGTAAAATGTACATGTCGGTTCGCAATCTGCCTTATCTCAGGCCGGAAGTTGACAATGACAGTATTTCTGCTCTAAGTCAGTCATATAAATCTAGTCCAAGGTAGGTATATTCTGAAATAAAGAAGCTCATGAATATTTGAATACATTATAACTTGAAAATGCAGAAGCTGAAATAATCTCAAAGAAACTAAATATATTCTTGTGTTTAGTAGTTAGTACACATAAAAATAATTTTGGTTACTGGGAAATTATTTCATTGGCAAATGCTAGGTAACCCGATATAGCTGATGACACGTGGAACGATACAACAAAGATAGCCTCGGTTAAAAAATATCAAACAATTAATTTTGTGTAAAAACCGGAATTAACTAACAATTTGGCGAAGCTTCAGAATGTTATTCCTGAGTTGTTGCAAAATTCAACGAAAATGTACCTATAGATTAAAGCTTGGCATTTAAACAGTAGATAATGCCGAATTCTTCCAATATTTGCAGAATGTCTCAAGACGAATAACAACATACGCACCGTCGACTTGATTATAATCTTGTATGAAATTCCTGTGAGCGCGAGAATTGCGTCCCGGTTACGTGTCGTAATAAACTAAACTAGCCAGTGATTATTATTATTTGACGAAACCAGTAGCAACGTTTGAATGTCTGAAACAAGATGTTTTTAATGATTTAAACTGGTGGTCTTATAAAGTACCGTATTGTCAACGAACTCTTCAAAATTATGGACTCAAACACAAACGCACACAAATCACAAAAATCCTAATGTAAATAATTTGAAGAACTAAACTTGAGGCTTTTTACGCAGACACACACTCTCACAACATTCTATACAAACATTCAGAAGTTTAGGTACTCGAATTATAAAGGACATCATATTTTCTATCTGCGTCATTGATACTTTAGAGATAGACGTTCCTGAAATAGTACTGGATACCAAGATACAATTGTTATAAATGTTACTATTAATATCTCAAAGTTGTGCTTTTGCATTTATTTTCAACAGTTTTTTAAAGAAACTAGAGGACGACAGTTTAATAGTATCGGTGTTGTAAAACTGGATGTGAGCCAATGTTTGTCTAGTTTTAAGTTTTGTGCAATCGCCCTATTTTTCTAAACTAAAACAGTTGCACGCGACACGCTTCAAGAGTAGGTACCGGAGTAGTTTTCAATAATATTTAGAGCTTCAAACTAGGTATCTCCATGAAAAACAGTCACTATACCTACACATTACAGTGTTTCATAGATATACCTACAAGATTCATACTCTAGATGGATATAGTAACTAAGTATTGTAGAGATGAATTCTAATTAAGTAAATGTAATGTAGTATGATGAATATAAGCTAGTACATATAAAAAAAAACCATCACAATTAACTGAATTCTGTGGACGCCGCCACACATTCAATAATTAAATATGACATACTTACACTCAAACACACGGCTAATATTATCTGAGATTCGCTTAATGCACTAAAAAACTTAATTGACATGATGTCGGACGCGTGCCCTCGGACCTGACTCATCGCATCACTTCCCAAAGGAAGACTAATGTAATAAACGGCTTAACAGAAAAAAAATGCGGATACTCTAATTAATGGACGCAAGACCCTGACCGTTGATGTACTTACCTACACTGGACAAATGAACTGGCACGATGCTGCAACGCCTGTACTCTTAAACGTCGTGACCTTGTCACGAACAAATTATTGTAACGCAGAGTGCTCTTTGCTTCCGCGAAATGACATGTCATCAGTCTTAGAAACTCATTAAGAGCGCCGTTGAATGCTTTTGCAGACTTCCGTGTATTACCTACAATTACAAAATAGCCGTCGTGAATAACAAAAATAAAAGCTTAAGAGCTGAATCCCGTTGATAGATAATTATTTATCTAATATTTAAGTAGTAGGTGTTAGTTTTGCGGTTTAGGTGATTAAGATAACATCTAATTTATCGCAAGAGGCTGGAAATGTGACTGGAATTTAGAGTGATACAACTGGAAGAGCAATTAGAAATGTTTGTTTGAAACTTGATAGAAAATCCAAAAGAATGTTCTACTCACATGAGTATAACATTATGTTTTTTTTAACCTGAGAAACCTCAGTTCATTCGTTGTTTACTGGATAAAAAAATGTTAAAAAAGTAATCGTGCTGTATTTCCTACAAACTTTTAATTCATTCGTACTAAGTACATTCGAGCAACATAAAAGCAATTTGTTTCGTATCACCTCTCCATTAAAACTAAATATTTGGGTTTCATTTTGACACAAATCAAAAAATCATTGAGTCACGTCAGCTGGTAGTAAATTATTTTAGATTAAAACAAACACATTAAATGGGAAGCCATTTTAACAGTACATTATTCTTGTGATAAGGTAATAAAAAAATTCGTTACGATTCCTTTCACACCTTATCTATATTATGATCTACTAAAAAACGTAAAGACATAATAGGGAATGGAAGCATAGCACTCTAATAAGGACGTAGCGCGTTAATAAGGAAAGGTTTGTCACAAGACAAAGAACGAGGCCGCATAATGCATATTTCCACAAATATGATCCTGAGACTGAGACTACAGCTGGCAAGTTTACAGATATGTAGCTGTCCAGTGGATAATTGTAATTGGTGACCGACATAAGTGAGTCAGACACAAGTGGCGTCCTATATCGTTGATTATTTACGGGTTGCAGCGCAACTCGTAATTGCGGTCGGGACCCCGCCACACGGCTCGTTTATCTAATTAGCGTCCCGGTGCGAGAGTCTGCGCGCACGTCTGCCCCAGCCGCAACTCGCAACCGCGCAACGCCCGACTGGCGCGTGCGCAACCTCCACTTACATTAACTAACACCGTCATGATTAAATGAGCCATCACTGATAGCAACATTAACTAGTTATGAGAACGTCGCTTTTAAAACAAACAAATATATCGTGTCAATACGTACGGTGTTGCCGATTAGACAGGCGAGTTGTTGTATGGAATTTTTACGGCTTTTGGACTGTTACATCCATATAATCAATGCATATATATAATGTAATACTAAGAACTACATAATATTCATATTGAGAATAAAAATGCCGTACGATAATTTTCGAGTAGATAGATTAAACGATTATTTAAAAAGAGGTGACAACATTGTACTACGTTATAGAGATTATTTCATATTCCTGCTACATATTTCTGTCACTTGCTATTCCTAAATCCTTTTTTTTCCATTGTGTTTAAGAACAGGAAAAACAGTAAAACAGTGATATATTGTAACTTGGATTGTAACAGTAACAATTGATCGTATTCATGGTTTGTTCTCGGTTCTTAATTACAATTCCAAAAGCGAGCACCGACTCAGGTCAAGACCGGTCACTATTACTGACTTATGTTCTGTTTTAATTGCTTTGCCCGATATAGCTCACCATTAATATAAAATTTACATCATGACAAACAAACTTTAGTCACTATTCTAAGTAAGCAATGACGATTAAAAATAAAACTGTTCTTGCGGTTTAATTTGAGATTACCTATAACTTAGTTATTTACATTGATGGAAGTTTACATTCAGGGACTCAAACATTTGATTAGTACGAAAGACCGACATGACTTTCATGAAAAAAAACATAAAATTCTATAATTTTTATGTCATAACCTTCTGGGCTACTGACTAAAGTGAATCATAAAAAGTGCCGGGGCAAGGAAAAACGAATACTTTGTGGATAATGATCGACATTTAAGTCGTATCCTTAGTAACTACACATAACAGACCTAAAGATTTGATTTTAAACAAACTCGTTTGTACGTAAAAATATATTATTCTAAAATGTGTTACAAAACAAGCGTGCACCCCTATTTTATTTATTCCATGCGCGCAAAAGCGATATTGTGCTGTAAAAAATGCATCGCAGTGCGCGCTCATTCTTAGAGTTTATCATAATTTGTTTTGTCAATTATAATTATACAAAAATCGTTGGTAAAATTAAATATTTAAAAATAAATAAATGTCATTTTCTCTACAAAAACTGCCAATACACCAAATTCATCCCTTTTTTAAAAGTTCGACTTGAGTCTGACAATTATATTTATTGCTATACTATACAGACTGTTAGTGTAAACACTGTTGTCACTAAAACCATAGGTGCTTGATTTATTATAAAAATGTTTATCTGAATTTAAAAATAAATAAACAAAGTTTTCTTTCAAAAATTAAAAAAAAAAATGTCCCGACACCGTCCGTAAATTCATGGATACTATGCGCCCGAGTTACGTAATCACCGCAAAGGGCGTTGACCTGCTGCACTGGCCGTCCGTTATAACTACCTACATAATTTTTAAACTAATTACATCATTGTAATATAGGGTGAAATTATTTGAAGGAAAAATGGAGATTTTACTTAAAAAAAAAAAGATTTTTTTTTTCATTGAATTTACGTTCTATTAGTGAAACCAAACCACTGGTTTCAAGGATAACGGTGATTACACTAACACTCTGTATTTTAAGTACTTTTTTTTATCAGGAACTGTGGTAATATATTACAACCAAAAAATATTACACAATTTTACTATTAATACACCAGTATTTGTTTGAAAAATGGAAAGTCACGCACACTGTTCTTATTATCATCCCGAAAACTTTCAAAAATGTTTGTATAAAAAAAAAGTTATTGACGGTTCACTTGAAATCAGTTCTCCACGTAAAGAAATTTTAAAATTATCGCTACGTGAAGTTCCTTCTGGAACGCTGGTTTGAAATCCAAATTTGGAGATTTCTGTTTCTGGAGATATATATATTTTTTAATCATCAATCCTCATAATTTCGCTGACTATGAAGATTAACCAAGTCGACATGGTGTACCTATGATGACATTATGATGGATGTCAGAAATCATCATCAAAAAAATATGATTAACGGGCATTAACCAGCTAACTTGAACTTGAACATCGACAGTACCTACTCATAATTCTTTCTTGACTTGGTAGACAGTGGGTATTTCTTGAATAGTAGGATGAAACCAACTTACTTTTATAATGTATCCTCTAATATTGAAGGTAGTTTTTTAAATACGTAGATAGTTTTCCAGTACCGTAGAGCCGGTAGCAGCAAGCAAACAAGTAAGCAAAAAAAACACATGTAGGTATATAAAAATGTAATCATGGTATTGAGTAAGCGTAAAGTAAGCGGTTATTCAAGCAAACGTTCATTGATGACGTGGAAAGTTCATGAAGCTATAGCAAGAAGCATAAGTGCAATCTGTGCAATATGTAAAATATAATAATTAAAATATAACCATTTAGCTAATATAATAAACAAGCACACAAACAAGTAATACGGAAATAATCAAACAAGTGGGCAAGAAAACATACAAGTACCGCCCTTTTTTATTTTTGAATATGTTTTGCCAGAAGATCTGGTGCTTTGGTTCTTCATGTCACTCACAACTTGACCAACGCTCCGCTCAGGATGATTCAGAGCCACGTTTCTCATTGGACCTTCTTCGCCAGCTTTCGGCTTCACGATCTATAACACTTTATGAGACATAACTGAACATTTCAACAGCAGGGACATCTTAATTCTTTTCGTGTGTGGAGCATGCTTGTTCCTCCTCTACCTGCATGTGACGATTTCAGAAAATCTTAATTATTATACCTACTTAACCCAGCCACGCTTCGCCGTGGCTAAGTATGAATATTTTAAAAGGACAATTCCTGTTTGTTTTTTAATTAGAATATTTTTTTAAATTATTACAATTTAACAAAAGAGTGTAAATAAAAAACAGATGTGTTATCTTGTTCAATTCAATCTATCGGAAATTCGGTAACATTCCGAGTTTTTCGGAGACAAACATACGGAAGCTGATTTTTTTATATTAAAACATTATTATAAACAAGAATAGAACACTGTCTGAAAACAGTGACAATAGACAGATAGGTACCTACACCGTTTTTCACATTTCTTCAATTGGCTTTATATTAATAGGAAACGCAGGAGATAACAAATAACAACCGCAGGCAGAGTTACCCGGGTAAACATAATGATACTAGTACATCACTGTTTATATAGTAGCGTGCAAAATAACACGCAACAGGTCAGCAGTCAAGAGGGTAAAGTTTAGTTGAACATCCAAACTTGTTTTCCGTGAAAATGCGCAAAAAGTAGTTGGAACTTTGACCTTCAATACCTCATTCAGGTTTCCTGGTGTGATCTAAAATAAAAAATAATTATGATAGTGAAGGGGATCTTTTTAAGGATAGCAAATCATTAAATCACTCTTTCCGCTCTAGGCGGAGCGGAAGGGATTGTCAGATTCTTACTGACTAAAACTCGTCCGTGTGTCTTCTAGTGCCCTTTGCGTTTATGTTTTATTTCTCTACATTTTTGAGTTTATCCATTACAAACAAACAAACAAAAATACAAATTTTTCCTCTTTATAATATTAGTGTTGACAAACAGGAACCTACTAAAACAAGACATTTACCCACCTAGTTCTGACGAACTAGGTATTTCACAAAAGTAAACTGCACTTACAAACGACTCTCCAACAGCACAACATAGTGTAGGCTGTATCGCCAAAATCGAATCTTGCATTGCCAAGTCAATTTTGATCAAAATGCCGCTATGTCCACAAAAAATATGAATGCCTCGGAATGAGTCAAAGATGTTCCTAAGTCGCTGACGGCAATGGCTCTTTTAGTGTGTTGGCGGGAACAATGCCTCTAATCCGCGCCAGTTTCAAACTTGCAGACCTTACCTTGACTCCTACGCCACAACTCCTTTTACTGAACAAAACCTTGTTCATGAGTCGCCTAGATACCACTTCCAACTGAACTACGTCACTTTTGCTTTTCAACTTTCAGAATTCACCTAAACCTTCTAATTTCTATCACTACTAACGCCAACCTTTTTTTTATGACTCGTTCCGCCCTGGGTGGGGCGGAAGAGACTGTCAGACTTTTACTGACTAAAAAACCACCCTGTTCCTTCTGTTGCCCTTTACGTTCTGGGGCCACGGTATCCTGTTAAGACGTCCCGCAACCCCGGCTAACGCCTACCTGCATTAATTTCTATCGATATCCTGTTATCAGACACACAATTTGCCGAAACGACTTAAATTACAAAATTGCAACATTTTCTTGAACCCATATTAGGTATACTGATTAGAAAAAACGACCACAAAAAAAAACTGTAGACGCATGCAAATCTGATAAAGTAAACAATGTTGCAAGTCAACACACAACAAAGTTAACACTATTGACAGTTTTTGTTATGGTATTATTCATGAGGAATGGCCTCCGAGCTAATGAATGAATGGGCCACGCTCGCCGCGTGCCGCCCACGGCTGCTTCATTCATACGTAGCCCTGCGTGGTCGCGGACTTGTTCTCAATGTCGCCTTGCAACGCCGACCCATGCATGCCTGACATCTACGCTTAATTGCTTACACGTTGCCATATTGTTTACTCGTAATACGTAAACTTCGACAACTTGTGGATGGAACATTCACGAAAGACAACATGCTCCCCCGATCTCCTACACATTTACTACAAATGTCAAAGGTTTCTCTAAAGGCCTCCAAATTTTGTAGTAGGCTGAACATCTGCGTTATCTCCTAAAACAATAAACTCCACTCAACAGGTTGCCTTATAAAGGTCACAATCGATAAGAAATGGCAGAGTTGAGGATGAATAAGGTGAGCCACCAGCTGTGAGGCATCGCCGCAAGAGTCGGGATGAATGGTAGAGGGAGGGCGAGAAGTAGGGGTTAGGGAGGCTCGGCACGTGTTTCGTGGCCATGGTCACGGGATGACGTCCGACATTTAACAGCGCATGCGCGATATAAGGAAGCAGGTTCAAGGACGTGAATCGATCGGGCTTAATGTCGCGCTAGCCCCAGCCACGGTCGGACGCTGCTCTTCACCAGGAGGCAATCGATTCCGCTGCCTTTGCCACGGTCACACTGATAATACGGAAATTACTAGGTATTGTTGTGTATTTGTATGTTATTGTACATTTCATCCAAAATAAAGGTTTGTTAATATTCATACATCTGTTTTTGAAATTAGTAAGTAGGTACAAAATAAATACAAAATAATTATAAAGTCTGTGTGTTTTATTTCATCCAATAACGACCTGAAGACTTCACAAGCTTACCGACAAGGAACGAACGAAAGCACGCAATTAAGACTGCAAAAAAATATAGAATTAAAATATGGGTAGGTACACGTTATTATTCTGTATGAAAAAAGTAATAAACGATTGCACTTTATGACAGGACACAGAAAGTTCGGTAAGTCTGTATTCTTTCGGTGCGCACGAGTTGATTGCGCGCGTAATCCGCCGTAAATAAGGGACGCGTGCACAACACTGATTACATTACGGCTGAACACGCACACAGAGATGACATGAGTCGCGTGAGAATAAAAATTAAATTTTACTTAATTATTACGTAAGTATAATTTGACGGTTTACAAATTGCTTCACATGTTTTATTTTCTCAACACTTGTTTCATTCCCACGTGGATACACCTTGTCAGGAGGTGTGAATTCTGCATAGTCTAATGACGCTAACTAAATCAAAACCTAAACTAAATTATTATGTCGACTAGGTACTTAAATGGAATCTTCTTTCTTTTAAACACAAAAATGTATATAATATAAAAGCGAAAGGTCACTCACTCATTCATCACGAAATATTGAAAACCGCTTGATGTATGTAGATTAAATTTGGCAAAGAGGTCATTCATAGTTAGTAGACGTCCGCTAAATTTTGTTTCAAAATTTACCCCTGAGGGGATAAAACGGGGGTCCAAAGTTTGTATGGAGAAGTCGCGGGCAGAAGCTAGTAATATACTAAAAACAAATCGTATTCACATCAGAATTAGGAGTTTAACTCACCTTAAAGTCCTAATTCTGATGTGTATAGGAACGAAATACCTGGTAAAGAACGATGAAAATTGGTAACATGATACCAGAAGAAATCCTTACCACATACGGAATCTCCACAGCTTTATATGTGCAAGAGCACTGATTGCGAATGCAAGTGTCGCACGCGCGTGTCAAATCGTCGGAGCACCCACGCCTTGCATACATACACATCCCGACTTCAGACTATCTCACACAATACTATGTCGATTCACACCATCAGGCCGCATTGCATGATCCAACTACTCCTCGAGCAATCAAACCTTCTGAAACATTGTTTATGCCGCAATTTGCTGCTACAAAACACAATATTTACCTTATCGCTATAATAACTATCAGGTAGCCACTATTATTGTCATATTTATACAATACGGACGCCATTTTCCTATTTAAACATCGCCCACAAATTACAAAATTTATATGTGTGCGCGCCATTCATGAAGTTGCCACGATTTCACTGGAAGTCGTAGTGTGGGGAAGGTGGAGAAATAGGATAGTGGGGTGAGGTGCCCCCCTATTTATGAATGAGGTCGTACGTCATTGATATCGATCGCAAGCTCTGCGTTGCGCGGCCCCGGTAAAGGTTACCACACAAGGGCAGTGTTGGCGGTCGATCAACAGGTGGCCGGCTGACGCACGCCGGCAATACAGCCTTCCGCTAATTTTTGTCACTAATATGATGACGTCATACTGATAACTTACGAGTTCGCATTTTTAGCCTGCTGCCTTATCTCTACTACTGACGAGTAGGCACTTCATGGATCAAAAGCCTTCACACCCGAACGGTTTGTTAGAGAAAACTCTCCTCGTGGCCATAGAACGCGATGTGACGCGACCGTGGCGACGCCTTACTTTCGATCGTAAGGCGTAAGACAGGCGCACCCAATGGCTGAAGTTGTTTCCAGAACAGGCTTGAAGGCATGTCTATTCTGTCAGCTACGCACTATTATACCGAAACTCCCTTCGCCGATGCTGTCAACTGTAACTTTAAACCAAAGAGTTCCAGTTAACGCAAACCCTACAGACATTAATAATTTAACTTAAAATTCTAAGTGGTTTAACACGGACGCTTTAATAATGCGCTAGACATTATCATCATGCTGTTAGAATTTAGAAAACCCAATAGGCAGTGTGCTCGTTTAATGCGTGTTAGTAAAGTAAACAAATACAAAAATATGATATGTGTCTGTCTGTCTCTATTGTCTTAAAGATTTAAGGGCAGGGCAGAATTATCCATTAGGCAGTGTAGGCGATTACCTAGAGACCGCGCATCTGGTAGTAAAAAAGGCAAATGTTACTTGTAGTGAAAATTAAATTTGAAGATTTGTATACAAAAGACCATCAATGAAAAAAAGATTAAAAAATACACATAAATAGATATTATATTCTTTTTTTCGTTTCAATTTTTTCAAATTGAATCTTGTGAAACATTTGTCATTTAGTAAAAAAAAAAAGCGTAATTATGAATAAAATTGCATCGGTAGGTACAAATTATATTTGTGGATTGAGAAAAATGTAGCCTCGGGGCTCCTGAGACGTGCATTGCCTAGGAGCCCCATCATGGTTAATCCGGCCTTGGGTACTGGGTAGCGTGCCTAGACAAATACAGGTAAAACTGTCAGTTTTTACAAAAGAGCCATTTACCATATCTGTAATTCATTCATCGTCATTTACATACTATCACAACTTTATTATATTAACTTAAAACTGCAAATCAACAATATGTGTAGGTAAATACAAAATGTTACGGACATAGGGCGCATAACCTTAGTATGTTTTAACACTTAAGAAAACGATACGTAGTTGCGTTTGCGACAACAGCCCTAATTATGTCAACATTCCGCTATTGGACGTCATAGCGTACAAAATATCAAACATGACATGCGTAATATTTGGTTTAGGTCTGATAGCTGATCTACACTCAAGTTATTTATCGGAAAATAAAAGTGTGGCATAAGTGTCGTGCGTCACGCGAATAATTCCAACCACCCAGGGGGCGGGGGGGCCGTGACGTCAGCACCACCACAACCTCCCGTGTTTCTCGCTACTCACTACTCTATTCAGTGGCAGATCCAGGATTGTCGTTTGGGAGGGGGGTTGACCCCACTGAGGGTAGGTTTTTAGCTAAGAACACATATTTTATTGAAAACCTAATACTTACAAGTTAAGTATAATTTATGACAATTGTACCTTAGTTTATGGTAATGATTGCAAAAAAGTGTAATTAGAATAATATCAACTTCACTTTAAGATTAGTCATGGAAGATGCTTTTAGAGGGGCTTGAGCCCTTTAACCCCCCTCCCCCTACCCCTGGATCCGCTACTCACTCTATTCATAATTTGCTTTACATTGACGACGTGAAAGGGGAGGGAAATTTAGACTACAGCAGGCAGTTTTTAGGTGGGTTCCTAAATTATCTCTGCTCCTCTTTGTGAATGAAAGATCGAGAACTATTAATATTAGCTTTCACAAAGTTACTTCGAAATAATAAGAGATTTGTAGGTATTTCTCAGTTTTGTTCTAAGTCAATACACCTATACTTGTAGCTTACGTCTTATTTTCAGTCTCTCTTTGTTAAAAGTCCGAAAGGAAAAATGAATGATGAATTCATATGTATTTCCTGTAAAAAGTATTCTCAAATAATGTTATTAGCTATTGCATCGATAACATTCTAAATATATTTTATCATCACCTTGTTACATCATGTGAAACACACTGCATACGCGGTAGTGAGCGTGGTGACTACGTAAATGCGTACAAATTACGTTCAAATAACGATTACACAGTTCTATAAATGTTTCGTGATAAACATTTTGCTGTTTAGGGTGTCTGTGTACGTCAGCAAGCTAGTGATAAATCTGCACTAGATTAGAATTCTCGAGTGTTGATCGATGGAAGCGTAATTATAAGCATGAGTGCGACGTGACGCGGTAAACCAGCTCATCTTGACGTGACGAGTGCCAACATTACTTTCGAGCTTTCGCGTCACTGTACGCTATTTCAGCGTGCGTTATCGGTCAACGGGTGGAAGGTGCTAACCTATGTGGGCGCTTTAGAACGACGCTCGCAGGCAGGTACTCGAATCCGTAATGTTAGTTGCGTACTTTGTCCCTCAATTATAAAAGGCTCTCAGCTGAACCAGTCTGAATACGTACATTCAACTTTAATTGGGTTACGTACATACACAAGACGCTATATTATTTGGAGCAACTCTAACGCTTCTTTTTTAGAGTTAAAGAGTCGTTGGTAGCAGCTCCAAGGAGAAAGACCAGTGACGATGAATTGTAGGCTGAATGAAAAATGCTTTTACAGCTATGGGAGAAAGAAAAAGATTGTACTTACCATAAGTGTAGGTATAATAGACCATTTCCTACAAATGGAATTTATGACCAAAACCTGCAACAAAACAATTGATATATTTTTTAAGTTGAATACTAAGTTATAAATAAACATTAGCATAAAACAAACGCATCAGCAGTATCTTATCAATATTATGATTTTCATCTTTGGCATGTCTGAAATCAGCATGATTCATCAATAGGACTAATAAAAGATAATGTAACAGTTTGGCGACGTGGCATCGTCACCTAGAATTGCATTTGCAACACAAGCGGGTATTATTAGCCTGAGTTCACACATGCTCGCCAAACGGCAGCAGTAGGTCGACTCATTGTCGAACCACTTTCTAATACTACGGCTCATAACACAAGTGTTTACTTGATGTCACTGCGACAATGATACGTTTACGGAGGCGTTAATGCTACTACAATGTCGTAGGCGGCCACCTATTCGTCTTATAAGTTGCTCCTTTAGAAGTCGTGAGATCTCGTCAGGTAAAGCCAGTAACATGTTTGGATAGCAAAACATTTTTCTAGCTCTACCTGACGTGGTTGTGAACGTGACTTGCAGGGAAAACAATGCATGAAATAATTAACACCTGAAACAAACTTCTTATTCTCCGGCTCATATGCTACATAGATCCGTCATAAATAACAAATAAAATCATATTTATCTCGTAGTCTATTTTTTGCATTTTATAGTAGACTGTGCAGAGTGATATGTAAAACACTATGTTTTAAATCTTAAAACACAAAATAAAACATAAATAAAAACAGTGGGCCATTACCACGTGGAAATGAGCGTTCCACTATCTGTCCACCTACTCACTGGTCATCCCAACAGCGTGCGCAAGAAGTCACTTGATTGTTTAGAACATAATTATCGTAATTCCCACGGCAGATATAAATTCAACTACGATAGGTACTCACTACGACAAGTTATGACACTTCACATGAGACACACTAACACGATATCTGTCATGAAAAATAAATCTAAACATTGTTGTAGTGAGACAGAGGACAGGCTCTCTACGACAAAGTAAAGATATTGGATGTACAGAGACCAACAAAAAATAAATATTTCCGAAAACAACATATTCTACCCGTTAAGATCGTATTTTTTTACTACATCATACATCCACAGGTTATGGAGATGTTGAAGGTCAAAGTTACAACTTTTCACGTTTTTTTACGAACACAAGTTATTAATGTTCCAACTAAAAATAAATAGGTACTCTTATAGGTACTCCCTATACTGTTGTATGCATCCATATTTGCGTGAAATAGTGATTTTTCACACCAAAAACAAAAACTTGTATCCCAGCAATATTTTGTTAACTTGGTTTAATGGGCAGTATGTGTAGATAACGGGTATGTGATTTTTCTTTTTACATACCGATATTATTGACTCAATCTGGATGCAAACAAATAAAATATTTTAACACGACCAACAAAGTTGCCATGTTTCAATAGACCATTACGCAAATGAACAACATAACCCTACAAAGTAACGATGACTTTCGTTACCCTGGAATTCTGAAAGCTGATAAAAAATAACTTGACTACTATTCGGCGAATCCGAATAAACCAGGATCAAAACATGGAGCATCGTTAACTACCAAGTCATATGACTGATACTTCACGCAAACACGAAAGCGTGAATAATAATCTAGAAGAAACAAATAGTAGCGCGATAGAAATAGACAGCGGTACTGAAGCAACGGTCCGAAATAGAACCCCGCCTCCGAAGTCCAAACCAAAAGTAGTCAAGTTAATTATAGAACGATTCCGCAGGGACGTTTTCATCTCGTGATTCACCTGCTGAAAACTCGATTGTTCGCATTTTACGTCAATCGGTTGCGTGGTGTTTACGAGCGTGCGCGGCGCGACGACGGCGCAGGAGCGTCAGCTGACGGCCAGGAATAGCCCTGACATCGCGGCCACGCTATGCCGCTTGCGCCCGCGCACCCACAAATAGCGCGCTATAATTAGACGTCGGTGAAATCGTGGGTTTGTTATTTTTCTTTATCGTCTCCGTTACGCGATAATTGGGTTAGCGTGAACGACTGCATGTGGGCCCAATCGGGCGTCGGCGTGTCTCGGACACTGCCCGGCAGCCCGCCACCACGCACACAGCTGCGGCCATTGTCCTGCCACCGCAACACACCGCACCGTTTCGCCGCCAGCCGCACTCACTTCTACTAACATAGGTACTTGACATAGTTACTTATTTTAGATTTGAGAAGTGTCTCATTATTGCACATTTTACGAAGAGACTTACGACTTTGTCACGTAATGTGCAAAGCAATGATGACGAATGAATTGATGCAAAATAAGGTCCTGATCTAACTTATCGTGCATCAATTTTTGTTTGGCAAATGACTTCAAATATTTTCAATTAAATTCCCTGATAAAGAAATATATTTCTTTATCCTTCGGAACTGAAACAAAATGGAACTTGAAAATTTTGTTCTAAGAAAAGATTTCCTCTGAATAATAATGAAAATATGCAGACGTCAGAACTAATTAGGTGGCGAGTGACGACTGTGTATCTGTAAATTATCCCTACCTCACGCAAATACCTTCGACTGGTTGTTTATGAAAACACATTTTAATGTTTCAACGTTTCCGACTAAAATAGATTCTTTAGTAGTCTATTTGTTTTTCTTTTATGTATTTTACTGAGTGGCTACATCATGTATCTACATTGTTTGATGACCATTGATGCGATGATTCATTATCTTCATTTTACCTTGCTAATATATAATAAGTAGGTATGGCCTTCCGAATTTTTTGCATTATTTGTTTGTTTTAATCCGAAAATACACATATATACCTACCTAGGTACCTGTAAGAATTGTATGTCACGTATTAAACGCAAATTGTTCCTATAAATGCGAGTAATATAAAATTTCTTGTCTTGTGGAACACAGTGGATTTATATGCGGTTTTCATAATTTTTTAGAGAATTCCGGACGGGTAAACCATCCTGGTGGCCAATACAGCCAAGATAGCACAAACATGTCGATTTTATGACAAGTACGCCACGACAGTAGATCGCAACTGAGCGAAGCATAGGCGAGCGAGTCACTATAGCGAGTATCTACCTAAGTAGAATAATATAGACTAGGATTAAATGTAGGTAAGAAAGATGATAAGTAGGTATCTATTGCTTAAGGGGATAGGCTTCTTATTTTTGGGAGGTGGTAAAATCATCAAATGAGTCCTGCCGCCCCGGATGGGGCTGAAAGGGACTGTCAGACATTTACTGACTAAAAAACCACCGTTCCTTCTGTTGCCCTTTGCGTTCCGGGGCCACGGTACCGCGACCCCTAGCAGGAAGGGGGACAGGCTGAGATTCACAAATAAGACTTAGCGTAAAGTTACTCTTTGCATTGTCAAAATAACGCCAAAATAGGTAATTAAAATAATTAATGTGATTATAACAGATCGAAACGTTAGTTTACACTAAGAATCGTTTCTAAATTAAACCTTATTTAGATATTATAATAGATCGGAGAGGTCCATACCGGGTCAATGCCAATGCATAGGAACCTACTGTAAAAATACTAAAAATTGATTGATGATTCTTGTACCCTCAACCATAAGCTGATCGTGGTACTCTTATTTTACAATCCTATATGATAATATTCAACTGTTTTCCCTTTTATTTCTAGAATGGAAACGCAGCTTCATAAATCATTATTGGAAAGAGACTCCTTGATACAAAATCGTTCATAAATAATGAAAAAGTCTATGTGAACATCACGTAATTTATTTATATCACAATGAATAATTTTGTACCTCAGCAATTTCTTACTCAACTGACTATATAATAATAATAATAATAGGATATATATTTATTTGCACTTAGCCATTCATGTCTCAATTTATAATAAACTAAGAATTGGCTGAGGCTGACAAAATGTAAAAGGAGCTTCACAAAAACTGCGCGCCCGCACCACTTTTGGTATGAGAAGCTCTTTAAACTACGGCGAAAGAATTAACGGGTTATTTTTCTGCCACAGTTTATACATAGCCTTCGAGGCAAACTAAGAATCATTCTAATATATGTTATCTATGGAACTACGCATATTGTAGGCATTGTCTCGCGTTATATTTCCTTGATCTTGAGTGGTTCAGGTCACCGCCCACAAGCTAAACCTACACCTAACGATTCATAATTACTGTTAACCACACGTTTATACAATCTACCAATTATTATCTGACCATTTATACACAAAGATATATTACAGCTATAAAACATGTTTTATGTTTGTTTTTAAATTTTGAATCAAGGAAGTTTTAGATTTGTTTTAAAATAAAGTATGTAGGTAACCCACTAAAAGACAGAGTGTTCTCGTGTTTACGAAAAAAAAAAAACTTAAAATTTCTCGGACTGCTCCGACCTCATTATTAATTTTATGGGCAAAAAAGAAACCTATATAGATCATATCACATTTGGCAAGGTAACTACGGACTAACAAAAAAAAATGATTAATAAAAAAGATCAGTGTTATTTTTTACAACGGGATGCATAAATCTTTCTATTTATTCAGCTACATATCTATCTAGATAAAATAAAAATATATGATTCTACATTTATATTATAAATTAACGTGAATGTAAAAATGTTAAGCAGGAGGTAGGGACGGATGAATTCTGAGATTAATATTTATTAGCTGTCGTATTATACATCACTAATTTGTGTTTAATCATTTAGAGTAGTAAAAATATATGTATCATCAGCCCAGAATGAATGTAGATCACAAGAACATAAAATTCTACTTATCTTTGAGATCAAAATTTAAACATCAACTATGTAATAAATAACATTTATTATTCTTGCGACAAAAACGCTATTTGCATAGGTAATATAAAATTTTATGTGCTAAAACAGTCTCAAGTATTTTATTAGTTTATTAAGTGAATGTATAGGTAGGTTTTATTGATCTACGTTAAATATCAAATATTTTATAAAATATCTCAGCTCCCTGCACTACGCATTTAACTATACCTATATGTATATATTTTATTTAACCTAATGCTTTGCATTGTTCTGTTACCATAAATAATACTAAATCAAAGCCCAATTGGTATAATCTAATAGATAAATAGAGCCACCCCCAACAATATAGCTGACAAAATTAACCCAATCTTCAATTATTTGATTGAATTATAATTTGGCTAAAGATATTTTATAACGATCAAGCAAAATGACGTCGATCTAGGTCTGTACGGTCTGTACCAAGCATTAAATTTAAGGGCACGGGCATGGTAGTGTAGTGTCTCGCTAAAATCGTGCAGGCACGGACGTACAACCTTTCGTTGAAGCAAATGGGCCCACTTTTTTTCTAAGTACAAGTTAACTAGCTTTTTCCCGCAACTTCGTTCACATCAATCTCGGTTATCGTAGACCCGGTCGTAGTCGCGGGTTAATTAGTAGTCTATATTTCCTTATCCAGATCCCAAATTACGTTACTGTCAAATGCAAAATAAAAAGAGTTAACAGACAGACAGACAGACCGTTTTTGATACCGTAACAAGACTATTAATTAATCTTAATAACAATTTATAAATCGAAAAAATTGTGTGATCGTAAAGAAAAGGTCATAGGTTGCTCATTAGAAATTTTCATTCAACTAGGACTACCTATGTAAAGCTACGTACGTACGTGGGTAGAACCTAGCCAGGAGGCTCGCGCGCCAAGTCACCGGGGGCAGGAGGAACTCGGAGGTTTCTGAAGCGGGCGGTTGCGGCCGGGGGGGCGGCGCGGGCGGTAGGCGGCGTCGGGCGGTGACGTCAGCCTCGGGGGGGCAGCGCGCCGCGCGATTGGCGGAGCTGCGCGCGCCGCTACCGAATATGGGACCACGGCTCCATTGATAAAACTGCGATGCGGGGTCGCGCGGCGCCAGTCCCCTTCGCACAGGCCACGCGAGAGGCCGTCTTCACGCTGGCGTTGTTCGTAATTCCGCTCGGCCCGTGGGCCGAGGAGCAGGTGGTGCCGGACGGGATGGGCACCGATGTGGATCACCCAACCGGCCCGCACCTGCTCTCCCTGGCTGACGTGGGCGCGCTCGGGTTTGACTGCGCGCTGAAGCCGGTGCTGGCGCCGACGCCTGCCTCCGGCACACCGACCGACCTCAACACGCCTGTCACCACATCGGACCTGCCCGCCTTCTTCCCGACGCTGCTCGAGCCCCCGTCAATATCAGGTGCGAGTCCATGCCGCTGCCCCACTGCTGCTCCTTGCACACTCGCGCTCTGCCGGGACTCGTAGGCGGCCTCGCCCCCGCCGGCCGCCGGCTCCCGACCGATAACGTTGTAAATAAACAATCCGGTCTCCTTTGACGTCGACATGTCCTTCGATGCCCTTCACGACTTGCAGTGCTCTGGCTTCCGCAAAAGCACTTCGGTTTCTCGTCAACTCTGAATTATCGCCATATGATAGAGATAGAAGTTTCCCGGCGCGCGGTTCAAGTTACAGTGTTTAGTGAAATGGAAAGTTCAGCGGCTCGTGTCATATGTTCGGATTTTCGGATCGATAAATGAAGCTGAATGGAGCTTCCCTTGTGTACTTAGTTGCCGGCGCTGTACGGCGCTACCGTCAGCGGGTCTTAAGTCGTGCTCTATCATACTTTTCAAGTGCGTAATTATTTAAAGTCAACATTTTGGAGAATACCTAGATGGGGTAAATATACTTAGGAAATCTATACTTAAACATTTTAGAATTCTCAAAAAAGTGAGTACCTATCTTTTAAAAATAATAGTAAAAAATATGTTCTATTAAAACAATTTTGAAAGTTTCATAGAAAAAAGTAAGCAGTATTTTAATATAGTAATCTCAGTACTTTTTCAGTTGAAAAACACTAACATGTTTTTTTTTAATATTATATAGCAATTATTTATAATTATAGCAATTTTATAGCAACTCTAACGATAATGCTTAAATGAAATGTATATACCAAAGCATTCATGAATATAATATAATAAGTTTTTTTTTTCTCTATGTGAGATTTTTTTTTGTATTGAGGTACTAATCTTTCCCTTTCTTTTTTTTTCCTGTTAAATTAAGAATAAAAATTAGTCTTCATAAAAATATTTTGTTAAATGCAGATAACTTCCAGTAACTTGATGAAATATTTAACTAAATTTACGTAATTCTCGAAAATTAGATCATTATTTAAGTTCTACATGAAACTAGTTTAACCATGAATTCTTTATATTTATAAAAAAAAAAATAATCCAAGTAAGTAATAATAAATAATAATAAATCATTTATTTGTCTAAATTAAATTTTACGGCTTTAACTTCTGCTTCAGGCAATCTATCGCTGAACTTAGGCCTGCCATAAGACTCATACCTACCTACGTTTGCGAGAACAGAACATTCCCCAGTAGGTGACGGTCAACGGTCAAAACGACGGTACATGTCCGGATAGTTTAGTGATACGCACTTATCGACTTCCTACGTTATCGAGCGCCGCGTAGCATTGCGCCATCCGCTTTGCCATGCCGCAACTACAAAACATGCAAAAATAGTAGCGATAAAAAACGTATTCCGCAAAATATAATTATTATTTACGTACGAATTTAAACACAAGTAGGTACCCCGCCGATTAAAAAACATCCTACTTGCACTGCAAGACCGTGTCGGTGGCAGTTTTAGATGTAACAAGAAGATATTGAATCACTTTCAAAAAGAGAAAAGAGGATTTCCTGGGAAGCGTCCTATTACATGAAGCTATTAGCCTCGATCTTATAAGTTTCACAATATTTCTTGTAGGTCTTGTAGTACGCTCATTGTGGCATATTATCGCAACGACGTTCGAATAAATGACGTTCAAAAGTGCCTTAAAATGGCCTAATTTAAATGGTTTGGCTTTTGACTTACGACTTTGAACGAAAGCATTAGGACTTTCTGTTTACAAGTCAGCGTCATGAGCTTCAACGCTTCAACAGTATGAGTCAAATCATTTTATAATATTTATATAGCAATATTCATGAAATATTACTTTTGTTGCAGGTACACTGACGGGCGATGAGCTATCGCTAGGTTGTTCACCTCGGCGGCACAAGCACGAAGCATCATTATCGCCGGGCGCGCGCGCTGAGGATGCCAGCAATGCGTCCAGCGCAAGCGCGTCTCTGTACGGACCGCCCGCCGGCAGCGCTGGCAAACGCGCACCTTCGCCACCGCTGCAGTGGCTGCTGCCGCCTGGGCCCGGGCCCGGCAGCGTCGACAAGTACTTCCAGCAAGAGTACGAGGAGCGTGTTGAACTGCTCCCTCCGGAGTGCCAGCCGTACTGCGCGCCTGCGCAACCATGTCCGCCGCCGCAGCACTGCGAGTACCGCCCGCCCCCGCAGCCGCAACAGCAACACACGTGGGACACGCAAGAATATGCTAGTGCACCCCAGCCCACGCCTGGGCCCTCCGGCCTTCCAAAACGCGAGCCCTACCCCAGCCCGGCCGGCCCCAGCGACAGACCTGTCCAACTTGCCGAATACAACCCGTCCACGAGCAAAGGGCACGAGATCCTCTCTCAAGTGTACCAACAAAGTGCGCAACCGCTACGACTCGTCGCGGTTAAACCTCGCAAGTACCCTAACAGGCCGAGCAAAACCCCCGTCCACGAGCGGCCATACGCATGCCCTGTGGAAGGCTGCGACCGCAGGTTCTCGCGGTCAGACGAGCTGACGCGACACATACGCATCCATACGGGTCAGAAACCGTTCCAGTGTCGAATCTGCATGCGCTCATTTAGCAGATCGGATCACCTGACGACGCACGTGCGTACTCACACGGGCGAGAAGCCGTTCGCGTGCGACGTGTGCGGGCGCAAGTTCGCGCGCTCCGACGAGAAGAAGCGACACGCGAAGGTGCACCTGAAGCAGCGGCTGAAGCGCGAGCGCGGCGGCGGCGGCCACCACCACGAGCACGGGCACGCGCCGCTCTAGCACGCGCCCGCCGCCGCCGCGGGCCGCTCGTCCGGCGACTCCGACGACGACAGTGGCGGTAGTCTTAGCTCCTAAATGGACAACTGAACTTTTTTATACTTTCACGTTGAAATTATCGAATGATTTCATCGCTTAGGTGTAAATGAATTGTCTTTAACAAAGCTTTATTAACTCTACATTTGTAAATTCACTGAAATTTATATATATCTTTTTATACATATTTGTAATTACTATGGTAGGATTCGATTTGCTCGATGTATTTATTTAATTAGATAGGTTAATTGAAAAACTGACTGGGAACAAACGTAGATACGAAGCGATGTGGCCTAATGCGTCCAGTGAGCGTGTCGTTACGTTTCTATGCAAAGAGAACTTTGTCACTCGGGCGGTGATGTTTGAGTCACTGTCGTCCTCGGCATTATGTGAACACATATCTTTCTGTCTGATGATGGCAGTCTAACGGATAGGCTTAACTGTGTCTCACATAGATATTCTCTTGTTAAGCTATCGATTAGTTATACGTTGTATTATTAGACAAGTGATCATGATGAAGATGAACTATACTTGTACTTGACTGAAACTGTCTTCTTGACAACGACAGCGAAAACTAATTGATACCTAAGTATGTGACAAATTCTGGAGGTAAACCTATTCTGCCTAGGACTACCTACTTAAGTATTGTAGGTATATATAATATTCTTATATTTGACAAACTAACGTGAAACTGTGCCATTAATTTAACTTTATAACGTGCCACTGCAATTTTTATTTACATAATTATGTAATTAAATAAGTATAACACGACTGCTGAATAAGTGATAACTATGATTATTTCGTTATACTATATTTCTAGTCGAAGATAAAGTATAAACGTGAGAATGTCGACTATTATGTTTGTTTTTAGATAATATTAATATCTGCCATTAATAACATTATAAATTTACGTTTCGACAGCTAATGTCATTATCTTCTCTTGCTCAAACATTTAATTTAACTAAATTTGCTCAATTCTGCTTCAGGTACATATTCGTGTGATATGGTTACTTTACATTTCCACTAATGTTCTCTGTTCACACCATGTGTTGCTCTCTTCGTGCACTTGTTGTTCAGTAATTTCACTAAGTTTTCCCAGTGGCATATATTTTTATAGTGTACGTATTATTACATAGACTAATCTAGTAAAAGTTTAGCATGTAGCGTTTAAATTATGATCTCTTAATCATTAATAATTATTTTCAATCGTAGCGAGGGCCCTTTATTTATAATACTCATAAGTTTCTGTATAGGTGTAACTACGTGTAAAAATCATGTTTTGGATTTCAGTAACCGTGATGACGATGTTACACTTGCTACTATAATATGACTAAAGAGCACGGTCATAGGCCGACCGTTAGGTAGGTAAATAATTACTGCATTACTTATTAACTTCAAAAAATGTATTGCATTATTTTAATAAATTGTTAATAAGGTTTAGAACAGTACCTAGGACTCCTAAACATACACTTATAAATACACCACTAACAGTAAAAAAAAAAAACAATCCAAGTTTTTAAGTAATGCGGTTTACAAAAAAATGAGAATTTCTAATCTCCTTGTTTTTCTTATATCTGAGTACAAAATTAAGCACAAAATAGTCGTAACTTTGTCATTAAAATACTTCAAGTGTAAATGTTTTTTTATGGAACTGCCTTCGCAATTATACTTGTGTATTAGTTCCAAGTTAAAAAATATTTTTGTTGGGTACATAATCCCCACACATCAAGTCTTTAGCCTAGGAGTTACTCAACAAATAGTGCAGTCGTAACAATCCGGATCTACAACAGACTAGATAAAGTTTATAAAGTGTCACCGAACAAACAGTGATAGAACTACAGGGTGGGCCTTTCAGTAACGTCGGTCATTATGAATTTAGGAAATCTGACAATAATATTACCTACTAACTCTTGCGCCTGCACTGCAACCCAATAACTGCAAAAGGGAGCGGTTCAACCTATTTCACCGTGTACAGTTATCACTTAGTCTAACGTGAATATTTGTCATCATTATCAAAGCACTGAAATTGTCCAGAAATGTCAGCACGTCACTGTTTTAGATCGCCGTTCCCAAGTTATCCAGTCGCTTACGAAGCCTCTGTAGGAAGAAGCGGCGGGAGCACGCTCGTGCGCCACGCCTGCACGCATGCGCACATTGCGCACACGACCATGCTCCCGCTCATGATAAGAATGTCGTGTACGAGTTTATAATGTTTTTACTGTTATAGAAGAGACGAAGTCTCCGATAGACAAGGCTAGAGTAGATAGGTATTATAAATCGTATTCATGTTAAACAAACGAGTGAAATTGAAACGGAAAAGACTAAATTCTTACACATTTTACATAATGTTGCATCGCGTTCGCGTTAACGTTTTTGATATACGGTGTTTGTATTAGGTTACGAGTTACGACTTGCCCATTGTTTGCTGCCCGCCGGCGCCGAAAGCCTCGCGGGCCGGGATGGTGGAGCGATCTCGCATTGTTACATTATGTTTTACGTTCATACAACCCTGTGCTTCACACGAACACTTCACATTAATATACCTAGATCTTAAAGAACTTTTTAACAAATACGATATCTAATTGTATGGTGTTCACCTGATAGTGAATGAGAACGAATTCTATATGAAATTGTGTATGATTATTGTTTAAGCTACCTTATGTATTTCACCAGAGTGAAAGATGTTGTTGATGTTCTATAAATATATCTACGTAGTCATAAGTAGGTATTGTTAAATCTCACTAATTTTTACTAAATTCTATTTAATTAAAGTATTTGTAAATACACTCTGACTAAATTTGAATTTAATGTGTATATAAGAGAAATGAAATTTTTATTTAAAGATTCACCTAAGGTGAGGAAATACAAATTGTTGAAAATTTGAATCTTGGTGTTTATGTTTTTGCTTTGCCTTCCACATCAAATCTTACAGAACCCCACAATATAATACGTAAATTGGTAACCTTTAGTAGTATCTACCTCTTGGATTAAAAAATCAAAACATGAATGAACAGAATTTAAAATAGGGTATTCTATATCTTTGTCTATATCCTATACTTACAATTTAATTAGTATCAAGACCACTACTCTAAATAAAATAGTTATTATAATCGAAACAGACCAGTTGAACTGGGATTGACATAAAAATTATGGTTAATTCCAATAGTTGCTATAAAAACATAGCATAACATAACATCACGCCTGTAATCCCCGAAGGGTTAAGCAGAGGTGTACCCATTAGTACACCCACATTTCGCCAGTTATGTTTTTGTCCCATATTATAGGGGGCGTGCCTATTACCTATTTATAAAATTAGACGTAATAAAAGGGTACCCCCTTTCCAAGCTTTATTGAGAAATTATCAAGGTGGCGCCATCTACACGAAAATTACTCAAACGTCACCCACGGTTAGCGCTTCGCATTTCAGTGACGCGACTTAGCTAGACACGTAGCAATGTCACATCGTAGTAACACTTTTCACATCTAGATGGCGCTGTTGAACTTGTTTGAAAGATTTACATGCATTTAGGAAGATGGAGTTGTTAAGGACGGTTTATTGCAAAAGCAAGTGATAACGTGGTGGTAACATCAGGCACCAGTCTTCCACAAATGAATTATTAATTTATAAGATTATATCTGTAGACTAAATAATATGCTAATAATTTGTGGTGAGAAATAAAATAAATAAATTGTAATCGATTATATTCTAAAATGATAGGAGTGGAAAGAATAAAATACTATAAAGCTGTTTTCTTGAATGTGCATAAAAGATTCTACAGAAAGATTGCTGCATAAAACGAATATTTGACTACAAAACAGGAAGCTACATTACTTTTACTTTCGGGTATTAATCAGGGACTCGATATTGAGGTAGGGACCTTAAGGCCCTTTCCAGGGACCAACAATGTTTGAATCTGAAAGGGTCAGAGCAATTATTCATTATGCAAGACCGAATCTACATTTACTATAATACATAAAATATGTGTGTGCCTACATCAAACACTTGCGATTGTAGTAGACTTTATAAGCCTACAGGGATTTATCAATAACCTAAGTTAGACATAGATTGTGTAATGAATTAATTTTAGAATGATAATCACTACCATAGTATTTATCGTAATCTTGTCATTTACATCTTCCGTAGTTGAATATCTCAACATTAATTTAGATTCATACTTTATAGAGTTAGCACGTATTGTATAGGTGTTGCCAGTAGTACGAATTGTAAATCATGTACTACTACTTTACATTTTAAAAGAACTATGTTCCTCAAACGTTGGTTTTAAATGTAAAAGTTACGTTCTAGTCAATTAGTCGTTACTATACTGTATTTTTTTTTTAATTTATTAACAATCTTTTGTGTTAATTTGTACCTATTATTATTTATCGGATATATCAGTTCTACAGGTAAAGGTATTCAAGTCAAAACAAATTATTGTAAATAAACCACTTGTGATATAATGTATACAAAAACCCACGAACATATTTTTAATAGAAACAATTCGTCACAAAACTTGGATCCATTAATTCATGGAGAAATGAATTTATAACTAAACGTTATTCAATATCATGTCTTTGCTGTAAATAATAATTATATAGCACCGGACATAAAAATCTATTATCAATATCAATTAAGTATTAAACAGTAGACAGGAAATTTAAAACAGAGTATATATGTTACCGGAAATCTGTATAATCCGGTATTCTATACAATACCTAGGCAATGTAAGGCAGTGAAAGGCTCCTACTACTGGGTGGTTTAAAAAAAAAAAAAACTATCCTAACCTGTCCGAGTCGGGGTGCCGCAGTTCTTGAGCTCGCTCAGCTCGCTTAAGATGAACCACATATTGATGTTATATTTTTTACACAAAAGCTGTCAAACCGTCATATTTATCCCTCCGTTAGGAGTTATCTGACGATTGAAAAATTTGCCCTAAGACATATTAAGAATTTTAGACCCGAACCAAAAAAAGGAGTAGGATTGTGATTGACCAGCCGGTACTCTATACAATCCCTAGGAATTTTATACATTACCTAGGTAAGGTATGTAATGGAGAATAATATTCATTATGCTTCATAATTATATTGCCTTTACGCCCCAGGTATTTTATAGATTGCCTAGGTAATGTATAGAATACCTGAATTATACAGATTGCCGATAACATATATAAAATATATGAATCTTTAGCTATAGTTCAAAAATATTATATTTTACACAATGTGGATACGACACTACGACAATAAATTAAACTTTATCTAATGCGTTCCCAATCTGCATACACAAATGCATAATAAAATAATCGGTGTCAAAAGACACCTAACGAAGAATGAGAAAATAAAAAAAAATCTATTGATGGTCGTTTTTTTTTTGCATATTTTATCAAAAGCATGCATTTGTATTTATTTAATAGTCGTATTGTCGTCTCAGCATTGTATAACATTGTCCAATAAAAGATTGCAGCATCATAAAATTATATTTGTTGCTGTCCAGTGTGGTTAAGATCTTAATTTGTACCTGTGGCTACCGGCACAGTGTGTAGAAATATAATTTGTTAAGTTATTATGATTGTAGTACTGCGTTGTACCGATAACTGTAAAATACTCCGGGCCGAACATATTTGACATAACATAACATAACATCACGCCTGTAATCCCCGAAGGGTTAGGCAGAGGTGTACCCATTAGTACACCCACATTTCGCCAGTTATGTTTTTTTTTAGTCAAATGACACATATGCAACATATTGGACATTTTATGGAAATTCAATTTTCAATTTTCTTTAATTTTGAATTTATTATAATTCTCACTCTTGTTATACCTACTTGTTTATATTAATCGTAAATAACATAGCGTGTGTACTTTATGCTATTACATACAATAAATGTGCATCCGTGTTCACCAATATAGCTACTAATGTTATGCTATTGCCTATTATTTTAATTCTCATCATAACTCGTTATTGTATGTATTATAAATTTAGTACCGTTGGAACGATAAACAGTAAAACTTTGAACTATCAAACGCCTAGGGAATTAATAAACTTTTACAAACAAACAAATAAATAAATTAAAATCATTGCTATATAGAAAATGAATATATTAAGCACCTAATTCATATCAGTCTTAGATTTTAAGCTATAACGTCCGTTTACCTATCCGTATTAACGATTACGGTAATCTAGGCTACATCTAAGACATATTATCATTACAAAAATAATATTAATTTATAAAGAGCCAATCCTAAGCGGTCCCGTCTCTACTAGCCATTATTTCATATATGAATGTCATCTCACTAGCTAAATGTGCAAAACTGTAACTTCCTTTCTACCATGTTTGAAATAAAAGAATCATGCATTTTCAACACAAATAAAGTTTAATTTTCTTATTTTATATTAACAATGTAACGCCTCATTGTCATTTACCAGATAGAAAGCAAGTTCAATTGTAGCTGAATATTTGTCTTGCTCACATATACTAAATGATTCAACAGGTAAGAACTAGGACTCAGTCCATCAGCGATTCCTGAGGCAATCGGAGATACATATAAAAATATACTATCAATGTTCTTTCCCCGATGACAGAAACCATACTAGACACGAAACATCAAAAAATACTCAATATAAAACCCAGTCATCTAGTACAAAACACACATCTGAAAAAAACAAAAACACCTTCAACGACTTCTATCCTTACTTATATCTTCTTATAAACAATCAAAGTTACAAGTAATGTAAACAATTTTTATTTGATTTTATCAAAAGAACGAACCTGTTACTTGACCAAAGACTAGACCGCGTAATATTACAGTTGAATGTTTACCAAGCAGCACAGGGTGTGCTATGTGGCTTCCTCGTAGTGTTCGTCGGCTTTCACGAGGTTGGGTTCGGACTCGGAGCGGCGCTTGAGCCCGTCGGCGTCGGGCGACAGCGGCCGCTCCGTCACCTCGGCCTGCGCGCACACGCTGGCTGCCGCCTTGATGTCCGGCGCACTTCTACTCACGTCTACCTACCAACCAGCATATTCAAAGAATAATCGTCGCAAATACATGTAACATTAAAGTCATCGATGTAAATGTTCAATTGCAATGATTGTTAAATGCCATAACTAATTATGCATATCGGAGGTGGATAGGCCAAGAACAACGAGACTCTCTTAGGGCTTGTTTGAATAATTATGTATGTATAATATCGAAAAGGAGTTTATTACAAGGACAAAAGAAGTTTTTTGGAGCAATCAAATTTCAAGTTTATCAGAAATCAGTCAAAGACTTTCTTACTTCAATATCTGATCTCTGAATCTTTAGATATAAATCTTCATTCTCTGAATCTTCATTCTTATGAAAAAAATAAAGTAGAATTCAAATTTTAAGATTTTATTTCAAAATGAAAACTTGTGTTGTCAGGAAGTCGATCAGTCAGAAAGTTAAAGCCTATTCCAAAGCATAGTAAGTTCTACTTCCTATGGAGAAGAGGCAAGATACTCCATAGATAGGTACTCAAGTTTTGAATTGCTTAGAAGTAAAAAAGGCTAGTAGGAAACTAAGGTTTATTATTATAGTATTTATTAAGCTACATTATGTAAGTACTTAATTAAGCACTCTTATAAAATCAAAAGTGTATTACTTACCATTTCTGTTTCAAGGAAGTCACCTGCTTCCTGCTTCACTTGTACATTCATTTTGTCATTGAGATAACACACCTCATTGAGATCGATCGCGCTGTTCGAGAATATTGCCGCAGCACCAACCGACGCATCTACTAACGGCTCGCTCTGATGAAAACATATCAAAGATAAGATTATATTGAGCTATGAATTCAGAGTTTAACATGTGTGTGTAAAATTCTTGATAGTTACAAATACATAATATAGATCCACAAAACAGATGGTATACTATGTGAAAATTACGTCGTCATCGACTTCAGCCAGCGGTTGGACATTGGCCTCTTCAATCGACCGTGACTTAACTCTATCCATGGCCAAACATAGCTACTACCAGAAAACTCTCAAAGATCACCGCTTCATTTAGCCCGACGGCATTTTCGGATTATATCCAGGCCATTGCCACTTAAACTTGTTTATTCAGGCAGTAATATTTTTTACCATTGCGGCAAATCATTAGAATTTACCAGGATAATATTTTCAGGAACTGTAAACTTCAATTGCGTTGGCTTTTTTGGCGGTGGCATCTCAGCTTCCGGTGCTTTGTGAGCATAGGAGTTGTCTTTAGGTGTCAAATCTTTTTGTTCTCTGAAAGGAATATAACACTTTCTAAGCATTTATCTTCGTCACCTCTTTAACGTCAGCAGTCTCACCAGCAATTGTAAGGTATTTGAATATGTTCATGCAAAGGATTCAAATAGGCCAAAATATGCCGAAAGAACTTTTTTATAGAAGGTTCTTTAATTTTGACCTCTGTGGAATCTATAAATGTAATAACACTAATGGTACACAGGACAAAACTGCAATGATGCAAAGTAGAGGAAGACAAAATGCTTGTCTTTTTACTTGCAAAACTTAGTATTTAAGGAAAACAAAAAAGCATCAGTATAGTAACATTATAAACTAGCATAATTAGAATGTTACTAACATACATATGTTATTTTTTATTTTATTGCTTTGGAGGCACCAACCGACGCCCATCATGTCCGAGAAGTTTTACTAGTTATTTTAAAAAGACTGTATAATTTTCTTACTTTTTAGGCGTTGCGTGGTAGCTCTCATTTTTTTCTGTCTGATGTTGCGTTATTAAATCACAAGCCTTTCCAAGTATCACAATAGAAACAAGCACTCGTACTGATATCAGGCACAAATATGCTACGGATATTAAAAATATTGCCGCGAATCTGAAAATAAAAATATTTACTACTTAAATATTCAACATTTTTGCACAGCCATATTTATTCGACCAAAGAATAATATCTAATAATTAGTATGTAGAAGAAGTAAAGTAAGAATTATACCCCGCCACGCAGCAGTAGGCCTGGCAGTACTGCCGCGTTGCGATTAGCTTAACTCACACAAAAAAAACTTGTCTTACAGGCCGGTGCTCCCGTAGTATGTATTAGGAGCCCACTATACGAGTTTGATTATATGCAGTATTAGGGGTGAGGTCCTACCATTATTGTACTAATAATGGTAGGACCTGCTATGCTAATACTATGAAATAAAAAAATATAATTGAAAGCTAAACAAGTTAGGTAAAGTAAGGTAAGTAAGTCATAATTTAGTATAAATGATTAATTACCCATCCACTTTGACAGCATGAACCAATACTCTAGTAATAACGACACCCAGAGGCAAAGGTATAAAACCCATTCTGCGTGCCACCAAATCTGAGTGGTCACTGAAGGCATGCTTCTGTCTTGTTTGCGCGACGTCATATGCCAAACTCACTGTGTATTCTCTATATACTCCATAGGGAATCTCATTGAACCTGGTCAAAACAAGAAGAAACCATGGAGGGTTTATTTGCTAAATTTCTTTAATATTTTGCTTTTGTACACTCTCTCTCTCTTCTATGATTAAATGAAACTAACCTGGTAATAAAAGCATGCTTGACCCAATCAATGATGACCTCAAAAGTGAGAACAAGCACACAATCAGGAGCAAGTATCCAGAACCGTTCCTCCTTCCACATGTACTCCTTCATCGTTTGCAGCACTACGATAAACAGTAGCACAGACAGATGGAGGCGCTCTCTCACATCGCTGCAAGACACTTGGAAGAGGTTGTTCTTGTCAAACTTCTTGAAGACACTGCCCTTTAATTCTACAAACTAAAAATGTATATGTTTTCTCAGGAGTAAAAAGAATGTTATAAAGAACTATATTGAAAAAAAAGAAAAAATATATAAATCAAACATTATCTAGCATAGAACTCTTCAACATTTGACTATTTAGTTTTCAAAAATTTGGAGTTTGCAGTTTTGCTTACATATATGGAATTACAACACTAAGGGCTATTTTTTCAATTGTCAGGTTACTCTTAACAGGGTGATAAATATGGCGATTTAACAGCTTTTGAATAGAAAATTGTACTATTGAAAAATCAGTCCCAAAAGAAATAAGAAATAGCAAACATTTATAGTATTATTGTATTAATATACTCACATTATTTGACATCATTATTATAAGAAGACTTTTATTATTAGAATTAAAGGCGACATTCAGTGTTGTTGCTTGAAACAGCACTAGTAAGCTATGAAGAACTGAACTAGTTTTTAAGGAGAATCTATTATTAACACAGAATTTATAAGAAACTTGTAAGCCTGATCTCATGACCTAGATCACTAATTAAGGACCTAATTAGCACATCAATCTACTGCTGGACACAGACCTCCAATTTATGCTACAAGTCCACAACACTCTTCTCACTTCAGTTGGTTAAACAATCACTAAAGTTGGGATCTATAAAGCAAACTTAGACTTTGCTCAAGCAAATACCAGTACCCATTTTATAGAAATATGAACCTTTCTGTCATAGTTTTAATATTAAAATTCAATTTAATAGCTTGTAAACATTTGCTTTTAGGAATATGAACCTTGTTGCATATTCATAAGATTTATAATTGTTTGAATTGCTAACTGTACTTAGTTTAAGTCTGACACACTTAATAGATCTCAGACCAACAATACATCTATGCAGGCACTTCAAATAGCATATTTGTAAAAATATTTGCATTACATTGTTAGTTTAAAATCAAAAGTAATATGTAAAACATTAAATAAAATTAAAGTATTCACGTGATAACATATTTGTGCAAATGTACTAAACCAAGAGCCCAGTTATTACAACACTATTTGCAAGTAGACAAATTATTGTGGAGATGTGAATTCAACCGGGAAGATTACTGTAGTGTAAAGTTGACCAATGTTAAATAATTTATAAAACATTTTCACAAAAAAATGCAACATGTTTGTTCCTTGTTTATAAACAAGAGAACCCTGACCATTCAGACTGATTATCTAGATTAAAATAATTTATATGCAGTTTAAAGGATACAGACATAGATCATGGCAAATAGCAGATGAGGTATAACTCCCAAGTGCTCCCTCCTTCTATCTCTTGGTTCAGTCGCAGTCCAAAATAGTGCATCAATTGTATCCTGCCCAAAAGCTGAGAACAGTCTGTCACCAACCTCCAACATATTGTAAAATATGTACAATTTCATCACACTCTGACTCTTTACTAAATGATACATCATGTTTGTGTCTATATAGCACATTAAAATACTGCAAACTAGTAATATGAACCCTTTCAGCATGTCACATGTTTCTGCTGGTTTTAATAAACTTTGGCGAGCATTTGAATAAAACCTGTAATAGAGGAGATAATATTGAATACTGTGTTTTACTTAATTATATACCAGTTATGTGAAACCACCTACCCAAAACATTTCCTGAAAAGTCTGCCAAAAAAGGTCCAAATAGCCATAATAAACCTTAATGGAAGGAATGTGTAAACAAATAGTAAAGAGTCTGCACATTGAAAGAATCCATAAGCCATAAACTTTTCCAATTCCTGAGGAATCTTAATAAAAGAATACACTTTTTCTCTTCTAGCTGAAAACCGTTCTTCATCATGTTCTAATAAATATCCTCGCGTTAGCTCTACGTGTAAAAATGCAAATAAGGAGGCTGCCTTCTCTGCATCTGGAATGTTAAATATCTGAGCCGTTAATATCCGCACTATCTCATTATATATCACTTTGGTCCATACGGAATCATACCTTTACATTTCATTTCCTTTGCTCCTTTATCAAAACTTACATCGCCGGACGAATTTTGAGTATTGGATAAAGACTTGAACCGTAACCTTTTCGTTTGTTCCTGCACATCCTCATTTTTGATTATCATGTTGTTCAGATTTGAAAAGAATGAAACTGCAAATCACTATTACATTTGTATTGATTTTGTTAGAATTTATCCTAAAATGCGGTAACTATAGCTCCAAAATTTTTATTATTGACAGATAGTGCCATACAAATGAAATGACACAGACGCAACATCGGATTGTGACAGTAGGTAAATGACTGACAACCTAATTATAGACTTAGCAGTATAGGCAAGAGTAAACGGAGTCCATACTATGGAAATATGATGTGCTCAGAAGCGTTTCTTCAATACTATCTTTGTAAAGCCACTAAACTCTCGTTTGAACAGGCGACAACAAAGTTTTTCTAAAGTATTCGGTTTTATTTGAGGCTAGTCATCTTGATTTATTATTTTTCAGTTGTGCATGTGGCGCTTTATACGTAGTATGTATAAATAAAATGGTTGTTGTAAAATTGAAAACTTTTGAGGTTATAATTAAATAATTCGACTAAACGACACTAGCCAAATGTCAACTAACTATTTGGCACGCTAGTTGGCTATTGTACTCAACTCTTATCTCTCATATTCCATTCGTTCGTTCATCCGTTCATCTTCGTCAAGCTGAAATTCGTGGCCTACGTTAGCGGATTTTAGTACTAATTTAGTATTTAAACACTGTAAAACTTAGTCGGAATTAATTAATTCTTTCACTGAAAAGTTCATTGAAGCTACTAAGTGCACAAAAATCATAATTATGGCTGCGAGTGAAGGGCGAAGTGCTCAGTCAAACTTGCATCAGCAAGACCTAACCAAATTGGTGAGCTATAATTTTCTAATTATCACTTCAGAGAAAATATTTTGAACAAGTGGTTTTAAAAACCAGGAAAAGCTTTTAAATTTAGTTTTTGTAATAAATAACTTCACATAACCTTTACGTTTCACACACATGTATTAGAAGGTTGTCGTTGTCATACTTGCATTGGGTACCTATTGAAGTACCTACCAACTTATCCAGTTATTATTTATTTATGAATAAACTATTGTTTTGAATTGTTCCAAAACCATACCAATGAAATGACTATTCTGATCAGTGAAGCCTGTCACCTGCTCATCTCTGAATACAAACATCGAAAGTTAATTACTTATGTATTTTTGTTATTTTTCAGGATGTTACCAAATTGTCAGCCTTATCACCTGAAGTGATTTCAAGGCAGGCCACAATAAACATTGGCACCATTGGTCATGTAGCTCATGGGAAGTCTACTGTAGTAAAGGCTATTTCAGGAGTGCAGACTGTTAGATTCAAGAATGAATTGGAGAGAAATATTACTATCAAGTTAGGTATGTATCTTCTTATCATTTGTTTTTGTGGATCTTTGGCAATTGTTATGGGTAGTCAGAAGCCCCAAAGTTTGACAACTTGACTTGTCAATAGGAATTGTAGTACCCAGTTAGTGGATTGTGGAACTCAGATAACTTCAACATTGTTGAGAAAAGGCTAGGCACATAACAATACTGTGTACACTACTGGGTCAATAAGTACCTATACAAGTGGACATATCCTTAGCACACTATACATCCTTAGAACATAATCAATTACAGACACTGCTGCTTCTAATGAATAATTATGTTTAGAAACAAACAATATTTTAGTCACACATGGTGTTCATACTTACTATTACTATTTTACTTCAACAATTTTTTTTTTTTGTATGAAATCAGGTTTGTCTGCTCTTCAGGCGAATTACATTTACAAAATATGAATGTTAAAAATTGCTGTTTAATTCGTAATAATAATACCTAATTGTAATTTTGGAACACAATCCTGTTAAATTTAAAATCCTTCTATAAAATCTGAATCTAAATCATTTAAAAATATGCTTAGAAAAGGAATAAACACAAAAGCTTTAATAATATAACTTTACCAATTTCATACTTAAATTCAATCCAGTCATTGGTCAGATGCTATGCAATATACCATGTGAAATATATTGTAAACCTAAAGTAAATATAGAATGTTTTTGATCTTGTAAGATTGTAAATTAATCAAAACACATGGTATGTTGCAGAGCGCCTGTCCGACTCGGTCATTAAAATGTATCGTGAAAGAGCTGATGAGCGACATGAAAATGAGTTCTTTGAGAAGATAAAGAGATCTAAAAAGAGAAACTTGTGTGTTGATTCTGAAGATGAATTGAATATGCCTGCACTAAAGAAACCTAAGAAAAATAGACAGGATTCTGGAGAATACATTATTGAAAGGATTCTTGACTTTAAATTTGAATCTGGAAAAGAGTACTTCTATATTAAATGGAAAGGATGGCCTGACAGTGAAAACACATGGGAACCAATTGAACATCTTGACAACTGCCCTAACATACTTAAACAGTTTCTTGTGGATGAAGAATTAAAATTTTGCATTCAAATTGAAAAACTAAAAGAAGAAATTTCATTTGGTAACCTACTTAGTGAAGATAACCTTTTAAAAAGGTTTGATGAAATTGACAGCAATGACATTGTAAAATTAAAAGAAAGCTTAACATTAAAGTTGCTAACAATGTTAATGTTATCAGAAGAGAATGAAGCCTTAGCCACAGAGCTTGTGCAAGAAGCACGAGATATTTTACAACTATATGTTGTAACTAGGAAACGATGTCAGCAGTTAATGAAATTAAAAAAATGGGAGACACATTTAAATCAGGTTGATAAATCCAAGAAGCTTCTTGTAGAGAATAATTTTGACTTTGCTGGTCCACCAGAAAACTTTACCTATATTAATCAATGTATACCAGGCAGTGGTGTCACAATCCCAGATGACCCACCAATTGGGTGTGAATGTGCAGCTTGCAACTGTCGCTCTAAGGCATGTTGTGGCATGCAGGCTGGGTTATTTGCTTATACTGCAAATAAAAGACTTCGGGTCGCACCGGGTACTCCAATTTACGAGTGTAACAAAGCCTGTAAATGTTCATCAGAATGCTGCAATCGTGTTGTTCAAAGTGGCAGGAATATTAAATTGAGTATTTTTCGAACCGCTAATGAATGTGGCTGGGGAGTAAAAACAGAACAAAAGATAAGGCAAGGACAATTTCTATGTCAATATGTTGGAGAAGTTATTACATTTGAAGAAGCTGAAAAACGAGGAAGAGAATATGATGCTAATGGTCTAACATATTTATTTGATTTGGATTTTAACTCAGTTGAAAATCCATATGTAGTAGATGCCGCTAATCTAGGAAATGTCTCACATTTTATTAATCATTCCTGTGATCCTAACCTTGGTGTGTGGGCAGTGTGGGCTGATTGTCTTGATCCCAACCTGCCTATGTTAGCTCTATTTGCTACACGTGACATTGAAATTGGTGAAGAAATTTGTTTTGATTATTTACAAAAGGCTTCTGACAATGATGAAGTTGAGACAAACAGCTCTAGTATTAGCAAAGATAGTTCCTATGATAATGATGTACCAAGTGGGTCTGAAGCTACAATGGGTATCACGCCAGTGTCACCTATCAAGTCTAGATTTGAAATCCAGCAACAAAATAGGGCTATGCTTAGAAATCTTACGGAATGCAAATGTGGTGCTTTAAAATGTCGCAAATACTTGTTTTAAATACTTTCCTCTCAGTAATTAATGAAACACCATTGTGTAGTTGCAATAGACTATATTTATTTAGACAATCACATTCGATCTCTAGATGAAGACACTTGACACATTTTGATACACTAATAGTAATGAAAAAAAAAAATAGATTAAAACATATAAATTAAGTTTCCCCAACAATAACAAAGAAAAAATTATTTAGTTGTCCTCAACAAAAGGTACTATAAAATGGAAAAGAAAGAAAACATCCATAATTACTGTAAATAAAAAAACAAAACAGTTTTACAATTATTATTTTACAATAGTTTGTATAGCTATGTAAATTAAATAATTATAATAATGAGAGAATAATGTAGACCTAAAATAAAAACCACTATAGGCACTACAATAGGTGAAAAGAACTTTATGAATTACAACAACAATTATACAATTTAATAAGATTTTGTTGAGACTAAATTATCCCATAGAGAAGAACCAACTAATTAGTAATATATTAATTAGTATACAGTTACAAAATGTTCTTTTAATATATCTTTAAAATGTTGTCTAAATTAGTCTTAATATATCACAAGTTATGTTGTTTTATCATATAAATAACACAGTGCCGCATAAAAGTAATAAGCACTTTAGTTCACTGGAATAGGCACAACTGTCATATATTGGACAGATGGTGTTATTATCAAATTAAAGGAATCTCATTAGGATATATCATAGAAAAAAAGAAAATATTTTTGCTATGAAATATCTTACAATATTTTTCGAAATTTTGACATATTATTTTGAAATGAAGACTGTATATCACAAGTATTTTAAATAAACACGTGTAATATTTTTTAGGCTGGATTTGCTATCAGTATAATAAAATTTTAATGATTTGGCTGACTGCCTTGTGCAACATGTAGTGAATTGATTACTGTGATTGACTACTCAAATTTCTCAGTTTTGTATTATAATATGACTGTTACTTCATTCTGTATTTTCAAATAATAGGCTGGTCCACACCAAATGCATCTGCCAGGCGCGTGCGTTTTGTTTTGCTGTGGTTTGCCTTGCAACACGAATAAATTATGCAACTTGTTGTAAAAAGACAGTAATAGTGATTAAGGAGAATGTTCTTTGGTAGCTTATGAAATTCAGATATTACTGCTTTTTACAATCTGAATTTGCGTCCATTAGCAGGAATGCAACAGAGCTAGAGGCTAGAGACGCGGCGGAGTGCAGAGGCAGGATGTCAATATCCCACTCCTCAATGGGCGTCAAAGCCCGCTAAAAACATTATGAACATGGAATACAAGCCAAAGCTTTACTTGTGAAGTACACAAAATCTGCATTTGTATATTTTTGAAGATGGAAGATTGTTGTTGTATCCTTCTTCCAAGCCAGGATCTAGTTGTTAGTGGAATAAAAAATAAATATGTATTACATTAAGTACATTTAATTGTCATGGATTTCGGCAATGTAACACCTGATTTCATAACATACAGTTATTATTACTATTAAAGTATTGTAGAAAAAAGTGGGTTTTATTTAAAATCCATGTTACATTTTGATAGTTTATCTAAGTTTGTGGTATATTATAATTTGTTAAGTACAAGTATGTTAGTGTATTGAACAATTTATTTTAGATTGCATTGCATTATTCATAGAATTATGACAATTTTATATTTCTAGAAATATAACTCATTATTACGAATTTTCTTGTAATTTAGCTATGTTAGTAATAAAAATGTTAATTAGCTACAAATATTTTTATTTCTGTGTAATGCCCTTATTGACCTACAATTTGAGCAACACGACCGCCACAGACGACTACGATACGAAACAGCAAGCAGAAAAGCAGAAATAGCAGAAGTGTCGCGTCTCGTAAAATAATACGCTTAAATAATACCTTTAATTTATCCCATCTCCAAATTGACTGAAGAAGTCAGTTTTAGTTTGTCTTCTTCTCTAAATTATTAAGACCCCATCAACAATTTTTTTGCAACAGCGCAAGGCGTGAATCAAATCACACCTTTCGCTAGATTTACTATTACACCAAAAAGTTTTCTCTAAATCCGCGAACAAGCATAGTATTATAAAGTGGGAGGGTTTATCTACAATTAACTCTCTCAATAAAATATGATAAAATCCCTTAACTATTTAGGGCTCGATCGTTCCTGCAGAACGGAAGCCTCCCAATCCACCTGAACCACTCGAGCTTCGAAGATTACTGTAGACGACCTAAGCTGCAATGCAATAGGTCTTCATCTCCTAATATTGCATTAAAATAATCCATTTAAATGTTCACTACAGGTTATGCTAATGCGAAAATCTACAAATGTGACAATCCAAAATGCCCACGACCTACAAGCTTCATTTCTGGCGGTTCGTCGAAAGACGATAGTTTCCCGTGCCTGCGACCTGCCTGCACTGGACGGTTCCAGTTGGTGCGCCACGTGAGCTTCGTGGACTGCCCCGGGCACGACATCCTTATGGCCACCATGCTTAACGGTGCTGCGGTCATGGACGCCGCATTGCTCCTAATCGCAGGTACAAAGCTATTAGCCTAAATCGTGCCATTTACCCATAATCAGACCTTCGCAGATCTTACAAGAAGGCTCTTGTGAGATATAAATGACTAAATTGTTTTTATAATGTTTAGGTAACGAGTCTTGCCCTCAGCCACAAACCAGTGAACACTTGGCAGCCATTGAGATTATGAAACTAAAACATATACTCATATTGCAAAACAAGATAGATCTGGTAAAGGAAGGACAAGCCAAGGAGCAACATGAACAAATCGTGAAATTCGTGCAAGGCACTGTAGCTGAAGGTGCACCCATAATACCTATATCAGCTCAGTTGAAGTATAACATAGAGGTAAATCTTCGTAAAACGTATTCTACGTATAATTGATAATGCTAGGATAACTACACCGCCAATATGCGCGCAGCTGAAGTCATTTCTCATAAGTATGCTCAAACAGTGTGCTCAACAAATAATAATAACAAATGTTTCTAGGTGTTATGTGAATACATCACGAAAAAGATCCCGGTACCTTTGAGAGACTTCACATCCCCTCCTCGGATGATTGTCATTCGTTCTTTTGATGTCAACAAACCTGGTTGCGAGGTCGACGACCTTAGAGGAGGTGTCGCCGGTGGTTCTATTCTGCAGGGAGTGCTTACTGTTGGAATGGAAATCGAGGTAGTTACTAGTTACTAGAAACTGGTTGTTTCACACATCTAGTGACCAAAATCGGCTTTGTGGAGTACACGAGTAGGGAATCCGCCACTTGTACATACCTACATACTTTTGTAATAGTCTATCTCTCTCTAAATTCGATGAGAATTGAGACTTTCAAATAGTACCTTTAGTCCTTTAAAGCAAAAGAGTCGCTATGCCTGAAATAATAAAAGCAAACACGCCGTTTAGTACAGCTTGCAGAGTTGTAGAAACGCTATTGAGCGTCACACCAACGTCAAGATGTACTTTTCCTCTTCTAGTTCGATTGTATCTCTAATTTACCCTAAAAGTACAATATATAAGAATGAAATGATTAAAAATGTTTTGTGTATTTATCTCTTCGTTTTACCTTGTTTTCTATAGGTCCGACCTGGGCTGGTTAGTAAAGACGCCGACGGCAAACTAACGTGCCGTCCCATATTTTCCCGAATCGTTTCCCTATTCGCGGAACAGAATGAACTTCAGTACGCCGTGCCTGGAGGTCTTATCGGTGTTGGAACTAAAATTGAGCCCACACTTTGTCGTGCTGACCGACTTGTGGGACAGGTACGTATGTTCAAATTTTATGCAGAATTAAATGGTATCCTAAATTATCACTTCATAGTTTAAACCTATGCCCTGATGTTCTCAGCAAATAAAGAATTGGCCTCTCGTTTTTACCAGGGCTGCCCTGGGCATTAAAAACGCAAGGCATCTCTAGCACGTGTAGCAATTTCGTGTATGGATAATATTATCTATCTATATATAATAAAAAAATGAATGGCTAAATAGCTAACCGCGAAACTCGAGAGCGGCTGAACCAATTTGGCAGATTGTTTTTGTAATTTTCCGGACAAGGTTCGTATGAATCATTTATTTTAGAAAATCTACTGGAAATGTCGGAAGTTTGAACCCTTAGGAAGCCAAGCCGGTTTGCTAGTACCTTATAAATATTTAATGAGCATTCCACCTTTTATCACGATGTAACTCAACCTTGAGTCAGTGTCTCGTGCTAAGACAAAATAATGAAAACAATTTTCGTTTTTTAGGTCCTTGGTGCTGTTGGTGCTCTGCCCGGAATATTTGTAAAGCTTGAAGTTTCGTACTACTTATTGAAACGTTTACTTGGCGTGCGCACAGAGGGTGACAAGAAAGCAGCTAAAGTGCAAAAGCTCACCAAAAACGAAGTAAGCATTATTATAGACGTCGATTATTAAACATATCTTATGGCAACAGGGATGGACCTGAATATCATTTAGTCTCTCAAGAATTAACATATGTATATTAATGACAATAAATGAATAAGTTATAATTCGTTATGCAATTACTGAAAGCCTGTATTATTGTCGTTTTAAGCAAAAAGTCTATGCGAAAAAACTGTAATGAAAAATGTTCAGACACATTCTGATTTTATTTCTAGGTGTTGCTGGTAAACATTGGATCCTTGAGCACGGGAGGTAGAGTAATCGCTACCAAAGCTGACTTGGCCAAAATTGCTCTGACAAACCCTGTGTGCACTGAAATCGGAGAAAAAGTAGCCCTAAGCAGGAGAGTTGAAAATCATTGGAGGTGAGCAGAGCAAACATTCGTTTAAAAAAATACAATGCTTTAAAATGGTTTCATTCAAATTTGGTGTATAGAATTTTTGTAGGTAATGATTGTAATTTATAAAACACATTTTTTTTTGTAAATAAAGAAATTTTACTATCTTCTACATATACTTAAAAATATGATTAATTCCAGGTTGATAGGCTGGGGTCAAATTCAAGGTGGAGAGACAATCGAGCCAGCGAAAAATTAATGTTATTAATTTTATTTTTATACATTGAATATTATATGTATTTAATAAAAATAAAAGTAAACATAAATGTAAATAAAATTATTATTTACTTTCAATTAAACTTGACTACCTATAAATTAATTCAAATGTAAGTCCATTTAGGCATAAACATTTCCTGGGTAAACAATTTATTTCTTTGATTTTGTTCATTTACACTTGCAATGGTTAATTTTAGGCCATGTATATAAAAGTGTTGATATCTTCATCATCCCGTCGCATATATTTGTGTTCGATGAGCCATTCTAGCTGCTCCTTGATCATCTTTTTAGAGGGCAAGAACATGTTCTTCAAAATCTCTACCAATTCACTCTGAAAAAAAAAAAATATTTTGTCTTATCTCATAATTGATAGGAGTTTATAAAAAATGGATGTCAATAGTTCCATCGTTATCTACCAATTAATAGCCTGTAAAATTGCAACTGAGTAATTTTTGGTTACGGTTAAATTATTCCCGTAGATAACGAGTGCATGCGCATCTAACCGACACTTGACTGTGTATGATAACATAATAATGCATCGTATTTGGTAGGTGCTCCTAATTGCGAACTTCCGATCCGATTCCGTTACAGTTGGGAATACGAAAAACATAAGATATATGGACAATTATTTTTTTTGGTTTATGAGACCAAAAACTTGACCTTATCGGTGCCGACAGATATAATTTATGAGCAAGCGGTTTTCACTGATTGAACTGAACTAAAACACAACTTCATAGAGATAAAAAAGTGCTCAAGATAAATTCCGAGGGGCATTTATATCTTGAATTTAATTACTTGAACTCTATTTCTAAGCGAAAATATGCGCGACACAAGATACGAAAGGTATGTTAAAATGGTTGTGTGGCGGAAACGCTTTTAAATTTGTTTTGTTATAATCAGTGGCAGCATTGCAAATATTGGGTCGAAAAGTCGTTAAAAATTTTAAATAAAAAGTAAAAGAATTTCTATCTCAAACATACCACATAACACAATAACCCAGTGTAGGTTGTTGTGTTTAGTTCTGACAAAATTTCAATACTTAAATACTTTTTGTATGTTTGACCCAACATTTTTATCACTGACTGTATCAATCGTAATCGTGCGAAAATGTTTTTATTAATTAAATAACAATATATCTTACCTGGAGGGCAGTATTCGTGATTCTTTTTCTCATTTTTAGTATTTTTATGATAGCTTCTTGAGTCCTTAGTATTCGAAGCTGAACAATGGAATGATTATCTTCTATTTGAGATCTCTCAGTGCTTAATTGGAGTCTACCAATTAAATTAATTTTTCCTCGACGTTGAGGTTTCCCATTCTTAATTAGAGCAAATTCTTGATTAACCCAAAATGTTGTATTCTCTGTAAAATCTTTAGGATTCTGAACTGCCGGCTCATAGGACAACAACTGCCTTTTGAGTTTTGGAAAAGCAACAAGGGACCATAAAGTTCTCCTAAGTTCTGGATCTGGCAGTTCAGTTGCAAGTCTCAAGTTTTCATAACTTATTTTCTCCATTGGTCTTTGATTCCATGCAAACAAAACTGCCATTTGAAATGTGGTGACATCCAAGTCAAATCTACCAACAGAATTGGCAAATGTGATTGTGCCATTGCTCATATGATGATACCACTGTAACTTACGTCCTGAATGTTTCTTCTTATAGAAATCTTCAACTTCAGGTATGTAGTCTTCTAACTCTAATGGAAGGCTAACGGTAACTCTTTCAGATCCACGAGCCCATGCTCCAGCATTGAGTATTTTTATATTTATAGCATCATGTCTTGTGGTATCAGTTCTAAACTGAGTATTTAGATCTTCACTGACCTTAATATCTTGGAACATGCGAGCCAGTTTGTTGACATAGTCAGCAGGCATTCCCACCTCCCTGAGCCACTCTACCATGTCTTCTTCTTTTTCAGAATCTGCACTTGAATCTAATATTAATCTTCGAGTCAGGTGGGCTTTGTGATATCTCATAAAAACATCCTTGTTTTCTATATACTTTAAAACTAACAATACATCTCTTAATCTTGATTCTATTTGCTCACTTGTTAGACGTTTACTTAGGGGTGTCTTCCGCAGCAACATGTCACAGTAGTTAGCCAGGAGCTCAGGACATTTACTCTCAGGAGCTGTGCCTTTGCTGCCCCGGATTAGGGCTGAAGATGGTAATTCCAACTTAAAAACTGTTGTGTCATTTACAACACATTTATAAGCCTTATCTCTAGCTGTCAAAAACCTTGGATCATCCAAAAAGGCATCTTTAGCTAGTGAGCTGAAACTCTTAAACAAATCTAATAAACGCTCCACATATTTTTCTGAATCAGAAGTGATTATATCTGCAGAAGCTACCATATCTGCTAATCCAGCAGATACTATGTGTGCCTCTAAGTCTCTTAATATAGGTGTAACTCCTTCAGGCACTCTATCAAGAAGACGGAACATGAGTTGTAACTTCTCAGTTTGACCAGCTTTGATCAAAGGAGCACTTTCTGCAAGTAATGTGGGAAGATGTTCTCCAATGAGTACCTTCTCACAACATTGTGTGAGTGCTGTAACACTGCCACTCCCTGGTTCCAAATATCTATGAGCTCGAGCTTCTTCTTCTTTCAAGCGTTGATCAGCATACTTCATATAAGATTGAACTCCATTCACCAGTAACTGTTCACTGGCTTTAAGTTTGTAAAATTCTTCTGTTGCTTGCATATAAGCAGCCTCAAAATTTTCCCTGTATATTTGAAGTTTATCCACAGAATTGGAGCATAAATTAACTGCAAACAAAATATTTTTTTATTCATATTTAAAATGTATGGTTTAAGTAATAGGATGACAAGTTACCACAAAATACTAAACTTACCATATGATTCTCTTACACCAATAACCAGCTGCGAATCAAATGATTCACCATTACGTTCAGCTTGTACCAGTTTCATAGCTGAATCTTGTAGTCTCTGCTTGATGTCCATGAAGATACTTTGATTCCATGAATCTAACATCAATTTCCTTACCAAACTATCCTCTATATTATTGTTGTTATTCTTCTTCTGAGTACTAGATGCATTTGAACTGGTCACCTTGCTCACATTGTTGATAGAATTTTCTAATTGTCGAAAAGGAGTTGGTAAGTAGTTGCACTGTGTGAAAAACTTGCCCCATTCAGCAATATATGCCTTCAGAAGAGCTTGGTCTTCTCGCTGAGCCAGTACGCGATTCTGAGCCTGCTTTATATACATCATTATGTCTTGCTGGAGAGCATCCCTTAGTTTATATGGACCTCTCTCATCCCATAAGCACACAGAATGGACAGAACCAAAAAGATCTTGCCATTCTGTTTGAGTTACCGGCTCCTGCTTAAGTAGCTTCAAAACTATAGGGCGCATAGCAGGCCATTTATCCTCAAAAGTGATTTGTCCTTTATCCTGTAAAGAAAATCCATGAAACGTTTTTACATCTCAATTTAATCACTAATGATAAATCATACAACATAATATAAAGAAAAGAAACCTTTAACATGTCTTTATAATCAAAATAGTACACTATTCACATGAATACAATTCTTCAACTCAAACAAATCTAGCGAATTTTAATTTACGATTTGCAATAGTATTGAGTAGCCTATTTCTACGTCAAACGTCAATAAACCTGAAAATAAATCTAGCATCCAAAACTCGATTCGACTATTTTTTGAGAGATAATAGTCGATTAAGCAAATGTTAACAGTTTCATAATTTCTGCATGTTTCATAGCTAATATTCTTCATCTGAGACATGCTCGTACATATTTTATTTTTAAAATCGTTATACCTGTTATGTGTATCTTGATTTTCCAATTTATTATTATTTATTGTGAAAATTAGAATACAGGGGAAATCAGATTTGGTCGTCGTACAACGCATAATAGATGGTTTTTGATAAGATTACATAATCTTAACGATATAACAGATCACGGGTTATTGCAATAAGGTGAAAGCAAAAGTATAATAAATTAATATAATTATTATCATAATCACGTCTGGAGCGCAACGCACGCTAAATTCGGCAACTTTTGTTACTGCCCATTTACATTGTCGCGTGAGCGGCGAGACAGGCCGCGAAACGCGAGTGTAAACGAAGCATTACAGATTGCAATTAGAGATTTAGCTATTCCAATAATCGCTGTTTTTAGCCCCATTTCGCTTTGAGTTTGATCCGAGTAGACTAGAAAAGAACTATGTTTGTCTTTGCTTAAATTTTTGAAGTTTTGATCTTTGACGTTTTTGACAGCTTTATCAAAACACAAATTCATTGTTGTTTATATCAACTCCTATAAACTTTTTACATTTGTTTGTTTAGTTAGAAAGGAAGAATGAGTACTTTTGGCGAAATAAATGAACCTTCAAGTCGAACTGCTTGGGAAGACTGGGATGACATTATTTGCAGCGAAAATTTTGTAGAGTGAGTTATAATCATATTTATTTGTATCTAGCTCTATCTAGGTCTTCATGATTCAATCGAAAGACGTCTACTTCTCAAGCCTAAATTCAGTAAATAGGGACGTCTTCACGACTACAAGCAATTTGTATCAAAGATCAGGAGCATTTTTAAAAATTTGTTGGTGTTGGGTCTGGGCGTCTTATTTTACCCTACGGCCTGCGGCGCGCGGCGTAGCCAAAAGGAGAAGCCGGAGTAGGTGTCTTTCTGTTGTCCGGTTTCTTGTTCTTATGTTTGTATTGTGGGTTTTGGAAATTTTTATAGTAGCTTGTTACTGTCATTTCTAAGTAAACGGTTCTTTTTTTCAGTTTACGTTTGGAAAGAGATGTAGAAGCTCCTAACGGAATTGATGTTTTCATAATATTAGAAGGCAGATACCTATACGACTGTATTAGAGCTCATCATAATCTGGATCTTGTGAATGCTAGTTCAGAAGTTAATTTACGCTTATACAGGACTAAGAAAATGAATAATTATGTTTGTATGATAAGGGATTACAATTTAATCCAAAGCAGTGAAATTGTTGAGACTTTAAAAAAGTACATCAATGTCAGCACAGATGTTATAGCTATATTGACAAAACCACTTGTGGAATACCAAGTATCTGAACTGGTCTCTAAAGACTACGTAATAAGAAGTTTATCAACAAGCAAACAGTCTTTGAATACTATACTGAATACCAGTTTCCCAAATTTGGAACAACCCAACATTATATCTGGTGTGTCTGCTGGAGGTAATGAACTCATCAAGTATACTCATATAACTTTTTAAATATCTATTTTTTAATATAATATCTTTTCTTTTTAATATCTTTTTTTCTTTAAATGTGTTTTACTCATTTTAGTTCTTTGTTGGAGAGAAATCACTGAAATGCCTGCTGTGGCTGTTGTATGTTATATTGAACATCCTGAAGAGCAGCAAATACAAGAATTGTATGATTTATTGGAAAAGTTGAAAATTATCCCACATGTGGAGAAAAAACAACATGAAAATTTGTTAAAATCAAACTTGTACATTTGAATGATACTTTTTGTTAAAACAATATGTATGTATTTAGAGAAAGTAAATAAATATGAAAAATAAAATGTATAAGCATTTTCATAGGAATCCCACATAACTCGATAGTCCCACAAGTATGAAAGCTTTCCTGCTACAAAAAGCCACCTTTTCAAGGTCAGTGTAGGTCTTCCTAAGGTGTACCCTCTCTGCGTTGCCACTCACATCTGCCATATAAATGTCTTTTGTTCATCGTCATTGCCTCCATCACAAACAAGTTCTGATTATAGACTTCTACATACTAGAATGTACATCTACATACTAATATGTAGTCTTGAGATATTGAACAACAAAAGATTAAAGTTTTTGATTGGTACAGTGTAGTGTCTTATTACGTGTAGTGTTGAAGTATACTTTAAAGCAGGGGTCGGCAACCTTTAGGCAGGCAAGGGCCCCAAGGTGGCAAAATATACTAAAGGCGGGCCGCAATCGTGATTAACCCTAGAAGCCCAACATACCCAAGTATAATAATTGGTCAAATCCAGTCGAAAAAATTAAAATTTTATTAATAAATTAAAACATACGGATTGAATTCGTTTTATAGCTAGAAAAATAACCACTGTAAATCATTCGAAATTAAAGCTGCAAAGTACCTAAATAGGTAACTGATTTTTACAACAAAACATTCACAAGGGCAGCAAGTAAGACGTCCACGGGCCGCGGGTTGCCGACCGCTGCTTTAAAGACTATATATTACGATAATAGTTGAGTATCTTAAAAAGAAATAGGGTTCTTTGATATGTAAAATAATCCATCGGTACACCTACATACTTTTATTTTTTTAATTCGTATGAATATGGACCTTAGTATGTGGAGAAAGTCCATAATTATTTTATTGTTTTATATACCTATAACCATAAAGATGTTTTTAAGGAAAAATAAAGAATACTTTCAATTACGTACCTACTTAATGTACAATAAACAGTTAACGTGTACCATGAAAATTTGAAATAATTTAAAGACGGTTTTAAAGAAAGTGAAGTGTCTAATTAAAAATAAAGACATGTATTTCTAAAATGAATACTTAATATCGTAAAATTTTATTCAACATTAATAATACAATAACATACATTTGACAATCATTTAAAAATATTTAATAAAGTAAATAAAAGTAACATAAGAAAACTTATGAAATATACAAATAACCACAGCCTATTGGATCGCAGACCAGTTTGAGTTTGGTTTGTTATGTCACAAAAGTATACTATTATAATTATGAATAGGTAAGTACCTACTTAAACAACGTTTAAAACGAAACATTGAAGTAAATCCCCCATGCTTATTTATACAATTTGAAAGTCCAACCATGACCACGAATAATTTATGAATAAAAGCGACACTCCCTATAAGCACAAGGTGAATCACACAGTAGAATTTTTCTTTACTGATTTTGAATAATAAACCTGATTTTTACTACCTACCATAAAGTGCAACAGTTATATTGGAACAATTATGAAAATATAAACGCAAGCGATGAGGAAAATTAGCCATCGCAAAAATTTTGACTAGCCCAGAAAATAATTTAATTTTAATTAAACAATTCGTAGTCATGATAAGTTTTGATATTTATGCGACTGTGCTCAGTACAACAAGTATAGTTCCTGACCGCATAGTCAATGACCTTTAAGAATAAACAGAAATTAACAAAAACATTTTATTTACAATTAGTCTTAGACAGCAAACATAATATAACGAAATTATAAAATTTAATATACAATCACAAAATATTTAATTCAGAACATTTATGCTCGTTCTCACTTCCACTAGGCGGTACCTAAATGGAATGCTTATATATTATTACACTGTTGGATTCCCCATTCTCGGCGCCAAGCCATACGTTGAAAATCCAAGAGTGTGCATTACTAGATAGGCTTCTAGTGCTAGTGAAAACTAGCATTCAAGTTACATATACTTACCTATATAACTACATACAACACAGTATAAGCATCATGATTGGAGCTTCCGAATGCTTAATTTTAAATTCATATAACATTAAGATAAGAAAAGCTTAATCCGACCAAATTTTTGAGGTATTTTTTATAATTAAGTGAATTTAACAAACCTACATTATTACATGACCAAAATTTGAGTAAAAATATATGTAACGGTTCCCTAAATAATTGCGCTAAAGGCATGGCTTACTACCAAGATTCCTTTTTCTAAAATTATATTGTAGAAATACAAAGTAAGGAGTACTTAGTTCAGAAGAGAATACATTTCCGATAAAATATATAGAAGCAAAGTCGGCTGTCTCCACGATCACATTCTACACACACATGCAAGCAACTGCTTTCACACTTTTATAAATGTTTACCATCTCATAAATTGCTCTGGCTTTCTTAGTAAAAATATAGCAATCTTTGAAATTATTTGATGTCTCAGTGCCAATTCCTTCTCTTAAATTATTTTTATATCTGAGTAGGTAGTGGATAGCATGTTTAAGGCCAGGGACCATATAACGAATGTTATTTAAAACCCGTATGTTCCGTTGTGAATAGGAGACAGCGCTATTCGTCCTGTATATTTGTATTACTGTCTCGCACTGGAATAAAACAGACTGTAACACTTTTATATGGCTCAGGTTGATGCTCATCACAATCTAGGCCACTGTTACATGCCGCGCTTAAATGGCGACCCAAACTCTGGTATTTGATGATTATTTTATACCTAAATATTAGCATTATTATTAAAAGGTAATATTATTTCATTTACTCATTTAATTAAATCGAAATGAACGAATAAATTCGAATATTTGTAGTAGATTGATATGAAGAATAATTTTATTTCCATTTCATTAATATTAAAAGTATATAATAAATATTTTTTTTTATTTCGTATCTTATACTAAGTATATTGCAGATCGTTTATAAACAATGTTAGGTAATAATTAATAAAAAAAATATTTTGTACAGTAGGTATTATTAAAAACGTATTTTTATACATATAATTTTCAATTAAGTGATAATAATCTTTCAGTCATGGATAAAATATGGTATTAAAACTGGTTTTAGATGATTGATTATAGGTGTTTAATAAGACAATACAATAAATTACCCAATTTAATGTTTTTAACAAGTGCGTTAGAAAAAAAAAACCCACCAAAAACGCCTCCTGTGGATTATAATGACGTGCCAATGTTGCAAATTAAACTTCTTGCATTCAATCAAGGTTCAGCGCACACAAGAGACTAAACGAAGCCGAGAACCGCAAATGTTCTTTCAGTCATTGCGATCTGTATCAAACCTGGGACGTTCTGGTTGCAAAAATAAATTTCTAATATTATAAGACGGCCGTTAGTTTGATGTACAGAATACGTAGATGTCAGCTTCGTGATAGGTCTCTTTACTTAAAAATATGTTTTCAAATTACGTTATTATTTTGACAACACTACTGAATAATATCAGCTTTTAAGCAACATCGCAAAATTAATAATATTATTATAATATGTATTAATTAACACTCATAATTTTAAGGTTTATTATAAAACTATTATCCAATACGATTTAACTATTTAAGGCGAAATGGTATTCAAATAGCAATTTGTATAACCGGCTTACGCACCAAAGCTATGCCACGTTTTTACTTTTTACAACCAAAATAAACTCGTCCGTCACTGACATAATTATGTATTAAAGACCCTTCATACTAGCGTTTTTCCACTGTAGGCTTTCGAAGAACGTATGCGTAGCGCAGACGCGACGCAAGAGTTGCGTTGTCGCGGGCGGCGTTTCCTCTGCACTTAATTGAACGCTGCGCTAGCGCGGCGCAGACGTTACATAACAACGAAGCCGTGTGACGTTTGCACCGCACTTGGGCAGAGTGAGAGGGACTGCACTGCGCATACGTTCATCGAACACCTACGCTAGTCAAACTCTGAGTCTGCGATATCGTAAAAGAAATCATCATGGCTAACGTATTCAAAAGACAAACGGCGATTTATAACGTCACATATTTAGTTGATTACCTCACGTTTAAAAACCTATAGGGTGCTTCTAGATGACACAAAATTAGCATCGTCAGATAACTTTTGTCTAAATAATAAAGAGATGGCATCGTGCAAATGACATATATTACTGAACTGCAGCGTTAAGAATTTTTGCAGTGCAGCGAGTGATCTCATCCTAATCTGATTTTCAATAAACTCCGCCTCAACCCAGGGACGATTTCTGAGACGGAGCACTCCGTTGTGCATGTGCGGATTTTTTTATCGAACCAAGCTTAATCCATTATGATCCGGGCACCAACATTCAGTAACTGGTATTACTTTACCAATAAAATAAAATAAAACTTTGTTTCGTAGTCGTGCTATAAAAACTTCTGCTTCGGGTCTCACTTCACCTTAAACTTCTTTATGTGTTAATAGGTAAAAAATATAAAATAGTTAAGCCATGCTTATCTACTTATTTAAATACATCTACGAATTTATATTGTGCCGTCATATTTACTCACTACTTTTATATCCTATTGTACAAAGTAACGTTTTTTTTTTTAACGGATTCATCACCAACCAACCTTATTATTATTTTATATCCAAAGTGATAAAATATTTTTTGATAAGTAAATCTAGTTTAAGTATTATGGAGAAGAATTTATAAAATTATACTTATTTTATACACATATAAATCACTATTTTCCCATATTTTATGAGTAAAGTGTGTATGTTCTGTATATATATGAAGAAATGCTTAAGAAAAATAATACAGTATCAATTGTTTGCTTTTCAGAACAGATTTGCAACTTGAAGTTCGTAACATTAGTAAGGAATGTAAAACAGCATATAGATTTTTTTTCTTATAAATATGGTTCACCATATCATATATACATACTAGTGCCTGACTAGATTCACTTTTAAATTGACATAATCATTACTTTGTGATACAGTAACTGTTATTTTTCGTTAATGGTACACATGTGATTTATTTATGTATTTCTTCTTTCGTAAGTGTTAATAGCATATGAATAACAAACCCAATGCAATTGAGATGCTATCAGTGTTTACTACAAACATAATGTAAGTTAGTTCTAGGAATATAACTTTATAAACTTTTAAGATATACATGACACTGACACCTAACTTATGGCATAATAACATTAGACGAGGATTACATTAATATTCCCCCTAGTTGCCTTGTAAAGCTTCTAGTGACTAAATCTACTCTTGTTACCATACAAAAATAAAATTGTCTTAGACAATTAAGCTTTTATATGATAGACATAAACTCTCTTCTCTAAATAACTTTGGAGGTACATTGAACAGCCTTTCGTTTTTTTAACTCACATCTGAAGTGTTATGGTATTTATATATCATTTAACCCACCATTGTTTTGTCCTGATCTGACTTTGTCCAAAACTTTATTGACGAATTCTGAAGTTTTGCCAGCGATTTTTATCTCTGTAAACAAAAAATAATGTTATAATATACATAGTACTTAACTATTGCTTTAGAGATTGCTCGCTTGTTGGAACGCGCTAATCTCTGGAACTTCTGCGTTCTTCTCTGCTACGTTATCCCTGACTGCTATAGGCTATAATACTATTTTTTTTAAATAGGTTTCCGTAAAAAAATTCACGCTGACAAAGCCGCGGGCAAATGCTAGTTATGTATCTTACTCGATAAAGGTATAACTTCGCATAAATGTGTGTCTCTTCTATTTATTAAAATAAGCCTTACTATATTTACAAACTAAAACCTAAGGCCGTTAACACACAAAGTATTTTAAAAGCGCAGGCGACGCGCATTTTAAGTTCGCGCGTTTTCGGCACCGTGGATGCTGATTGTTGCGTTGTATTGATAATACAAACGCGCGCATGAAGCGCGTATACGCAAAAGCAACGCGTGCGCTCACGTTGTTGCACCACCCGCGCCGCAGTTGTAATAATATTTTATTATGTGATGGTTTTATGGTATGGCGTTTAGAAATAAATAAGCGTCCAGCTACACGCCATTTTACAACTGAAGAAGAGGAGTTTGTGATCAAAACACGGAAGCTACGAGCGACTACAGCACAACTGTATGGCTGAACTGCGCGTATTCGCGCAATAGAGGCGGGATTAACGATCGTCCCATGTGCATAGGTTAACCGTGTTTTTCAACCTGTGGGTCACGATCCCTGGTCGAGAAGCAACAAGGTTCTACACTACAATAAACAAATAGTTTCAGTGAGAAGGATGGGTTTATTTAGTAATTTGAAAAATCGTGGGGATATTTTTGAAATGTTAATAATGAAATCTCAAGCGTGTAGTCGCTTAGTTTATAAGTGTTATTCCCTGTCTTGAGGCCAGAACGATTTGAGAGTTTGGTTAAGCAGCCAACAATACCCTAGGTCAGGGGTTTCCAATCTCTCCTTTACGGGTTGTAATTTTTATTACCTGTGGCTGTATTAACTATGTTCGTGATGTGCGAATTCCAGTCGACATTGTTCTGTGAGTTTGTCACTCGGCTGCTCACTATTTGTTTCATTTGTGCTATCCCATTCATGAGACGCCCTGAAGTGGGAGAAAATAAATTATCACATGTGGAACATACAAATATATAATTATATTAATTTAATGTAATTCTTAAAATCTTGGTACTACTCAAACTTATATAAACACATATTGTTAAATAAAATAAACATACACACACATACACATAAATATACATATTTCCGAATCAAACTCATAGTTACCAGATAAAGTTGATAATTGGTGTATAAATTGAGGAAATAGAAAAATCTAATATAGGTACTTACTATGTTCTTGCTCTAAGCCATGCAGTTTTAATTTGTTTGCTTCATGTTGGGCTTTTTTCTTCAGCCTGCAGGCTCGTGATGCTAGTTTATTTTTCTCTTTTCTCGTTTTGGGTCTTATATTGAATGGTAGTTCACTAACAGGGATCATGTCATTTATTACTTTGCCCAAATTATCTAGTTCTTTACCAATCAAATATAATTTTCTTGGATTTGGTGTAAGGTCATTTCCATCCCCTTTCCGGGCTTTTCCACTGCAAAACAATCATTTTATTAAAATAGTCTATTTAATAATGTTTTAAAATGTAAAATTCCATTGTTATTACTCCTACCTATGTTTGATACCCCTAACACTGCAACTGGGGCTGAATACCGGATCGGTGACTAAATTCAGGACATGTGGGTCTTCTGACTTGTTCTTTAAGATAAGCCTTTGACCCTTAGGGCCTTTTGCTTGGACATTGTACTGCCAGAAAAATCTTTCTTTCTTTGAACTGTGGCGTGGCTGTTTACCTTCTGTTTCATCATTTGATTCTGAAATGGCAATTATGTCCTATTAATTATTAATGCAATAACTTCATGTAATAAAAAACATATTTAGACACACAACAACATACAACTAACTACATATTATAATTCAAAAGAATAATTAATGTTTACAAATTACCATCAGAAGAGAGATCCTCATATCTGTCACTATCTTCATCTGTCTCAACATCACGCTCATCTTCGTCTTGTGAGAAGTCGCCGGTGCCAGGACTGAGGAGCCCTCCAGACAAAGAAGATGCAGATCCTGCTTCAGCCAAAGAGCTTGTAGACAACAGATGTTTTCGTGGCTCTCGACGTTGCCAGATCTAACAAAAATTTAGGGTTAGGTTTGCGATTACGTAGTTTAAATTTGAGGATTCTGACACTTTGGGGGGGGTCAAGCCGACTTATCTTAAGCACCCCCAAGCAATTTTAGGTGCCGGAGCGGCGTTAAATTATTTAAAACAATTTTCAAAAAAAAAGATTAATCACTAACTATTGCTTGAAACGAAATGTAAATTTCACTTAATTCATACATTTTTTAAAGATCTGCATCTGTCAAAATGCGTAAAAAGAATCGCAAAGCTGCCATTCATTTTGCTGCCATTGACAGTGACAGATAAGCACGATTTTGTTGTTTTATTGTGCGTAAGAGCGAGCGAAGCGAGCTCGGGACTTGGGGCACCCCGACTAGGACAGGTTAGGTTAGAAGGGGATGGCAGGGTCCAGTGAGCGAGCGAACAGACCCTGCAATCCACTTCGTGGTTATTTTTTTTTAAACCAACCAGAAGTAGGGGCCCCAGCCTCTCTGGCAGGGGAAAAGGCTGGAGACCCCTCTTCCCGCCTATCCTGTCCGCCATACGACCCTATTAAGTGATTGATACAAAGCCTTAGTGGGGTTCCGTCGGGCGTCTCCAGCGAGGAAAAATGGTGGGGGGCGAGTCCACTAGTCCCCCAAAACCCCCCGCCCCCCCTATCGTTACTACGTAATTGTAAACATTACCCAAAATTTATAAAACAAAAATTATTACCATGCAAAAAGAGCATATCTTTGATATTAAATATTCAGAATAAGTCTTGGCAATTCACCTGTTCCATTGTGAGGTGTGTAGGTGCAGATGAGGAGAGTTGTGCTTGCTGAGGTTTTACACTTGTAGGGTACGGTGGCAGCACAGTGGATGCTGGGACAGACTGCCCTAGAGCAATTTCACCACTGTATCCATCCATACGAAGTAGCAGTTCAGGCAACTGGTTCATGGGCTGAGCAAAGCTGGATGATGCTGAGCTATGCTGACTTGCTGGGGAAAATGCAAGCTGTGCACGGCTGTACGGACTGCAAGGACTCTCTGACGCCATTATATTGAGGGGTTGCATAGTATTAGGGCCACGACGTGAACCACTCATAGCTCCTCCAATTTGCACACAATAACCACTCTCTTCAGGCAAAAGGAGATCGTCAAAATTCAAATCATCCAATAATGTGTCTGGGTTTGCATTCAACTCAGCAAGTGTAGGTCCAAGTATTAAATCAGCTTTATCAACTTGAAATATGTCTTCATCATCCATTTTAAAGCTTTCCACTTTAGATGAGTTGTCAGTTTCAAATACAAGCTTATTGTAGCCCATATTGGGCATGTTGTAAGAGCCAACCAGGCTGTCTTGCAGGCACAAATCTAGATCGTTGTTAAAATCCCCGAGATCAACACGTCGCTGAGGGATAGGCACAGACGCAGACATTGTCCCCAACTCTATTGGAGACTCCTGCTTTATCTCTATACCTGGCTCGAGAAGAAAGTCATGTGTGTAAATAGAATCCGACATCGCACGTGTTTGTGACTGACTAGTGACCTTGACGTATAATAGTCTTGTTGATAGAGATTGGCGCACGCGTCTTGTGTCTCTATCGATTTATTCACAACGAAACCCACGTGTTGTGGCTATTTCCTTAACTTTATTTTGTACTAGAACCTACTTATGAAGTTCGTAGTAATTATACACGTATCTTTTTATCTTAGATACACTTAGATATTTCATCCTTCGGTTACATAACGGTAACAAAACACAACCCTTTTAACAAAATATGTAAGCACTTGTTATTCACAATGACTTTCGATATCGAAAATACAAACAATAGATTTACTCTTTATAATGATTCACGTTTATTTGTGTCAATTCTACTTAATATATTTTAGTACACGCGTTAGCAGTAATTATATTACGAGGATTTCACTAAATTCAATTGATAGAATGGCCACAATAACAAAAACACTGCTGAGATATACGAAGTAAACAAAGATTTTATTATTATTATTCAGCAAATTCAAAGGTCATTAGAGTGAGAAAGCCAAACAGAAATGTGTGATGAAAGAAAGAGACAAATAAAATTGCTTTAAAATGTCTAGGCGGAAGTGGAAAGGATCCACGAACTAGGGATGGAAAATGCTTCTATTTGAAAATTTTACTGTTTGTCTATGGTAAATCAGCGACTTCGTCTGCATGAATGTCGGTTATCGTTTAATAATTTAACTGTATTGCACAGACGTCTATAGGAAATGATAGCGTTGCCGCACATAGTTAGGCTTTTTGATTGCGTGTCCGGCCAAGATAAGTGGTGTCCGGCTGGTCCGGCTTTGGTTAGTTAATAATTAAAAAAGTTAATCTAGAATTTACTTATGGCTGATGACTTTAATTTTCTAATCTTATTATTATTTTATATTAGATTACATTAACAAGATTCATGGTAATAATAAAAAAAAAAGTACCTTAATAGGTACTTTTAGGTATTTAGTTAGGATTTTCTGTCTCAGTATTAATATACTGAGACAGAAAATCCTCAATAATGCATAATGTCCGGCCTTTTTACCCAAATATCCGAATTTAGCGAAACTGACTGGTCAGTCCGACTATTAGATTTGATGATCTGGCAACCCTAGATTATGACACAACATAATTTTATTCAGATTAAAACTTACATAGGCAACACCATAGAGATATTCTTATGGGCCCATAATGGGCCAAACTAAAGCTGCGTTTATACTTAATCTGCCCCGCCACGAGTCACCACGCATGAGAAAGCTATCGGTTTCAAACATTTAGTTAGTATAATCTGATCACATAGGACCCGCCCCGCGTGGCGTGGAGAAACCTGCAAAATGAATGAAACCGATTGCTTTACCACGCGTGGCGACATGCGGCTGAGGTTAAGTTTAAACGCAGCTTAAGGTAGATACATACAGGGTGTCCGGTTTTCAATGGATTATCTTGAAATGGGTCATGGTAGAACAAATGACTAATCTGGAAAAAAATACAAATAAAAAAAAACCAAGTAGTAACAAAGATATGATTCATTTAATAAGATTCGTTGTTTTTTGTGACCTATTTTTACATTCTTGTACACCACGACCACGAATTAATGAATTCTGTCGGTTTTTTATTGTTAACGCAATTTACGTTAACTAAGCTGATAGATAAGTAATCAAAAATAGGACTGCTATTAAACGGTATTGAAAAAAAAACAACTTGAACTATGTTCTTTTGAAAAAAATCGTGAACAATTTTCTTTTTGAGCAAGTTTAAACGTCCGTAGCTTAAAAAAGATGTATCGAAACACAAGTGGCTAATAATTTTATAAGATTATGTGTTTATAGCCGATTTCAAAATGGTATGATTCAGTTTTGTACCTAATATAAATAGTAAATTATTGCTATTCGTTTTCAAAAGGAGCGAAATTTGGGTAAACAACAAAGTTTGAGATATTAGAATACCTATTTATTTACATTAAATATATCTGGTCATTGGGGTTTAATAAAAAACAGCATTTGATATTAATGACACTGTTTTTGGCTGCTAAGCATGAGGTTTTGGGTTCGATTGCCAGGTCGAGCAGTGTTATTGGGTAAAGTGTTATAACTGGTGAAATGTGGCTACACCTCTGCCCTTCGGGGATTACAGGCGTGATGTTAAGACTGTATTCGTTGTAAATTACATTCGTTGTAAATTGTCTGCCACCCACTCTGATTCAGACCCTACATTTTAGAATAAATGCTGTCCTAAGTAGTCGTATATCACGTCGATCGCTTATTTTTGATGTGGTTGACCGAACACGACTACCTAAGTCTTTCAAGGATCGACTTCGCGTAATAATTTAATTTTTCAACAATAGACAGCAAACTCCAATTCAAATCTCATTTTGATAATGTAGTTACAAAATCTGCTCGAATGCTTGGATTCATTAAACGTAATTCTAAGTGTTTCAAGCAACCCCAAACTAAATTGCTTCTTTATAAGTCACTGGTTAGAAGCAACTTAGAATATGCATGTACTGCCTGGAATCCGTCTTATACGGTTCACTCGCAACGTATTGAACGCATTCAACGTACATTCACACGATCCTTGGCTTTTAGCACTCGTGGTATCTCTCATAGATGCCCATATGTTCAGAGACTCTCTTATTTCAAAATGACGTCACTCCGTGACCGACGAATAATGCTCAGTATATCTTTTTTGCACAAACTTCTTAATGGCAAGATTGATTGCAGTCACCTCCTAACCTTGGTTCCCATTACAGTTCCTCGGATCAGACCCCGCACTGTTCTAACTAACACATTCTGTCCTCCATTCTGTCGTACTAACATCGGTGCCCATGGTCCGCTCATTACAACACTTAAACTATATAATATGCTCAACAAAAAATTAAATTCTAACCTGGACATTTTTCACGACACCTTAGGGGGTATTCGAAAAAAAATACTAGATAGCTTTGTCTCTGTTACCTAACGTTAGTAATTTTATATACCTATTATTTTGCTTTGTATAATATTTCTTTTATTTTTTATTTTTCTCAGTTTTGTCCTTTACACATTTTTCTTTGAATGATATGTATATTTATAATTGGTGTGTACATTAGATATAATAATTTGTAACAAGTACATTGTACTTTAATTTTCTGAATGTATAATGTATTCACTGTTAGTGTACTTAATAAATAAATAAAATAAATAAATAAATAAATAAATAATTTTCCTAAAGACAACCCAAATAAAAAAAAATCACGGTCACACCACATTTTCATCATATCACATCCCACAAGTCGCATTACAGGTTAACCAAGCTTTCCTATTAATTACTAACGTCTACAAATCTTTTTATTTAAACCCAGATGGTCAGGTTCATCTAATGTTCAAATTTGTTACAATATTGCAAACTTTGTTGTTTAACCAAATTCCGCTCCTTTTGAAAAAGAAAAGCAATAATTCACTATTTACATTAGGTGCAAAACTGAATCATACCATTTTGAAATCGGCTATAAACACATAATTTTTTAAAATTATTGGCCACTTGTGTTTCGATACATTTTTTTTAAACTACGGACGCTTAAACTTTTTCAAAAAAAAATATTTTCACAATTTTTTCCAAAAGAACATAGTTTAAGTTGTTTTTTTTCAAAACCGTGTAATAACAGTCCTACTTTTGATTACTTATCTATCAGCTTAGTTAACGTAAATTACGTTAACAATAAAAAACCGACGGAATTCATTAATTCGTGGTCGTGGTGTACAAGAATGTAAAATAAGGTAACAAAAAACAATGATTATTATTAAATTAATCATATCTTTGGTACTCCTTGTTTTTATTTTTTAATGTATTTTTTTTCTGAATCGTCATTAGTTCTACTATCACCCATTTCAAGATAATCCATTCTTTACCGGACACCCGATATAATTCCATGGACCTGTATGGGCTACCCCATTCACGGAACCAACCATAGACATCAACCAACACAAATTATACGAACGAACCATGGAAATAATAAGTGAAGCAATCAACCAACCAACAGACAACTGGACACAACCATGCAATTTACCACAATCTATAAAACTTTTTTTTAATGTGAAGGACAAAGATGTCGTAACCAGCTGAACGTCAAAAGTGCAGTGACAATACTGACAAAATAATACAAGTATTATTCAATTTTCAATATTATGGGCGACGAAAACTTAAATTCTAGTAAAAAATGTGATACAAATAAGTGTAATATCTTAATTATTGGCGCCGGCATGGCTGGATTATCTGCCGCTAATTATCTTCACAAAAATGGTATGCAAGATTTCATAATTTTAGAAGCTAGAAAACGTATTGGTGGTCGTATAATTTCAATACCTATGAAAAATCAGAATGTCGAGCTGGGAGCTAATTGGATTCATGGAGTTTTAGGTAATCCAATTTTTGAAATGGCAATGGCAAACAATCTTGTAAATATTATAAATATACCGAAGCCGCATAAGGTTATAGCAGCAACAGAGGACGGGAAGCAGGTTCCTTTTGGAGTACTTCACGAGATACACGAAGCTTATGTGTGCTTTCTGAGGCGCTGCGAGGAGTACTTCCTGTGTCAATATTTACCCCCTCCTGACATCAACTCTGTTGGTGAACACATCAACTTAGAAGCTACTATTTATCTAGAACGTTTACCATCTTCAGAAGAAAAGAAATTACGAAGATTAATATTTGACTGCTTACTCAAAAGAGAAACTTGTATATCTGGATGTAACAGTATGGACGAGATAGATCTCTTAGAGTTAGGTAGCTATACTGAGTTACAAGGTGGGAATATTATGATACCAACAGGCTATAGCTCAATATTAGAACCACTCACAAAGAATATTGCCCCTGACAAAATATTAAAAGATCATGCTGTTAAAAAAATAATTTGGGACACACATGAGCATAGTTCACAGAGGCCCTTAGACGACGTGGGTGAAGAATCTGAGGATTCTGATCAAACAGTGATTGAAGATATTTCCAAAACACCTTCTGACAAAACAGTGAATCCTGGTGAAGGCACGTCATTCACAGATGTTACACGAAAACCAAAGAAAAAGTTCCCTAACCATGTTGAAGTAGTATGTGAAAATGGCCAATCTTATTATGCTCACCATGTGATATGTACAATTCCCTTGGGTGTTTTAAAAGACAATGCTTCAAACTTGTTTGAACCCACTTTGCCACAATACAAAATGGAATCCCTTGAAAGATTATTATTTAGTACTGTAGATAAAATTTTCTTAGAATATGATAGACCATTTTTAAATCCAGAGATCACTGAGATCATGTTGTTATGGGAGAATCCATCTACTCCTGAAGATATGTCTGACTCGTGGTATAAAAAAATATACTCATTTAGCAAAGTATCAGAAACCCTGTTATTAGGATGGCTGTCAGGAAAAGAGGCTGAGTATATGGAAACTCTATCAAATGAGGACATATCATCAACTTGCACAAAGATACTTAGAAAATTCTTAAACGATCCATTTGTACCTGAGCCCCAGAAATGTGTTTGGTAAGTTGTTTGGTATTTATATAACTTAGATGATCTGGTAATCTGTGTACCTAGATTTTTTTTTCAAATTTCTAACACATAACATAACATAAGAGAAAACATGTATGTTATGTTATGTTTTCTCTTATTCCTAAAATCCTCCAGTTTTGATGTGAACAAAACAAAAAAGAAATTATTTAAATTGGTCTAGCCATTTTAGACTTTTTGCAAATCTCACACATGGCAGTTGAATATAAAATAATATAATATAATATTAATATAATAATGTGTATAAAATATATAGATATTTCATTCTTTTATTTATATTCCTTAAAGTGTTTACAATAAACAGTTCTTTACAGTGTATGGTTTGTTTGCTTTTTTATTGTTATATGAACATTGTTACTTTACAGCACAAGTTGGAAAAAACAGCCATTCACCAGAGGATCATACACTGCTATTGGGGTGGGAGCTAGCCAGAGTGATATTGAAGGTTTAGCTCAACCCTTATTCAGAAATGTTCATGATAAAAAGGTAATACTTATTTTTCAACAATTACCTATTCCCTTGCAGTGGGTTAGTTCATGGCAGTGGCATATTGATCACTTAGGACATGCTTACATTCTGAGCTGGTATCCGCAACTATCACCCAAGCCATTTTTTTTTTGTTCTACTTTTTTAGAAGAAAACCTATGTATGTGTATATATTAATGCTGCTTAAGCCCATGATTTATAGGTGTAAATTGAAACAAAATTCCTATTTAAAGTAGGTCTATTTAATATAGACAGATGCCTGGTAATGAATGGAATGGTATGGTAATGAAAAAATGGCTGGTAATGAAAAATCTAACATAATACAGTACTCGTCAACAAACAATAAATTCATAGTCATAAGTTCATAATATCTTTTATTATCTCTTGCTTATAGTATTCCTATCAGATAATATAGTATGCAAAATATGCATAGTCACCATTAGACACCCCTAATAATTAACTATTTGATAAAGCACAGATAAATTAAAGTTGCCACATAAAGTCATTCAATTTAAAGTAGGAAGAAAAAACATACTTAAATTACACTCATAATATTTTTTCCTGTTTCTAATGCAAGCTGTCCATTTATTGATATTGAGCTTCTTTTGTGATAATTAGTTTTAGTTTAGGCATGCTTGATATGCGCTCATTGTCACCTCCACATCAATTCATTTTGAAAAACTTGAATCACTTTGATAGAAGTCATGTTGAAGCCAATCAGTTAAGCCTCCTGTTTTTTTTGGTTTCATCATATTTGATGCTATTTTAGTGGGATGCGTTGTAATTTTATACCTGTAGGCACTTGATTGACCTTTTCAATTGATTGATTGACTTAAAGTAACTAGAAAATAATTTCCTATGTAAGTATCTGCAAAATTGCATAAAAAAAGAAGTGATGTGACTTTCTCATAAGCAAAGTATTGCAGAATTTTCAAAACAGTACTTAATATTATTATGTTAGGCATTTTAAACTTTGCATAATTATTCATTGGTATCCTGAAAACTTTTTCCGATCCTTTTATTTCATGGTTTAAATATTTAAACCATGTTAAAAGGTAAAAAAAAAACAAATAAAAGTAGAAGAATGTTCTATAAAGAGTAACAAGTTAATAAACATATTATAGAATATTATAAACATAAAATAATAGTATTCACTATTATGTTTAATAATTTTTAATTTTTTCATGCCTTATTATTGATAATTACCATTGTCAGAATGTTATCTATTGTTCATCTAATCCATTGTCCATTGTAGATGCCTCAATTGTTTGTAAGTATTCCATACTCATTATATTTTTGATATATCATTTCAGCCTGTGTTGCTCTTTGCTGGAGAGCACACCCACAGCAACTTCTACTCTACCGCGCACGGTGCTTATCTATCTGGTCAAGCTGCAGCGCGGCGTTTGCTGGCATCAGATGAACCTGAGGAAAACTTCCTTGAATGTCCTGCATCAGCTGACCTGAGTTCGTGGATACAAGGAATACAACTTGAAGGCTAGTTATATATCAATGGTATGTAGACCTGCTTCATATGCACAGTGCAGTGCCTAGGTACATTATACTCTCATTGTATTTATCCATACATGACAGAGGCTTTGCCCAAGTTATTCATAAGAATTGTGATTTTGTTTAATACTTCTGTTATTAGGAAATAGTTTTGCCGTTATTGTATAGAAATTGTTTCTGTAATTATAAATAAAATATGTTTATTTATTTCATACATGGGGAACGATTCGTAATTTGATGTACCTATTTCCTTAAAAAGAGTTGTGAAATGTATTAAAGCTAATTGGCATATCATTTGTCAAAATTTTTAATTCAATAAGACCCGAAAGCTTGGGTTCAATATTGGGTTGTTTGTGAGTCTTTCAACCAAAATTATTAATTGCGAGAAAGCGACTTAAGTCTAGCTACAAATCTTATACTTTTCTAAAAGCTTATGAACGAATAAATCCTACTAATACTTGACTTATAAATAAATACGTCATAAACTTTGAAACATTTCAACCCCAATTAGAAGTGTCAAATTGCAAATTAGCTCTAATACTTATAACTTTTTTCAAAGAATGCATCGAATTACTAATTAACATGTATAATTGTATATTAAAGCTATTATAATTGATTGTACTAATTGACTTTGTTAGCTCTCTTAAAAAAAAAAAAACAAAATTTATGTGTGAATCAAAATTTCGCATTACCTACCGTAGTTTTACAAATATTGTAATAGCAATAATAATAGCCGAAAAATACCATATTGATACCAAAAAAAACTGAGAAAAATAATTATGAACGAAATTATTAACAATAAAGAAATTAATTACTTACCTAATTTGTGAAGGTAACCATAACTTATGAAAAAAATTAAAAGACAATCAAAAAGTACAAATACAAGACAGTCAACAGTGCCTCAAAATGTGATTTCAAAATCGAGCCTTTAAATTGTCGACTTTAATAAGTTATTAAATCGAGAAGCTTCTTCTTAGCTGCATAGTTGGCTATCTGCTCGATCTAAAAAACATACGGCATAACTAACATCTAACTTTTTTTTTCTCTCATATAAGAATCTGTAGGCTGCAAAAATGTATAAATTAATTAAAAGAAGTTATACATCTCGTATATGCTTTGAACTACATATATTAAAGTATTGCAACTGTCAAAAACTGTTAAATATGGCCACTTTAAATTTAAAACCAGTGTTCATAAAACATAGGTACTTAGTACCTATATATTTTTGGCTAATTAACTTTAGGTATAATTTATTACTTTATTTATGCCCTCAGGTGGTCTCTTGCAATTATTTAAATACTATGTTATCTTGGCGCAATACTTCTTTTGATCAGTGTAACAACAATTTAGCTTGCAACCATTGTTAAAGATTGACGATAAATTTAGATACTAAACGACTTTTAAAGTTGTTAGCTTTAAGTTCGTTAAAAAGAAGGGAATTTAGAATAATTATTATTTAATTATTAAACATATTATAAATCAGTTTGAAAGAGTTAATGCTAAAAGGTTTGAGATATAGGTAACAGTATTAAGTAGGAAATAATCACAGGCCGATCACATTTGGGGTGCCATGAGACGTTTTAATAAACAGCGGCCTTATTCCCAGCTATATTTTTAGTTATTTTGAATTTGGATCAAATACAATTTGATTTGAGTGAATGTTCGGTAGACGCCGGGAGTTAACCTGCTTATTGGTGTAAAATGTTCTTTGCCTGGTTCGTATTGAAAACGACTTAATGACAAGGTTTAAAAGGTCTATTTTGCATAAGCTAAAAACAAGACGACTTAATTATTTTGAAAGCTGCAGCAAAACAAGTTCTATAAATGCATAAAGAATTAAGAACTTCGTTAAAGATTTTCAGGAGACTTTAAATACCAGTAGGTATAATGTTTATAAAATCGTACCTACTAGGTACGAACTTATAAACATTAGTATTCAGAGTGAGGCGTTGAATGCATGGAATATTATAAATTAGGAGAGAAAGGGGAATTAATTTATAAATAAATTAATGGATTCTAGAGTTAAGAAATCTGCAGTCAAAGATTTAAAAAAAGCTCACATGGCTCGTAATTTGAACGGTTATTTTCCCAGACAAGAATCTGATTCAGTTAGTTGCGCTCATTAATTGCATGGACTGTTATTGGTATGGATTAAATTTTTCAGCTTGGAACGCCGTACCAAGCTGTATATCTTCACTAAAAATACTAGATTTCATTACTTTAGTAGGCAACTTATCATGTAAGATTTCTAGTTATTTAGTTCATTCTGTCAGTCAATCATATTATTTTCTTTTCAAACCTAGAATACAGTTTTTCTTAACTCTACTATCGAAGACTAGATTCCTAAGAAATTTGACAGTTTCTCTAAAAACATACGACATAATGCATTTCCTGCCCGTTGATCTCAACCTTATAGCCGCAGTAGCCATGACTTTGGTCTTTGACCGATTCAACGTCAGTCACATCTCTGAGGCTTGCAGTTATCGTAGATAATGGAATGATAATAATAATGCGTGTAGTAGCAATTTCATAGTCTTATATCATCCTTTTTTATATTGACCAATATGGTAGCGTTCCTGTTTGTTGTGTATTTTACCTGTTCAGATTAATAACTTTCGTATTTATCTTAACATCTTAAGGTACGATAAGTTCGTGTTCATGCTCCATGAATCGTTATTAAATACGGACCTACCCTCAAATTGAAACTCTGTAGGTATAATGCGCTCTAAAATATACGGCGACGATATATGTATTATGCTATTATACCACTGAACAATATGTTGATAGGTACAGTGAGGCAGAGATCTACCTACTTTGTCGTGATTTGACAGCAGATACCTAATAGTCCAAAGCAATTCAGTGTCGTAACTTTCAGGCTGCTAGTTAGACATACTGACGATTAAATTAAATAAATCAAAAATAAATTATTGCTTGCAAAATATTATTGCAAGAATATTGCAGTTGCAAAATTTATTTCGATTTCAGACATTCTTCCCACCACCACGACACGGCAATAAACTGTCGTTAAGAGTGCAATTGTGTTAACCGGTAGTGTGTTATCGATAACGATAGTGTGTTAACCGGTCATGACAGCGTTAACAGTGCCTTACTGTACCTACTGTACTGGTACTAACTTTCATATTACTATTTTAGATTAGTCCATATTCGATAAGCGCATAGGCGCGATGAATGAAACGAAAACAAATTGAATGCAGTACGTCTAGCCGCGCGGGATCGCTTTTTTATTTCGACGTTTCAATGCTTCGCACTGTTGGATTTCAATGCCGAGAGTCGGGAAACCAAGATTGCGATGAAAATATTAGGTATCTATCCGTACGGCATTTTGTTAATGCGCTTTTACAAAGCGTACGTACGAACAAAGAAAGACTTAAGCCTCATTTGACGATGGGAGAAATATCGTGCGATTTGCAGTACATTGCGGAACCGCGCGGCTGTCGAGTCTTAATTGACCGATCATCGACGGAAATGTACCACAACTTGCACGATATTTCTCGTCTCTCTCGAATTAGCTTTTAGTGTAAATATATTGTGTGAAATGCAAAAATGTGTTAGTAAATCTGTCTAAAATGCAATCAAAACCATCATTAGATGGTTTGGTAAATATTATGAAGTGGATATTAACTTTTAATATTATATGTACGATAGTTATTTATTGGACCAGGTTTTATGTACGGCACTATACCGACCTAAAGCAAGCTAAATTGGCACATTTCAACAGCAGTATTTGCAATTGATATTATCTAATGCATTTCCAGATTTCAGACTTATTAAAATATAATTAGGTTACATATTCGATTTTCTAGTCAATGCAATGTTTTTGTATCGCTTTAAAAATAAATCATCAAATACATAATATGTTTTTTTGTCCTTTATATGCAAGTTCATTGAGATTTCATTATTGGTTCCACCTTGTGGGTTTGACGCATTTGGTGCACTTCTCAACTTGTACACCATGCTCAAATGATGAACTTAGCAACTGGTGCACTTCTCATATGGTACACTTCGCGACTGGTGCACTTCTCAATTGGTACACTTCGTAAAAGGAGCACTTTTTAAGATGAGTGGAGATTTGGAAAAATTGTCTAAAAATGAAAGAATCTTTGGATATAATTTTCTTAAAATACAATCAACAAAATAATTTTAATTAAACTCTACTTCTCTTTTCACTATAACATTTTTATTTATTCAATAATAAAAAAAATGGCACTCGGAAATTATAAAAATATAATTATCTAAGAAAAAATTAGATTTACAGCAAGTAGTTATCATAATAAAGACATGATATAATATCATATTATATCAATAACCTTTTTAATATTATAATTTAAACTGTACTTCTTTTAGATAAAGTTATTATTTTAATTAAATAAAAGCTTATTTTATTCATTTTTTTCTTTTATATTTCATTTTTCTTTAAATATTTCCTAATCTCCACTCATCTTAAAAAGTGTTCCTTTTGCGAATTGCACTAATTGAGAATAGTAGTATGTAGTATCTTATTATAGGGACAACTGTGTGCAAATATAAAAAGCTTTTTTACAAAAAAGACCGAAACATCCTTTTATGATGTCGGTCGAAAATAATGCCATAATATCGCAGGGTCTTTTTTCTGGAATAATAAATACTGAGTTTTAAGTTATCCGATGGTGCATGCAATAAGAAAATATAGTTATAAAAAATATTTTTATTTGTGTAATAAACTTTTATTATTTAATAATAATCAAAGCAAGATTATTAGCATTATGAAAATAACAAATAAAAATAACATTTAATACATTGAAATATAGCTGGTTACATAATGTAGACGTAAAATAAAGGTATTAAAGCCCTCTAAATATTTTTATGATTAACATCTTTGTCAAAATCATATTGGATAATAGTTCTATTTGGTCAAAACAATCATAATATTAATCATGTGGAATTTATTATTTCAGTAGGTACTTATACTTACTTAATGCCAAAATATACCCACGTAAGTATCCATAATTTACTCTCATAATTCTTATTATTTTAAGCTATCTATAATTTATAAAAAACATATAAATTACAAATTGTTTGACAATCATCATCAATATTAATTGTTGCATTTCTAATTAACCTGGCCAAACAGGCCTTTTACCCAATTACAGGTACTGTTGGACAAAACTACTAAGTAAAATTAAATTAGCTAGAGAAACTTTACAAAAGTAATTGGTTTTGATATCTAATGACGATAAAAGCCGAGAAGCTTTGAGGCAAACATAGTGTAGCAACTGGAAGTTGAGCTTAGATTTTGTGTTGTTTTATTAATAGGTCTCAACACACCTGTGAAGTTTGCCAGCTAAATTAATTTGACCCTATATATTTTAACTTTTTATACCTCTAGTAATATAATTGCAATTAAATAATACTATGTTAATAAAACCATGGAATGCCACCGTTGTTAGACTAAATAACTTGAAAAACTAAAAAAAAAAATACTGGGTAATAAAGTGAGTAAGTACCATAATCACCACCATTAATAACAAATATCATATTATTCCCTAATTGATTATATTGTAGGGTTCAAATAAAATATATTTTTCTTATATATTAAGATTCAATGAAACCCATAATTAGGTCAATGATTAAAATATAATTGTGATATCATCTCAGCATAGAGATACATTTATCGGGTGTCCGGTAAAGAATGGATTATCTTGAAATGGGTAATAGTAGAACTAATGGCGATTTAGAAAAAAAATACATTAAAAAAATAAAACAAGTAGTACCAAAGATAATTATGATTCATTTAATAATATTGGTTGTTTTTTGTTACCTTAAATTACATTCTAGTACACCACGACTACGAATTAATGAATTCCGTCGGTTTTTTACTGTTAACGTAATTTACATTAACTAAGCTGATAGATAAGTAATGAAAAGTAGGACTGCTATTACACGGTATTGAAAAAAACAACTTGAACTATGTTCTTTTGGAAAAAATTGTGAAATAAAAGATATTTTTGAGAAAAAACAGCGTCCGTAGTTAAAAAATAATCCGATACATTTTTTTTTTTAACACAAGTGGCCAATAATTTTAAAAAATTATGTTTATAGCCGATTTCAAAATGGTATGACTTATTATTGTACCTAATGTAAATAGTGAATTATTGATATTAGATTTCAAAAGGAGTGAAATTTGGTTAAACAACAAAGTTTGCAATAATGTAACAAATTTGAACATTAGATGAACCTGACCGTCTGGGTTTAAATAAAAGATTAGTAGACGTTAGTAATGAATAGGAAAGCTTGGTTAACCTGTTATGCGACTTTTGGGATGTGTTATGATGAAAATGTGGTGACCGTGTTTTTTTTTATTTGGGCGGTCTTAAGGTAAATTATTACGCGAAGTCGATCCTTGAAAGACTTAGGTAGCCGTGTCCGGTCAACCACATAAAAAAAAAAACGATCGACGTGATATACGACTACTTAGGAGAGCATTTATTCCAAAATGTAGGTTCTGAATCAGAGTGGGTGGCAGACAATTTGAACATTTATTGTAATTTACAACGAATACAGTCTAACATCACGCCTTTAATCCCCGAAGGGCAGAGGTGTAGCCACATTTCGCCAGTTATAATACTTTGCCCAATAACACTGCTCAACCTGGCAATCGAACCCAAAACCTCATGCTCAGGAGTCGAAAACAGTGTTATTAATATCAAATGCTGTTTTTTATTAAACCCCAATGACCAGATATATTAAATGTAAATAAATATTCTAATATCTCAAACTTTGTTGTTTACCTAAATTTCGCTCCTTTGAAAACGAATAGCAATAATTCACTATTTACATTAGGTACAAAACTGAATCATAACATTTTGAAATCGGCTATAAGCACATAATCTTATAAAATTATTAGCCACTTGTGTTTCGATACATGTTTTTTAAGCTACGGACGTTTAAACTTGCTCAAAAAGAAAATTGTTCACGATTTTTTTCAAAACCGTTTAATAGCAGGCCTACTTTTGATTACTTATCTATCAGCTTAGTTAACGTAAATTACGTTAACAATAAAAAACCGACGAAATTCATTAATTCGTGGTCATGGTGGACAAGAATGTAAAATAAGGTAACAAAAAACAACGGATATTATTAAATGAATCATATTTTTGGTACTACTTGGTTTTTTTTTTTAATTTGTATTTTTTTCCAGATTGGTCATTAGTTCTACCATGACCCATTTGACTGGCCTGTTGGTCTAGTAGTTAGTGACCCTGACTGCTGGGACGGAGGTCGTGGGTTCGATTCCCACTCAGGACAAATCTTTGTGTGATGAGCACGATGATTTGTTCTGTGTCTGGGTGTAATTTATCTATAATATGTATGTATTTAGAAATACATAAGTATATTTATCAGTTGTCTGGTTACCATAGTACAGGCTCTGCCTAGTTTGGGATCAGATGGCGATGTGTTGGTTTTCCTAAGATATTATTATTATTATTTCAAGATAATCCATTGAAAACCGGGCACCCTGTATGTACTTGATGTCATCTCAGCAACAATCCTAAAACTTGTTATTAAACAGTTAACCACGATACAAATTAGGATACAAATGTAACACATTAATTTACGAAATACGATAATATATGCTCAGTGCAGTCTCTTGTGTACTGACCGTTTATTTTAACTCATCTCTTCCCTGCATATGGACACTTTCAACTGATAAAATATGTCAACGTATTTTAATTGATGCTTACAACGTTTTGGAAATATTCATTGAAGTTTCAGAGTTAGTAATCATGCCTTATAAAGTTGAAAAGTGGTGCATGAGAACTTGTACTAAAGGTTTGTACTTTTTGGAAAAGCATGGTCAGTGCTACCAACACCTTAATAAAGGGACTTATAGTGAGTGGTCTATGAATAATTTTGTCAGACTGTTGTTGATGTACCTATTATGGCAAAATTTTCCAAGTACAAGTACATACAAGATTTATAATAAAAAAATACTTTTGTTGTTATGCCAGTCTTTAAAATTCTGATGTAACTAGAAAATCTATTCAGATATCAGTAACCTAAAATCTTTGAAGATTTAAATCTTCAAAGTTTTGAGATAGGCATAATATAATAATAACCTACATTACTGGACGGATAAATCCATTGATAAATCTCTAAAATTATAATAACAGTTGATACAATTGTGAGTATTCTTCTTAATAAAGGTACATAAAAGTAGATGTCATGATTTGTTTAGTGTTCCTAATGCTTACAGATAAACAATTAACATCAGTTACAATACTTAACAGCATTTTAACAGTTTTGTTTTTATGAAAGATAACACTAATGGTGGTTGTGTATCTGTAAACACATTAAACAGTCAGTAATAATATTAACGCACAACATGAAGTTCTACTAAAGAATTCTTTGTTGTAATGATTGTGAGTAACTTATTTTCATCACTGCGGGACACCTCTTGCCAAACACACTTGCCTATAAGAGGTACTTCTTCGAGTGGTGCTCTAAAAGCTACTAGTAAAGTAAGACAGCAGCCATCAGCTACAGGGTCATGTTCCAAGTTCAGTAATCCCAATGGCCGGTGTTGTCCCACATCAGCACCAAACATTTCCACCATAAACCTTCTCAATGTTGAATGAATGCTTTTCCCTGGATTTATCTCACATGTTGGAAAATGAATTGCTGTTTTCTCACTCAACAGCACATGCAACTTGTTTGTACTTCTCTTTTTTATAACTACAACCAATCTCAATAAGTCTTTGATATGATGAATGGGGGCTGGTAGAATATCTTTATGCCATTGACTATCAGGCTTTCTATTACAGTATAACTGTGCTTTCTCGATGAGATGCAAAATATCATTGGATCTTAATGAGATTTCTTGAAGATTTGAGATCCACTTTGCTTGTAATGATTCTTTGTCTGCTCTAGCAGGCGTTTTTAATTCACCACCGCTAACTTCACCAGTTAAAACAAATCTGTACCATATTCCACCAGCAGTCTCTACAACTAACAGAGTGGTGAGATTACATACGAGTCCTGTTTCTTCAAGTACCTCTCTGGCTGCAGCCTGCACTATAGTTTCACCCTTTTCCATGCGTCCTGCCGGTAGGTACCACTTGCCTGCGCAACTCTCTTTCGCCTCTTGCATCATCAACACTTCATTTGATTCATTTATGATTACACAAGCAACGACGTACGTGACGTTGCTGCCCAGTACCGGTTTGAAATTCGATGGAGTGGTAGGTGTAATACCCTGAGATTCCGCAACAGAATTTTGATCAGCAATAGTAAAGTCACAAATTGTATTGTCATCGCCATCTAGACCTAGGCCATCGAGTAATTTGGTAATATTAGAGTCAACTTGCCGCGACATATTTGCATATGATTATTCCTTTTCCTTGTCTTAGACTCGACACCTTTGTATATTTTACGGAACTAAATTGACGTGCGAAATGCGACTAGGACACTAATTTCGCTGGTTTTTAAACATTTGGATGTAAATAACCTTGAATCGAATCAATGATCGTGATTTGTGTAGCAAATAAGAATTTATCCATAATTTATTTTGGTGTACGTACGGTACTTTTCAGTTCTTCACAGATGTACTAATCTTCTCAGTTCTCATTCAGAGATGAGGAAATAAAATAAATTTTATCTATGGACTCTATGGTACTAATTTATTCTACCTTGTATTGTTGCCAGATGCCCCACTTTTGTCGTTAAGTCCCGATTTTCAGCCTAAAGATGCGACCCGGCCGGCAGTGGAACGAAACCAACGAAACCCAAAGTGCATTTTAATGGTCTTGTAAAGTAAATGAATTACATTTTCTTTAAAAACTTTAAAAATCTTTAAAAACCATTGAAATGCACTTTTGAGAGAAAATAAAAATATGTTTGAATTTAGTTGCCCATTTCTAAAGGCACTTGTAACAAAAATGTATTTTTTTTTAATATTTGTTATCTTTCTGTCTGTCTGTTTGTTCCGGCTGCAATACGCGCCTCGAAAGATGCACCACACAAACTTTATTATCTCATAATAAATATTATAATATTGTTAAGAATTTTAATCCCAATGTCATCAAATATCCCTAAATAGATACACTAATATTATGGAAAGCTATTTCGTACACCCATACCTGCGCAAGCTTCCCATTACTGACACTTGTCAAGTCACATCTTTCGTGGAACGCATTATAATCTAAATTGTTAGAAAAATGACGGGGCTTTCACTGGCCGAGATTCTATAGAGTATCTTTTATTTAATTTAAAAGAATTAGGATGTCGCGAAAAATATTAAACGCCGTGGTAGCCAACATTCATCTGGTAAATGTACACACACTACAAAAAAACTATTAACACTAACACTATAAAATACACTTTGTAAACAAGTACATTACAAATTAAAAGATTATTTTCTTATCTATTCTTTATTATTATACTTGAAACATAATAATTTCTCTGCGATTAAAATTTACTGACCCGCGTGTTTCCACAAAAAATAATATGATTAGATATTTACCATATTAAAAAACTCGCAAAAGTATCCAATTGATGAAACAAAAGAGAAACTAACTTGTCCGAGGTGAAGTGTTAAGAATTTTGGAGCTTGCTTCGCTCACTCCTGCATCCTGCAAGTTCTTTTAGCAAAACCAAACCCACAAGCGACGGGATGTAAGAATTTTCGAACTCGTTACATTCACTCTTGAATTTTGTAATTAATTGACTTTATTTTTTCCGCAATTCTATAGAATTACTCCTATTTCTGTATGAAGTTCAAATAGAACCTATTGAACCTATCTGAAATCAGGTGCTAAAAGTTTTCGAAATAATCACTATTTCCTACCATGCGAAGCTGAACGTGTACTTGCCTAAAATCCTATTTTCTAATTGGTGATTTGGTTAGAAATCATGAATTCATAACCAATCTCATCTGAACACGAGATTCGCGCCTGGATTAGAAATAAAGAATGGTGGTAACCATTGACTTGCCATTTTTTTCTACGTCCCGATTTTTAATCCAGTACCGGTTTTTTCCATTTATGTCCTGATATTTAGAAACACAGATCTGGCAACACTACACTGTCACGGGAACATCAAAATCGAGTAAACGATAGATGTATCACTTCACAGTTAGGTTAAATGGTCAAGTTAACAGCACACAACCCAAAAAAAATAATATTGCATAGTGCAAGGAACAAAAAAATATCATACATTACTCTAGTAAATTATAATAAAATTAATTAATGTTAAGTTGACAATAACGTCAACTGTCTAAGTGTCAAATTTGACAGTTGACTATCCTTGAGATTACTTTGCTTGACCGATCGAATCCAATCACGAATCTTGCTGCACGCTCTTCTTTACTTTGAAGAGAAATATAACTCTTGCAAATTAATCTCATATCCATTAACCATAATGTCGGTCACAAAGGGAAATATATTGGTGATTGTTTATATTTTTTATATTTAATTTATTTTCTTGTATGAATTTGACGATGTAAGTTACGTAATATTTTGTAGGTTCGTTCGTTGAGCACGTCGGCTGCTGCAGGCCAGCTTGTTAAAGCTCCTGTACAAGTGTTTGGTCTGGAAGGCAGATATGCGTCGGCTTTATATTCTGCTGCCACCAAAAGTAAGAGCTTAGATGCAGTTGAGAAAGAGCTATCCCATTTCCAACAGTCAATTAAGACTGATGCGAAGCTGAAGGAATTTATTGTGAACCCAACACTTAAGAGGACTTTGAAAGTGGACGCTTTAAAGCATGTTGCTACCCAAGTGAGTACAACTGATCTAATATTGGTTTAAAATTTTATTTCTCATTGAATTTAAATTGTTCAATATAATATTTATCCATATTTAATACATATTGTATTAAATATGGAGGGTCGTAATTACACAAATATGTATATATCATAGCACTTCTAAAAAAAATGTGTTCAAAATGTTTATATTCTTAATTTTAAATAGGTAGGTACCTTCTTTAAAAGTCATGTTACTGTGCTGCATTAACATGCACATTCATTGATAATGGTAATGCAATGTTAGAGGAGCCTTTACTTACAAAACACAATTCACAGCATAATATCTAAATTTATTGAAAGTTGGACTATCAATAAATTTCTTAAAATAATGCATTGGTAATCAAATACTCTGCAGATGTATTTGATCAATGAATAAATTATTCACAGTTGGTAACTTTGCCTGTAAAAGCAGGGACTTAAAATGTGTACCATCTATGAAAATTATTATGTATGTCAGAATTATTGATTTCATAATTTATTATGCACTTAAGGGTGGTGTACATAGACATAAATTCTGCATTTGGGATACTACCTTCACCTCTGTAAATTCAGTGAACACATATCTATTAATGCTGTCCTCCTTAAATTAACACCACAGTGCACTCTCATACTTTGCAGTTAATTAACTATATTGGTTTCTGCTAGGGCACAATTTACTATGCTAGCTAGCTATTATCAAAGCTAGCTATTGTCATGAAAAGTAATTAAATTATGTCCATCACTTCTGTTGTTTTTCTTGATGTGTTTTAGTCAAACTAGTGTTAATTAAAGATGATGCTAATACCTCCTAGAGCGCTGCTTGCGTCTCTGTTTACAATACTGTAAACAATATGTCTAGAGAACCGGCAAACATGTATGATGATGCGCATTTTACTGAGACTGCTTATCATTGTGCATGTTGTTGCTGGTCCTAGTGTGAAGAACTGTCTGAAATACATGATTAACTCAAATTATGTAAAATATTCACTGTGTGAACCTAACTGATGGGAGGATGTTATAGTAACGGTAATGAGTCGTCTTAACCAGATAAGGTTAAATCGTGTTAAAAACCTGTATCTATCAGCAGAAATTTTACATTAGTTAACAAGTTTACTTTTTCAATTGTATAAATATACTAAAAATATCATAGTTAAAACAGTATTTTTGGGTGGTTTTTTCCATACTACTAGCTATACCCTACGGCTTTACCCCTGTTACATCTTTGGTTTCACAGTTCCCGTGGGTATTAGTGTGATGTTATATAGCGTTCTTCAATTAAATGGTATAATTGTAAAGGATTTTTCAAATTGTACCAATAGTTCTTGAGATTAGCTCGTTCAAACAAACAAACAAAAAATCTCTTTAGGTTTATATCATCAGTAAAGGTGTTTGCATAAAAGTTTTAATGAAACCCTTTACTATACTCTGTATTCCTTATTTTTTTTTCAGGCTAGTGATATGTTACAATGCGGTGTACTAACCGACGAAAAGCTGGGCATTTTGCGATGTTTGCGTTTGGATAGACCCTTAATTAATTATTTTTTTACTGATTTAGTTCCTATTACTTTACAAGTATGTTCCTTACAACCCATTCTATACTTTTATTTTTTGTGTATTTTGTTTGTAGGTATATTGTATTGTTGTAAATCAGTAGGTATTATTTTAGTTTAAGTAGGTAATGATGTAAAACTACTGATCATCCATCCATTAAATATTTTGATTTATTTTAATATTAAATATATTTTTAGACGAAATTGTCTGCCACCACAAGCAACTTGTTGGGACTTATGGCTGAAAATGGTCGCTTGGACAAGTTGGAGGCTGTTATTAATGCATTTAAAATCATGATGGCTGCACACCGTGGAGAAGTGGCTTGCGAGGTTATCACTGCCGACCCTCTTGACCCGGGCCAGAAGCAGAACTTGGAAGCTGCTCTCAAGGTAATCCTTAAGGTCTCAAGTATCGGAGATGCATTTAACACGGGCCGATTGAACATTCCCGCTCCGTTTTTCTAAGATCGCGTGTTTGCCAGTAAGAAATTTACTGTACCACTTCAGCTGCGCTCTGAAAAGCATGTTTGACATGATGTCTATGGCCTGGTTTTATCATCGCAACCCTCGTTATTGGCAAGGCATTCATCCTCACACCTTGCATTGCAACCTAAATGGTTGCATACAGTGCAGTTTCAGAGCATTGATGCAGAGGCTTTCCGGAGGATTTATTTACGTACTTCTAAATGGCAATAATTAAGTTCTTCGAGGGTAGCATGTGACACCCATTGAGTTGCTAGCGTCCGGAACGCAATGTGAGAAAAGCGTAGTGCTATTAAGAAAAGCTTCCTAAACTATGAAAATTCATAGCCACAGAGCCAAAGTGAAGGAAGCTGGAAAATAGTGTCATAGAACCTAGCTACTGGGCAGATGAATACTAACAATTTCTTTTTGCACTAGGATCGAAAAAAGTCTAAACAAGCTCTCGTTGACGGGTGGCACTGTTGCCACCACATTGTTGTTAGACTTTTTAGTGGTAATAATTGTAGCAACAGAACATCTGATATTAATGGCTACCGTTGTAGCACAACAATAATATGTGTGTGTCTATTGTACCGTCCAAAGGAGCGCCAACAATAGCAAAGTATTAAAATTTATTGTTGTTTTATTTCAGAAATTCCTGAAAGGAAATGAAACTCTACAGCTTACAACCAAAGTTGATCCATCTCTGATGGGTGGTATGATTGTATCTATTGGTGACAAGTATGTGGATATGAGTGTTGCCACCAAAGTGAAGAAGTACACCAAACTCATCAGTACCCCAGTTTAAATCGATAAATATGTCGAATGTAAATTTTTAGCAAAGATTATTAAAATCATTTAATCATTAGAAATGTTTGTTTTATTTATCCTTATAATGTGGTGAATTCTTTGACCACTCCTGTGTATAAGCATAAGCTCTTGTAACTTGTCACTAGGGGTACAATTTTGAAAAGCCCTTCAAATGACCCACAGGATGTTTTCTTTTCTTTTAACCCGTTGACTGCGGGCAAACATTCCTCTACGCCAAGCCCGAAGTTCTGCTGGCTACACACTTGGCGAGTTTGCTGTAGAAAAAAAAATCGGCTGTGTGCGCGCCGCACTAGCGTTTTTGGTAGAATGGGTGTTTTCCCACAGTGAATGGGTTAAAATAAAACAAAGCTGTATGCCAATTAATAATTTTACCTCATTGAATTGGCATACAGCTAACCCAGGGTAATATAATACTATACATACCAAGATAATACCTAATTATACGAAAAGATGAGTGTAAAACTCATCTTTTCGTATAATTAGGTATTGGGTATTTTTAAGATATTGTTGTAATTAAAACAGCCATATAATAATTAGAACAAAAAATTTAATAGTGCTTCTTGCACTCACAAACTAGATATACTTATAACAAAAATAATACTCTCACAGTAATCATAACACTAAGTTATATTTCTCTAGAATTAACAAGAATATTTTTATCTGAGATCATTTTTTTAGGAGATCTTTAATTGAACATGTCGTTATTTATGTAGTTGTAGGTAAATTGGTAATAATAATTATGAGCAAAATTTTATCCATCCGCTGGAGCTGCATCGCCTTTGAGCAGTGCGTTCTCAGCCTCCAATTCTGCAATGCGGGCTCTTGCAGCCTCCAGTTCATCATCGCCACCATCAGTGCCTAAATGTTTTCGAACATATTCTAATGCATCTTCTGGCTTATCAGGTTCTTCATATAAGCTAACAAGAACTTTTGTTAATGCATCCATAACACCTGCTCGCTCAAGGTATCTACGAAATTCCTCTCTTTTAGAATCAATGGGCTGAAAAATGTTAAATGGACACAAAATTTAATCATACAAAATATTAAAAATAAATTTTATTATCTTAAAAAAATATTATTGACTGCCTCGTTGGTCTAGGGATCGCAAAGTGCGACTGTTAAGCTTGAGGTCTTAGGTTGAATTGGTTGGGCATTGTTATTGGGTTTTTCATCAGGAATTTCTCAGTAGCAGCCTCGGGGTCTGTATTTGTATCTGGTTGATGGCAATAGGCTCGCCCCCTATTACATGGGACTTAAATATAACTGGCAAAATGCAGGTGTACTAAGTACACTACTGCCTTACCCTTCAGGGATTACAGGCGTAATGTAACATAACATAATATCACGCCTGTAATCCCCGAAGGGTTAGGCAGAGGTGTACCCATTAGTACACCCACATTTATCCAGTTATGTTTTGTTAGTCCCATGTAATAGGGGGCGTAATGTAACGTTATGTGTAAAGTTCAATTATTTATTTAAAGGAATTAAATACACCTACAGGCGGCAAATAAACATAAGGCCTCTTAATAAAATTCATCCAATAATAATTATTCCAAAAGTGTAAGCCATAAAACGAATAGGTTTGTTTACTAAAATAAAACAATTCGAATTTAATGGATTGTACATATAATATACTATACTTACTTTATACGATGACATATTCGAATATTTCTTAAAAAGAGCTCAAATACTGGAAGATTATCAAATAATTCTTCTCCCTAGACAAAAAACCAAGCCGAAGTTTAGACAGACAACTGACAAGTTGACAACCAAGGGAAAGCACATTGACTTGTATCCATGGAGATATACCCATTGTATCTGGCAGGACAACGACTGACATTATATTTTTATACAGGAAATAAAGCATTCCTTGAAAGAAGAATTATATACTAGAGCTAATCCTATTACGATGGTCGAATGGATGTTTGTTACACTTTCACGCAAAAACTACGGAACGGATTTTGATGAGACTACAGAAATATAGCTTAGACATCAGAATAGCACATAGGCTACAATTTATAAAGATTTCGTTTCATCATCATCATCATCATCATATCAGCCGTAGGACGTCCACTGCTGAACATAGGCCATAAGATTTCGTTTGATTTGGCCATAATAATACGATAAGTAAGTCGAAAAAATAGTCCCGGATATGGATATTTTAATCGGATATATAGGTACCAGCAATCTATATAATTAAGGTATTCTATACAATACCTAGGTAATGTTTAGAATACCTGGATATTTTACCTAGGTAATGAATACAATTTCTAGGGATTGTGTAGAGTACCTGCACGTCCATCGGCAATGTGCAAAATTTAAACCTTTTTTGGTTTGGGTCTAAAATTCTTAGGCTAGCCGCACACACAAAATAATATTGTCAATGCAAAATTGTCAAAAATCTTCATCAATATTTGGTCCCCGCACACTACGCAATATTATTGGCAATTTTTCATGGTACAATCTGACTCAGTCGCTCCGCAGCTAGATCATGGTGCGCACGTTTAACATAATGAATAGAAAGAAATAAATCGTTGCATTGAGTATTGCATTAATTTTATTCAATTTAACTAGTAGGTAGCTTAAGAATTATAACTACCTAGTCAAAGTTCTTAAATTTTGTCAGTTACTGACTTCAAAACTTTAAAGCACTTCTAGTAGACATAGAAGCCTTAAAATTTTGTATGCAATTAGTGTTTAGTGTACAAATATTAGTACAAGTGTATAAATATGTAAAACTAAAATAATTTGCAATTTTAGTCCAGTTTTCTAGATACACCAACTGCATAAATAACTTTGTAATCCCATATGATACGAAATGATCATTATAGGATTACAAACTTATTTTTGCAAAGTTAAAGTCTACAAAAAGTAATGAGATGCCATCAAGAACAAAACTTGTAAAAAAAAATGTGATCTGAATATCTGAATTTCTGGATAATCCACAATAATATTGATCAATACCGCAATACATGCCGCACTCGCACAATATTATTGACAATATGTACAAATGTCTTATACCTATAATATGTTAGCAGCCTAATCCAATTTCAGGCCAGACCCAGTTCATCCTAAGCGATCAAAGCAAGCTCGGGACTTGGGGCATCCCAACTTGGGATAGGTTAGGTTAAAAGGGGTTATTTTTTTTAACTACTCTGAAATAGTCTCGCGCAGCCTGGCTCTGTCGACTACGCCAAAACTAAATAGTCCTGGGCTAAACTAAAAAACAAACAACTAAAGTATCTATAAAATAAATAATATTTCATACATCACCTACCTACATGTTTTTGGTATACTATACATTGCCTAGGTATTGTATAGAATACCAGATTATACGGATTGCCGGTAACATATTACCTATTATATTTCTTTGATAAACTATAATATAGTTTGTAAAAGATTGTACATATTATGTACAATCTTTTATCGTATACAGTTTAGCCCATACCTAGTTGTGTGCGTATAATATTTTATTCAAACTACGGGAACTCTTTACACAAGTAGTAAAAGTGAAAATGCGATGACTGTTTTAAATATTTTATTAGGTAGTTAATGAATGCGTGACGAATTAAATATATATATATATATATATATATATATATATAATATAAATAGCTTGCAGGAAAATACAAAAATATTGGTACTTATACGCATCTGGTTTTAAGGAAACGTCACAAGATAAAAATATCTGTTATAAAAATAAATAAGCAACATAACAGATATTTAAGAATTAATATTTCAAAGTAAAATATTTATATTTAATATCTCATCTGCATGAGAAGAGGCCTTTGCCCTGCAGTGGGACAATAAAAGGCTGGTATAGTTATTGTATTATATTATTATTATTATTAAAAAAAATTAAATGCAGTTTTTACCTCACTGCAAAGAAGGATTATTTATTCTGAGAACTTAACTAAAATACTTTGCAAGTTTAACATAATGTAGTTGTGATCTATTGCATAAAACTTAAGATTCATCATCACTACCCGCTGGCGCTTTCGGTTTTGGTCCACCTGCCCTCTTAGCCATAATGATTTGGTCCACTTTGAGAATGGTGGCAGCTGCGCCTACAGCGTATTTGAGCCCCCATTTCTTGAGGACATATAAATCCAATATGTTTTTCTCCTTAGCGTCACATACACCATTAATTTCGGATTCTATGTCATACCCCGCATTTTTGTTGCCATCCTGAAAAAAAAGACATTGTGTATACAATTACCAATATTAAAAAGTTACTTATTACTCTGCAATATTTTACTTTACTCTTTACTATGTCATCTCTTAATTATTGCCAAGAAGCAAGGTTTCCAGATAAAGTTTTAAATCAACTTTTTTTTTGTAAAGAAAACATAATAGTAGTTACCTTGTGAGCTTTGTAGATGTTGTTGACAACTTCTGTGGCATTGGCCCCAGAATTGTCTGCTAAGGCACGTGGGATACTCTCCAAAGCAACTGCAAACTTTCTTACTGCATACTGTTCTAAGCCAGGTAGTGTGTCGGCATACTGAAGGAGCTGCTGCGCCAACTCTATTTCAGTTGCACCAGCACCAGGTAAGAATCTGTGAAAACAAATCGTTTTCATGTTAGAAATAGTCTTATGAAAATTAACTGTTATTCAGACAGTTTCAGTAGTGATATCATTACTTATTTTTAAATCAGAATTACTTACTTTCCATCCCTAGCAATACCCTTGAATGTGTTCACACCATCATCAATAGCTCTTTCAATGTCGTCCATGTAGTTATCAGTAGAACCTCTGATCACAACTGTGGATATGGATGATTCTGAGCTGTCCATGCGGAAACAAACGACGCGAGTGTCTCCTAGCTCTTCTACACCAACTGAATCACAATACCCAAGCTCGTCAGCAGTAGGTGTCGTAAGTCTTGGCAGCACCTTAAAAACATTAGTGAACTTTGGTTTCAAAACATTTATTTTACATTATCATACAGTGGTGGAGTGGTGCAGTAAGCTTTTAACAAACACTCCCAAGCATACATAATTCGGCCGGTATTAACAGCCGAATTAATAGGATTTTCTGTATTAATTTCAATTATATATGCCAAGCTTGTATTTGAGATAGCATGACTATTAATATAATAAGAGTGTCGAGAACTCGCGATGGCCCAGTGGTTGAGTCGCCTGCCTCTGAACCTTAAGGTTGTGGATTCGAATCTGGGCAAGCACCAATGTGATTATATAAAATTCATATTATGTACTTTCTAAAGCTTGCCTCAGAAAGCATGTTTGTCCCGGCTGTCACATGTGGATCATTGACAGTCAGGTTGTAAGAAGTATAAGAGTCTGGCAACCAGCCTTGTCAGCATGCAAGCATGTAAAATACTGTTATTCAGCTGCATCTGATTGGACTGGAAGCTGACTCCAAGATTGGGAAAAGGCTAGGCAGATGATGACATTTTCAAACTAAAAAAAAACACTTTAAAAAGAAAAATTATCTTCATAATTTATGTTGAGAGGTTTTGAATTCAGTTTGCTAATATAGCAGTATTACAACATTCCCTGTTAAAAAATAACTGTAGAAAGTGAACTGTGGAGGCGGGCGCTTTAACCACTAGTCCATTATGACATACCACTGTTGTCACAAATACTGTCATAAAAGTTTGAAAATGTATGAATTTGAATAAGTATTTAAGCTGTTGATACTAAAATTATTCTTTCAAGAAACTCAATTTACCGTGGCTTTAACAGTCTTTGCAAGGCGGCGAATGTCAAACTTGGAGTTGAGGCGAACAGCCATCACACCATATTTGTTCAAGAAATGTAAAGCCATATCCCCAAACTTAGCACCAGCAACAACAACTTTCACTCCAGCATCTGCAATCTCTTTAATTTGTTTCTCCAGCTGTGACTCTTCACCCCTGCTAAAGTTTAGAAGTTCATCAGCTGATTTGATCAATACTGTTCCCTTAGTTTCAGTCTGGGTGATATCTACAGGACAAGAAAACACAGCAACTTTGGCTTTTGTGGCAGAAGGTACATCTCCTTCAACCTCTCTTTTGAACACCATTCCAGAAAGGACTTCAGACTGTAGGATTCCTGATCCAAGAATCTAGAACAAACATTTTATTTTATTTATTAGCATTTTTCAGATGATCAACAAAATAATGATTTATTACAGTGGCGCATAAATTACCATTTCAACAATACATACCTTACATATTCTCACATTATCAACATTGAATGTGGTCTTTTCAGGAAGAATAGCGACACAAGCCTTAGCAACCAGTGCAGCAAGAAAATCTTCATAACCATACTGCTTAGACATGATTGATGTAGTAATTCCTTTGATGACAGCATCAACATTTTTACAATCTTTAATTTCTTCACAAACCAGCCCAGGTAGAATTTCCATACATTTCTCAAGAGCTTTTTCATATCCATCAGCAATTTCACTAGGAGTTACACCCAAACGCAATAGCTCTTCCGCTGCTTCCAGAAGGGCCCCAGAGAAGACTATAACAAAGTTTGTGCCATCTCCTACTTCCGAGTCTTGCATTTGGCTGGCCAACACCATTAATTTAGCAGCAGGATGCTCTACATCCAGTTCTCTAATGATGGTTCCAGCATCACTTGTAACAAATTGCTTGTCAATGTGGTTGATGATCATTTTATTCATTCCATTTGGGCCATATGCTGAACGGACACTTTGGGCGAATTGCTTACATGCATTAATATTACGGTAAACTGCTTCCTCCAGGCCAGAGAACATCTAGAAACAAATGATAATATTCATACTTTTGTATGAGATGGTCATGGTTGTAAATAAAAAGAAACAACATGAAAGAGGGATAATTTATTACATTTTAGCAAGGATATTTTGGAAATTAATAAATGCGTTACATTATGTTCCAAATAGAAAAATAAAAACTGCATTTTCAGATAGCATTGAGTGATACGAAGGTACCTCGTTAAACGTGTAAAACCCATAATTATTTTAACCAAACGACTTAGTTTCCATCGCTAGCGTAACGTTTTGCATATAATTGACCATGTTGTGCATGAATTAAAGAAATTATAAGATGATGATAAAACAGATGAGCCGTTTGGAGTGGAGAGTGGGCGCTCACATTGTTGGTTATGTACCTACTTAATAGAAAACTTACCCGTGCTCCTTCTTTCATCATTTGGGGCATCCCCGGAGCTTTCGGTACGTGTAAGGCCATGGTTTTTGAAAATAAGTCACTTTCAATACAAGGAACTTAATAACTTGAATTCCTCGTGATCACCTGAAATACGGACGGCGCACCGGGTGTTGAGACTAATGAAGAGAAATCACCATAGATAATAAATACACCTATAGAGAATTCATCTTTTAGGCATAGAGCTGAGGTAGAGCATCCAGTTTAAAATAACTAAATCATAATGTACACGTGAACCACAGATTACAATGTAAAACTGACTACCTATAGTCTGGCACATGAGAGGTGTGTGAAAAAGTGCGGCAAATTTTAAAATCTACAATTTCTGCGTGCTATCCCTCACCTCACGAAACACGAAAACAAACTAACCAATAAATGTATTCAGTCAAACAGGGTGAATAGAGATGCAGGGGTGATTATGGACAAAACTTTAAAAGGGATTTTAACATTGAAATAATATAGTTTGTTACTAAAGAGGGCTGTAATGTTTTTGCCGAATTATTATTAACAATTAAGGGATGATTCTCATTAGAGCGTGCCGTGCCCGGGCCGGGGCGTGGACGAGCCGACGTGGTATTGAAGTGCGTCGAGAGGGCCCGGACGGGACACGGATAATGCACTGTGTAATATAAATTGATTCATACAAAATATATGTAACAGATTTAAAACCGTCCGGGCCCCGCCCCGGGCACGGCCCGGTCTAATGAGAATCATCCCTAAGTTTAATTGGCTGCAACAAACTATTTTGTTTCAACGTTAAAATCCCTTCTAAAGTTTTGTCCCCTATTCACCCCGTTTGATTGTTTATAGGTTTATTTAAATAATATATGTTTTAATTATTATACGACTGTTTTTTTAAATTCTAATTTCCGTAGAAATAGGCAGGTCTGCTATATGTATTTATTTTTGAATACATTACTTGGTACCTATTGGTAACTATTTCATATAAATTCTGTTCCCCATAAAAATATATCCGGGGAATTTTCTATTTAAGTTTAAAAACTTGGTGAAACAGGTCCCTAGGAAATGTTAGCCTTGCAAGCTGGAAATTGTAGGAAATCATGAGATTTTTCATTCACAAACTGCTTAGCCGCTTATGTACATTTATTCATGCCGGCTTGTAAAATTTATTTATTTATTTATTAAGTACACTAACAGTGAATACATTATACATTCAGAAAATTAAAGTACAATGTACTTGTTACAAATTATTATATCTAATGCACACACCAATTATAAGTATGCATATCATTCAAAGAAAAATGTGTAAAGGACAAAACTGAGAAAAATAAAAAATAAAAGAAATATTATACAAAGCAAAATAATAGGTATATAAAATTACTAACGTTAGGTAACAGAGACAAAGCTATCTAGTATTTTTTTTCGAATACCCCCTAAGGTGTCGTGAAAAATGTCCAGGTTAGAATTTAATTTTTTGTTGAGCATATTATATAGTTTAAGTGTTGTAATGAGCGGACCATGGGCACCGATGTTAGTACGACAGAATGGAGGACAGAATGTGTTAGTTAGAACAGTGCGGGGTCTGATCCGAGGAACTATAATGGGAACCAAGGTTAGGAGGTGACTGCAATCAATCTTGCCATTAAGAAGTTTGTGCAAAAAAGATATACTGAGCATTATTCGTCGGTCACGGAGTGACGTCATTTTGAAATAAGAGAGTCTCTGAACATATGGGCATCTATAAGAGATACCACGAGTGCTAAAAGCCAAGGATCGTGTGAATGTACGTTGAATGCGTTCAATACGTTGCGAGTGAACCGTATAAGACGGATTCCAGGCAGTACATGCATATTCTAAGTTGCTTCTAACCAGTGACTTATAAAGAAGCAATTTAGTTTGGGGTTGCTTGAAACACTTAGAATTACGTTTAATGAATCCAAGCATTCGAGCAGATTTTGTAACTACATTATCAAAATGAGATTTGAATTGGAGTTTGCTGTCTATTGTTACTCCAAGATCTTTGATTTCGCTGACTGATTGTAGTATGGTGTCATTTAGCTTGTATTCAAATTTCAACGGATTTTTCTTTCTAGTGAAGGTGATGTGATGGCATTTGGAGGCGTTCAGGAACATTACATTATTAGCACACCAACTGTTAATATTATCAAGATCTTTTTGAATTTGAATTGCATCTTCAAAGGATTTTACGGTTTTATATATCTTAAGATCATCTGCATACATAGAGTAATTACAAAATTGAATTTTAGAAGTAAGATCATTAATAAATATTAAAAAAAGAACCGGACCTAAGTGGGATCCTTGCGGAACTCCTGATTCGGCATAGTAGGACTGCGATTCAAATCCACCTACTGCAACTAATTGAGATCTTTTAGATAGATATGATGCAAGCCAGCGCAACATAGGACCACCGACACCAAAAAGTTGAAGTTTTATTAATAACAGTTGATGATTTACTTTATCAAAAGCACTAGTAAAATCAGTGTAAATGGCATCTACTTGAAGGCCATTATCTAAATCGCGAGACAGATCATTTAAGTATGTTACAAGATTTGTTTCAGTAGACCGACCGCTCATGAATCCATGTTGATGAGGGGAGATGTAAGGTTTTACATGGAGTGTAATAACGGAACAGACCAGAGATTCAAATAATTTTGAGAAACAAGAAAGAATAGATATTGGACGGTAATTTTTGACATCCGCATTGTCACCTTTTTTAAAAACAGGAATTATCCTTGCTTGTTTCCATGCCACTGGAAGTCCCCTGATTTGAGAGAAAAGTTAAATAAAATACATAAAGGTAACGCTAATACAAATGCACAACGCTTTATAAAAATTGGAGGAATATTGTCAGGACCAGCACTTTTAAATATGTCAAGTTTTTTGATGTTATTTAAAATATCTTTTTCATTGAACTTAAGGGAAGCAATGTACGATTTAGGATTAATGATTGATGCGGCTTCATGAGTAACAGGACTATTGGTAGAGAAAATTGACGAAAAATGAGTGGCAAAAGCATCTGCAATTTGAGCTCCAGAAGACACAACAGAATTGTTGATATGGACAGAGGAAGGAATAGACGTGTGACCTTTCCGTTTATCTTTGATAAATCGCCAGAACTGTTTAGGGTTTTTGTTTATATTTGATTCCATCCTTATTTTATAATCGCTAAGATTTCTTTGGAGTAATAGGTGACAATGATCTCTCATGACTTCAAATTCATATTTATCTCGTGGGTTTTTATACTTTTTATATCTAATTCTGCATTTATTTTTTTCGGATAAAAGTTTAATAAGATTGAAACTAAACCAAGGGGGGTATTTGGATTTTTTAGGTACATGTTTAGGAACAAACTTGACTATTGCATTGTTAAGAGTCTCATAAAATTTTGATACCATTACATTTATGTTTTCCATGTCATTAAATACCTGAAGCCAATTGATGTTTTTTAACTCTGTAATAATCTTATTATAGTCAGCCTTGAAAAAATTAAAATCAGATCTATGCCGTGAGCGTAAGTAACTGGCATTTAAAAAAGGTACATTTAATATTAAAGGGGGATGATTTAAGTCAAGTTTACTCAACACTTGAGGAGCGTATTCCACATGTAGCAAGCTTATCTGGCTTGGAACTGAATGAAATCATTAAGAAAATTTACATGATCCGTTTTTATTTATTGACCTCCGGGCAGGTCAAATAATACATATAAGTACATGCTATACCAAAATACTTTATAAATTATTTAGGCGAACCTAAGTTCAAGTGCAAATTAGATGAACGGGTAGCTATCGCTTCCGCTCCGAGAGGACCATCTATTATGTCTTATTCTTCTGTCTCTTTTATTCTTATTCGGTCATGGACTTTGGCATTGGTCTTTTTGCCAGCCGATAAAACTGCACCTGATATTCATAATAATTTGTGAAACAAATAAGGTGGTACCTAAAGAAAAAGAAAAACTTCCCCTCCTTATTTATCGTGTGGGCAGCAAGGTCTTACGACCCTACACACCCTAGTGTCAGTTTCTAAACCACCCCATGGTTTGAGCGGAACATTAAGTCCAGGTTTCCTCACGATGTTTTCCTTCACCGATGCCAGTGATGTCCAAGATAAACTTTAGAAAGTACATATGAATTGAAAAAATCTCATTGGTACTTGCCCGGATTAAAACCCACAACCTCGTGCATGAGAGGCGGCGCCTTAACCACTGGGCCATCACGACACTCAAACGAAAGAAAGACTAAAACGATGGAAAGGAGATGCACAAAGTGAAGGCACTTTGTGAAGAAATTATTCAGGTCCTTGTCGCAATAGACTAGCCATTTCTTTCGAACTACATAGACGGAAACGGCACGACAGCGACGCCCGGACGGCCCGACCACAGATTACTGAATAGATACTACGTGCCCGACACTTTCTTGACCTTTGTAGGTACCTTTTGTGACTGTGTTATTTTCTGAGCAAGTCTCAAATTCTCAATTACTATAGTATAATGCAGCCAGTTTATCTAGCCTAGTGATGGCGTTTACAACGCTATAAGCCAACAGAAAAGGAACATCACTTTTCATAGCGGTTTCGTCCCAGAAATACTTAGTGAAATTAATTTGGGTAGTTAGTTGGTTGGTAGTTTCACTTTTCATACCGATTTTGTCTCAGAAATACTTGATGCATAAGGCGCTTTGCACACGGAGCAACTTAAGTTGAGGCAACTATTAACTCTTTAAAAAGTTTCCTGTAAACATTGATAGTTGCTATAACGTTTACGGTTACCGCAATTTTATGGCAATCTGTGAGCAACTTTCACAGTCGAGTTGCCGTATGCCGTTGCCGTAGCGACACTGGCATTGCCGGGCACACAGAGAGGGTGGGAGAGTGTGAAATCGCCCGACGCATTGCGATTGACGGTTGAGGAATCTTTAAAAACCGATATAATATTTAGCAGTTCCTAGTTGCGGCAATTAACAACTAACTTAGTCATCGATTGCAGCAACTGAAAACTCGAGTTACTATGTGTGCGCAGTCTAATTGAAATATATGTAAACAGCAAAGCGCCTTATATTTATGCAGTAGGTACGTTGGTTATTTGCTGTGGTAGGAAGTACAAGTAAAAGCTTTGTCCAAGATCGTAGACAGTTTAAGAAGGCGAAAATGAAAAATCGTAGTAATGGCTACAACAATATTTATTTAAAAATACATCACTGGATAAGTCATTAGATAGTTGATTAATTTGGCAACACTTCTAATAATTTCTGCTTATCTAAAAACACTACGATAAAAATACAGTCAGATTTCGATACTCAGGTAGGTACAGTCAACAAAAGAGATAGGTATGCAGGGTCGTCAGATATAGTTGAAGTTTTCATAGAAATCGATGGCCTATGGACCTATCTCTTTTGTTGATTGTACATGAAAACTACAATAATTTTAAAATAAGCAGCCGTTAAAGGAGGTAGCTGCGAAAGTGTTTATCTATTGTTTACTGTCAAATATGTGTTATGAATCCAAAAATATTTATTTAGTAACATCAATAAGCGGTACCTATAGTGTAATATGAATAAGGTACATTAAATCGAATGTTATACCTATTACAAATAAATTATGTATTAAAAGGTTGTAAGCTGACAAATTATTAAGTAGAAAATGTATGAATAACCAATGTAAATGTCCACAGACCCTCCACATTTCTTACGTTTTAAGATAAGCCAATAATCTCTTCAGCGCTTGCTTCAGCCATCCACAGTCGTAGCTAAGTTAATTATTCCGTTATGTATAAACAAAGTTCGTCAAGGTACTTTTATTCACAATTTAGGTATACGTATTGTTTTTTTTTCATATTTTTATAATTGGTATAATGTAATACACCAGCGCTGGCAGCCAAATCAGAAACCGACACCGGTAATTGTCCGGTGCCGGTTGCTCCGGTTTGCGGAGGCACTTCCTAAAACTTAATTTCACATTCTTTCTTTCCCTAACCAGTATTTATTACCCTAGCAATTTCCTAGCACTAACATCACAGTGTGGTCCCCTAAACATTAAATTAAAGAACCAAGTTGTAGAAATAAAAATAAATGTAAATTAATACTGTTTGCCATCAAAATAAGTAAGGAGTTACAAAATATAAACTTAAGTTACACACGATTATAGGAATAATTGAAGTACAATATACGCGAGAGTTATAATTATGAAAATCCCGCGTGGGTGCAGGGGACCGATAATATAATAATGTATTTTTGACATATTATTAAGAAGACAATACGTTCAAAATATGAGTATAAATGTAAACGTTTGATACATTCATAAATAAACAAAATAATATGTATCTGCTCCTTGGCTGTATAATAGAACCCAATCATTCTTGAAACTTGGAAGCCACTACGATTTGCAAAACATTCAGTCAAAAATAATTTTACTATGCAATCAGGAATTTAGGACAAGTAGTGGATACATGTCAAAGCTTATCAAAATTTTAACATTAAATTATTCTTCAAAAAATTTATTCGAGCTTAGCTCAGACCAAAATATATTATATACCTAAAACTAAACCAAAATAAATAAGTCCATTTAATTTTACATAGGCTGGTATAGCATAAAACTATTTTAAGTCGGAGCAACAAAAAATCACAGTACAAACAATAATAATTCTATATAATAATCTTATAAAAGTACAAGAAGCATGTTCCCATGCATGACCCTCTTCCAGGTTAAAAAAAAAATATCTAAGTTAAGGTACTCATATTCACCGCGAGCAGTCGCTTTGCAAAGACCTACCATTAACGAGGCTTATCTATGATACCGAATAGACAATAAATAAGGCGTATAGTAGTTTAAAACTTTAAGTCTCTAAGTTAGGCTCGCACGATTAGGGTGTCGAAGCAAAATACACCAAGCAGTCAATAGAACGACCTCTGGTTGGTCTAAGATATGCGAAATGTGCCTGCGGTAATTCTTAAAGTAATAGGTAGTAATGACAGTTTAACGGAAAAATATAACTAACCTTTATTTTATTTTGCATTGAGTGTTGTGTCTGTGACCGAAATTGTGACACGACTCACTTTTGCACATTATCCTTTTTTATTTTTTGCGAGCATTTGTTACGACGATGAATGCGAGCCTGCGTAATAAACGCCAAACCAAATATGCAAAGCAAATGCTTATGGTAAGTACAGTCCTTGAATACATTGCAATGAATACCTTTAAAAAATAATAATCAAAAAGCGGTTCTCGACATTTGCTTGCATACAACCATTATAATACTACCATAGATGTTTAAATATGGGTAATATGAGAACTTATAGTTTACTAGCAGTCTCCTAAGCAATAAACTAAAACTAAGAATTCCTATTTATTTTGCATTTTTAGTACTGAGATCAGTTACCAACTAAGAATATTATCATCAAATACTTTTAAATAGTTAATTATTTATACAAACATAATATACCCAAAATATGTTTTCGAATGTATATCATGGAAGCGGAACCTTATCTAAACCACATTAAGTAATTCATCGAAAAATATAAGTGAATATAATATTACAAACTACAAGTAAATATTGATCACACTGAACATCTATTATAATGTTAAAATACATTGATTAAAATTCTAACTAGCTTTTAAATTCGATAATAGAATTTTAGAGGTTTGAGGAACAGGGAACAGTTCATTTCTCATCTCATCTCTCTTCATTCATTGAAAATAGATGATTATCCGACCAGTTGGGTCGTCGACTTCTGTATACAGGTATCCAGGAAATATAACGACATATTGCATGGGGTGACAAATTACTTATCAGTAAAGAATAAAAGAGCCAAAACAGTTTTGAGCAAAATAAATAAAGAAATAAACTCATTCTAGTATCTTTTTATACATTACATTATTCGTGAATAGTTGTTCTAATCGTTGAAAATTCATTTTCATCAAAATGACGAACATATCTAAGGGCCGGCGCACATATATGTGCAGCGCAGAGCATGACCGCGAAGTTTTCTAAACGCGTTACATATTAGGCTAATTTTACCTGAGAATGCGCAATATCCGCGCGGAAACTGCGCGCGGATGCGCGAGCAAGCGCTAGACTGCACACACTCTACACACCGTCGTCATACCTTTTGCAATTTTTCGAGAGACATCCGTGAATGAACGTGAAGTAATGTTGATTACATTAAAAAAAAGGGAAGAATTATGGAGAAAATAAGAAAAAGAGTCCGTGCCGCGTGAGCTTCACCTCGGCGAGTCCAGGGACCGGAAGCAAGTGAGCACGGAGTTGCGCGCAGTCGCGTTCCTGCGCGGTACCTTTCGCATGTAGTCGCTTCGATGCTCTTTAGGTATAAAATGATTTTATATATTATTTCAATGAGGAAAAAGTCGATAATAGTTTGACAGTTAAAAATGATCTGCGATGCGATCCGCCATATGTGTACCGGCCCTGAGAAAAAAATGTACGTGACAGTTTATGCAACAATCTTGAAAACACGATTGTAAATTTCTGAATTAAGAAAGGTATACTTGTGCATTTTCATTACTAAATATTATTATAACGGCTTTTCTAGTTCTAGAGGGGATGCCTTAGTTGTAATTGGGAGCATCGTAATTTTGACAAAAACTACCTAATAGTATTTAATATAATATTATATGTATGATACAATATCTCAACTATACCCTTTCGGTTAATACGTCCACTACGTTCCATCGAAGCGTAAGTTCATACATATACGCATAAACTCACGCCCTTTTCCCATGGGAGTAGGCAGGAACCACAGAACGCCACCTGCTACGATCCTTAAATACATGCGTTACTTAGGTTAGATCGACAATATTTTTCTAGAGTATGAGTGCTAACAGTTATGGACATGATAGTACGAGAAGAATAGTATATTTTATAAATGTATACAAAAGAAGCTGCCGATTTTGTTATTAATGGTCTGTCCAAATTGGAATCAATTTTTTGCAACTGGTCCGCAATTTTGTTAGTAGTAACAGTATTTCTGTTGTTGTGATATGTTAATTTATTTGCTATGAGTACGGAACATCAGCAACATAGTTATAGTTCAAGTTGCCAGCAGTATTATTTTCTGCAACACAAAAATGTGTTGCTGAAATAATGTTGCGCGAGAGGAACATTAAGTTTGCGATTCACTATTTAGTATCAATGGCACCGGGTTACAAAACTACTTAGTGGCCCTCTGGCACGGACACGATAAGAACATCTGTGATGATCACTAAAGAAAGGAAGACAGGGGGAAGCCTTTATATGTCTGTGTCAATTAGTAGACACTTTTACATCTAAAATGAGAAGCTACTCTGAAGACATCAATTGCAGCCAAGTTCATCATGAAAATTGGGTTAGTTTAAGCCATAAAATATTCAGTTTATTACAATGGGTAATAATTATACACAGATAAATATGCCTCTGTTTCGAACGTTATGAGCACCCTAGTTACGTACACACTTATGGTCATTGCTCTTTATAATAACACCGCTCCGACACGGCGACGGCCCGGCTGAAATCGCCTCGAAAAGTCCAACCTTTAACTGCAAGGGATCCGTCATTGTTTTTATATTGTCATTAAAAGAAATATTTCAGCACACACGATTTAGAGCCCTAAATGAAATGGTAAAATTATTTGCTGTGTCGGAGCAATGCAGTCATAATGAGTGCAGACCTTTAGAATGGCACTCACTTATTTACTTGTCATAATGCAAAAGATTGATAAAACAACAATATTCACTGTATTATTTTTGCTGAGACATTAAGTTAATTTGCCATGAAATTATGTAATGTAATTAGGGAGAGGACGAATTTTTGATTAAATAATTAGTAGTATACAACTGAAGAGTCATCATCATCGTCGTCTTCCGGGTCTGACATGGAAAGTATTGGAATAAACTTAGCTGTGTCCACCGGGCGGCGGATAGCATTGTATCAGAAGACGTTCTTGGGAGGCGGCACGGCCACCACGGCGGCGCCCGCGCGGCCCGTGCTCAGCGGCGCCAGCTTGCGCCAGCAGTTGGATTCCGAATCATACACTTCCACCACACACAGATATTGTACGCCATCGTATCCACCTGATGAAATGAAAATATATTTTCAGCAGTGTTGCGTATTAACCAGTGTTGCGTTTTATATTGTTGTACCCAGCAGCAGAACAAAAATAGGCCGCTGATATTATTTTGATTTATTTTAATAGTTCTATTTTTCTAGTTAGCAATTATGGTGATTTAAACTGTTAAGAAAATTTGATGTAGTCGTTTCACAAAACCGCAAATATTTGAACAATATCGTCTTCTATTTATTTAAAACAAGTTCAACCCAAGGATGCTGAGAAAATCTAACAGTGAGTGAGCAGGTCTTTTAGAATCCTTGTCTATTTCGCTTGCCTATGACGTATTTGATACTGACCGCCATAAACGGGAATAGCTCAGATGTTTTAATTTAAAGCATGAACTTACCAACGGCAACAATCCGATCTCCGAGCAGACAGGAACCTATGGCATCCCTGCCATATGAGAGTCGCGCTAGAAGGAGCCAAGAATCGGCTATCGGGTCGTATCGCTCGACGCACGCTAGTCGGCCGCCCACTGTGTTGGCCGGCGCTTCATGACCTCCCAAGGCGTATAAGTAACCGCCTGCGGCACAAACCTGCGAGAATTTGCAAAAGTGATTTAAATAAATTCCATGTTTTAAGATTGTGCCGATTTGTGGTTTTTATAGTAGGTACTTTAGCCTCAGTTGGTACAGGAGTCTAGTCTTTGAATTAATGTTTTACTTGAGACTGTATCATTCTATCACCACCAACAAAAAATTGACAATGCAGTTAGCGTTAACTTAGGTAGACCGATTTCCTGTAGTTACAACGGTTAAGGTGGCAATCCTTACTGCACTGAGGTTTGGCAGTCATTGGCTCTTGCTCTATTAATTAAGACGGATCGATTCGTCTCTAAAGCGAACACAAGGGAACACATTATACTTTGCGCCGCGCAGTCGTGTTTAAAACAACAATAATTAATCGACGGGTACCTAATTATGCGCTAAAGGTTGAACTTTAAGGACGGTTACTGTGTGGTTTTAGTCGGTAGAAGTGTGGCATAAAGTTGTTTTGGCGGCAGTCCGAGTACTCACGCTGACGCCGCCGCGCCGGCGCGTCATGGGCGCGCAGTTGGTCCAGTGGTTGGTGGCGGGGTCGTAGCACTCCACGGAGCGCAGGCACGCGCCGCCGTCGCGCCCGCCCACCGCGAACAGGCGCCCGCGCAGCGCCGCCACGCCGCACGTGCTGCGCGCGCCCGTCATGGGCGACACGATGGTCCACGTCCGCGAGCACGCGTCCCATCTACGATGACAATGGAACAAATTAGAGCGGGCCATTGGCACGCCACAGAATATTCAGGGAGTAGGCTGTATGCAGTGATGTGCCGGACCGAAATGTATATCCATGGATATGGATTTCAACTTTCTTACCCGGTCGGTGTCGGTGCGGGTCATATTGAAACGACAGTTGTCGCTTTGCTTTAGTGATAGAATATAACATAACATCACGCCTGTAATCCCCGAAGGGTTAGGCAAAGGTGTACCCATTAATACACCCACGTTTCGCTAGTTATGTTTAGTCCCATGTAATGGGGGGCGAGCCAATTGCCATCAACCGGGCACAAATCCAGACTTCGAAGCTGCTACTGAGAAATTCCTGATGGAAAAACCCAATAACACTTTGCCCGACCTGGGAATCGAATCCAAGACCTCATGCACAGCAGTCGCGCTTGCGACCACTAGACAGAATAGAATATGTTTTGACTAATCTTTGCTTTACGTAAGTACATACCTCTCAACGGAATTTAAGTAGATCCATCCGTCGTGGCCGCCAACTGCATACACGGGCGAGTTCGGTCCGTCGCCTAGAACTGCGACCCCAAGTCCGTGGCGATGGGTGTTCATAGGGGCCAGCACGCTCCAGCTCAAAGAAGTCAGGTCGAAACATTCCACCTGACATAAAAGAAATGTGTAGTTATTGTAATCATAAACTCTGCCATTCACATAACCTGACAAATTAATCAAATCAAATCAAACTGAACAACTTAATTTTCTTTTTGATCTAACTCTCCAGTCGGCATATAATATACATCAAAAGTAGATCCAAATACCGTATTTAAAGTTTTAAGTCCATCCCTGCCACCAACGACAATCAGTTTGTTCTGCAGTACTGCTACGCCAAACTGTAGCCTCCTTGCGCCCATTCGCATAAATGGGGTCCAGGTGTTCGTTCGAGGATCATACATTTCCATGTTGCTGGCACCCTAAAATATGATTTTGAAATTATTTATCGTTAAACATGTAGGTTTGTATGCATCTGTAAAGAAAAAAAAAAAAATTAAACCTTATATCCGTCCATGCCTCCTACAGCTAACAGGCGTCCAATAGTCGATGTTCGTGGTCGTGTGCGGTGTGAGAACAAAAGTGAACGTCGTTCAGGCAAAAGATGCCACTTCACTGCCTCCATGATAAGGGGCTGGCACTCGGGCACATTACCACAGGCCAGCTCTACCTTATCTATTAAGTACTGTAAAACAATATAAATTTCATTTAAATAGAAACAAATAAGCCCCAATTATAAAATAAATAATAATTGGGCAACACAAAAAGCTAGTAGACTGATTTTTTCAATAGTTGGTTTCTTAGTGACATCATTATTCATTAGAAAGCCAGGACGTAAGCCTGTCCCATGCATTGCCACCACAATCAATCCTGTGTCTCACATCAAACGGGCAGTTAGTTTTGTGACCAATGTTTTCACCAACTGCCTCTTACACATAAATATTATATATCTTACAGCAAAAACAGTATTCTCAGATTTAAGTTATATCATCTTCAAAAAATTTATAATAAATAAGAAATACGAAAGCAGTGTTGAGTAATGTTCACATATAGTTTAGGAGGTTGAGCAATTGGGTAGTTCGTGAAGAAACCAGGATTTATAATTTATGTAAGTCTGAATTCGCCCATCCTTGATTGCTCAAGGTGTGGTGATCACTGTTTGTGTCTTCTCTGCATGAGAAGGAGCCTTTGCTTTACAGTGGGACAGTAAAAGGCAGGTATCATTATTACTACTTAAGTATCAATGACCAAGAAAAATAAAATAAAAGTTGTCTAAGTATTTTTCAGACCTTTAGGAATTTGGTGGATTTCGTTAACTGTTTTATTTTCCTACTTCTGGGCATATGGAGTTGCAGACTCACACAGTACATGTGTTTAAAATTATAAAAATAAAATATTACCTCGGAAGATAGAAGAGGTAGCTTGATTAGCTTTAGCAAAGTGGGTAAATGTGTTTCTCTGTTAGAACTGTCATGTTGGACCCAGGTCATAAGACTTTCAAATACATTTTCTTCTGTCACCACGTTAAGATCATCTGATTTTAACAAGTTGGCCATCTGGTCTGCTTGCAGTGATAAGAATTCTTGATGTTTTACCACCTAAACATAAAATAATAATATTTCTTATATTATTTAAATATTCTTATTTTTAACAAATGAAACATGTATTCTGTTAATATAAAGACAATAAATGGGAAACAATGGAAGAGGTAGTTTAAATCATAATTTGCAAAACAGTAAAATATGAACCTGCATGAAGTTTTGGTATGTGTATTTCAAAGCACTTTTGTGTAAATCCAAACAGGACTGTTGTTCAGCAAAGAAAGCTATTCCCAGACAGTTACAAGGATCCAGCTGCTTCTTTAAAAAAGCGCAACAAGCATTTGTAACAGAATTAAGCTGCAACAAGCTTGATGTTGAAAGGAGCACCTCAACTGTTTCCTCTCTCAGTTCTGCAAATTAATAAAAGAACAGTTGACAGCCTGAGATAATATTATTGACATTATTATCAGAACAATGGTGCATTATCACTGCAGCTTAAAAATGTTTGTAAGTAGTAATTTAAATACATTATGATGGCTTAGGGCAGTTATTTCAATTAGGACTACCTATGGGGAATTTAGAGGCAAAACTGATATAAATTAAGCTGCAGTGTGTGTGCAACTTAATAATATGTAGAATACAATTTGATGCTAACCTATGGTGCCAGTGTAACAATAGTGTACAAGATCCTGAAGTGCCTGTGGGTCAACTCGCTCAAGTGTTATCTCACTTGACTGAGCCTCCCTCAGGGATCCAGTAAACATTGCTGCAAAATACTCACTGCAAGATGCAAGGAGAATTTTGTGTGCTGGGATTCTGTAATCAAGAATTTACATATTATTTTAGTGGATAAGTCCATCCACTCATTTTATTGTTAAATTGGATGCTCCCTTCTACTTAGTTGATCTGCATTGGATGGGCCATTGTGACTAAAATTCGATTGAAAAAACAATTGTTTTCCTATTGTTTCAGTAAAAAGTAAACTAAGGACTATTGATGATGGACAGCAAATAACCATAAGTAATGTCAAAATAACCAATTTATTGTTCAACAAAGAATGTTTGTTTGTAGCAATACATTCTGTTTGAATCAGCATCTGTTATTGTGGCTATTAAAAGGCCTCCCTTCTGCAGTGACTCAGACAATACAGTTTCCCACTTCATTTAGTAGCTGTGAGAGTACAGGAAACAAAGACAACTCAAAATCAGCCATACAATAAGTGATTCAGAATGTTTTTTTAAACTACAGTCTGTAAGTCAAGTACATAGGTTGCAACTAGACCAACAGTACTATCTTCAGTCCCAATTATGTTAAATGGGAGAAATTTTAAAATTATTCCTTTGTTTAGATGATGTCAATATACAAAAGCACAAAAGCGATCATTAGTGTAGATTTCTAGAAAGGTAAAATTGTTGATTGTTTTACTCATGGTAAACAATAGGACAATAAATAATATGAACTGCTTTTAAATTAAAAAAAAAATCGTGTAACAAAAAAAAAGCAAGTAAACAAGTCTTTGAAACCTATATAGCAGAATCAACCTAAGCATAATACAAAAAATAAATACTTATTACTAAATAATAAATACCATTTCCAGAGAATCAAGACTAAAACACTTGACTTTATTTCTACCTCCTGACAAAAGTAAATAAACAAACCTGCATCCTCCTGCAATAAGTGCAACGTCACACAATTTCTGAGATTGATAATAGCCGAATATATTTTTTAAAGCTGCCCCTGAGTGTCCTGTGTCACAAAAAAATTCATCTTGGCTTGCAGCACTTGAAAGACTTAGCTGACTCAGTTCTCTCGGCAAACCTTCATCGATCGAATTGTTCGATACATTGTCTTTAGAAGTCTCAGCTTTCTGATTATCACTAGCCGACATTGTTAACTTTGTGATTAATTAGAAGCGAAAGTAATGTTTCAATTGCAAGATCTACTTAAATTTTCTTCCAAAATCGATACCTACTTCACACTTCACAACAAACGCAATAAACAAAGCAACGATACGACAAACATTCAGCATGATCAACAAACGAAAACAAAGACATTTTTTTGTTTCATTTCAAATCAAAGACAGAGAAAGACCAGCACAGATAAAGTAACTCTTTAACTTGTCCAGAGCATGGAAGTATTAAGTTCGAACATAGATGAATGAATAGTGAGAAAAGTCAAAAAAACAGACGAACATAGATTAAATATTTTTAGAGCAGCTGCGTTTGTGTTTCCGTCTCCTTCTGCTTGCTCTGTCACACACACTGTCACCACAGGGCACAGATACAGACTCAGAGCCGCCCGACAGGCTTAATTTAATTTTATAATGGCAACTATTTTATGATTTTTGTCGTTAATCATCACTGTAAACCATAGAGCAATACGGGTTCCACCGGAAACTCCATGAAAGATAGAACCAAAATGAAAATAGTCTGCGACTTCGTTCGCGTAGTTTTTTCATCTACTATTATATTACTATACTACTCCGCTCCTGTGTGCCGTAGCGAGATGTTTTATAGCATAAACCCAGGGTATTACACCCAAGATCGACTTTTGCTGACGAAACCCTGTGCGACCTGCCAATTAAATAAATGAAACAGTATAGTTCAGTCAATAATTATGAAGTATTTTTTATTTTAAGCGGAAAATTTAAACCTAGATTTGAAAAATATTCTTTGTTAGACTTATTATATTATTTGAAAATCACACAAGATGAGATACGCGCAGCATTTGATTTGATTAGGTTGCCGCGATCGCCTGGACTAATAGCCGCGATCGACCGGTTGACCATCCATGGGCAATAATCTGGCTTAAATATAGCAACTTTTTTTCATTACACTTGCAGGTAAAGTGTCTCATAATGCACCGCTATTATGAGCACAATAATGTGTTTGTACAGTCTTAAACTGCACATTTTGCTGACGCTGGGTTTTGTACCCGACGTGCGTCATTTTATTACTATAAATATACATACATTACAATAAATCATGAGTACGATTACTGCTACGCGGTGACTAACATTAGAGAAAGGAATCGTCAACAGTTTTCATTGTAAATAGTGTTATTACGGAATAAATCTTACGGGAATCTAAGTGATCTTTTCTCTGCGTACTCCAACCACAACAACAACAACTCTGCAAGTGTACGAACCGTACAGTGTTGTATTACGAAAACATGCTTTTTATTATCTTTTTTTTCGTGTCTTTATCAGGAAGAAGCGGAGCATCACGGGCGCTACTACCGGTTCCTACACGAGCCCGATGTAAACTTCATGGCGTCCTTATCCTGGCTGCGCTGAGGAAATAACTTTGGGATAAACCGAAGGTTTTGTGATAAGAAAAATAATGGCAATTATTGTGGTTTATTGTGGAAAAGATTGCATATTGTTGTCTTTTTTTTTGTAAATTTCTGATAGTCTACACTGCTGTACCTATATCAGATCTTATTACGTACTTCGCTTCATTATGCCTTCGGCTCGGACAGCAATTCAGTCTCGACCGTATTGACAAACTTACCTCACTGGTATCAAAATGTACTATTGTCAGACTGACTAAGTTCTAGTTGCTTGATATAATGTACCTAAGCAGTTATCCGGGAGCACTAACATGTTTGCTGCTACTGTCGTGCAGATAAAGAGTTTTATTTATTTTTTCATCATTAGAGTAACAGGCTATGATTTCAATTAATCAAATTATCTAGTAGGTAAGATAATTTAATAATAACGATTTGTGAGAATTACCCGTCTGGCCCTGTCTGTCAATAGAAGTAGGAACTAAAAAAGCTAATTACCCACATGATTATTGCTACCTATTGTTTAGGGTGTTTGGTGCATCGTTTTCCAAATTGAATTGGCCGACAGGAAAGGTCATTTGCTATCTCTTCACGCCCAATAACTCATTGTTTATCACACCGGTTTTTTATTAAGAAAACTTTTCGAGTTATTAAAAATGAAAGTAAACTTTACTAGCAAGTAATTTTGAGTTTGACAGAAACGAACATAAAAATGAAAGAAGACTAGGTATATCTACAAATAACTTGGTTTTTTTTTTAAATTGTAAACTTAAATGCTGAGTTTTGGATTTTTCAAAATTAAAATTGAAAAATTATCATAAAAAAACCGGTGTGACAAAGAATGAGTTATTACGTTTGAAGAGATAGCAAATGACCTCTCCTATGGGCCAATCCGATTTAGCATCAGTTGATCTACTGTGTTCAATTTGGTATCTGGACACTTTCTAGGCAGATACGGCTTACGATTACGATGTACTGCAGTAGACGCGCCTTTTTTTTTCAAGTTCGGTTAATCACCAAATGACTTCTTCTTTCTTCTGAACGGAGCGGAAGGGAGTGTCAGACTCTGACTGACAATAACTCATCCATGTTTCTCCTAATGCCCTTTGCGTTCCAGGGCCGCGTCGACTCTTTCGAACAAAACCCTCAACACTGGGCCTAGATCCAGTCCCTGTTGTTGATACAAGTATTTAATATATTCAGAAAGATCCTATTGGTTCAAGAAAAATGTTTTTTGGGTTTTTCGGAATTATGTAGTAGAAACATGATAGGTACATTAAAATAAAACATTGCTATTATCTGGCTGAGGCATTTATTAACATTTATTTTTGTTTTTCAATTTTTTTCTTAATACAACATACATAGTAATTAACAATACATAATAAATAGTCCAAAAGTATATTACGCCTACAAAATAGCGTAGTCGTTATAAGATTATCGCCATATGAGTTGCTTACATGTCCTGCGAAATGTCTAGGCAACCCCATGACACGGTGGAAAAAGTGGGAATATTCTCAGAGAGAATGAAGGTGGAAAGATCATCAAGATTATGTATAACCTCTCTAGAACGTGTGAAGCCGTTCATTGAAGTCGTTCAGCTGTTGCACGCGTTATTGTATATTCTCTCGGAGGCTATTCCATTTTTCGTACAAGCTATGCGATGACGACGACCTGTGCGGCCTGCCTGAGTGAGCTCGAGCGTTCTCTGCCTCTCGGCCGTCTATTGACGCGACAGAGTCCGACAGATTATTGCAGTCTCCAGTATTGTATTGTGGGTCAACGAAGTTTTTGGGATTTGGTTTGTGTGGTCAGAGATAGTTAATCGTTTGTCTTCTGGCAAACACAACAGTATGAGAAAATATACATATGTTAATTTCTATCTAGTGGTAATGAATCAAATATGTATCTACAAAAATAGTTGCATTTTTAAATAATAATTTGCTCAAGAAGAACGGCTAACAAAATAATGGTTTGAATCGTTTTGTCAGAACGACGAAGGTTACGCAGCAAAATTTCTATGAAAATGTTCTATGTGAAATATTTAATTGACCAAATAAAGAGATTTTAGTGTAATAATTTACAAGTGTGACATCTAAAAATATTGTTCTCCAACAGTAAATATCGTCGAAGTACTTTTACCCATTTGAGTTGTAGAGATATTTTAGGTAGGTATAAGTACATTATGAGAAATAGATATTACAATAATATCTAATTTGAACTGAGTTCGGAAGATTTTATGAGCATCCTTCTTTCCATTCCAAAAGAGTCGTAGAAGTACGGTTGTCAGTCGCAACATACTGCGAGTCGTATAAAAGTGTCTAGAAACGATTTGTAAATGTTAGATATAAGTAGGCGTTTAGTATATTTATTTGACAAGTTGTGCTCATATTACGTGCTTACATATATTGGAACAATCACTAGATATAAATACAATAAATAGGTAGTGAGGGGTGCGTTGAAGTAATGGCGAAGACACATGAACGGTCACAGTAATAGCGAGAAGCGGGCCGACTCGCCACGCTAGCACGCTAGGTCGAAGCCGCGCAGGCGCAGCCCGGCACTACTCACTCACTATACAGACAGTGGACTGGACAACGATTAGCATCTTCATTATTCTACATACACATACAGGTATATATTAATAAAATTGACCAAAATTGCAAAATGTTTCTAAAGTAACAGGGTCGTAGGAACAAAAAAGAGCCACGTGGAAACAACACTAGGTTTGAGTAATTGCAAGGTACTTTTACCTAAAGGACATATAATAAATAAGGTTTCCATAGAATGTGCAAAGCTTAAACAGTATCTAATCGTGACACGCCTGCATTTAATACCGGCTAACATAACTGGCATAGGTATCATACGTCCATAGAATTATTACATATTTTTTTAAATTAATGTTAATCACATTGATAGGTACATAGTCTATTCCCGAGATCTTGATTTGCATCTTAACCTATAAGTTTTTAAAATATCACAATAAATTGCTGTGCACATACGAAACAGGCAAATTTTAGTGCAATTAGATTAATTTTTTAAAGATAATTATTTCTGTTCTAATTAAACATGTTTAAGTGAAATAATTATATTTGAATTCACAAAACACATTTAGATACAAGTAAATGCCGAGTAGTCTTGGGGTATGATAAAACTATGAAATGTTTTAAGTCGGCGGCGGGTAAATTATGATATGCTACTTTAATAGAACTGTTATTTCATCGCAGAATTAATTGACATAATTATATTTTATTTATTATTAATTCCAAAGTTGTTCTTGCAGTTCTTAAATACATGTTTCTAATTCAATAGTTATAGTCAAACTGTCTATTCAAATACATATCTTAATAAAAGTAATTTTTAAGTTTAAAATCATCATCTAACTAAAATATCCTAAAATAATAATAGAAGGTATATGTAAAGTTTATTTACATGAACAGCCCTGCTGTGGTTTTTATTGACAAAGTTAAAGAAATTGACCTTCCCAGTATAATTAAAATTTGTATTGGGCGTAATTAAATAGCTCCTTCCTATGTAGCCCTCGTTTATTTTACTTTACGTCAACATCACGCTACCTCCAATCATTAGAATTTAAAAACAACATATCTATTTTCATGAAAACAATATTGATATAGTTAAATATTTTTTCATAATTATAAAATTATATTATCTGAAATCACGATAAGTCATAAATAAGATTAACATCAAAGCAGTTACGATCAACCAAAGAGATAAGTAACCAGGGTCTTTAGATATAGGTAAAGTTTTCTTAGAAACCGACATTCATCGGTTCGAATGAAATTTAATTTAATGAATCAACTGAATGAATTTTCTGTTGATTACATTAAATTTTATTTAACAACGAGAAAGTTTTAACTATATCTGACGATCCTGGTTGGCTACTTATCCCATTTGTTTTTCGATAAATTCGAACAGATTTTGCAAAAATGCTGTCTTGTTAATATAAATACCGCTGAGTCTGTTGGCTCAAGAACAAATGTTCTAACAGACTATAGCGGTGTTTATTCAAATTCGGCTATATGCTTAATTATTATTTTTTTTGGGCTTTTTCTAATGTTAACATAGACTGCTTCGATGTGCCTCCTAATTCTCATATACGACTTATCTTATTTGCTTGTTCACATCCACTGCTTAAATACCTACATAGTATAATTAACATTTTATAATTTCACTATTCTACATTTTAGAAATATGATGCAATAAAAATTAACTAATCTTAATTTTAATACTTGCGACAAAACTGATTAGTCTAGTAACTAGCTACACACAGAATATGGGGTGCTAGAAATTAATATTTTGATTGTTAATTGGTGCAATATTGACTACTTACTACCAAACGACGTAGACGGATCTCTATGTGCTACTTCATACACATATTAAATATACCTAGCGAGTACAATTTCTAATAATAATGTTTACTTTAAATTAAATCTACGTTATTTCTAATAAAGTTTAAGAATCTAGATAGTAACTCAATAATAAACTACCTACGCAGGTAACGTAGAGTCACCTTTATTGTTGAGTTACTTTACTTATAGCTAGATAATTATATTATTAGTGGATGTGAACATTAAGTTATATATTTTTCGTCTGGAATAGGCCACTAATTAGATAATGACTTGTTCGATAAAATAAACTTACATATACCTACTTCAGACAGCTCATTCGCGGTACGTGGTAGACATTACAACGACCTTTGCACGTTGTGTCTCGATCAGTTGAGTGCTTCGATTGGAATATTTTGTACAAAGCCAGATAAATTTTCTCAACTCGTTATGTTTTTTTATCACAATGTAATTAAATACCTATGTTTACAAGAAAAAAAAGCTCTTAATACTGATTATGACCTTATGTCAATGAATTCATGATGTTTGTAACAGACATTTTGTCGCAATTCGCTAAAGAACAACACAAATTATTGTGTATTAAAACTTATAATAATACTTAACTTATTAAAGTTATATTACTGTCTAAGAGTATTAGTTTGTACAGAATAGGAAATAAATAGGAACTCATTAGTAAATAGAAAATATTCATTTTGTGTAGTAAGCTCCCCAGACTTGATCGGCACAGGACAATAACAATAAAATTTTCAGTCAAAATACTAACTTTATTCTAGCCATATTGAACATATCAGTAACTCATACATAAATTAATGACTATTATAAACCTATCAAATAAATAAATAATTAGTATTTATAATTAATGGATTATTTTATAACAGTACACAATATAGCTGCCTCTAGTCGAGATTAATTTATGTTAAAATACATAATGCTCTCACGTCTTAATAATTGTCTTTTGAAAATAATGCACTTAAGTACATACACAAATCAGGAAAAGTAAAGACAATAGTGCCAACGACGACTGGTCACCAAGTAGGTACCTACTAGTGCGGACTTGCCGGAGCAGTCGTCGCTTGCAATTTATAGGCCGACTAATTAAATAAATACAAAATAATTCATTAGGTATTCTATCTATATACAACATATATTTAAATTTCTCTTATTTACTTTACAACCCTCATTATAATAAGGAATGTCATAACTTAATGTAGAGTAAATACATAAAGTGAATAAATATTTTAACAAATCGACAAACATTTACGTTTTGCCAAATGAAGAACTATTCTAAAATATTTATGTATATGTTCTACTGTCTAACAATGTTGACTACCAGTCTCACATTTTAGTTTAATAAGTGCTAGAAGGTATGAAATACATGGAAAATAAATTAGCTGCGGAGAAGTTTAATTGGGACGAAACCAGATCGTATCACTGCTTTCCTTCGTTCGCTGGGCTAGCGGCGTGTTCTGTTGTCTCGATTGTCGCAGTCGGAAACCTTACACTACACTTTAAGTGGTCATGTTTTGGCATAGGCTGCACCACTACTTGATATGTTTCATTACGTTCAACGCATGTACGAGTTATGACTGGTTGCGCCCGAATACTATTCCTGGGAGTTCGCAGCTTTCACTGATCGCATATAAGCACGGGGGCCAATCGATCGTATATTTTACATGAGGTCCGTGTAGCACTGGCGGAGTATTAGAGCACTAAGGGGTCGGGGTCCGGGAGGGATGCCGTCCTTAGCGGCCGCGCGCCCACCGCAGCAGCGCGTCGGCCAGGACATCCAGGTGGGCCTTCGTCTGCAAACAAACGGCTCGTTACGATACCACTCACACTCGCATGTCGCAAAAACATAGGTATTGTAGGAAGTAGGCTGTTTACGGCAAAATGAGTACATCTATAGATGAATGAAAAATGTTTAACACTTTCGCTTCACAGTAGAATTCTGTCTTGGGTGCTATTACTTACACAAACTACGTGCCCATTTATTTACCCAGACACTAATTTATCCTGATCGGGACACTAAGGGGGTGGTCAGATTGGCGAGCTATTAACTGGTGGGTAGTGTGCTAGTTTACTAATAGCGAATAGCTGTCATACTCAATGCTAAGCTTCTAAATATAGTATAAACTATCTGCAGAAGTAAATCTCTGGACCAGTAAATACTACACCAGTTGAAGTAACTGAGCTAGGCTGGAATTGCAATAGTTTACAATATGATTCAACTACATACTATAAGTTATCTTCGCAAACCAAATTGCAGTTTAGCTCTTCTCAAAAAATTAAATTTTTAAGCTCCTAGTTACAAGTTAGTAGCTTCCAATTTGACAGCGCCCTAACGGTGGGCTTTCAAATTAATTATTTATCCTAATATGGGAATTACATAAGAGACCTCAGGGTTGCTTCTATGCTTTACACACAGGGTGAACGATTCGATGCTAAGACCGCATTTTTGGCGGGGGGAGCTACAAAAAGTTATTAGTTACTGTTATTAGGATTTACACGAACACCTTGTGTGTGTCTGTGTTGCACCTATACCTACTTGAAACATCTATACAGGGACATTTCTGAAGATGTTTTAGGCTTAGTAGTGTTATCATAAATGAAAATGATTTTGATAAATAGTGAGTATAGAATCACCGTTTTGTAGAACATGCAGGCCTGTCGGTCTTCATCCTCGCCGCTGGGGCAGTCGATGAAGCCGTCGCACAGCACGTGGTCATCAATGCAGCGGTAGCGCCCTTGCCGGTCAGGCGTAGGGCACGCAAACCGCTCCATGCCGTCCGCTGCCGGTGGACATTCTGGAAAGAAAACGCCTTTTTATAGCCACTGCTTTGTATTAACAAATTGGATAGAACAAGAACTAAATGGGGAACGCTGGAATAATGAGATTAGGATAGTCTAATGACACACTCTTCCTTGATACTAGTATCACGGAAGACTAGTACTTCACACAATACGTTTGCCATACGAGTTCTATTTGTTTTAAATACTCTAATTGGTATTCTAATTGTTATTTTCAGACAAATGGTATGAAACATTACTGTGTGTGTGTAATTATAGTGACAATAGATAGTCTTCATTAATACTGAACATGCTACAAAGCTATTATTTATTGAGCTTCATTTCGTTTTGGTTTCGTGAGCTAAAGATAAAAAAAATCTATAAATAATATAATGGCTAATGTTAATAGTCGTTACTCGAGCGAGGGTAATGAACTTTGACCTCTGTTGTAAACCTAGTCAATTCTGACTTTGGGTTCTTTGTTCTTTTCTAAATTGCGCTCCGAAGTCCGTCTCTTGGAAAGGGTTTAATGAGCTGTGCTAACAGAGTACACACACAGGATATTGTGTTGTTTTCATGGAAAATTGGATGTATACCTATCATCGCCTTGGGAATACGCTCACTACCCATCCATCGCAGAAGTTTACTAAATGTCTCTGAATGCAACATGTAGTACACATGGTTTGAACAAATATTTTTGTCATCTTTAGTACAACTATTGTTTTAGAATGTTGACCCTTATCGAAAGAGCTGTTTGAGCCTCTGTCGATATCTTGATACGCTTTCACTAGTCAAAATAAGTTTCAGCGCAATTATTCGCTGATAAAAAATTAGACTACGGTGAAATTTCACTTTAATTACTCAAGTCCCACGTAATGAGACACAATTGATTTTCAATTGTTCTGTCATACTTCGATGTCAAAAGCTAATAAAAGTACCTAAGTATTTATAGTATTCTCATTCTAAAAATAGGTCTGGATTTATTCTGACTGCTCTGTTAAATGTATGTCACTAAGATTTAAGCATCTTGGATTTTTCTCAGCATTGAAATACATTCTATAAATAGGGACTTATCTTGCCTTTCAACTAGGGAAGAAAAACATCGCAAGTAAACCCCACGTATGCAATAAATTCTTATAAGTCTGATAGTCTAAGAAGCGCGATAGGTCACATACATGGCAACGCGGTGCTTGCAAGGGATAAAAGAGAACTTTTTATTTTCCCCAGTAAAATTCCACTAAGTTTTTACATATGTACCTAAGTACATAGAAAATGTCTAATAAAATTCTGATGTTATTTGACCTGCAAAGTTAAATTAAGTTTCCTTGATATTTATCTAACTTTTTATAAGCGTAGGACAAAATAATATATGATATTTAGATGACCTTTTTATGACGCACTTTGTAGACCTATAAAGTAAACTGAAAGATATATTAGGTACTTGATAAAATATACTTGAAAAGTCAGCAAAGTGCGTTAGCAGTACGATTCATCAAGAATATAATATTCTCATCCATTTGGTTTTATTAAGTGAGCAGAGCTCTTTGCTCTTTCCCTGAGAGGTTGTATATTTCGGTCAGTTAACCGTACGATATTCCCAAACTCTGCGACTAAACTGGTTGCTTATACAGACTGTGACGGCAGGCCACTCTATCGCGAGCGTCTATTTTTAGCAACGCCGGGGAAAGTGAGGCCCGTGGCTCGATTGCGCGCGCCCTCTATACACCTCTATCCTTAGCCTCTATCTACCTATTCACTTTGTGGGGAGGCAGCGACGACGTCTTGTGCATTCGTAAGCAGCTATCGGTACCGTTCAGGTGAACTAGCGCTTTACGGGTTTCAAATCTTTTATTATAACTATTTTTGTATTTTCAAGTATTTATTTGTTTTTGATTAGAAAATATCTGGGGATCGGCCATTATAATGAAACTAGTATGTTGAAAGGGTATCAATTCAAAGCCATCCACAAAGCTAGGCCTTCGCCTTTGTGGTTAGATTATCAACAGGCAACAAGCACCTAATCAATCTAGCAAACTGATTACTTTTTGATTCTAAGAGAACAATATGAAAAGGGTTACGAAAGGGTATGATGACCGCAAGTAAATACCAACTATTATGGGGTCCATTACTGCATTGCACTGGAACTATGGAACAATAAAACATAAAGAACCGTAAAGAACAAGATGATTTGTTCTTATTATATAAAATCAGACGATTCGTAAGTCATCCAAATCTTTAGACAGCTGTTTATAAATAACATGGCTTTTTTGTTATTTATCGCTATTTAAGAGAGGAGTTCTAAGAACCAGGTTAACTAATTTCTCGTCGTTGTAGCTTCGTACATAACTTGCGTGGGATGACAAGTAACTGATACATTCATGTTTTTCTTTTATTAACAGAAAATATATAACTAATCATGTGTTTTATTAGAGGTTCTTTTTCTTCTCACAAAAACACAAACAACAGAAACAACAGAATTTTTAATAACAACAATTTCAGTGTAAGAAAATTTGGAGCAAGACATCAAAATTATTAACGTTAAAGTTGCGGTGATGTTTTATTAAAACGTTGTTTTGAGAAGATTAGGGGCCTCGATAAGACTCTCTAATCTCCTATACACACGGTATACTTTGTAGAAGTAGTTAAGCTGTTGTATTATACACATATCACGGCCAATAAAATCATGGCAAATAAGTTTAAAATTCATTGAGCATAAAATAATATGATTGTGAAAGTAGTCAATAAAAGTTACTGTGTTTATAGTATTATTAATTACTTACTACCTATACTCCTAGTTAGCTTTACTTCATTCTACTTTACTTTGCTTTACTTTAAATGCAATTTGATTTAAGTTAAATTGTAAGTAATTGCATAAATAAAGCTTTCTTAAGTTACAAAAATAAAGCAATTCATATACAACTCACATATACGAGATTATCTGGCTATAAAGAGATACTAATTTGACTCAGGGTTAAACTATATTTCGAGCAAGGGTACCTTGTAAGGGTATTCTATATTTTATCTTTGAACTGTGCTTAACACGAACATAACTAGTTATTTCTCTCACTTAGAGATTGTTGCTGTACATATACGTATGTATAATTTATCGTCACCTAGAAAAGAAATGTGAAAAACCGCACACATAGACCCATCACTAATATAGTAATACATTTCATGAACTGCTTTCCTTGTAAAATTTAATTACATTCATTTAGAAAGTTCCTTTAAATATTTATAGCAATTGAGAAATCCCCATATCAACATTTTTCTACCTATAACAAAACAGTGATATAAAAACGAAAAAATGAAGAGTTTTGAAAACACAACAAACATTTCCTTTTCATGTCACGTCATCAAAATAAGGGCAAACCTCTTCAGAAGTTTGAAGAATGAAGATTAAGAATGTGACAAAATAATAAAGTAATAAGAGACAGCATTGATGGATCGCTACGAATAAGGAAAATAATTAGTTATAAATCTATGGTGCTCCCGTTTATACGTGTACGACACAATTATGAAACTTATTTTGACGCTGTGTAGTCATAACGCTCCTCTTATCGTGTAATATCAATAAGTCTCTGAATATATAAAGATTACGTACTATAACGGATCGTAGGGACATCGTAACAAAAACTTTAACCAAGAACATAATACATGATTTAAGATTTTGGACCCCCAAGAGATAAACATTTTAGAGCAGATTTTTTTTCTAATAACCAATGGAAAATGTTGGGAACCTGATAGGTCTAGAATCAACTACTGACACGAGACCTCACGCCTGTTGGTAAGGCAGAGGTGTATCCAATAATACACCCACATTTCGCCACGTATGTTTAAGTCCCATGTAATAAGTCCCAAGACTGACAGTCATTTCCGCCCCACCCAGGGCGGAAGGACTCATTCGACGATTTATACCATCTCAAAAAAAAAAAAGACCTCATGCTCAGCTGCCGCACTTTGTGACCACTAGACCAATGAGGCAGCAAAAAACGAGCGAATAAAAAAAACCGTAAATATCAACTACTGAATCCATGGTAAAAGTTCTTTACGATCCAGCTCCAGTATGTATGTGCAGTAAGTGCCGTATATCTTTTCAAAAATCATATTTTTATCGAAGTTTTTGCAAAGTGTCATTTCATCAAATAGTAGACCATAGTTCTAAAAAAAGGGCTCCATGCGCGACTGTAAAAGTGGAGTTACGTGCTCGCGTAAAGCCTGCATCAAGTATTCAGGGCGATGGCAGATACAAGCCGAGATCTTAATATACCTTTTATGACCTCGCACTTTTGAAATACCGTCATTTGTAACGCACTTTAACGTTTAGGTGTCTGAAGATTCACATCTAATGTCACCTAGTTTGGTACATTTTATTTGCTTAATTAACTTTTACCTGTTATTATAAAAAGTATGAAAACGGATGGTATACTCTCACAATCGAGAGATGTCTTCACTCACTAGAAAGATTTCACATTTCATACAGATAACCTTAGCGAGAAGGCTACTTTGAAAAGCTGGAAAAGTATTTTTACATTGACATTTTACGGCAGAAAAAGCTAATTCAGTGATATTCACACAGCTGTACAAGGACCCATAATGCGCTCGTGCATACATTCAACTTTATAACCGTTGCAAGTACCTACTATGTATGTAGGAGGGGTGATTGAAAAGTTTGACAGTTATGATTTGTCTTAAAAAAATAATTCCAAATCTTAATTTGTTATCAATTTTCTTAGAATAGAATAAAATGTATTGTCGTAACAGATTGCATAAGTATTAATGTTAATATTTGACCGAGAACTGACTAACCACAAGACTGGATTAGTACCTCTATCCTATCTACAAAATTCATCGAATTTACTTACTTATTGACCAAAATATGATTAAACTACGTTTTGCATTTTGTATTGAGCGCGGTGTCGATAATAGCTATCTTCTTAATAAAAAAATGAAGAAAACTTGGTCGAGCGTTACATTCTGATAACGTGATTGTCGTAAGAGGACGAACAGTTTCCGCATGAAAACAGATTACTTACTTAAACACAGAATTGAGAAAATCTTTGAGTAGCTTGTTCCTTGTTTGTTATTCTCACTAGGAAGACAATTAGTATAGTACGAGGCTTTATCTGACGACTATGAAGTAAACCTTAGTTACTTCATAGTTGTTGCATACTCAGGTATATCTGAAAGTAATTATTATAATTTCCGTTAGCGCAAATAATCATTATTTTGAAAACAGCTTTGAAATAACTATTGGACAAACGAGTATCGCCATACTGTATCTATATAATAGTAGTTTGTACACCCGTAAGTAACTTGTTTTGTACTGGTTACTGGGAAAATGTATTGTTATTAATAACAAACTTTTGTGATTCAGTATAACAGCTGATAAGTGTATTACTCTACTAAACGGTTATAAGTATAGCCAATAACATCATGCTATTTACTACCTCAATGCTGATTTATAAAAATAGGTTCCACATAAATGCTTAGCTATAAAAACGGACAGCGATTACTTAGAGCACCACCGAGTTGGTACATACGTCACAGGCGTGGGTGTTATCCCGTATTACTCATGATAGCGATCGCGGGATGGAGTACGCACCAGACTTTTCGGCGTCGAATACGTCATCGGTCGTTACCACACTATCGAAAGACTTTCATTTGAGTAGTGTTGCATATAAATGTCCAAAATGCCTTTAGTTATGACTAGACCTTTGTTTGTGAGGGTATATTCCCTACGCGCCCGTTACAGCTGACAAATGAAACTAACTTTTACCTTAACCACCGTTGACTCAAAGTTGTGAGAGTATCGATTTTTTGCAGAGTACGAGTATAAATACCCGAATTTCACAGAAAAATAGTTACTGTTCAAAATGACACTTTATAAGGAAATAAATTTAATTATCAGCGCACTAAACGTGAAATTTGAGTGTTCTCGTAAAGCTAGTGCACAGGAATCACGTGCTAAACTTGAATCTCAAGCTTTTGTCTTGGACTTCAGTTGGATTTAACTTAAACTTCACAGTTGTGGCCGGTTTCGTTTTATTTGTTTCGAGTTACTGTAGTTAAACGACAGTACTTATATAATAAAGAAACTTTTAGTGTGGAAGACTTACAAAGTATCACAGTCTTCAGAGTGAGTTGTTGAAGTTACGTTTTGGTGAACCTAAGTGTTGGAGGTTATTTAATACCTTGCAATTAATTGTAACTGACACAATAATTATTTTAGCGTTCAATAAAAAAAATCTTTGTAATTGGATCACACTTAGTTTATGGATTGGCTTTATTTTACTAAGTGTTAAGTATTAAAAATGTTGCCATTTCTTCAATCAATCATTTGCCATACTCAAGTTTAAAAAAAAGTAAGTAGAAAGATAATCGAGCTTAAGCGATAAGTACAGCAGACCAGCTGTAAGGTTTGCATAAACTGAGCTGTTTTAAATATATTGACTATTTTTGTTTTATGTTTGCGGGTATGCATTATATTATACTATTAGATATTGTACATGATCATCATGCCTACCCCGAAGTTTCAGCCATGTTGTATCTGTGGTTACTGTTCCGCTCCTGTGGCTCGTAGTGGGGCGTGATATTATAAGATATTGTAACATATAATATTATAAAGCTAAATATTATAAAGCTTCCTCGACAAACAGGCTATTTAACATAAAATATTTTGTTCCAATTGGAACAGTTGTTCCTGAGATAAGCGTCCTCAAAGAAACAAAACTCCTCAGGTTTTTAATATTAGTATAGGTGTATACTCTGTGAAAAAACATTTCTTCAAAATCAATAGTTTTCCGTTTGAGTGCTCTTGAAAATGTAAAAATAAGTAAAATAAAGTTAGCGTTACGAAAGTATTTTTTAGATCACTTTTGTTTTAAACTAAAAACGTGAAAGCTTTGTCATGTTTTATTTTGTGTAGCTCATACATGTTGCATACTGTATTTGTATTTCAACTTTGTGTAAAAAAATGATTTTGTATAAAATTTAAATAATAAAGAACTCGGCGTTGCTGCTACGACTACGCGTAGAGTTACAGGCGAACACATTGCTGCGTAGCAGTAACTACACGTAGGCAACACATGGAGGCAAATCTTGCAGCTGAGATTGTAAATAATAATTTTAATAGGATAGGAATCGGCCACACGATGAGTCTTTACGAATGAACTGAATGAACGAATGAATGAAAAAACAATAAATAAATAAATAAACATAAAAAAGGAAAAGTGCATGTTGAAACCGCGTGGAGAGAGTCTTATAAGATGAAAAACATGCTCTTCCATACATTTCAATTACAAATGTAAGTTTGTACGCACAATACATTTTTTTTTGGAGAAATAAATTTTATTTAATACTAGCTTTGGACCACGACTTCGTCCGCGCAAAAATAAAATAAAATATAGCCTATGTTACTCGCAGATAATGTAGCTTAACTACTGAACCGATTTTAGAATTCGCACCGATTTCTAATTTTTAGGCTATGTAGTTTCAGAGAGGGAATGGACTATAATGTATTTTAGATCTTCAAAACAAGCTCTTTTTTATGTCACATAGTGCACAAATATATTTTTTTATTTTATTAATATGCCCAAGAGTTTGCCCCATATTCATAATTAATTAATTTACGTTAAACTTTCGTGTTTCGGTCACATTATTTCATATGTGTACGCAATTACAACTTAATCGGTCTAGGTAGTGGATTCGAAGTAAGTTGACTGTGACAGCCCGACAGACCAGGTTCCGTTTTTCATTTGGACGTACAGAAACCTAAAATTATGCTTATATTCATTATTATCGGCAGATCAAAAGCGTAACTCGGTTGTTACAAATAATTTATTGATAGGATTCAGAATAATGCATTTCGCTTCGCAGCTACGTATTACTACACTGCCAATGCATGGGATGCAGGAGGAGCAACAGCTACGGTGTAGCAGCTACGGCTTAGCAGCTACGGCGTAGCAGCTATGGCTAGTGCACCGTAGGCAACTTGCTGCTGAAAAGTAGTTGTGCTACGTCATCTACGAATAACTGAATTGTTTATTTAAATGCGATACGGGAGTAATTACGGGAGTAAATATCTGATACTGGTTTAGCCATCTATAGCTATGATTTTATCATGGCTATAGATGGCTGGCATTTTTTTTTTCAAAATTTTATTGTTGGAAATAAAATTGATGTGATAATTTATCTGACCTCATCAATTTTATTGCCAATAATTTCAAATAACCCAAAACAACATATTATTATTGGCATTAAAGAAAATTTAAACTTCGACTAATAGTTACGGACAACTACGTTGCTAACCATAAAAGTAATTTTGGTATATGGCGTATCAGCTACGGCTCCGAGTACGTGCCAGTATGCAACAACATAATTATATGTGGACTTACGTAGCTGCTACGGCGTAGCACCTACAGCTACGCGCACCTTAGGCAACATGCATTTTACTGCGTAGTAGCTAGGCTACGTCATCTACGGAAAACGAAATTATTATTTTAAATGCGATACGGGAGTAATTGCGGGATATTTGAAACCGGTTGAGTCATTTAAAGCCATGATGAATTCTCCGCCCACTTCAAGTTTATTTTCGTCATTTCTGAGTAAAATAACATTTTGGCATTAAAGAAAATATGATATCCAGCTAGACAGAAAGTTTGCAAGTAACAAAGTATATCGATCAGTGACAAATAAAATACTTGTTGTTAAGTCGTACTCGTATAGCTTTAGTGTCAACTTGAGAAAAAGTTTCAGATTTACGAGATTTTATGTTTAGGTATTATCTATAGTTGGAATTTTAATCCTTTCCGTGGACACTCAACAACAAGAAATAAACGCAAAGACGGGATTTTTATTGTGTACGGTATTCCTAGCATTGTAAACTGTATTCTTTTATACTGGTTGATTGTAAATTCACCAAAAAAGTGAAAAGGGGTCATTGTGCTAATCATTATGAACAACTTTTACTATAGGACCAACCGTGAAATCATGAAAAATAAATCTGCTGTTCCCTACAGAAATGCTAAACAACACGATCATAATGCATGGAACAGCTGTTTTCTTTTTCATGATCGATAATAGTTGCGTATGGTCTAAGATCCCAAAGTGGCCAGAACTACGTCATTTTAAAATTTTGAATATTGACATTTGCTAGGAATATATATATAGGATCAGGGACTAAATATAAAGGTTTTTTTTTTGTTTTTGGGATTGCCAGATACTTTTTGTCAACTTTAACATCAGCCAGACGCTTCAAAGGCCGGGATTTTAAACGTCTGGATGAAATTATAGTCTATGGATAAAAGAAACAAAGAAAATAACGAATAATTGTTTATAACCATTACACAATAGGTGAACCGTAACAATAGAATATAAAGAAGCGTTTAATGCATGGTTCCACGACACACAGTTTGTGCCGTTAAGAGAGATTCACGCTTGCTCGTGAGCCGCGTGTCCTTCCTTGCCGCAATCTTGATATAAAGACGAATGAGATCATGGCCGCGACATAATCTCAATGAGGTTTTTATCTTAGTACGCACGTAAGAACGAATGCGTAAGTTTTAACGTCTGAAATGACATGTATCATTTGTCCTCATTTTAGAGTTGACTATTTCTGGCAAAAGACTTAGGGATGATTCTCAATAGAGCGTGCCGTGCCCGGGGCGGGGCACGGTGCAACAAACGTGGTATTGAAGTGCGTCGAGCAGGCCCGGACGGGACACGGATAATGCACTGAGTAATATAAATTGATTCATACAAAATATATGAAACAGATTAAAACCGTGCCCCGTCCGGGCCCCGCCCCGGGCACGGCACGCTCTAATGAGAATCATCCCTTAAACAGTTACTAGTTCCACTTTGAAAATGTAACAAAGAAAGAAAAATGTGTTTATTATTATTACAGGTTGGTACATATTTATCTATTATTCAAACTTGTTGTTGTTGCAGTTGTCCAGCTAGTAATTATAATATGTATCTACTTAATGATTCCTTACTTTAGAAGAAGACATAATATACATATAATTAATGTGCAACAAACATGCCGATTAATAATGGAAATTTAAACTAAGATGAATGTACGTCCTACTGTATAAGGATGCCTGATCATGGAATTGTGAAATAACTAATATATACCGACTATTCTTATCGTGCATACGTTTCGAAACCAGTTACATAATGACTATCGCGCAACTCTACGAGCGATCGAAGTGAAATTGATGTAGCAGTAATAGTCCCACTTTACTCCCTTTAATTCCCACAATAGACATGAAAATAACAAATAGCTGAACTATAAATGAATTTATTACGAAGTATGTACGAGTACAATATTTCCATATTTAATAAAAAGTATAATAATTAACCCATAACAACTAAAGCAAAAAATTAAACCAAAATGGCATCATGAATTCCTCTACATCACTCGCCAACTTAATTTTTATTTATATAAAGAGAAGTAGTTGTTTTGACCAACAAACGAATGTCATTTAATACCTGAGGAGGACCTAATTAATTCGTTTAAGAATATTTACTATGCCAGTTGGTACGACCTCGACTTTTAAGTGGACCTTTATCTCGACGGAAACTTAATATTTTGTTTACTTTTCACTCCGTCATTTTCCTTCCCTTTGTATTCCATTTTGTTTTATACACAATAAACAATTAATTAAAAACATAAACTTCATGTAGTTTTGTATTAATTGTTATACAAATATGATGTTGTTATAAAGATCTATGAAAAGTTTATTTTATATTACCATTATGTTTTATTATCCTTATAGCTGTTGAGTTATGATCAAGACTTACTACTCGAATGGGTGGGCGTCGAGCGGAGGTTGCAAACCCATTAATCATACTACGATACTTTATTGCTTCAATGGGGCGCCGATATAGGAACGTTCAATGTGGCTCAATGGGGCGCGTGCTGCTCGCTCCCGCCACTGCCGCGCGCCTATCCTTTGCTACTGTTACGTTTTTGTATTGTGTTTAGCGGGTCATACCAGTTTCATTGGCATCTATTTTTGTTTAATTCATTGCCTTTTATTTCTAAAGAGAAAACGATGATACGCTTCTTTTGTGAAGATTTCAATAATTTCAGTCAACAATTTGTAGTGAAAATGCTCAAAATCTAGTCTTAAACGTACGTATAACCAAAATATCGAAACTTAGGTATTGATCTATAAAGCCATCAAAGACTTTGGGCGCGGTGTAAACTGAAACGAAACTCAACTTCTGTACTTCGGAGTTAACCCTTTGTAGCCTCGTGTGACAATTCTGTAACAAACCTCAATAATCCCGCTAAAATATATACTAAACATTTTAAACTCAATAAAATCAGTATCACTGTATTGTAACATACCACACCGAACATTTTAGTAACAAATACAAAATATAGATGGCGTAATTTATTATTTCTAGCGAGTTTGAATTTGGTGCGTTGATGACAGTGACAAGTTTTATAGTCGGTAAAATTTCGTTGCTTGAAAAAAATACTAAAAGTGTTTAAAATTTCATTGTTTTCATCGAAAACTATAGGTAAGTGAATGATTTGATTCATATATTGTTACCAAAGCATATTTTTGCTTTTTTATGTGAAAAACGTAACTTTATATGTTTGTAACATTTCTGTTACATTGAGTGACGATGGTAATATTAATTGTAACTAAAGTATGTGGATATTGATGTAAAATTATCTCATATTATTTCAGAATGGGGTCACATTCACTGCGGGATGGTGAAATATGTGACATATTGCACCAATATGATAGCGAAGACGGATTAGAGGACGATGATGACAGCGTTATTGATCCAGATTTTCAGCCGTTATTAGAAGATTTAGAACTTTTTTCTGATTGTGAAGAAAATGCTGGAGTTGATGTAGATGCAATTATTGAAGAATCTGAACGTAGTGAGCCAATTGCTGGCCCCTCGTCTGCAGATACTGGACAGCAATCAAATAAAACTTTGGCTAATCAAAAGCGACAAAAACAGAAATTACAATGGAAAAAAAAGAACCTAGTTCTAAACGACCAGCAGTTGCGATTTACGGGAAATACTACTTTACCGCCTAGTTTACTTGAGCTTGATACACCAATTCAATTCTTTTTTTATTTTTTCCCCAAAGAATTGATAAGTTTTATTACTGAACAAACAAATCTCTACATTATTCAAAAAAATCCTAATCAATCTTTTCAAATAACTGATACAGATATCCAGCAGTTCATTGGTGCAACTTATATGATGTCATTGATACAATTGCCAAGGGTAACCAGCCATTGGAACACATCTATTGGTACACCCTTGATTCAAGAAATAATGCCAAAGCAAAAGTTTGAAAAAATTAGACAGTATATTCATTTCAATGACAATTCTAATTTACCCCCACGTAATGCAACTAATGGTGATAGGCTTTTCAAAATTAGACCTGTCGTAGAAACTTTGAATAGGACTTTTAGTGGAGTTCCTTTGGAGGCATACCTTTGTGTGGACGAACAGATTTGCTCCACTAAGGCAAGAAGTAATTTGAAAAGATATAATCCCAAAAAACCACACAAATGGGGTTATAAGATTTTTGTACTAAGTGGGGTCTCAGGTTTTGCCTATAAAATTGAACCTGAAACAGGAGCTGAAAATGTTGTGCTCCCCGAAGAACCAGATTTAGGAGCATCTTCAAACGTCGTAGTCAGAATGGCGCGGAGCATACCGCGACATCAAAATTATCGTCTTTATTTCGACAATTACTTTACTTCCTTGGCATTACTGGAGTACTTAGCTAAAGAGGGTATATTGAGTCTTGGGACAGTACGACGCAATCGCATTCCAGATTGTAAACTACCTGCTGACAAGGAAGTAATGAAAAAAGATCGGGGATTTTCCATTGAATATGTTGCTAATATGGACGGAATTGATGTGTCAAACGTTATATGGAAAGACAACAAAGTTGTAACGCTCGTATCATCTTTTGCTGGTGAACTGCCGAAGGCCCAAGTCAGACGTTATGATAAGGTCAATAAGAAGTACATCAACATTGATCGCCCGCATATTGTCGGAGAATATAATCGGCATATGGGAGGCGTAGATTTGATTGATAGTATCATGGGAAGGTATAAAATTTTGACACGAAGTAAAAGATGGCAAGTGCGAATGTTCTATCATTTATTAGATCTGACTATGGCAAATTCTTGGCTGTTATATCGAAGAGTAAGGCAGACAAAAAACTGCAATGATAAACAAATGTCTTCAGCAGATTTTCGACTGGAGATCGGTGAGACTTTATGCAAGCTTGGCTTGAAACCTAATATCAAGAACCGGAGATCGATCGAAAATGAAATCTTAGCCAAAAAACACAAGGGTCCCGCACAACACGTCCCCCCATTGGCAGTAAGGCAGGATCAAATTGGTCACTGGCCGATTTGGGTCGAGAAAAGAGTTCGGTGCAAGTTTCCAAAGTGTACTGGTGTATCACAAACAATGTGCGAAAAATGCGGAGTAGCGTTATGTTATAACAAACAAAATAATTGCTTTAGATCCTTCCATACTACATAGGTACATTTTCTTTTAGTTTAACTCAATGTTACAGTAATGTTACACTCCCTAAAATGTCAAATAAATAAGTAATAATAAATATTTTTTAAATTCTGAGAAATACGTATTTTTTTAATTGTTTAAACCTGTCATATTCCAAAGTATTTTTAAATTTTATGATCTTGGGCTACAAAGGGTTAACATTACTAAAAGCGTGGGTTCACCGCCGGCAGCTCTCGACGCGTTTTCAACACCATTAGTATGAACATGGCATGAGACAGTAGGTAATGATGTACCTTCATATCTCAAATTAATTAACAACTTCAAAATACAGGCTATGTAGTTAACATTTCCGTATATTTTTTTACATGTTCTAAAAAATAATATCGAGAGCGTTCGTTTTATTCAATATTGCAGGATAAGCTATAAGATTACTTAAGCCGCCTTCGGTATGTAAAGGTCTATAGGAAATTAGTTTGGTCACCATCAACACTGAGTGGTGGGTCATCAGTCGTCACTTTGTTTACAATAAATTTTCGTTCCCAAAATACTTTTTTTTTCACGTAAGTTGCGTGTGATTACGATAAGTATGGTGTCTGAAACACCATCGATCGGCGAGCTTAGTACTAAATTATGTAGTTTCCTTACAACCACTTGGGGATATTTATACCGGCATCGATGAGCGGGTTGAAGGGTCATGTTAAAAACAGAAAGGTCACGCTTATTTTAATACTGCCTGTAGGAAAACATTTGCTATTATAAACTGTTAGAGTTCATAATAAACACTTTGCTGCGACGTCATATGATATTACGTAAGGGTAATTTAGTGCATGAGTATGGGCATTTTGGTAAGTTATTTTTACTATAATTATTAAATTTTAACAGCAGTTTCCTTCTCGAAGGTCAGTGAAACGGCTAACTATGTGAATAAAATTAAAGTCACTTTCAACAACGATGAATTAATTTACGTAGTTTACAAGTAGTAGGTACCTATTATGTTAACGCCTACTATTGTTTGTAATAGACGAATTAAATTTGGGTACGGAAACATTACCTTCGTAGAATTTCGCCTTTGTTTTTACAATGAAATTGAAAACTTGAAGGTAAAGCCTACCGATAGTACTATTATCTAAATCTATAGCATAAATGTATGTAATAAAAAGCACCAGAACATTTTTTAAATACACAGAATACACATGTTGTGAACGTGTTTATTCAACACATTATGGATAAGCCTAACAAAGGGTTATGATTTGGGCAATATTGTGTAAATGTTGTTGTGTATATCAAGGATGAATGAGTATTATTTTTTGTATTCGATTGCCTCAAACCCTCCACTGCCTAAATGATAAAATAGCGGTATATCGATGTGAGCTTTGTATGCGTCATTGGCGAGAAAATCAATGTCCTAATTTATTTATGTTGATATGAATACCGCTTAGCTTTGAAAACAACGTAGGTATTATTTATAACTACTTATATTGTATTGAATACTATTTATAGGTATATTTATGATTAAATAACGATATGTATTCGAATTTTGGTGATTAGTTTTTAGTAACGCAATTTTTTTATACACATGTATACAAATTGATTAAGCGCCGCAAGCAATATTCGATTGGAATATAACTTTTTTCTCTCTTTGTCAAGCGAAGACAGCAGAATGGTTCTATTTTCCAAACTTATGTGTTAATATTCATACATTATAGGGGTAAAGTACTTAAGCTGACAGTGCAGTCGGTCGGCGCTGAGTTAAAGTTCGATGCCAAGAGTCGGAGATGCCAAACAATAGGCAATATGCCGCTGCAGCTCCGTGTCTGTGTTATAGTTCCGCCTATTGCTCTGTCGAACTCCCGCGCCGGAAGTCGTTGTGCGCCATGTGGCGACCGCGCCCGCGCTCCGCGCCCCTTGCGCCTCTTGCGCTTCAATACTCCCTATACATGCCATAAACTACACAATGCACATACTTTATTGCATCTCAAAATTGGTTTTATGCTATTACAATTTAGTATTTCAAATAAATTGAGAGGAGTATATTGGAAAACGTCGCCCTTCTTCGTGTAAGGAGTCCGCATGTTCTTTAATAAATTAGAAAGAATTTACAATAAACTGTCTCATAATTGACCAATTTAACTCATACAAAAAATATTTCCAGAAAACATTTACATTTTATATTCTAAAATCAACAATTCTGTTGAAACGAGTTTTATACGAGAAATTAGTTAATGTGATTATTTATTTTTTTGTGAAATAGCACACAATGGGATTGTTAGTGACTGTAAGGTTTCATTATAAATAGCAATTATTTGGGTGTAATTAGAGGGCATACTGGCTGTAATATAGGGAGTTTGAATGAGAGACTTGGAAGTTAAAGTTAATTGTGATGTCGGCACTTGTTGTGGCTGTCGCGTGGTGGAGTGTAGGGCAGGCGAGGGCAGGGTATTAGCGAGTGGCGAGTGGCGAGCATCCGACCGCAATTTATGCCTCGGCTGCGGCTGGCGCGCCGCCAGACGCCGCCGACACACTCGTTAGCTCCTGAAGCAGCCCACGATCTAATAGTTTTGTCGTCTTTCAGAGACCATTTAATCTGCTTGTTTATATTTGTTGCAACTGGAACTCAAATACAGGTCATTTTACGGTGTTTACAATTTTGTTCATTTCTATCGTATCTTTTTCAGTACTTTACTTACGTATATTTAATTACGAAAACTGTGTAACGTAACTTTGAAATATAATTTTACATCACTCAAAATATGTTCTGTATTACGAGTTCACGAGTCTAAATTGAATATACAGTATTCGTAGCTTTTAGTAGCGGTGTGTTACGAATATCTGTACATTTTATCCCGAAACTAATCTCATAACTTGTCTGTTATGGTAATTTTCATTGTGGCATAGACTTATCTGCTTACTGTGGTTTAATATGTTTAGCAAAATGATTGCTTGCTTATTTACTTTAAGGTATGTTCATCATTAAGTGTAACAAACATAACAAAACCTCATTAAGGTAAACTTCATTATGTTTATGTAAAAAGTTTAGATACTCTTAAATATGGTTGCGTCGTCTGAATTATTAAAGCAAATTAAGTGAATGAAAAGGAGAGAGGGCTCTGGCATAAATCTGGCTGACCCTCGTCAGTGACTCGGCTTTTCTTGTGAGACACAACGAGCCGGCATCCAGATAAACAGCCATGTGATTCTTTTTTACTTTTTTATATTCGTTACCCGGTGTATAATGCAGTTGGTTCCATTGAATCCGGATTACAGAAAAAAAGACTGGACGTCCCAAAAAATTATTTGGAAATAAAAATATGTTATTACCTAATATTTATTTGGCGGTTTATATTTTAATTGTTAGTTAATCTATGCGATTGGATAACTACCGAAAGTATCATGGAAAAATACAGAGAAAACTGCAAGATTCAATATTATTAGAATAGGTATCGAACTATTCAAAATACAAAAAGTATTTATATTAAAGTTATTCCAGTTCTCCAGTAACTAGGCACTTACCAAGTTTCCATTGTGTATTAATATTTAACTAGAATGTCGTATTTTAAAGTAAGTTATTTTTCATTTTAATGGTGCGACAATAAGCATGTTTATACAGATTGATGGCAGCAATAGGCTCCAATTTGTCGAGTGCTTGTGCTACGGCGCGGCTTTTAAATTACTCGACTAATTGGGTAGATCACGGTGACTTTAGGACCTACTGTACGCCTTAATTGGGGTTTCAGGTGTAATCGTCGATCGTCGGATACGTCGAAGCCGAGCTAAAAATAAACTTTATAGATGCGTGCGTGAGGTTTCGAATAACTAAAACGGTACGAAATGGGGCCGTTTCCCTTTCACTGCTATTCTTGTTAAATTTTATTTTTACCCCTTATGTAGGTTACAGACCAAGTTAAGTGTGTAAATAAGTTTAAGTATAACAAAGTTTTTGAGGGCAAACTGTTTTAGTTTCACAAATAGTATCGTTACAAAATATATGTTGATATTTATAGTCACTTCTCATATTAATACATATTACTTTAAGCAATGATATGTTCTGCACGGTATTTAGTTTCTTTTTAACTTAAGCTTTCGGATACTTTTTGTATTACTGAAAGAAAGAAAAAAGATAGGAAAATTGCTTGCTAATCGCACCTTAAAAGCTTATGCCTTAGGGTTAAAATTAAAGTTCAATTAAACTCGCAGCGATTGTTCGCCGCCGCTAAGAATAGACAATCTTAATCCCGTGGATGTCGTAAAATTTGAATGAAGTATTATAATATAAGATGACTAAACAGTCGCACCGAAATCTATATGGATACAATAGAAATTATGGCACTAAAACCGGCTTTACTGTACTGGCTTTAAAATTTAAATTTCGTTGCATGGCAAGCAGACCAACGGTCCACCTGAAGGTAATATAACCGTCGACTTTAGGTAAGTAGACACCACAGGCCTCACAGATGCGTTCCATTCATCCCAGAGACAAAGCTGAGATGTCTCATGTGACTATAATTACACCGGCACTCATATCCTTCAAACCGGAACACAGCAACGCTTGCTCTACGGCAGGAATAGGTAAGGTAACAGTACTTTTCCGGATGAACTCCTTTTTTAACGAGCTCTACTACTATGACGTCTACTGCTGTTGTGATTATGAATCCAGTACTACTGCTACATGATGCATTAGGCAGTCCTTAGTCTTGGTACAAATTTTAATAGATCTGGTTATCCCGAACGAAAACTTCGACAGAAAAAGTAATGTTTTCGTAGTTTTTGATTTTTTCTTTGGTATACGATAGTTTAGTATCAGAAACTAATTTTATCCAGTCATTTAAAAAAAATTGAAATTTTTTAAATTAAATTTTCTTTATTTGGAACAACTTAGAGGACACAATTTACAAAAATGAAATAAAGATAAGCTAGTTAGCTACAAAAGTTTAAATTTGTGGCGCAGCTATCAACGCCCAGGTATATGTATATACTTAGTATTGTTTGCAAAAATAGCCTCAGCACCCGATTTACCTACGTACATAGCTTGTTGACATTTTCCCACAAGAAATATTATGTTGTTTACTTGATCGCTGACTTTACAACGTTCATGCAGTTAAGCGGTCCCGAGAATATACCTAAACCTAATTCCTGCTTATTATTTCATTTCAGTTTTTGGTGTATGACATTCTTAATACTTAATTATGCTTTTGAATCGTACGTCTAGAAGAAGCATGTGACAATAAAGTCAAGAGAAAAAATACTTTATTTCCATTTTGTTTCTTTAAACTTATTTTATTTCCTGTAGATGTATGGTGAGTCTTAAAATCTTAGTTTGCAGCGATGAAAATAAAGATATGCCAGAATACAATATAACTGTTAGCTATTTGTAGCATTATTATTAGCGTGATGAGTAGCTGTGCTGATAAACCAAACAAAATTACTGACTGATTAACTGATCAATTAAAAAGTAAAAAAAAAACGGGTTTTAGTTAAAAAATATAAAACAAGAACAATATTCATTTGACAGAATTTTTTAAGTAATAGCCGTGGTCGTATGTAATGGTGGCACACGACAACGGCAATTATTAAAAAAAAAAAACACTATTTTGGGGGTTATATTATTTTGTTATTTGGTTTTTCCATCAGGATTTTCTCAGTAGCAGCCTCGGAGTCTGAATTTGTGCCCGGCTGATGGCAATAGGCTCGCCCCCTATGTACTAATGGGTATATACATGGGATTAAAAAAAACATAACTGGCAAAATGTGGGTGTACTAATGGGTACACCTCTGCCTAACCCTTCGGAGATTACAGGCGTGATGTTATGTTATGTTATGTGAAAGCAGTGATATTATTATGTTTGGCCGGATTTAGGTAATGCAGTAAAATGTTTAGGTTAATACATGGAATTTAGCCTAACTAAGGTATTCATACCACAATCCGTCAGTTTCTAGTTATAGAACAAAACGTATTTTTAGGTGGTAGGAATTAAGAAAATAATAGTCTTATGAAATTAATTTACTTACTTTTATGTTCAGCGTTTTTTATGTTGTGCAATTTAACCAGCTTGTTTACGTAACACAGTTATGTACCGTGTATGTTGATGGACCCTATGTGAGTGTAAGATATAGTCTCAGTTTTATGTGAGTTATGCCTGCCTTATTATTCTGTTTACTACAAAAGCGAAAACGAGCGTGAAAATCCTTTCTGATGATGATAAATGTCCAGCTAATACTATCGCGTGATTCTGAAGTGTTCTTTACGATTTGGCTAGTCTTGGTCGGTACGTAAGTTTTTATAATGTGTCACGATTTCATGTCGAACTTCGGCGGGATGCAAGAGGTTGTCGGGGCGCGGGGGGAGGTTGCGAGCACCTGCGCAGGATGCACCCGCGTGCAGTCAGCGCGCCAGCCAGTCTGGCGCCTATCAGCCGCCCCCGCCACCCCCTTCGGGCCCCATCACCCCTCGCTCACCCACCGTACGACACCCACGCCCGCGTTTGTTTTCAACTTTGATTGATAATTTGTTATTGGAGTGCGTAGGTATAACATTTCGAAAACACTGCTACTTTTCACTCAACTGCACGTAATCATGTTCTTGGTACAGAGATTTCCCGCCATAATCTGAAATTACTGGCATAAAAAAATGGCTGTCCTAATTACATACGTTACGCCTATACGTTCATGGAGCGAAAATGTAAAGCAAATTTCAAACCCATTTTCCTACGAAGCAGGTGCATAAAAACTTTTAGACCTGTCGTTTAAAATGTTAGTAATTACACGTAGTGTCGGAAAAATAATAATTTGTAAGTAGAAAGAAGGAGAAGACGGATCGGATCGGATAAGGAAATAATAAAATAAACACTGTCAAAGAATTAAACCGATAAGCAATTTTTGACAGTGTCTATTTCTGACATACAATTTGATCCTTTTAATAATAGGTATTAATTTTAACAAGATGACCCTTCTTTATGTAGCTTATAAAATTAAAATAATAACACATCAAAAACCAACGTCGTTTTTAAATGTTTTAATATTTCCTAGTTACTCTCATAATAAAATGTCGGAATCACTTACGCAATACACTTGCAAAAGTTAAGATCTAAAATTGAAGTCAATATTCTTTCACATTATATCAATTATTTTTGAGAATACTGGTACTAACGCGTTTGTGAATTTCTGTATGCAAAACAGTTCGTCTAAGTAAATTAATTTCTTAACATTAACAAATGTTTAACATAGAAAAATAAAACTTTAAAACATTGTTTAGATATTTTTTCTGACACTTTCAAAAAACACTCCAACCAGATTTAAGTTAATATTTAAAGACTTCATCTGCTAAGCAAACTTATCCAACAGAGTAGATCTACGTTAAAAATGTGTTGCATTCCAAAATGTAAAACGTTCTCTTTACGCGAAATATCAACGACTGAACTATCCACATTAAAGTTGGTACGTCAAATTCTATCTTTCCAAGCAACCAACTGAATATTGAAAAATATACCATATTTATTCATGTACAGAACACAAAAAAATTACCGCGTCTCAAAGCGGTGAAGTGACATCAACAAACATTACAATACAGCGCCAACATCCAGTGATATTGAGCGAGCGTGGATAACCGCTATTCAAGCCTTCAGTAATCGACGCACACGAGTAATTACACGTGAGAAACTATGTACCGAGTAATTACCTCGGCTTGGTTAGGTACCTAATCTTAAATTACTACTTATGTACCTACATTTAAGACGGATTAGGTGAGTCTAATCCATCTTAAACGTACGTAAGTAGTGTGTACATGTTTAACCGCCGCACTCATATCCATAATCATATACTTAAGCATTGGTTAGCTAAACTAACGATTACTTATGGGTGCAAAAAGGTTAGAAAAATATTAAGGCTGAATGGGAAATTTATCATTTCCGATTGTTTTGTTTGCACAGGTTAATTAAAACCTATCAGTGAGACTGTTTCTTTTAATAATAGTTTAGTTACGGAATCTGTTTGTAAGCACCCCAAGGGAGACGTTTACTTGACGAGGGATCAAAGATATGTAATTGTATATCCCAACAAAATTCCGAATTCTAAAACAAAACTCATATTTACTCCTAAGAGTAAATATGAGTGTTAGCCGGAATTTTATGTTCTATTTGTTAAGGGCCATAAATTATGATGCTGCGGCATAAAAAGTGAAATAAAACCGGCTGCCGGACATTTCATGGGTAACAATTGTACACATTTTTTTTCATCATTTTAATGCCTTTATGTGACTTTATTTATTGTTATATCGTGTGATAAAATTGAAATATTCAAAAGAAATTCCCTTTTTGTATGAAGTGGAGTAACAAGAAGAAATAGGGAATAAAATATACATATACATAATTCAATATTTATTATAGTACCTATATTGAATGAATTAGGTTATTAAATGGATTAAGGGTGGGGTGTGACGTAGTTGACGTGACGTCAGACAGTTATTGCGCCATCACTACCAAAAAAGTGAGTCAATTTCTTGGAAAAACAAAGTCGCTTAAAATGATAACATACGCCAAATATTTAATATACTAAAACATTTTTAAAATTACTCTTGGTTGGTAAATATTTGACGTTGGTTTTCTCTACGATATTTGAGTTAGGGAATAGGTTTATTAGATTATGTTTGAGGTTCTTATGGCACTGTAAGCTAATTTAATTCATATTAATAGAGGGCTTTCTCCGCTATATTCAGCTTTGTATAAAGGCTCTCATGGCGTTATTAAATTGTTTAATTGTGTTATAAAAAATCATTCAAAGATTGTGAGCTGAATGAGTACAATATGACGTATTGTGACCTCTTGTATCTTATCTCAATTGGTATTCCTAGTAAGGAAATATCAAATACGGTTCTATTTGCGGCATCTCAAAAAAAGTTATGATTGCTTTCTACATATTTCGTGTTGTTATAATTTTAAAAGCGATTTGACTTAAATTAAGCTTGTTTGAATTTCTACATTATAATTATACAGATGCACAGAATTATGTTCGAGCAGAAGTTTTTAAAAGGTACGAAGCATGTGTATTTTCTTTATCCGCAATTCTCTTGGGAAGCAATATTATTTATTTCGTAGCTGCCTACGAGAGTTTATTTTCAAGCAACTTTTATTATGTTTTACCTTTTACAAAAGTGAAAAAATTGCTTAATATGATGGAGAAAAATGACAATATACGTAATCAATAACAGTTAAATTTTTTCATGTTTGAAATTCGATTAGTTCGATTTAGGCCGTTCAGACTAAATATATCCGAGTTATATACCTCTGACCGTTAATTTACTATTTGTAAAAGTATTGTATTATAATTCTAACGTGAAACTTTCAGCTTTTTTTATCGAGATTCTCTAGTCAAAATAAACAAATGTCTGAAATACAATAACTTTGATGCTAAGCGAGATCGCGCTAACTGTCGGTTCTTACACGAGTTTTGTGGCCCATATAATTATAAGCATGTCGCAATCGGGTCATATCCGGGACGCAAGCGCCATCTAGTGGTGCTCGATGGAGTTAGTGACAAACGCGCGCGCGACATCGATCGAGACTTCACTCACTTCTCTGTTGGCGAGCAGCGCGTGCGGACCTCACTGAACCATCTTGCGTTCTACGATACGTACCTACTACCTAAGTTTATGTGGCTATCTATTTACTGTGTCTATTTACTGTTGGTACATTATAATTTGATTTAACGGACAAATCTGTTTCCTTTTCCAACACTCCACTATCGCCCACAAGATTAAATTACGTTACGATGAGTGCTAATGATGATGGCGACGCTCCTCCTCCGTCATGACGGAGGAGGAGCGTCGCCAATTTAATCTTGTGGGCGATAGTGGAGTGTTGGAAAAGGAAACAGATTTGTCCGTTAAATCAAATTATAATGTAAAAGCAAGATGGTTCAGTGAGGTCCGCACGCGCTGCTCGCCAACAGAGAAGTGAGTGAAGTCTCGATCGATGTCGCGCGCGCGTTTGTCACTAACTCCATCGAGCACCACTAGATGGCGCTTGCGTCCCGGATATGACCCGATTGCGACACGGCCATCCTGCTTTCACACGTCCTCGTGTGACAGTTACCCTGCGAACAAATAGTCCACAAGAGAATATTGTTCCACTCGGTCACTCCTGACCAAACACTAGATTCATCGGATCGGTGAAAATAAAGCAATTCTAGAACTCCATCCTACTAAGGTTTTATTTTAACTAAATCTTACTCTAACCAAATCAAACTTTGTAAAGTTGGGAATAATTGAAACAATCACTACAACTACCTTGAGCCATGTACCATAGTCGTTCGAATCATCCTTCAAAACTACCAAGCTTACAGAAACTCGAGTAAACGCCCAACGCCATGGCTCTCCAGCCGACCAGCAATCACATTGCTCTCACACATCCAGCGCATGGATCGAACTTCTGTACACATGTCCACCACGTGGATCGCCCGTGTGCATCACCCACTGACTACACACTACGGTCTCTATAGACCCCGACCTCCGCCAGAGTTAAACACGCATCGCGCACCCACGGACTACTTGAGTTGCCTCAAGAGACACCGATTTCTACCGGGCTACGACTATGTAATAACTACTGGTACGGTCGAACACAATACGGCCTATAGAACGCCTTACTCGTCTTTCTACTACAAGTTAAGCTTGCTCATCATCCTTAAAGTCCTTATCAACATCAACATCGACTGGTACATGACCTCCTGGCATCTTTCTTAACCTGTCGTGCGCATATTTATAAGTACGCTTAGAATTTAAAGCTTTAAGTGTGTAACGATCACCATCTAATATCTCAATTACTTTAAACGGACCTTTAAACTTTTGATCTAGCTTCGATTGATTTCGTTCTTCGTTCTCTAACAACACAAAATCACCAATTACAAAATTTTGAATTTTCGCCTTTGTTTTATCAAATCGGGTCTTGTCATATTCAGCACACTTCTTAATATTTTCTGACGCACGTTCCCGTATTTCCACTATGTCTACATCGATCTCTACATCACTACACATCAACGATAAAGGTCTCGCTACTTTTCCTATCAAAAGCTCTAGAGGTGAAGCTTTTGTAACTCGATTTATCGTACAATTTAACGCAAGCTGAACATCGCCTATAGAGTCCTGCCACGATCTGTTATCGCTAGTCTCTATAGCAGTTAGCATTGATTTAAGGACACTCATAACGCGCTCTACTTGCCCATTAGCGCGAGACGAACCTGTCGCTATCAGATGCAAGTCAATATTTTTACTCACGCAAAAATCGCGAAACTCTCTACTGGCAAAACAACGTCCTTGATCGGCTATTATGCGAGTCGGAGCGCCAAAAAGCGCCACGCTTTGAGTCACCGCGCGAATACTATTCTTAGAGTCAATGTTCGCTGTATGGTAGAGCAACACGTACTTCGTAAACGCATCGATTAACACAAAAATGTATTCCTTTTTATCATTCTTTCCGCTAAGCTTACCCGTCGCGTCTAAATGAATCGTGTGCCACGGGCTCGTCACCTTAGGGATTGGATGCAATTCGGCTTGAATTTTGCCGGAATGAGACTTCGCGACTTTGCACGTAATGCAGCTATCTACGAATTTTCTTACGTACTGAGACATTCCCGGAAACCAATAATAATCAAAAAGCTTTTCAGTCGTCTTTTCAGCACCGAGGTGAATGATAGAGTCGTGAAAATTATTAACTACCGACCATCGGAGAGCACGAGGTAAATACGGTAAGCATTTAGATCTACCATTGCGTTGAATAATACGGTGAAGGACGCCTGAACGTAGAACATATGTCTTGGCTAGTTGCTCGTCTAAATGATTCTCTTCTAAATCGGTTAAGATTTTAGAAATCTCTTCATCACGCTTTTGTTCGGCTTGAAGCCAATTAGTAGAGAGTTCAGTCACGTCAACGCGTTTTGGACTTATACGGGATTCTACTAATTTTGAATCGAGCGATAGAGGGTTCCGTGAAAAGAAATCAACATGCGACATACGTTTTCCCTCCCTATACGTTACGTTAAAATCGAAAGACTGTAGAAATGCCCACCATCTATGCACCCGGGGAGTCAGTTCCTGCTTCGTTTGCGAAGATTTCAACGAGTTGCAGTCCGTTACGACAGTGAACTTTCGGCCATGAAGATATTGTCTAAAGTGTTTGATAGAGTTCACGACCGCGAGGGTTTCGAGCTCGTACGAATGATATTTGCTCTCTGCAGGGGACGTTCTCTTACTAAAGTACGCTATCACACAACGCTTACCATCAGCCTTGATTTGGAACAATATTGCTCCATAACCTAAACTACTTGCGTCTGTGTGTAGCTCTACCGGAAGCTCTGGGTCAAAAATCGTCAATACCGGGTCACTCGTCATGATAGCGATTACTTTTTGGCGAATGACTTCATGTTCAGGTTTCCATGTCAATTCGCCTTTCAGTGAAGTTAATCGGTACAAAGGGGCCATTATTCTAGAGAAATCTTGCACGAATTGGCGGAAATATGAGGCTAGTCCGATAAACTGCCGAAGTTGGGTGACTGTTTCTGGAGGTGGTAAAGCCGTTAAGGCCTCTACTTTTCTGCGATTGGGTCTAACCTCGCCAGCCTCTACCTCAAACCCCAAAAACTCTACCTTCGTCTTGAGGAAGGAGCATTTCCCGAGGTTCAAAGAGAAACCGGATTTAGTCAGAACTTCTAACAAAGTTTGTAGTCTTTGTAAACCTGACTCTACATCAGAAGAGACGATCAAAACGTCATCAACGTAGACGATTACGTAATCGTGAGCCAAGTCACCTAGAGCATTCATGATAGCTCTCTGAAATACTGAAATCGCGTTTTTCAGGCCAAAAGGCATAGTCAAAAATTCATACTGACCCTCGGCTGTAATAAATGCAGTGCGTTCTATCGAATCTTCACTTACTGGTATTAAATGAAAACCGCTAGCGCAGTCTAATTTTGAAAAATAATTAGCACCATGGAGACGCGCGATTTGGTCCGAAATTAAAGGAAGAGGGTAACGATCGGAGACCGTGTTATTATTTAGCTCGCGATAGTCTATACACATGCGGTCTGAACCATCGTGCTTCTTAACTAGCAGGGCTGGGCTTGCAAATGGGGAGCAACTAGGCCTGATAATATTAGCATCCAACAGGTCTTTCACACGGTCGCGCACAATGCTACGTTCATTCACAGACATCCTATACGGTCGCCGCTGTACCGTGCGATTCGGATCAATTAACTTAATTTTAAGCTCGCCTGTGTTTACTCGCGTCGTAGGCAAACCAGTAATGAAAAATTCAGAAAACTGCTTAAGGGTTTGCAAAAGCCTACACTTGTTATTACCAGTTACATCCGTCGCGATAGTAGATAAATCCGATTGAAACACGTTGTCGCTATTATGACTCACAGAATTTACGCAAAGTACTTTTGTTAATGAAAGCTCCGTTGCAGTCATGTTTACAGCAAAACCCTGATTTAAAATCTCACGACCTATCATGATGTCACTTTGCAAATAATTGTCGGGCAAAACATGTAATAAAATTTCGAGAGGGTGATCGTTAATCACTACACAACATAAAATCTGTTCTGTACTGAATACTCGCACTTGTCCAATACCAGTCATGGCAACAATATTATTAACTCGTTTACCATTAAATTTCGATGCAAAACTTTCTTTTACCAACGAGCATTCAGCACCAGAATCGTAAGTAAAACGTAATGATTCACCTTTGTGTTGTAACGTGCCCGACGGTGGTTGCACGACGCAGACATCGACGCGTCGCGCCCCGCCATCAGTCGGCCCGCTGCCACTGCCGCTAGTACACCGGGCGGCTATGTGACCTGGCTTTCCGCATTTGAAGCACACCAAAGGCTTCGCTGCTGGCTGCTGCGCCGCTTGATTCGACGATGATGCAAGTGTTGCAGGTCTTCCCCTCGTGTCCATCGGCTTGCTTCTGCACTCAATTTTCCTATGACCGGTTTTTCCGCAATTAAAGCATTTAATTGAGGTTATCTTTGCTCGCTTGATATCGATTGTATTCGACGAATCACCGGTGGTGTTTATCTTGCGCTTTAAATGTGAAAACGCGTTCAGTTCTTGCTGTAATTTGTCCCTCGATTTAATGTTTGTAGTAAACGCCATACGTTGAAGTCGTGGGTCAAACTGTGATATATGAGCGAGTACTGTTGCTACGGCGATTTCTTCTTTATTGACGTCTTTCCAACGATTAGTCAACAAAGCGATTAAACGACTTGCGAACGCGGGCAATGTTTCGTTTTCACTTGGTTTTTCACTGTTTATTTTTATGAGGGTACCCGCCAATGTCTCGGTTGAAATAAATCGTGTTGTAAACAGTACCTTAAAATCGTTCCATGTCATTCCTTCGTAGGCTATTTGAGAAAGCCACGTTGATGCTTCACCTTTTAGCGCCTTGCTGACCGCCAGAACAAGTCGACCGCCGCTTGGAGGATTTTCGGAGAAACACAAATCTGCTGTCGCGCACCATGATCTTGCGTCGGTGTCTTGTTTGGCAGGGTCGAACGCAGGCAGTTCTTCACAATACGCTGGTTTGGGTGATTGCAGCGCCTCGATCAATGCTCGCATGTTCTTATTTTGTTGTTCAAACATGGCTCGCCAGATGTTTGTTTCCTGATTCTGATCCAACACGAATCCCACTTCTGATGACGGAGGAGGAGCGTCGCCATCATCATTAGCACTCATCGTAACGTAATTTAATCTTGTGGGCGATAGTGGAGTGTTGGAAAAGGAAACAGATTTGTCCGTTAAATCAAATTATAATGTACCAACAGTAAATAGACACAGTAAATAGATAGCCACATAAACTTAGGTAGTAGGTACGTATCGTAGAACGCAAGATGGTTCAGTGAGGTCCGCACGCGCTGCTCGCCAACAGAGAAGTGAGTGAAGTCTCGATCGATGTCGCGCGCGCGTTTGTCACTAACTCCATCGAGCACCACTAGATGGCGCTTGCGTCCCGGATATGACCCGATTGCGACAAGCATATTATTCTCGTATCCTGGCAAGATGCCGGAATGTTCGTTACCCGCAAACCTGTACAAGACCTTCTTGAAGTCCTCAAGAGCGTTAGAATATCTTTGGTTTGAAGCCAAATCCTTGTTCCTTTCCTTCTACACGATTTGTAAAGTTACAAAATCTGATTTCCATAATATTCTCTCTGAAAGCTTGCATTTAACGTGTCTTAAAGTACTCCGCCTCTGCTTTTGTAATATTAAGATACTGTCAGAACTTAACACGTAAAGCTCATATTTCCATTTGAAAATTTCAAAGGTACCCTTTGATACTTTTTATCGAACGTACTACGTAGGCATACGTTAGTATCCTATAATACAGTGAATAATAAAGTAAAAAGCAGCTTTATTTACTATAAGTAGCTACAACAATTTTTTTCTTAAACGTTACTTTCATTATTCGGAAACATTTTTCATATTTTCACGAATGTTTTTAGCACGTATTTTATTCATGCCGAGCTAAAGGATTACAGACTTTTTAATCTCTATCAAAAGAGGTTTTAATTTTCAAAGTTTATTGCTACTTTTTTTTTTACTGCATTTTTAATGACCCATAGCAGATTAAAAAAGGCTGGAAACCAAACTGCTTGATGTTTTTCATTTATGAAATAAAAAAATAATACTTTAATACGTACACAGGGTCTACTGTATGTGTTAGAACGTCACAAAGGTAACGTAGATGAGGCTCTATAAAGCCAGAATTATAGTGTGCCTACTTATGTATGTATATTTATACATTTATTTTGATTAATAAAATTTTCACAACATATCGGCCCCACAAAACCATAATTATAAGCATATTATTCTCGTATGCTGGCAAGATGCCGTAAAAGCTATGTATAAAGCTCCATGATCTCGATGGTATATTAATTATTAATTAATTATATTAATATATGTAGTACCAAATAAACAGAAAAATAAACAGAAGTATAAACTTCTGTTTATTTTTCTTAATTTACTATTTTCTTTAAAAAAATATAAGATTTAATTCGAAAGTTGTTTCAGGTAAGTTTTGTTGAAATGCTCATGAACGCATGAAAAACGCTAAGGTGTTGACGATAATTTATAACAAGTGTTTGTGTTTATTTGTGTCATTGCTTGTATACAAAAATAACCCATGAGTGGACTGTCGGGCCACTTAATGGTGATATTTTCATTTATCTACTGTTTCAATTCACTATAATATTTAAAAAAAAATATAATTATGTCTATTTTATACGTCTCCTATGATTAAGTTTTTCTAAACTCTTTCTAAATAAATGTTTCATATTTAATTTACGTTAAATTATTTTTCCTTGAAGATAAAAATATCTAATAATCTCTCTTTCATTTCAACGTACTCAAATCTTTACTTTATGTTTTATATTGTCTTTTTAATATCATTGTTTGATATCCAAATGTGTATATTGTTGACATATAATATGTTATTGTTCTCCGTCCAGGGGTAAGGCAACAATAAATTATTTAAAAAATAGAATTATACAAAGGTTTGATTGCAAAGTTATATTACATATTTACAAATTACAAAATATGTATATATATTGTACTTATTCAACTAGTAAGCCTTATGCCAGCCGGTGTTATCTTTTAACTTCGAGTACTTGCTAATACGAGCCCGGTACGGGCACGGGACATTTTGTCATTTCAGTTCGTCTAATCTCGAGCAACTAACTCTAAGTTTTTTTGCGCATGTAAGCCTAAAAAAAGTCATTAAACACTTATAAAATGATTCCCTGGTTGCAGTTCGCTTATGAACTATAGTGTAGTTAAACCGTTCGCTATTGTATTAGCTGAATTTTGCTAGGCTGTGGAGTGTGGGCCGGTTGATATGACAACGTCACGTCGTGAAGGTACATCAAAAGCATGTTTGTGTTACTGACATATTGTTTTACTTTGTAAAGGGGGCTACTGCCAGAGATCACACTGTTAAACTTTCGTTTTGTTATGGTTTTTGGTTTGTTGTTGTAAAAGCCGATTTTTTACTACAGTATTTTTCAACGATTTGTTCGATTTTAGTCCAAACAAAAAAGATTACATTATGTTTATAAAACCATTTATTTTATAGTCTGCTTAAATCTGTAGTTGTATTATTCCTGTACACCCACAAACGCGGGTATTAATTAAATTAATAACCAGTAGGTACACACAAGGTAATTTCGGCTTGTTGTATGATTACATGTAGGTACCTATTAGGTAATTCCGCTAAAGTTGTGAGCCTCTTAATGTAATTGTAAATTAATTGAAAACTTAAGTATCGGCTCAATCTACTTACTATTGAATATTCTACTTCGTAGTAACCCTTTTGTATCAGTAGTCTTTGGCGATAAAAATAAATAAATAAAAATACCTTTTAAGTCTATTATAACGATAAAAAACAGGGCATCTACAGTATCAAATCACTATCTGTACCGTATATGGCTTAAAGCAGTTATTTCCAAAGAATAGTGTGCCTTAGTCACCATAAAGAAGACCACCTTATGGAAATTTATTAATAATAATTAAAAGAAACAAAAAAATATCAGTAAGCCTGGCCGCACACGGGCCACACACGACAGCCACAAACGCTGACGCACCCGACGCTAGAAACGGTGTTGTGGCGACCACCGACGTCAACCGTGTGAAGGGAGTAAAAATGTATGAAAAACTATGTTTGCGGTTATATCCGGTGGCCCGTGTGCGATCATGCTTCTTTAATTAAGTTCGATGCGCCGCCGTCTGATTGACACGATAATTTCTCAACTAAGGGATCCAATTCAAATTAATTAATAACGTATCATATGACCTGTCATTCTCACGAGCTATACAATGCGGTACTTTACTGGATAGGCTACTGCGTCTCGTATGTTGTGACGCCTTAAGCATGTGGTGTTATGCAAATGTCAAATGTAAGGCCCCATTTACCATCACCTACATTTACGTCTTACGCAGGTAATAAATACATGTGCTACTCTGATTACATGCTACAGCCTCTGGCCAATTAAACTATGCCCCATCCAATTGCCTTTCATTTAACCGCAAATCTGAGTAAATGTTTTATTTTGCTACGAAACTACGTCACTTTAATAGCACTTAAAATGTAATGAAAATGTTTTGGCTCTCATTTTACCAAAAACTTCCCCAATTTTTTTCAAAGGATATTTTCCGAAACTTAAGTCGTTACAGTACAGTCACGAAAGAGTGGCTGTAACGGCTTTAGGGTATAACTATACCTATTGAATATAACGTTTTTAAGTTTGGTGCTCATCAGTTACTTTGCTCATTTAAAATAAGCGGCAGAAAAATGTTTGAATTATGAGTGCTTACAATGACAACATAAAAAGCCAATTGTTAGAAAGATGAGCATAATTTCGTATGACTCATTCAAATCTTTGTCTAGCTTCAACTTTCTGACTAACTGACCGACTCCTTGACGAATCAAAAGTGCCTGTGATTGGTCTAATTGTAATAAATGTTTTGACTTTGACTTTGATTTTGAGCTGTGTAGATAGTAGACAAAATTCTGAATACACATGGATCTGTGCGAGAAAAGGGCTAGGTAGGGTGTGTTTTTGTGTATGAAAATAACAAATCTGTAATTATTGAGTTTAAATACTTTCAACCCTGCAAGAATTGAATCCTTAAAGTTCTTACCTATGTATCCGTTGTTAGATTAGTAGAAATGTCGTCCAAATTACGAATGTAAGTAAAGCAGTGAGTCCTTGAGTGACCTCTAAGAGACAAGCGTGGGTAGTCGCGGCGCCTCGTTGTTTATCTAACTCTTAAATGAAATTATCTCCTTTAACCTCAGTAGAAATCACAAAAGATCAAAGGATCTATTTCTACTTTTATTTTATTATTATCCCATTGCTCCAGTATCTAGTTTACTCTGTTCAGTCTTTAATGCTGCAGATAAGTCTACAATATTTAGACTTTAATAATATGAAATCATCACTAGTATTTTAATAAAAAATCGTGTTTTACTCTACTTTCATTCGGTTTTTTTTTTAAATCTTTTATAGCCTTATATTTAAGACGAGAGTCTTGTATTAATTACTAGAAATACCCTCAGATTTCTTGATTGTTATTATTTCAATTAAAGTTTTATTTTAGAATTTATGTCAGCACTAAATCACTCTATCATCGTCTGCCTAGCCTTTTTTCAACTGTGTTTAAGTCGGCTTTCAGTCCACCCGAATGCAGCTGAATACAAGTATTTGAATACCAGTTCATGAAGCAGGCGGGTGTCACACAACCATGTTTCAAATTCTTAATGGAAAAACCAGTTAAACCCAGGAGCCTACGATCAGTAGTCGCGTTCGTGACCACGAGATCAACGAGGCAGCAGCATTATATATATATATAATGGTATATGGTAGCCATGCCACGTGAATAATGCAAAAAACGAAGAGGCCTTCAGATGAACAATAGGTTACTTACTTAAATGGAATAATATATTATATTCAATTCTCAGAAGAGATTTCCTGATTTTCCATTAATAACAAGTTTTCATACAGAGTTTGGACTGGGATATGCCGCTGGGCGAGGTTTCACAACAAATCCTTTGATCGCCCATTGTGTGATCATTATCCGCCGAACCCTGAGCAAAACACGTAAAATAGAAGAATGTAAACACATCATCAAAGGGTAAAGATAAGTTTTAAAGGATATTTAAAGGTAACCTTTTATGCCGTGACATAAAGTAGGTACTTATACGAGGAAGAAAGGTTTGCCTCTAATTCACACATGTTTAAATTATAATATCTCTGACATGCTTACTCCATTATCTCTATCTATTTTTGATCTTCCTTTAGTACGAAATGAGGCATTAACAATATTATCCACGTGGATGGCAGATGCTTATTAATAAATTACGTATAGACACATACAGAGTGTGGTATTTAATCAAGGCATGCTTTAATTACAAATGTGATTACTTAGTAAGCTTCCTTGAATATGATGCACGTAATTTATTAAAGAAAATACGTCACAAAATGTATTAACATTGTTAACAGCCGCGAGGGTGGAATATGATTTTAATATTTACCCAGCAAAACGCCTCCTTATTACTTGTTAACTCGATGAAAATTGTACTTGTTGAAATATACGTAAATTTTTGTGGGTAATAAATTTTCATACTATTAATGTATAGGTTTATAAGATCCTCAGGAGTACCAAAGTAACCAACCGACATACCTACTTAACCCGAAGAATTGCCAAACTTAAGTGACAGTGCGTTGGCACATTGCTCGCAGAACGGATGGCCAATGAAGCCGAAAGGGTCTGGAGAGGCTATTACATACCGAAACGTATTCCGTTGGCAGGCTTCCTTTAAGGTAAACCAATGACGGTTGAAATGATGATGATCGAGTTGTAGTAAAAGTTTGGTGATGTAGAAGAGGCTTCGTCTCTGTGGCTCTCACCTGTGGAACGGTTACGTTCTAACACCGAGGTATTCTAGCACGTACTCGGGCTTAGCTATGTTCCATCTCTATCTTGCACTCGTATCCCCTAACAAATAAGTTATGTTTATAAGTAAGGCAGTCAGCCTGATAGAGCCAGGAATAAAGCGCATCCAAAGTAAGTGCTCTCGGCGTAAGATTCGAAGCGACTGTTTTCGGTTCGATTTCATTTGTATGGGACTTGTTTTATCATGTATGGTTTTGTTAGTTTTTCTAGTCCCACTCAGACATAGAGATCCTCAACATAATTTCTTACAAGCACGTCAACACTCTCAAAGGAATACCTTTTCTTTCCATGTTTCTATTTTTAGACTGTTCGCTGACAGTTAGATATGATTTTACGAAGTCACTTATGAAATAGTTTTATGGTCGAGAAGCCAAGGCCCTTACAGGTACTGGCTTTTGTTATTGCTAGGATTCAATATACCTATTTATATTATTTTATACTTTTCATGTTTTAACTGAGTTAGAGAGAGATTTACCTGTAGTACACCCACATATTGTCAGTTATGTTTATGACCCGTGTAACATGAGGCGAGCCTAGAGGGCATTTTGGTCAATACACTAAAAGAAATATAGAGTAGATAAAATAGGGTCCTCGTGTACTGAAAAATAAACTTGTATCCCAATATTAAAAGTTACTTATCACAAATTAATAATATTAAGATGCTTATTTTACAAATGGCCATTTAAAATGTTGTGATTGTGTACTTGTTACTTTATTTGAACAAATAGTAACAAAATACTTTAAAACTGCCTCTTTCAAGGATTCTTCTATAAGAATGGTTTGCTGCTCTCACATACTTTAGGTTCACACCTAAATAAAAGGCTTTAATTATTAACAACATCAGGCAGTTTGTAGGTATAATAACCCAGAGACTATCATCGACTAAATACAAATGTACCTATTGATTACCCACATGATTCTCCATTACCCGTGTACACCGTACCTAATCTAACCGTAACCGCGATCGTTTATCTCAGTTCGAGGCGAAGTGCACAGCGTAATTAAGTACCGAGCCTAAGGACTATAGCACTTGTACAGTCTATGTAGTATCAACCTACAACGGAAGAAGAGCATTTGTGTAATCTACCTTATCTTTTATGGCTGTTATCTATATGGCTCGCATAAAAGAAACTACCGATTTTGACCGTTAAATAAAATCTTGCCATTTCGGGAAACAGTCTCGATGTGGTGAGTCACTCTTAACGATTTCTAAAGGGGAATAATTGGAGTAACTGTATTGTCACAGGATTTTTAGTTTTACAGCTTATGACATTATCAGGACAGTTAGAACATCGGTTTTAATGAAAATTCTTTGACATTTATGTAGTTTATATGTTTACTTGTTGCCTAGTACAAACAGGAGTAACAGTTGAAAGTATTTAGTAACCATAATAAAGTTGTGTGGCGCTGCGGGAGCCGGGAGTAAGACAAGGCAGACTGAGAGTCGCCGCGGCGCAAACGATGTTTACCCTACACAAGTACACACATCGCACTGTAAATAGAAATATTTTCCATACCAAATTGTAGGTCATGTTTGTACGTTTTGTAGCGCGCTCTTACAATTTTATTATATGTTGAATAAGCAACGTAAACGATGATACAAATTCAACTCATTTTATACTATTCAGGATTCCTACAAAAAGTATTCCTAAATATGAGTGTTTCTGGTTTTTTATTATAAACGCATGGCTTTCTATCTGTACATCTATTGGTCCTCACCATGGGCGCGAGCACGACAAACAAACATGTTTTGAGTTAATTTAATAATAAATTGTTTTTTGCAATACTATATGCCTTAAATGAGTAAGCCCCTTTTAAATGGTTGCTGTTAAGGATAAATGACAAAAAGATTAAAGAACTAGATTAAATAAAAATAAATAAAAATGCTTCTATTAAAATAGAAACACCTCTTTTATTTTTCTCCTTTATATAAGGTTTTTAAATATTTTCGTAGGCGCTCGGCTCGTCCCAGTTACAAGGGTTAAAAAACCACTCATATGAATTTTGACTACATTTTACCTCAATATTTTTCCTAATTTTCTTATGTAACAGTAAAAACATACCTCTCTTTATTTCCCCCGGGTGTGTGATTTATCAATTTACCGGTGCTTATTTAGAAATTAAATCTCGGCCTTTTTGTAGATGGCGAAATTATGTTTTCATAAATGGTTGTTCAGTAGCTACTTACGTATCTACCTTATTCAAAAGCTTTTTCATTGTAATGTATTCTATTTTGGTTACAAATGTCCACACGCTTCCATTCGCGTTAGGAAGATTTATTGTTATCATGTTCAAATACATGTTTGTGTTGTATTGTTCACTTACTTATAACCTTTAATCGCGTCCCACATTTTATCAGAGAAATCTGTGCAATTTTGACCTTTTTTGTTTGAAAAGTTTTTAATCATATTTTTGCACAAGAAGTTCAATTATTCGCCTATAGCAAAACACACCCACTTAGTTATTATAATGAAAACTGAAACAAGTACCTGGTGGTATTTAATTAACTAAAGAAGTCGTTTGGCGGTCGGGTTAGTTTTCCTCGGAATTTGCCAAGTAATTATAACATAAACGAAACCATTCCATCATCGTATAATAAGAAGGACGAAAGCATATTGTAAAAGCTTTGTGTTTAGCAAAAGTAGCATATTTGAAAGTCCATCGAGAAGTGTTTCGTACCTACCTAATATAGAATTATCGTTATGAATGATTCAAAATAAATATTTTTAATGTAGTACCTATACTTAGTTACATTGTTTAAGTATATAACACATACAAATAATACTACGAACAGAAGGAGATAGCTGTATAAACATTTTAAAATCGTAGAAATGCCGCTTTATGTGTATTACATTATTCATACATAACATACATACATACATACATAAACTCACGCCTTTTTCCCATGGGGGTAGGCAGAAACTATAGAACGCCACCTGCTACGATCCTTACATACTCCTTTCGCCTCATCTACGTTCATACATCTCGTCATACAAGCACGCCGGTTACGAGTACTCCGCACCTGACCTAAACAACCTGACATTATTCATAAAATTTGGTTTTCATACAAGCCGCCGAGCGCTGTAAGATCAGAGGTGCAAAAATGTTTTCTCATATTCTAAATGTTCTTGTGGTAAGTCGCGGAGACTTATGAAAGTGGAATATGGCCACATTCACTGAATGGTTGCGAGAGTGTCGCGCGAGCATCCAAATGATTGAGCTTTTTTCAACTGAGTACAGCTGGATGTGTGATTATTATAAGCCACGCGACACGTTTACCGTCGGTTCCCAACAAGACCGTAGTGGCAAAAGTACCAATAACGTTTTTATCAAAGGAATTGTGTGTGTGTGGTTTGGACAACTTTAACAAAAATTATGAAAGATGGAACTATTTAATTCTTCTATTTGTACCTACCTGCTGCGACCCATGTATTAATGAAGAGTAAACCAACTTATTTGAATGATATAAAAATCAAAGATAGAGAAAGTAAAACTACTTCAATTCATAATTCTAATCCTAACGGTATTAACTATAGAAACAGTATCAAAAGTTCTATCGCAACAGTGATTCCTATCAGTTGAGCGCTTGTTCAAGCTTTGCAAAGGCATCTTGTTTTAATGTCAAAGACATTATCTCGGCGGCGGCTGTTGCTTATTTCCGGCGATTATATCAGTTTATTAAATAAAAAAAAGAAACACTTTATTTATGAAAATGCGACACTAAAGCTGCGTCGTATCAGTTAATGGAAATTATGTAGATACGTGAAAAAGCTCACAGTTTCATTCAACGAAAACTGTATTTAAAATCTGTTCGCCGGCGGAAAGTATTAACAAAATTGACTAAGCGCGGAAAACAAGGTTTCCCATTAGCTGCTGTTGAAAACAGCGAGGAATAATTTAAACTGAGATAGGCAACAATTTGTTCTATAATAAACAATTAGTATACTGACTAATGGCGTTTGTGTTTATGTTCTAGTAGGCGAATCATATTTAAAGAATCAGTTTTGGAGCTAACGTGCAGTGAGCTAACCTTTCAATATTCACCGAGCACAGGTCTCCGCCAGCTTCACCACAGATTGCTGAGCAGTCACTGTGTAACTTGAGAATTCCCGACAAGGAAAACCAAATAACCGAGTAAAATGATGCGAGCTCTATTATAGGTACCTAAGTACAATTTCAGGCCCGCAAGACGCGTTTTACGGCTTTACTATCAAGTGTTTGAAAAAACTCACATATTGAGTTTTTCCATTTGTTTGCGTCCTTTATAGAGGTTATTATTACATTGGACTTGTTCTCAAACAATGTAAAGAAACTAGAGGCTGCGGCAATTTTGTTGGAACGACAATAGTCGGGCACATGGGATTTTCTCAGTTTGATATTCGTATTGTCGGGAGCTGGCATCCGATCGGTCGTTCGAAGGTCGTGTTTACTTTCATACAAATTGTATGCATACAAAGAAGCCCTTATAATCTTCTTCTATATTGAAACTTGAATAGTTCATGAAAGGTTTTGTTGAGTTAAATGATGTGTGTCCTTTAGATACTTTTTGGAGTTTAGGCCTGGGCTTCTTTAAGATAGATATTTTTAGACGTAAAAATAAGAGTTTGTAGCTATATCCAGACGCGAACACTTTGATAAAACTTGCGACACCTCTCAAATCAGTCTACATATCAGGATTTTGAAGAATAGATTGACTTAAATAGGAACCTAATAAGTAGCAGTTTTCATAAAAGCTTACCTATAATAGAAAAGGGACTTTGAAATTGAGTGGCTAAAGAGCATCGTGAACAAAGTTATCTGGGTCATTTAATACAAAACCAAAATAATCATAGCCAAATTTTATATTAATTTGAATAAAGAATTTGCAACCCCATAAGTAGTAATAGCTTTCGAAAAAAAAAACATAATTTGAAACTACAACTGAAACTCAAAAGTTGGTTACGGTAATATGTCTTGAACGTATTGTCATTCGTAGCAGAGACTATATTTAAAAGTATTTTATTTATAGATAAAAGAGATAAAAGGGGTTTAGTGTTATATATATGATAAAACAGACAGCTGTTGCGAGCAGTGGAGTTAAAATGCAGTAATTTGTTGTCAGTTTTATCCGGCGAGCTAACGCTCACACGCCGCCGGGTTACGGTCGCTAACAAGTGGTCGCGTGCAGGCGAGCCGAGGACTCGTGGCTTAACTACTCACTTGTTCCTTTTTACTTCTAAAATGTTAACCATAATTGCATTTTAAAGGCAATCTATTCAAAGGGTTTGTTAATCTACAGGATAACGAAAATTGTTTATTAGGAATTGTCTGAATAAGTGTGTATGGCCAGCTGTCCACTGATATTTTAGTGTCCTGTTTTACGATCCGGTAGGATAACATTAAACTTAGAACGTGTTTTTAGTTTAGTTTGGATATTGCCCTTATATCTTAATATATATAAATCTCGTGTCACAATGTTTGTCCTCAATGGACTCCTAAACCACTTAACCGATTATAATAAAATTTGCACACCATGTGCAGTTCGATCCAACTTGAGAGATAGGATAGTTTAAATCTCAAATTATAGTCGCAATTTTAATTTTTTACATTTTAACAGCATAATATTAATAATTCGGGGTTTATTACAACCAATTTGTGATTACCCAAGAAAAAAAGTACTAGGTTGTCATAAAAAAGGTATATCTCTATGGCAGTAAAAATAAGAAGTTTTAGTCAGAATGGAAAGGTCAACATTCTGGGTTTATCAAAAAAGTAGTACGGTGTCAGAAAATAAAGGGTTCACTCATGCACTCAAGCAGAATACAAACCGAATTGATTGGCAAATTCTAAATTACTGCGTCAGCTTGAGGTCGGATTTAGAATTCAAGACAGAAATTCTGGCATAGGTACTAGGTTTTGTATTACTTAAATTCAAAAAGATGCATGCAGTCGTGGACAACAGTAATAAAGGTTAAAAAGTTGCTTTTGTCACTACGATTAAAAGTAAAACCGCCTGAAATTCATCTGAAAGCGAATTCGAAAAAAAAACAATTACATAAAATAAGCACGTAAATCACCTATGAATAATCCAATGCCCGTCTGCATTAAACTTTAACTAAGCCTAAGTTCATGACGAATGTCCGGGCTAATTAGTCACGGAAAATGCGCTGCACCAACCTTAAACGGCTGCCTAATGTTGTCAGATGTATTTATTATTCAGAATTGAATGGCCTTGAGTAAGGCAACTTTACTGCAGAGGGACATTAGGGTTATAGTGCAATAGAAACACTAAAACTATGCTTCATTTATAGAACAAGAAACAAAAATAGCAACATTTGTCGTTAAAAACAATGGCCCAATAATACCGACCAAGGCTAACTTCAGCAAAATCTATTTGAAATGAGTGCTGAAATCTGTATAAATAATATATGTAGTGTGAGACACCACATGGTTAGCAACTCCTAAGTAAACATCCAGATTGGCTCGAATATCGAGTGGCGGCACAAAGCTTCGGCCGGTCCCAATGTCACTTGAGATGTATATATGTTTGTACCTAGCTCCAGAATAGTAAGTACATATTAAATTTCTTAATACCTACTGTTCAGATAAAGACACAGCCTGTCTTTATTTATAGGTACGTCTTTACGTTATCTTTGCCCCCAGGAACCTTTATATTAGTTTCTTCAATTTAAATTTATTCCTGGTTGTTTGTGTATTTGAGTTAATACGTTTGTAAACGCAAGAGAAATTCCTAGTGCGTGGAATTGTTTTATATGATTTAAAAAAAAACAGATTCTCTCTAATTGGACGGATTATTATATTAACATCAGCCTGCTATTGGCAAATTGCTGAGTAAAAGGCTTTCATATACAGTGAAGACACGAGCATTGATTACCGCGCCTGCTCAAGGCGGATTGATGATTTCTGACTAACATTAATTAAAAGTCCGGGTTTCATTACGATTTTTTCTTTTTGCAGATGTCAGTGATCGAACCAACTATGCATGCATGAGAGGTGCGCGCCTTAACCATTAGGCCTTCATGTCACTGTGTCATAATATGTATTAGCAAAAACACTACAACATTTAAACTAACAGTCAAGTTAATATTTTATTCAAGGAATTCAAAGAATATAGAAGACCGATTATTATTAATTTATTACGCAGATGAGCGAGTAAGTATTTTATAGATCTTTAAAGTCCTCATCCTCTTTGGGTGAGTTAAAATAGAACAAGTTATTCTGGTCCCAGAGTTCTAGTTGGAACCTGGAACCTATCTTTCTTTTGTAATTTATACAATAGTGCTTTGCATTATACTTACATAACTATCTAAGTCTCCATGCTGGGCCCTTTAATAACAATTCACGCCAGTGCCATTTTCTGTTTAACATTTTAATAGACCTTACTTACAGCATCATGAGGTCGTTTGTAATCATTTCTAAAACGATCAATTTTATTTCGCTCCCCAGAATATTTTGGACCCTTTTTGCATTAGCCAAAGTTCAAAAGAACGTAATTTTAAATCTCTAGGGCTTTTAATATTGTTTGATTATGGAATTTCCGTTTTCGCGGGGTGCCTAGCATTGGCTCAAAATAAAATCGGCATGGATGAAGATTGAAGATGAAAGCTATGATTTTGTCAATGAAATGTCACTTGCTTGACTATCCGATTGTTAGCTTTTGAATGGTATCTATTTTTGTAAAACCAACAATCGGACGGTCAAGGCAAGTCATTTTGGTTATAGTTAAAGTTTGTCTATTATTTTGGTCGCTACTCAAAGAATATCTCACATAAAACCTTGAAACTGATTCTTAAAATAATATATTGTATTTGTGTTTGTTTTAGTTCTTTCCAATAATGTTTTACCTTTTTCCTAAAATATTTCTATAGAAGACAACGCAAGATGAAAACTAACTAATACGTAATAAAATGATAATATGAAATAACTATTACGAAATTTGCATATGACATATTCCTACAAGCTTTTAAATGGGATCAGTGCAGAATGTCAAATATGTGGGTTATAAATAATATCTATTCAATCAAGGAGATTGGTAATAGACAAATTAATATTGTTGCATTTTTCTTTTGATTAAATAATTATAACTAGCATATTGTGCCCTGACTTTTTCTGATAGCCAATTTGAATCCACTTGTTTTTATCTTTAATTTAGGAAGTTGGCGGCTGTGGTTTTATTTATTGTCTTGTGTTGCCACCGACTTTACACTAAAGTTATTTACTCGTAAATTTGAAAGTTATAATTTTCCAATTCACTTTTCGTAGCAACTGGATGAGAGTTGCCGAGAATCGAGCTAAATGGTGTGCAATTTGAGAGGCATATGTCCAGTAGTGGACGGTTGTATTTTGATGGTGACTTTTCGATCTAAAACTGTACTTATCTTTATAATAATAACCATTGCCGCTTTGTATGGCAATGCTGATTGTTTGGCCCAAGAAAAGCCAGCTCTCTGGTCATGTGAACTGGAAGGTGTTTGGCTTATTGGAAAATCGTTTTTTATTTTCAGTTTTTTAGTATCTACTTCTTATCATCCAAATCTATTAAGAAACGGTAACACTAAATAACCTTTCCTACAAATGTGTTTCATCTTCCACACGATACGCCTTTCTTCATAAATATTCTTCGATGAGCAGTTCCATGGTGTATTTTCGAGATCCATCACCTTTTTATCAAACTATCTGTGATTTCCAGTATAATAATCAAATCAAAAAGTACAGTTTGTAAATCTATATAATTATATAGATAGTTTGTAAATGAGGAGTTATATTACTCGTATTTATCTCCGCAGATCTACATCAGATCTTCACGCAAAAATTTGTGACTCTCTTAAAAATACGAACAGCACAAAACAAAAAAATACACCCGATCACATAACCTCCTTTTTTTAATCTGGTAAAAATGTCATTAGTTTGCGCCGACATAATTGACTACCTACCATCGCCCTCCTGCTGTGATCCGTAACCTCCTATAGTCATTTATTACGAGTTTCACGATCAGCGGAAGACATCCTCAACGAGGCATGGTGTAAATACCTACTTCCTCCACTTTTCCACCCATATAATCTTAGAACGTGATTTTCCGGCTCGACCTAAAATAATGTCAGATAATGGATACCGTAAAATGTAATAAATTCGTCTTTTCATGTTGACACTGATTGCGAGCTATGATCCTTGAAAGTCATTTGCAATGATTCCTCCTTTCTCCTTTGTACAAACAAATTGAGCGAAATTACAAATGGCAGCGAATATTTCATTCCGATAAGAAGAAATAAAATACGCAAATTAAGCGTAGGATAAAACAGTGAGATTTCCATTTCTCTCGTTTATTATACTTATTTCTTTCTCAAGTTGATTTTGTTTTCTCTCTGGGAGTTAAAACGCAAGCTAACACTACTTTCAGTGTAGAAATAATTAATTGTTTGTTCTTGATTACAATCGGTTTCGTAATTGTTTTTCTCTGGAAGATGAGGGCTTCAAATAAATATACAAATAAAATTATGCAAATCCACACAAACCTTAAGACCAAAGTATAATTTATTTTCCGATTTGTAAACCAATGTTCTTCAAAGCTTCGCCGAGGGAAATTACGTATTTTTTAGGCTCCATTATTTTTGCAAAGATAATTAAATACACAATTTGGTTCATTGGCAATCCGCCTCTTGTGATAATATAACTTTGAGTTGTGATTTCACACCAGAAAGCTCAATAAGATGTTATCACTGACATGTCACATTGGTTTAATGTGCATCGTCAAGAAAATTGGCTTCACGAGAAACTACCCGTAGCCGAATCGTATTATCTGTAAAACCTTTCACCTGAATACAATGAGCGAAGACAATTCCAAATAAGCGTACAAAATATCGTATAAGTTATGTAGACGCAATCATTTGACATTGTGTTTTCAATAAAAGGACATTGCATGATTTTGCTAGACTTTGATTAAATGGAGGTAGTAGACATTGAGTCAAAAATTACATGAAAATTTAAGCCGTTTGCGACAATGTAACAGTTGCTGAAAAAATAAAACCTCATATAGTGGCTAGTGAAATAATATAGTGCAGATAATTTTTTACCTGACTATATCATTTGAATCTTACTTTAGAATTTATTTCGCGGTTGAAAAGCAGCCTTTAAGTTGAATCCTTCGTGTGGTTATTTTCCAAAATCGAAACACTAATTGTGCAAGACCGACTTGCTCCTGGCCGGCTCTTTAAAGATTTTAGGAAGTTAAGACACAAGTTTTTTTAATAATTTAAAAATATTGTTTTGGTGCATCTCACAACTCACCACGAACTTAAAATGAAGATTTGTTCTAATTTTTGAATGGATTTCATCTATTTTAATTTTTGCCATTTAGTTAATCAACTGCAATTCGAAACAGATTACAAAGCTACAGAAAGAGTACTATGACGTCATTAATGCCCGGTGAAATTAGTAGTGACGGTCAATTAGAGATACTTAGCGCAAGTTCATGGTGTGCCGTGCCGCGCGCTGTTAACCGGCTACGTTTTCCGGGTTGTGATGGACACCTAAAACGTGACTCGATGTTGCCACTCCCTACCACGATTGCTCATGCCTAATCTCTCCGACTGTCAATAAACGCCATCATGTCTCCGCGTGCCGTCTGCCGAGCTTTTGTTATTGTTCCAATGACCAGAATACAACAGCCGAGACGCAATAAAGGAGTTTAATTTGCACGGCTATGTCACATTTGATCCCATTGACATTTCTATACTTTGATGTATCAGTTAGCTTGTGAACTATCCGTCTCTGTGTAGCGTGGAGGTGGCGATAACGGCAAGTATTTTTACAAAAGCCTTGTGTTAGTGTGCATGTGTTGTAATAATACCACTTCGTCAGTAGTGGGCGTGCGGCTACGCATGTGTGCGTGTGTGAATGGGCGACGGTAGCAGGTAGCAAGGTGCAGGGGGGTGCGCTGGTTGAGCGGGGAGTGGTATCGACGCGCACGCCGCGCCTGCGCCGGGCCACTCACCTGTTGCCGTGAGGCCATGGAAAGATACTCTTTCAAATTAATATGGACACCTGATACCGAAATAAAAGCGAAGTTTCAAGTCCAAGGAAAGCATCGCATCTCAGGCCTGAAATTGGGCAAAAGTGACTTTGTGAGTAAAAGTTAGTGAAAGATAACTCCGCGTGTGACTTACCTACAAAACTTTTGACAACTAAATCAATTGTTTATTGTTTTGTTCATAACGTGAATTTTGTTTGGAAATTAACGAAAGGTGTGGAATACGAAAAGTTTGCATATTTCGAATCCCTCGCTACCGTGTGTATAGAATATTTTCTGTACTTTTGTGAATTAGATAAAACTTTGCATGATGTAGTAGTATTTAGTCTTTACAATCACCGTGGCGCTGATTGATTAACGAACACACTTAAAGAAAACAAAATGATGTTTATGGTTTGTTATTTAATATGAGTATCGTCTATCCATCATTACGATTGTTGTAATCGAATAAAATAAAATGCAAATGGTATTTCATCAAATCTTTTTTTGAAATAGGAACTGACGAATCTTGATGGTTTGTTTGCTTTGAAAGCACTATTAATTACTTCATTTACACATGTACACCAGGCATATTGCTCGAGCTGTGCTCAAGTGATGATCTTTCATACACGCGGCAAGGTTTTCATTTGTTTAGATTTAATAATCTGAAAATTATGATATTTAACTTCTAAGTAAGTAAATCCATTTGTTTCTGTATGTGGTTTGCCGCACGCTTAAATACTTCAACATAAGTAAGGGCAAAGTGGTATACAATGTTTAGTGTTATGGAAAGGTCTTGTTATAGTTTTTGGACGAATGAATATAGATCGTCTTCATAATGGACGTCGAGGCTAATGTTTTATGATCTACGTGAAGTGAACATTCGTCTTAACTAAATTGTATTATATGGAATGGAAGGGTTATATGGGACATTTTGTGAGGTAACATCCGTCCTGAGGAAGAGCGCATTAGACATAAACATTGACATGTCTCGTTACGGCTAAATGGATTGATCGTAAAACATTTTTTGATGGAAATGGCAGTACAGTTAGTGCTTGTAAATGATATAGCTGTATGCGGCCATGGTCTGGGTGGCGTGGGCGTTTACAGCTTCTCTGAACTAGGGGGACTCGAGCGTGGCGCATACAACAACATTCCGAGAAAAAGTAATTTTATTTAAACACGAGCTATATATATTAATACTAAGGAACGTACGTTCGTAGCTACTTTATGTAGTTAATAAAACTTAAAACGTATTTTTATAAAAATTAGTTAGTTGCTTACCGAGCTGCAGCTTGAATTTTAACCTTAGTTTAGATAGAAGTTTAAATGTTCTACTCGTAGCACTCTCGTAGTCGGGTGCTACGCAAGTGCTACGAGTTCTCCGATACCAATCGTTTATTACTAAAATAAACGTTTTCCTTTTCAATATTATTATTTTATAATTATAACGTACACCAAAATGAATAATAACAATGCTATTCTGTATGAATCTCCTTTGGTGAATTTAGATAGAACGGTTGAACTGGTTCGATTAGAGGAATTAGATTCGATAGAGTTTGTCAGCTATAATCTGATTATGACTGCGAAAATAAAAGTCAATAATTTTGCGTAGATACTTTTTCACTCATTAAATCTATATTTACCTCAACCCTAAAGTATTAATTTGAACTACAACCTTTCCAAATGCCAGTTATACATATTTTAAGGAGACAAGGTGCCAATTGATTGTCCCTAGCTCTCTTTAATCGTATTTCCAAGATTAATGATCTGAATGAGATATCAGCTGTCACTCCCACAAAGAATAGGTGACTTCTTTCCGTTCTAAGGATGCCGTAATACGGAATTCAAATATTACGTCAAGAGGATGATTAGTAGCTCCTTGCCGCTTGCTAATAAATATTGCTTTTACTATTATGTCTACCAGACGAGGTGACGATGGCAGTTTTTGGAGGCTCTTGTTGTCTTGTTTTCATAGGCGAGATAGTGATGACAAAATCCCGTAGAAGTAACTCTCGATCGTTTAGTCATAATTTTAATGCTCGTAAAAGCTTCTTAATAACTTCTTCTTAAAAAAATAATAGTAATTGAAAATTCAATAAATATTCTACATAACATAACATAACATAACATCACGCCTGTAATCCCCGAAGGGTTAGGCAGAGGTGTACCCATTAGTACACCCACATTTCGCCAGTTATGTTTTTAGTCCCATGTAATAGGGGGCGAGCCTATTGCCATCAGCCGGGCACAAATCCAGACTCCGAAGCTGCTACTGAGAAATTCCTGATGGAAAAACCCAATAACACTTTGCCCGACCTGGGAATCGAACCCAAGACCTCATGCACAGCAGTCGCGCTTGCGACCACTAGACCAACGAGGCAGTCAAATAAATAACAAATATTCTATACATAACATTACCTATTATTTAAAAAAAACTATTATCGTTCCTTAAAATAAAGATTTAACCTACCATATCCTGGTGAACAGTATGTTGTTCCGGGCTCAGTAAACGACATTCACTTATCACGACGTTGATGGAAAAATGTGGAGAATATAGTCGACGTTTATTTTATGTACTTTTATAGACTGCCGATGATATTTCTTAAAGTATATTCCATTATCCTGATCGTGTAGCGCTACACGTATACAAAACAAGGACACTTCATGGAAGGGGGCATGCATAAACAACAAACTAGTTACCTGCAAGGTGACACCCACTCGTGTGAACTATTTACATGTATTTGGAACTAGACCTACAGAGGAAAACAATACTGTTTTTATTCCATACATGTATTTTACGTTTCCCGTGTTTTGATTCAGGATTTGGCAGTATCAATGTGTATAACTGGATATTTTTTACGTAGTAAGTACCTATTTGTTTACGATCACGCAGAGCAAACGTAGTTTTAGCCGACATGCGTCACGATGGCTTTATTTCAATTAGAGATCTTTTGAGTTCTAAAAATACAACCTCAAAAGTTATATAAAGCCACACAAATTTCGGCATAAAAGAAATGTTTCTGTTTGCTTACAAAAATGGTGCAATCTTTGGACGCACAGAATATAAAAATATTCAAGGTACGAACATAACAATGTTGTTATATAAGGATAGATAAACAAGATTAATCCGAAAGGGATGTTTGTTACTTGTTGAACTGATTTGGATGAGTTTTGATATTGCGGTAGAAAGTACCCCAATTTAGCACAAAAGGTATCCCGGAAATTACGGAACTTTTCGCACAAAGCGCGGCCGCTAGAATTACATAGTTTGTTAGCAAAAAGCCACATATTTTACACGTTCCACTTTTGATCCCGTCACATTCAAATTCACCGCAAAACTTTTATTAAGCAACTCAATTCCAGACAAGTAAAATAAGAATATTTTACATACCTAGATATGGAAATATGATGATAGATAGGTACTGTGGTTTGTATAAGCGTGAAAAACAAGAAATTCAAGTAGTTGCGAGATCGATCACTCATCGATATTTCATGAGCAAGAGGAAAGCCTCACGTAGCAACGACCTTATTCAAAATGAAAAGGACTGAAAAATTACTACTTGTAAGGTTTTAGAAGGTTGCTATAACCCGAATGTCGTGATGACCCAGTGGTTAGGGCCTCTCATGTTTGGGGTTATGGGATCGCAACCGGGCACTGGCAAGTTACCCAATGTTACTTTATCTACTTCATAAAGTAACTCCTAAGTTTAGCTTGGGCATCACTGACATCGGTGAAGTAAAATATTGTGAGGAAGCTAAAAAGCCGCCTACCTATAAACTATTTCAAAGATTTCGTTTTTAGTCAGTGAGTGAGCTTAAGTAAACTTTGACTTTTAGCATAGTTTTGATTGTTTGTTTTCATTGTAAGAAAAATCACGCGAACGAAGTCGAAACGAGTGCTAGTCAAGTATAAATTACTCATCTACCTTAAGTAAGCTCATACTTCCTCCGGATGAGAAGTGGCTTTTGCCCTGCAGTGGGAGCGTTATAGGCCGGTATTACATTTAAATAATAAAAACAATAAAATAATTATATTAATGTAACGAAACCCTGCAGTATTATAAAGCGGTACCTACCATAAATGTGTCACATTTTTATCTAGCATTCGTTAAGTAGCTTCGCTACTTGTAATCCTAATTCTTAAAGCTTGTTTCCTAACGCAGAGAGCAATAAAGAAAAGAAATTGGCGTATTCACGATGTCTATTACTCAAGCGTGAGTAATAGCAAATGGCCGCTTCGAGGAGGTTAAATGCCTATGCTTTAAAGAAATCTAAATTTTAGGCACAAACGAAGACGTTTACTTATCTAGAGCTTGTTACGTAAGTATATTTTTGGGTTGCGTACAATATTCGTGTCGTTATCATCATCTGCCGGTCGCATGCCGATTAATAGGCTGACCCCACGAGATGACCAGTGACCAGGGTTATCTCTCATGATACACATCTATGGGAATATTTTTTGTATACAGTAAATTGTTTTTAAGAATGTTTTTACGAATTTTAGGGAATCAGACAGACATATTTTTTGATTTAGGTCGTTTTTTGTTGTTTTCGGCTTTTATTTATTTATTTATTTAAACTTTATGCACATGTAAAAAATACACTGTACAAAGGCGGACTTAATGCCTTGAGCATTTTCTACCAGTCTACCTTAGGGTGATGCAGAGACAAAACGTTGTAGGTGCAGAAAATACAGAAAATTTTCGATATTAAAATATAAAAATAAATACATATATACATACATACAAACAAAATATATAGGGTAGAGAGAGAGATAAAAATAAATAGGTGATGAAGTACGACAAATTAATTGTGGGACGAGTCTGCCAACTTCTTACGTAAGTGTCCACGAGCTTTTACCTTAAAAGTGAACCGACTGGAGGCCATCCTGATATTCTGAGGGAGTTCATTACATAAGAAATCCGCCTGGACTAGAAAAGAAGATTTGAGAAAACCAGAGCGGTAGGAAGGACATCGCAGAATGCGATTATTAGAGGAACGAAGATTCTTGGTGTGCGCAGAGCATAAATATTGAAGGTGAGAAGTCAGGTAAGAAGGAGAACTAGGTTTTTCAAGGAGAGAAAATAAGGTTGTCAAAGCCCTTAACGCTCTGCGCTGTCTGATGGGAAACCATTTTAAGAGTAATCGATGTGCGGACACATAATCATACTTACGGAGATTGAATACGAATCGAATGCAGTTATTAAGAAGTCGGTCTTATTTATTGAGAAGATCTGCATTCAGGTCATAGTAACACACATCACCATAATCAAGTATGGGGAAGATAAGCGACGGAACCAACATAGCCTTAATGCTTGCTTTTAGCTTTTTGTTTTAGTTTTTTTTTGCAGTATAAATGATATAAAAAATCTTAATATTTTTAATAACATTAACTTGTTAAATAGAATGCTTATAATTTCTGAATTATATTGCTAATATTTATTACTTTAAAACTTTATAAAATTGTAACTTCGTGATTAGGTACGCTTTTTTGTGAGATATGCGGCGCAGGCGCATGATAAATTCCTAACTAGTATGTATTGGATGGATGAAGTAATAACTCAGTATTCTTTGTTTTCCCCTATATATAAATCCCCCTTAATAAACTTTTACAAATTATAAATGACGGAAATGAAGTAAGAGATCATCAAATAATTCTGTTTAAAATAAAATCGTGTGCATAGGAAAATGACGAACACGTTTGAACTTTGCGGAGATATTAAAGCGGTTGTCAGTTTTCCTCACGAAGTTTTCCTACATAAATATTTTATTTTTCCTTTATCTTGCCATAAAGCTTTCGCCGCGAACCAAGCATGTAGGTAAAGTGGGTATTTTTATATAAGACACTCCAGGTCTCAGGAGGTTTGTGTCTGTTAAGAATTTCATGCCTTAATAATTTGAATGACAGACTTAAAGTCTCGATTACCAAACTGCCATGGTGTATTTTTATTACTATTGTTTAAAACGGCTCAAGAACGTAGCATTTTACTATTTACGTCAACAAGTGTAAATGTATAGTTAACCAGTGTTGTAGTGGTGTCGGAAGTGCCTAATGGACCTGTTGCACGGGACCTATGAATACTGTCTTTGCCTGCTACGAGAATGTCCGGTCTCGTTATCTAACCTAAATAATACTATTTTTTTATTTATAGCAATTTACTGATTTTAAAACAGCAAGTGTGTGAATGTACGGATTAAAACCACAATACGTAATCTGTAAACCTACAAAGCGATTCCCGAAACAATGGCATACTATAACTGAATTTAAGTCATAGGCTTATTAAAATATTTATATTATAATTTCGATGTTTTTGGCAATTGCGGTCTCACAATGCATAGCCCGGCGCCGGCAGCCACTAACAATTATAACAACTCGACAAGGTAATTAACATTTATTAACAAAGCTCGAGTACTTACCATGAATAATGTACTCATTGCGGTTTCCGTGAAGTCGACGAATGCATGGGATGTGATTCACTTTTGTTTTTTGAATGCAAAGGTGACTACACGCGCCTAATAAAATCTGAGTGTGAATCATCAGATCATCCAGGTACATTTTTTGTGACTTGCTTGCGGCTTGTGATGTTTTTACATCATAAAGCTGTCAAAAGGCATATTTACACCAAGGCATATGTTCATTATGTTGTAAGTACTTCTAATAATAATAATCAAAAAAAGGCTTGTTAGGCCTTTTCTCATGTTTGGCAGCGAGAATCAACGGAACGGAGATGAGTTGCGTTCAGTTCATGTAACGATCGGAAATAGGTATGAGGAGGTACCGAGCAGGTCTCAACGGTTGAGTCATTCCAAACGTACTGTACATAGTTGGTAAATGTTTAGTTATTTGTGGAAAGCTTCTTTTCTCATCACCCTATCCGAAAGGTGTTCGATCTACGTATTTATCATCATCATCTGCCTACCCTTTCCCCGACTATGTTGGGGTGGCCTTCCAGTCTAACCGGATGCAGCTAAATACCAGTATTTTACATAAAGCGACTGCCTATCTGACCTTCAGTAACTGAGTAATACGATACCCTTTGGTCAGACTGGTTGTCAGACTTTCGGGCTTATGACGACCCGTAACGATCTACGTATTCATCAAGGGTCAAAAATTACTCAAGGAAGTTACCGTGATTTTTTCATGCTCACATTTTACTTCAGTCCGGTGTTGTATGGATATAAGCTGATTTGAGTACCTAAATATAGATCCTACATCTGAACGTATTAAATTAGCGACGAATATGTGTGCTCATATTCTTGTAATATTCTGGTAATATTCTTGTTTGCACGTTTGCATATGTATTTTCATGTCGAGTACAGTAAATATGTTCTGATTTGCAACATTTCTACGGAACAACCGAATGTATTATTTGCATGTTAATTTACATTGGAGTTAAGCTCACATCGAGTGCGAGTGCTTTCATCAAGTAGTTTAATTCACCGTATTGCATTCCTGTTACTGTTTGGGCACGGTCAGATATGAATTCAGATTTTATTTATCAGTTCATTCAGTTTTAATTATTAGGGTATTATTAACTGTATTCTGTGCTATCAAAAACAATGTATTCAGCATATTTGAATAATGTAAAATTATATGAAGTAAACAAAACGTTTAGTAGGTATGTGTGATGTTTGGAACCAATTCGAACATCATTATAATGATTTACGTTTGACATTTGGTGCGACATAAGTGAGTAGGGAGCGAATGAAGGGGAAAACATATTGAGGAATAAAAATATGCATTATAATATTGGAAGGTAATCACGTGACAGTCTCTTTACATAAAGGAAAAATAACTTTTTAATAATCATGTTTCCCAGACCATGGCCCGCTCATCATTATCAGGTTGCCATGTCAGGCATGTTCATATGGATAGAAGTAGGACTAGCCTTTGGATCTGTGGTGTGCAAGATCGAAATATTTGTATTTTGTTGAGCTAACAATGTGATTCTAATCTTATTTTATCTAAATTTCGAAGACACTACTTAAAAAAAAATTGTACTAAAATCGTTTTGTTTACTACCTGAAGTTTTAGATGAATTACGTTCACGTTCCTAAAAAAAATGAAATATTTGTTTAAAACCACTTGATCGTGAAATTATTCAACTGCGATGAAAAATAAGTAACTATGTAGGTACTTAATATTTTCATAGATACACTGGCTTTTTACTATAGGTACCTACGTCAATGCCAATTTTGAAATACATTTTTTGTCGTTAAATGATATTATTTTATATTTTCGGGGACTGACGTAAAAGAAAATAAATGTTTGGAACATCAAATTGACAATTTGACATAGGTATTTGAGAAAAATATATACAAAGTAGAATGTGCTGTGGATAGGATACCTATAACACGAATTTATTTTAATAGGTTATTTTAAGAAGTTTCCACCATAATAGATCGAGAAATGTTGAACATTGACTTAAATACGAAGCCTGGTTAATAGATCCGTGGCTCTGAAATCTAATACAATTAAAATACCAGCTCCACTCGTTATCCGTACGGCGCGCGGCAATTTTACGAAATCTCTTATCTCGTCTGTTATTAAAGGTTTTAAAGAGCTTCCCGAGAGTTTATAAACGTATTTCGTTGAATTAGAAATGACAGTACACTAGAATTTGAATTAACTCCACAAAAATTATAAATATAATAGTGTATATCTAAGGTAAGTATAAGGTACCTGCATTATTTGCAGGAATAATCAAGTTTGTGATTATAATATCTGTGATAATTTTAACAAGAAAGGTTAAATTTGACTTTAATAATATACCTATGATTCCTATTGCGTTATTTTATGAAATGTTAAAATAATTACTTAGGTGTAATTACTGTGTGTATTGATTAAATTTATTCAATTCACCAGATATATAAAATACACGAAGCGTTTAAGCATTAAGCAGAATGGTAGTTAAAATGATAATGTTAATTTCAAACAATATTATTACAACATACTTTATTCGAAGGAATGCATAAGACTGTAGCCCACATGTCGTCAATGACGGAATGTTACAAGTAACAGGCAAGCATTTTGCCAGTCTGTGGGCACTTTTCCAAATCTTAGTCTATACGAGAACCCTAACAGAAAACGGGGATTGAGCCCAAGCTTGACGGCCGAGTTAGCGCTAACTTTATTAATAAACTTTCATCTTAGTTTCATAGTAATGCGAATAATCTATTTTCAGCATAAATTAACTTATAATAAAAAATATCAGTATTATTAAAAAGTTATTTCAACATCTAAAAAGGTCACAGTCAAACTCGACTGAGAAAAAAGAAAAATCAATCGTGCTCACAACTTTTGAATATTCTATTATGAAGAGACTATTTCCGATTCTAGATACAAGAAAAAAAAATCTTTTCCGTCAATCTATGGTGTGCGACTTTCTAACTTTAATTATTATTCAAGGTGGTACTCTTGGAGCCGTAAGAAGTAAATGAGCCGTCTTTTCAAACTCAAATCATGAATCGAATGATAATCAGTCAGCTTTCTACTAATAACATATTTCGTAATGAGGAATTTGTTTGTCAAGCGGTTATATCCAGCAACTAATAGTTTTTTATTTATTTATTTTAGTTGAAAATGTTATCACCAAACGGGTTTCGTACGTCGGAGGTAGTAGGATTTTATTTTTAATAGTTCTTTGTTCAGCAGACTGGGAAAACCAGTTGAAGATAATAATATTATGTTGCCTTACGCTTTAGTTCACTTAGAAAAAGAAGTAGTCTTTATAAAGCTCTCTCATAATGTTGCAGAGTGAACTAATTCATTTATGGAGAAGTGGATAAAGAGACTAGAGCCCCATGGTCTCTAAGCGACTATTAAATTAGGACTGAAAACGTAGTTCCGTTATCGCTCTGCATGTATGAAATAATTTAATTCAAGTAACGTTAACCACCGTAAAATGTATGCAGATGGCAATATCCGAAAATGGCAGGGCTTAAATAATACCAGATTGTTGTTCTGATAAAATTGAGATAATGCGGCCATTGAGATGATATCGCGTTCTATATTTAGAATAAAAGTTTGCCGAGAAGAAAAAATAAATACGGCCGTGGGAATTGGTAAGGGTGTCACGTTTCAGGCTTGTACGTGGTGAGTCGCTTCTCAATCGAAGAGTAGCTACGTGTCCACCGATCTGCTGAGGGCACCGCGCGTCTCGCGCTTCACACATTACGTGCCATCTTCTCGACAACCCTATAGTACGTGAATGTGTTCCCCCTCGATACACTTAACGGCCACGCTTCAAAACGTTCATTCAGTCAACCTTCCAAGCTAAACAGGGTTATACTCGTTATAAAACAAAATGTACTGAATTAGTCTTTAATTTGAATGTCGAAATAATGCTAGAACAAAAAATGTCGCATTGCTTAAAGAGTTTGTAGGTATAAATTTAATTATTTTAACGTTTTCATTTCAAAGAAAGAACGGCTTCTGTCGTTTTTTATAATTGGTTGGAAACATGCGAATTATAACTATGTGAAAATGAATAGGACTTTGTAAAAACTTTTGACATTTTCTGTCATCAACTTGTATCCTCTTTTATCTTTTTAGAAATAGTTACGAGGGTTATAAAATTAAAACGACAACGTTCGAGTACATTAAATATGTTTTAATAGTAACATCAAATACGTTTTTAATATTTTTTTAATGTTAATGGAAATGTTGTAGAAGACCACACTACTGGTTTGGGGTAACCTGTTATGTTAGTTGTGTTGTTGATAATAAATAAATAAATAACTTTGTAGAGCAAAGATGTTTTTGTCAAATATCCGGTAAAGAGTAAATCGAATAATTATGAAAAAGAATAATCAATTTATTAAAGTGTGATATATGATTGGTTTAAAACATTGCTAGGACCCCCAGGAAAAAGCTTTCAAACCCTTATTAAGAGTAACTATTAATTGATAAAAGGAAAAGAAAGGCAAATGCCTGCGGGGACAGATATATAGATGACGGACTTCGATTTCCGAGGGATGACACAGAACTTGCTTTTCGTAGTGATGTCAGTATAAAAAGTGTCTTTGTCACCTGTCAATTTTTGGTAAGCGGTGCCGCCACCGCCGTCATTGAGACAGACGTGTGTGGTGGGACTGTAGGTATCTACTCTGTTTTGATACTATTTTTAATTTCCCAGCAGTGATGACACTTTAAACTGTACCCTCAAGTGATTGTTTGAATGGTTCATTAACTTTCATAAGTGCGGTCATAAGTGTATCAGCCGCATCCTTTTGCGTCAGTGAGTAGTAAAAGCCTGAAGGTTGTACTGCAGCTTATACGTTAGTAGCTATTCTTATTGATCATGCTTTAGCCAAATAATACTTTGGTAGTTTTACATGGTGTTTAATTCTTAAAAAAAAATAGTTAAAATATCAATTGTAGTGCGTTAGTCTAGCAATATCTCGAAAACGGCTCGACCGAATATTTTTATTTGCTTTACTGGCTGGGGGTAGTTTAAAAAAACAGAACACTGCATCTAAATATTAGGTTTTGGGTTGTAAGACTTTTAGGAGAAAACTTAGTTTGTTTAACCATGATGAATATAACACTGAAATTGTGCTCAAAATACCGTCCCGTACCCAGAAATGAGAACTAAATTTTATATCACCACAGAGTCACTTCACACAACTACTTATAATTAGCATCCGTCGGCACAGAGGTGTGACATGCCTATTCTGTCGCCGACAGAATATTGTCACCTGTCGTTCGAAATACGGGAACGGACAATGCATTCGGGATTTCAACCGCATTTGCCGCACCTGTTCATGCCACCGTGAGCCTAAATTATGGTGCAATTATCGTAAATCGACTACCGATGAAGTTATTAGGTGCCTGCGCGGCACACGCTGTATCGGTTTATTAGTTTTATTGATAAGTATGAAGCTTACGAGAATGTTATTGATATATGCAGATTACCTAGTCAATACTCGGATAACGAGTGTGAATTCTGTAAACGAAACTCTGTCGTGTAAACGTGATAAATTTCTAATATAAGCAAAAGCACAGTGAGAGGCATTTGTATGAAGATTTATCCTTAATCTTTACTAAAACATTTATAATGATTACCGCACACCATTAAAATTGTCGACCACGCCTTTGGCTCTGTTTGTTTGAGTTTTCATTTGTCTCGTAAATTACAGAGTAAGTTTCGATACAACATTTACTAGATCCTGTATAGAACATAATTAAAAAAGTTCTTAAGGCAAATTTCTTTTCACCTACGTAAATTTGAAGAAAGCTCTTCTTGCTACTAAGTTCCTATCAAAAATAAGTACTTACCAATTTGGGGCACATCATAGGGTCGATTGGAGCGTGAGGCTCGCAACATCATCTGGCTTGCTATCTCCGAGGGCAGCTGGTGCGGGGCGCGCTTGTTAGTGCGCGTGCGGCGGCGCTCGTTGCTGAGTGCGCCCGGCGGCAGCGGTGGCGGCGCATGCGCATACTCGCCACCTCCTTCGGCCTCGAACAGCTCGCTGAGCGGCCGGGAGCGCGCCAGCTCGCGACCGTTGCGCCATTCGGCTGGATAGCGGCGTGGCGCCGGCTCGGCTGCCGAGCGCAGCGCCAGCGCCGCCAGCACCGTCGTCACGCAGCACACGCGCATGCTGACCGCCCGCGCCCCCCACCACACGGGCATCGCCTGCTACTAAGTACACAACACGATGAGAGCACCCGCTGGGCGCATGCCCGACCACATTATTCAACCTTCACCGCTTATAGACGGACCTTTCCCTTTTCCGCTTCAGTTCAAAGGTCTCAGGATGGGACTAATTTTAACGTTTATTGGCGTCCCTTATCTGAAACAAATGAAAAATATTCAATTTTATTTTTGAAGGGCAACTGAAGAAATGACCAGGTTTACTGGCTATGCGATTGACATTGACGTCAAAGCGATCAAAATCTATGAGTTGCTTCGAGGAAATCAATTGGTACAAGAGAAATGTATTTACGTGTCAAAACTAATTGACAAGATTACCTACACTTCATTTAGTAAAACAGTTTCAAAAGGCTTGATAACTGTAAATTGGATTTCATACTAGCAGAGTGATTTGTAAGACAAACAAAACGACAATGAATAAAGTTTGGCAACTTTTCTGCGTTTCACCGGAATAGGTATTGTTTATGAAAAGAACTCCGTCCTGTCACTTCTAGAAATAAGTTTGAATACCTATTTAAATCAGCACTAACATAAGGGTATCTCAGAAATTTTTATCAAATATCTATGTTCATATGTATGTATGTACAAATGGATATGATGTTGTAAGCTGTACGATAAGTGTAGTCTACTTTATTCTCAGACTACAGTAATAGGATTCACGTGGCATTGATGTAGACCCAACACAACATACCACCAACATTGCCGTAGAGGATACTGAAAATGTGGAAAGTTTTACAATAAAAACAAATTAACTGTGGTCTAAGTGCGGCTTTCGCGTCTGTTCTACGGCGACTTTCAGTATGAAACTTTTTCCTTAATCTTATTTGTAAGGTTGACTGAAGAGAACCTCAAAGTAATATTAAAGAACCCGTAATGAATTACAAACAACGTAACTGATCGCAGACTGTCGTTCACTGTAACACACTTTGACTCAATTACCTTCATGAACCACAGTGTAATATTCAATTACGTCTGCCAAGTTTTATTGTTAGTCGCGGTGGGATCTGCTTCACAAATATTGTTCCTATGATTGAATACTTCTATTATACAAACATTTGAATGTATTATTTGGTATGTTGATATTTTGCATCCCATCTTAGACTAAGCAAAGTTTTATTTGTGGAGTAAAATATTCAGATTTCATGCTAGAGTCACGTCTCGAACGTGCGCGAGGAAACTTGTTATCATCATCTTCGTTGTACAAGAATCTCTCATGTGAGATAGTGATGTTTACAAATGTTTACTTTAACAGAACAGTCGTAAAGTTGTCGGCGTTTTAAAGTGTGGGGAAAGCTTAGTTCTGTGGCAATAATTTATGAACATACAAAGGGATGAGCATAGTTGTAGGTTTGCGACAAGGCTTGCTACTCGCTCTAGAGTTGCAACATCCACTCTAGATAATTGTAGTTTTATATAAATAGAAATCTACAAACTGTACAATTATGATAACTTATAAGCTTGTATAAGTACAGTTACTTCTTGTAGCAAGATATGACATATTCACCAATAATCTAAAGCCTAAATATCCATTGTAGTTTTAGTTACTCTAAATCATTCAATAAAAGTGAAATTTGTTAATTAAGTTTGTATAACCTAAGATGCCCAACTACATAATAATACTCTTTGAGTCACGTCTAGCACGCATACATAAAAAAATGATAGTCCTATTGCAGCGCAAAAGATTTTTCTCATACAGAGAAACCTGAGGAATTGATCATCACTCTATACACACAAACTAAACAGTTAATGCTGCTTAGCACAAAAATAAAGACGGGTGGTTGTAATGTCCTGAACAAATTCTATCACAAAGAGCTCTACCTACTTCTAGTCCTCCACCTTAACTAATTTATACCGTATTTGATATACTGAAATGTATCAAAGTCTAGGCTTACTGAACTACAAAATAAAGAACAACCGACGCTTTTTTTTTTCTGAAACGTTAGTACCTATTATGCATAAATGGCTGAAAGCTCTTTTTCGTTAGAAAATGTCCAACACTATTAGTAGTGTGAATGTGCCAATCGTTTGTAAATGGAAGCCACGTGCCACCTGTATCGCGTAGGTTTAAATGTCACTCCGGTATTAACTGGTGACTGATTACACTAACACTACGCCTACAGTCCGATGTGCGACTATCTATATGACCGTTTGTTTCATTTTAGACAGATTTTTGTGGTTTATGAATCATATTTTATGGAGATTTATGGTAGGTTGTTGATTGAGGCGTGTTGTATAGAAGACTTAACGGTAGTTGTTAATCTGAAGCTAATGATAAATGTCAGTAATATTTTATACAGTTATAAGTTTTGAGGCATATGTTTGGTTTAGTAATAAAACACTGCTCAAGTGCTGTCTACTAGAAAGTTTCATAATACCATCTAAACCCCCTATGATCTCTATAAAAGTTATATTTTACTTCCATAACACAACTGAATCACAAGCAACTTTCCGCATATGAGATCCTAATTGTTAATTTGCTAATATAAATTAATAGCGGTTAGTCTCGGCTTGGGGCGCTACTCGCTGCTTTATCTTTCCTCTACACATTATTAAGCCACTGATGAGCTCTATAATTTATCTGTTAACGCAGTTATATTTTTATAATGTATCACGAATAGGTGCCTACTACTTAAGAGCGTGATGATTAGAATTTCGTTTATCTTTAATTCATCGCTTATTTTTGCGTTACGTGTAAATATCAAAGTTTCTTGAGACTGTTCTTGTTACCATATTAATGAATTTGAAATTAATTTTGGGTTAACGCACAAATACAATTCATTTCAGTGAATGTCTATCCATCAACGCTAATTGTTGCGTAACAATTACTTGGAGGCGTCTGACGATGAATAATCCACAATCCAGTGATCCGACAATATCCATTTACATCTCACAACTCTGTTTATTTAATGTTCATTTAAAATTTGCAATTAATTAACTATTATTGATTTTACCTTATGACGTTGCGACTGTTTCATAATAACTAGTTATGGATTGATCACATTACTCCCAGAAAGGATTACGAGTATGTATTATAATCTCAAGTAGGTTTATAAATATTAATTAGTTACTAGCTAAAGCAGCACTAAGAATAGTCCTGCTTTTGTTAGTAATTAATATTTCAAGTCTGTAAATGCCTAAAATATAATATAGGGGGCTAAAGTAAAGGTTCCTGGGTGAGCCGACGCTGGCTCAAAAACTCTTCACGAAGGGTTGGTAAAGGTCCTATTATACCATTATTCAAAGATACGTTCTTTCAGCTAAATCCAACTGTAAAATTGTAAGACTGGTTATAATAAGAGAGAAAGGAGACATGACAAGGAAGAAAAAATATATATATAGATAAAATATAGATATTGTATTACTTTTTATCTCAAATCCTTTAGGTATGCGCGAACCTGTGCTCAAACACACTTGAAACGAAATTGGCGGCGATTTGAGTTTCAGAAGTTAGTCAGCGTCAATACACTCGGCGCCGTGACGTTGGCACAGAATTTGTTCAGAAAGTCGTCAGTACTTGAACTCTAGCCGACGTAGTTCCACTTCAATACACTAATTTAATAACTCCGATATTATAAATTCTTACACTTGGAACAGTTGAAACTTTCAAAGGGTCAAAGCGAAGAAATTCTCTTAAAAGAAGACCAACCGAAGGTTTCCGAAATCCAATTACCTTCTCATTTAGTTGATTAGTTACTCCAGCTTAAACTGTAGCAAAGGCACCAAGTCATGGGATAGCATGGGATGTTTTGTACATAAAACATAATTTAATGTACTTAGATTTGTAAAATAACCGTTTGAGAATAAGCTTGTGATATCTAATAAGACGGTTTGTATACTGCAGTAACATATTCGTAGTTTTTATGCCGGTACTTACGGTAAGTAGGTATTTTTATAAGTAGCTTTTTGCGGAATTAATCGTTTAATACGTCACTTGACAATTGTGTTGACAGCACTACGATATGCAGGTCAGTTAAATTTAATGATTAGAAACGTTTAAGAGTATGGCAGTAGGTAATATGTATGTAGTAGTGAATAACTAAACTTAGCTAAACTGTTGAATGGGCATAATTATAGATACTCACATGAAACGCCCACTATTAGCTGTGGTCATACTAGGAATTATTAAGTAGGTACTATTCTACGTAATCTATCGAGCGTCTTGCTTGTGAAGAATAAAAAACATTTTTTATTACTTTCTTTCTTAATGTGTGTAGAAAAACTCACATCATAGTTAAGGAATATTTAACTATACAACCGAAAAGTACCTATTATTATTTAGGCAAGAATGGAAAGAAATGTATTTTAGTCTTTTTAATGTAAGAACACTGAATGCTATAAGGGCCGAAACCTGTGGCGTGGCTATATTTATAATCGGGTGGTGCGCGGTGGGCCGTTGACGTCATCGCGAGGGTCGCGGGCGCCGAGGGCTTAGGGGGGAGGGGGGGTGGTGGCGCGCCCTCCGATACGCACTTGCAAATTCGCACCTCCATGAATGGAGGAATTAAATTATCCTTAGCCGCGCGCCGAATTTACACGGACCTGTCTTGGTACGCCGAATGCCTTTTTAATATGTCTTTTCTTCTGCTGGTTTACGATTTCGTGTGTTAATGGCCGCCGTGACTCATTTTCAGCCGCCAAAGATGTGTTACGTGTGTGAGGGCGACAGACAAATGCTGTTAACAACTGTGAAACGAAATTACTTTCAGCTTAAACTATCTTAAAGATTTACTATTGCGAAGGACCACTGAAACAGAACTACAAATTAGGACTAATTTTCAAAGGTTAGTTTTTCTATTGTTGGAAGCACTTCGCCTACAACATTGTAACCATTAGGTATGGACGTTTTAGACGGAGTAATTACCTGAAGACGAAGTAGTAGGATCGTGGAAACAATTTACTTTGATGAGCACCGTAACGACGCTGCCAAAAATAAACTGCTACATATTTATAAACTTGGCATCAAGATAGTCGTAATGTACAAGTTAAAATTTGGTTCTAATTGCTTTGTGTACGTCAATAGTCTTAGGAGAATTTCCTTAGGTAATAGTGGTGATACAATATTGTACTGTATAATAAAGTGCCGGAGTAGTTATCCGACGTCCGAAAATGTCAGACTATTTTATGAAATCGAACATAATTCACTAACAAGCACCGGTGCTCCGACCTAATTCATTGACTAGTATCGTACTCAAAATCGAAGATAATAAAATTTATAATTCTCTATTTTTTGCGCGATTTCGTCCGCATAATTGTCGGTTATCGCGGACACGACGCGGAATAACAAGTAGCGTATGTGCTTCCTTGGGGTTCAAATTTATCCCGTACGAAATTTCATCAAAATCGGTTCTTTAGTTTAGTCGTAAAAGCATAACAGACAGAGTTGCTATCGCATTAATAATATTAGTAAGGATATCTATATTAAATCCAATCAAATGATGAACCTCTTGCTCTTTGAAGTTGTTACATACATAACTTCAGTTTGTTACGTTTTAATTTATCCCGATATATCAAAGAATTTTATACGCTGTCATTTGGTGGGAAAGTGGAGCATCAAGAGTGTCCTCGACGGCGACCGACGCGACGGGCGGCGCGCACCTCCGACCGGCGAAGGTGCGCGCGGTCGCGCGGTGCGTGCGCTTCAGTAAATTGGTCTGTTCCGTGTCCCCACAATAATTCCACTTGATGTGGGTTTCAATTCAATTATACGTATCACGCAACACGCTGCTTAACCAAGCTACGGATAAGAAACTACGCAAATAAATACAAAACTTTAATACTGAAATAAAAATGATCGTAAAACTATATTTGGGCTAGAGCATTTGTCAACTAAACCTACTGTTGATGGTGCGAAGTCATTTCTTAGTTCATTATAATATATTGAAATACGTACCCATAATATAATATTAACCTTAGAAGAGCAGTAACAAAGCCTCGTACGTGACTGGTGCTACGAAGGCTATATTTTCTTGCCGGCGTAACAAAATAAGCTAAGATATGTGTACTGCTCAGTAAGCTTGTATGAAATCTGTGAAGTAATATAAGTAGTCACATCTTTTTATTCCTGTAAATTATTTGAGGTCATGTTTCGTCTATTACGCATATGATTCAACTTTCGCCCCTTCGGGGATTTCATGTTTCCTTCTAAAAGTCTTTCATACAAAGGTCGAGAAGAATCGATGCGTCCCATGAGCTCCAACTTTTGAGATTACATTTCAGATATGAAGCCGATTTTTATTATTATGGATCATGTATTACTGTTTCAATCACACAAAAATATGGTTCTTATAAGTAATGTAATTTATTTCAAGTATTATCGTCGGCTGTTAATCTGATTGTGTTACAATTTCATTAACTTAAGTGAAGCAGCATACACATTTCATATATATTAATTCGTTGGAAAACAGCTTTTATGTTCAGGATCTTATCAGCCAAAATTGCACTAAAAGCTGTATGTTTAATTAAACTGTGATAAGTATCTGGTTTTATTGTTATGCTGGTTGTTCTGAATTCATACGTTCATCTTGATTTGTGGAATTCTGAGTCTCATTGTATTTTATATTCAATAGGGTACATTTGACAAAATCTAAATATTTTCAAGAATGTATATACGTAATGGTTGAGAAGGGCAATAAGTAGCGACAGGTGTCATGTCAGACATTTATCACTGACGCTGGCGCTACGTGGAGTCGGCAATCGTCACGTATCGAGATGATTGAAAAGCGATGAAGTGCCTCGCATGTTTATTATCACTTGCGACATGAGTTTAATGTATCATGCCTGACACATTCTAGTATGCTAAATTATTTGTTAAAACTTAAACAATTTCTAAATAGGTACCTAAAACACCTTAACATGAACCTCCCTTTATTATAATTTTGAAAGAGTATGTTAGTTATTCTTTTGCCAAGCGTACGTATAGCGTCCGCGGCGAACACAATAAGTTGAGACGTTGTGGATGTAAATGATATGATGAGCTCCGCCAGCAGCAGTGTCTTCATTGTGCTGCCAACCTACTTGGCAGACCTTTATTTTATGCTAAACTATCAGAAAGTAAAGCCATTTCAGCAACTTTTGTATAAATGTTTTTGAACTGACCAATGCTTGAAGTAGATAAGTTTCTTTAACACGAAATTAGCAGTTTAAATATAGCAATTAAAAAGCAAAATAATTATTTTAATTTAATTTAGATTTTCTAAACTAAAGATATTGAGAGCTAAATTTCTGTCTTTGCAAACCAGTTTTACTGATGAATGAAAGTAAAGATGTCAATTTAATGGTAGTCCATAAGTGTCCATAAGTGACCTGTCATCATGATAGCTGATTTGATTGCTGTAGGTGATTTGAATGCACAGAGCCATTAGAAATTACAAACTCATGTATGTAGCAGACTCTACAAAACAAAAGGTACTCGGAACTCAAACGCTTTCAATTGCATCGTTATCCTAACTAATATTATAAATGCGAAAGTAAGTTTGTTTGTTTGTTTGTAACCACTTTACGCCTAAGCCACTGAACCGATCATCCCGAAATTTTTCATAAACGTTGCCAGGTGATCAGGGACAAACATAGGGTACTTTTAATCCCGAAAAAAAGTACTGTTCCCGAGGGAAATCACAATAACATCCTAATGACAGTAGATGGCGCCACGTGTCTATCGAATCATGATCAAATTTTAAGTTTAAGCATCTAATACATTTTGAGTCTAGACTGTCGATAGACCAGTTTCAAGTATACAACCTAGGAGTACGGAGTTGTTTGCTTAATCATTTTTTATGCCCAAAACCGCTGAAGAGCATACTGACATTTTGCATAAAGTGGCTACCAGACGGACCGACCTGCGGTTGCGGCTAACCGCAGGCCGCGGCTCCAACCGCTGTAAAAACACACCACCGCGGTCACAGTGGCGGCCTGAAGTGTCATTAGCGCGGTGTTTGTGCCACAATCGGACATCAGTCAATATGGCTAACCGTAACGTTGTCTTATTACTCTCATGACTCATTAGCCCTCTCAGAAGATGAGAAAAAAGGTAGAAAAAAAACCGTTTACTTAAACACTTGAGGTGGTGAGTGGTGTGAGGTTATAGTAGTTATAGTATTTTATCTCTACCTATATTATCATTAGCATCGCATATTACTCTTAGGAATAGAGAAGTGTGGGTTAAATTTAAATTACTATTTAAATTCAACTATTTCTATTACAATTTTCATATTTGGTGTCATTTTACAAAGCAGTACACGCGGCCTGTTGTTAAAATTTGCAACTGACGCGGCCGCCACAACATTTCGCGTTTGTCTGTGACCCACTTTATATACGTTGTCAGGGATACAGAAAAACTGCGTAACTGACACTGTCATCACTGTGTCATCACTGACACTGACAGGTGTAAACGCATTCATAGAGGATGCATGGAAGAATAAAGGCGAACTTATAACACGCTCCGCCAATTGTGAATTGATTTGGATGATTCTTTTTTTGTTTATTTTTTCGGAATTGGTCCCATATAAATACTGTCATGATCTCATGATGAACTTCGGAGATATGGAACGGAATTTCTCATAGGATCACAGCAGAACTATCGTAACAGTAAAATTGCTTTGTTTAATGCGTTTAGTCGATGACTGACTGAAGGAAGAGGTTATAGTTGCTAAACTAACCGTGACCTATGTCGATGTAGATGTGTAGACAACAGTTTTCCAACGGCAAAGTTAAGTTTGTCCCTCAGTACTGTTTATGTTTTCTTTAGAGGTATGTTCGGTGTATTTTAATGACGGTAGGTAGGTTCCTTTTTTTTTTAATTGTCTCACAGCTCCAACTCAGGCAAAAGTTCTTTGCTAGCCCGAGCAAAAATTACTGCTCAATCCTCGGAATCTTCCGTTCATGCCGCATTAAGAAAGCAAGCACAACCGGAGCGACAAGCAAATTTGAGAGCTGATGAGACATTTTATTGAAGACGGGAAAGCCAAGCCGTCCGCCCGCCAAGCTTCTCTGAGAGTGACTGAGACGCCCTTCTAAACGCAATTGCTTTTGGAGGAACAAGCTGAGAGCCAGAGAGCTGTAAGAGCAACTGAGACGCCTATTCACACACGACACACAACACACATGACTACACGACTTCGTCTCAGAGAAGAAGCTCAGCCATTACAGCGACTGAAACTCCAGAACAGACGCAGGCGAGAAGGACCTCTCTTGCAGAAATGCAAACTGGACGCCGACGGACTTTTATGAGTCACAGTCTGTTGGTCCGTAGGTATTTAATAATTCTGGATCTGGCCGAGCAACAAACCGAGTACAGCCCGAATTGATTGTCAAATTCTAAACCAACGCGGGCGAAGCCGCGGGTAAAAGCTAGTAATTATATAAACCGTACGCGCAACAAAGAGGTAGGTATGTAAGATAAGTGTCGTAATTGCTGTTTATGTAATTGCATTAGGCAACATGACTCGGATTTGTCATCGAAGTAGTAATTAAAACGCACGGAGCGCAACACAACATGGGAGTGAATTCGTCCGACATCTAAATAATATGTAAATAGAGATGTGAAGTGGCCGAGTCGTCGGCGCGCCGAGTGTACAACATTGTGCCGCTAACCTAATTGGCGGCGATTCTTCGGAAAATGTAAATTTTACGACGATCATGTTCCCTCCTCGTTCCCTCCACATTCTGTTCAGTAAGGTCTCTATCTACACCGTAATTAATTGTTAAGTTTATGTCGGCGAAGGTTGAATTTGCCTGGGATGAAGATCGTTATGCTTTTGTATGCTCGATATTGCTCATAACATGTTGATTTACATAGGTACATATGTAGCTGACCGGTGTGATTGCGCGGACGAGGTATGATCAGGCTGAATGAAAGGTGGTTTGTCTTTGTTCTCGTATATCATCTAGTGTCGATCGGACGGGTTGAATGATTGAAGGTGTGTGGGGTAAGATAGTTTGGGTGGCCGGGAGTGGGCGGAGGGTCAGGCTGTCGCTTTGTTTGCGTCGGCTCAAACCTCAAAACACCGACACTCCGCCGCGCTGCCGCCGCCGCTATTCACCGGCTATTTCAATGGATTTTCTTGCGATGTTGATCTACCAATTATTATGGGAATCTATGCAGCGTTCATCTTAACTATAATGGTGTACTAAAGTAAGTAGGTACTTTCTTAGTAGCTTTCGTACTTTTATTACATACGGAAGCTGCTAAGTTATACGTTTATTAATCACAACAAAACAGTGTACAATAATTTGTTAAGACTTTACATTTCAAGTGATGCTTACTCCAGTAGCTTAACTTTCGTATATTTTTACATTTAACATTTATAAAAATAGGAAGATACCTCAACCTACATACTTTGTATTTATATGCAGGGTGTAAAATAACTTATCACATAGTCGTTAATTAAGCTTACTGCTCATCAAACTAAGTAATTCTGAACAATGTTTTTGCTGGAACACTACTCTTTTTTTTTTTGGTTTGAAATATCACTGTTTATTGTCGTGTGCAATGTAACGCACGAAAAACACTTGAAAAACACTTGTACTTTCAGGTGCATGCTACAGGTTGTGGAAGTATTTAAAATGTAGTTGTAACATTTACAACTAGTTTCCTTAAAAAAACGTGGTTGGAAATTTGATGATCAAGATCTTCGTAACCAAAAGGTTCGGTCAATTAGATGTTTTTTTGCACTTGTTGTATACATATTAATACAAAGTTACAAGAGAATACGAAAATATGTACCTATATGAGATACATTCCCAAACGTGTACAGCCAAAACTAATTTCCGTTGGAAAACCTTTGAGTGAAGATTTATATATTTAGCGGGACGATGAAAATTACGGATGTTTAAGATTTTTATTTACTATCAGGGTTGGAAAATGTTTTTAAACGATAGAAGATGATACAACAGTAAGCGGAATAGCCTGAGGTAACAAGAGTTTTTTATATAAAAATATAAACCTGTATATTGACCAATTGCAGGGCAATAGCATGTTCTCGTACAGAGAAAGCACGAGTCACCACGCTCGCTCAAAGCGGATTGGCGATCTCAGACTTATATTAATACTAGCTTTTACCCGCGGCTTCGCCCGCGTTGGTTTAGAATTTGACAATCAATTCGGGCTGTACTCGGTTTGTTGCTCGGCCAGATCCAGAATTATTAAATACCTACGGACCAACAGACTGTGACTCATAAAAGTCCGTCGGCGTCCAGTTTGCATTTCTGCAAGAGAGGTCCTTCTCGCCTGCGTCTGTTCTGGAGTTTCAGTCGCTGTAATGGCTGAGCTTCTTCTCTGAGACGAAGTCGTGTAGTCATGTGTGTTGTGTGTCGTGTGTGAATAGGCGTCTCAGTTGCTCTTACAGCTCTCTGGCTCTCAGCTTGTTCCTCCAAAAGCAATTGCGTTTAGAAGGGCGTCTCAGTCACTCTCAGAGAAGCTTGGCGGGCGGACGGCTTGGCTTTCCCGTCTTCAATAAAATGTCTCATCAGCTCTCAAATTTGCTTGTCGCTCCGGTTGTGCTTGCTTTCTTAATGCGGCATGAACGGAAGATTCCGAGGATTGAGCAGTAATTTTTGCTCGGGCTAGCAAAGAACTTTTGCCTGAGTTGGAGCTGTGAGACAATTAAAAAAAAAAGGAACCTACCTACCGTCATTAAAATACACCGAACATACCTCTAAAGAAAACATAAACAGTACTGAGGGACAAACTTAACTTTGCCGTTGGAAAACTGTTGTCTACACATCTACATCGACATAGGTCACGGTTAGTTTAGCAACTATAACCTCTTCCTTCAGTCAGTCATCGACTAAACGCATTAAACAAAGCAATTTTACTGTTACGATAGTTCTGCTGTGATCCTATGAGAAATTCCGTTCCATATCTCCGAAGTTCATCATGAGATCATGACAGTATTTATATGGGACCAATTCCGAAAAAATAAACAAAAAAAGAATCATCCAAATCAATTCACAATTGGCGGAGCGTGTTATAAGTTCGCCTTTATTCTTCCATGCATCCTCTATGAATGCGTTTACACCTGTCAGTGTCAGTGATGACACAGTGATGACAGTGTCAGTTACGCAGTTTTTCTGTATCCCTGACAACGTATATAAAGTGGGTCACAGACAAACGCGAAATGTTGTGGCGGCCGCGTCAGTTGCAAATTTTAACAACAGGCCGCGTGTACTGCTTTGTAAAATGACACCAAATATGAAAATTGTAATAGAAATAGTTGAATTTAAATAGTAATTTAAATTTAACCCACACTTCTCTATTCCTAAGAGTAATATGCGATGCTAATGATAATATAGGTAGAGATAAAATACTATAACTACTATAACCTCACACCACTCACCACCTCAAGTGTTTAAGTAAACGGTTTTTTTTCTACCTTTTTTCTCATCTTCTGAGAGGGCTAATGAGTCATGAGAGTAATAAGACAACGTTACGGTTAGCCATATTGACTGATGTCCGATTGTGGCACAAACACCGCGCTAATGACACTTCAGGCCGCCACTGTGACCGCGGTGGTGTGTTTTTACAGCGGTTGGAGCCGCGGCCTGCGGTTAGCCGCAACCGCAGGTCGGTCCGTCTGGTAGCCACTTTATGCAAAATGTCAGTATGCTCTTCAGCGGTTTTGGGCATAAAAAATGATTAAGCAAACAACTCCGTACTCCTAGGTTGTATACTTGAAACTGGTCTATCGACAGTCTAGACTCAAAATGTATTAGATGCTTAAACTTAAAATTTGATCATGATTCGATAGACACGTGGCGCCATCTACTGTCATTAGGATGTTATTGTGATTTCCCTCGGGAACAGTACTTTTTTTCGGGATTAAAAGTACCCTATGTTTGTCCCTGATCACCTGGCAACGTTTATGAAAAATTTCGGGATGATCGGTTCAGTGGCTTAGGCGTAAAGTGGTTACAAACAAACAAACAAACTTACTTTCGCATTTATAATATTAGTTAGGATACTCGTATAAGTCCAGGTTTCTTCACGACGTTTTCCTTCATCGATGCAAAAAAAGTCACATTCGTACCTACTTGCCCGATATAGAACCAGTAACTTCATGCGTGAAAGGCGGGCGTATGAACCACTGGGCCTTTACGACATATAAATAATTTTATTTTTAATTTATTTATGGATATATTATTTATGGCGTATGGACCACATGCGCAATGTGTGTAGTTTCTAATTTTAACTTATTTCAATTATCATATTTCAATTAGTTAAAATAATGAAAAATTAAATTAATTAATTTTAAACTAATTGAAATAATAATTTTGTACCTGCTTGGTATTCTTATTTTATTTAAATTAATCCAAAGTGTAGCAGTCAAACTTCTCGATTGAGTTTTTAAACGGACGCATAAACCAAAAAAGAATCACTGACGCATTGTGTTTCGATACGTTGTACCTATCCTTTTTCATACACCATTGTTAGAAATTGACGGGCGGAATGTGTGTCTTTTATCTCTTGTTCACCTAACACAGAGGTGGCCACCCTAGGTGAGCGGGATAGGGATGTGCAATATGTTTTGTTTGCGCACGGATTCACAACCACAAATCAAGTTGGAATGTCCCGGATTAAACGGTTACAGATGGCACTTTGTTGACTTTGTGCACACGAGAGTATTTTGTAACACAGTTATACAAATATATTGACCTGAAGTTGGACTCAACTGTTTCTATATTTAATGGCAAAGCATCGGTTTCCCTAGCACAGGTCTTCATATACCGCCGTGCCAGCTTAAGCGACAGGTTACGTTTGTATAGCATCGAAGGATGCATGTGTTCAAATTTTATAATTACCTGTTCAACTACGCACTTATGTTGCTTAGTTAGAAATTGGATAACAGCTTCTCCAAATTCTTAGCTTTCTAAAGTAACAATTGCACCTAATTCATTCACCGTCACCTTTAGCTTACCTATGGGGGTAAACGATTGTAGTACAGTAACTAATTTGGCTTTCCAAAAGTGTACGTTTAGAACTTTAGACAAATTGAATCATTAGTGTTATTAAATATATAATATATATTGCCCGTATGAAGGTTTTAAAGTTTTGAAGCAAGGCGGGCTGAGGATCTATTCCGTGGCTATTTAGTATTATAATCGAGAATTGTTGGCACTGACATGCACATTGTGAGTAGCGCTTTGCATGTCAATGATCCCACTGCTTTAGAGCACCGAGGTTGCGCGAGCGTTGCGAAACGCGTTGTCACAGATTTTATTAACTTCACGCTTTTATATATTCTATTCCTCATAGCATACAATTGCCATTGCTGGTTATCTAAGACATCATTCTTAAAGAATCAATTTAACGGGAGTGAGCTCTATTCAATAGATAGGTGCCTTTCACCTTTCACCGAGATTAAAGAAATTGTTTTTTAATTATTTTGTTAGTATTAACTGGTACAATGACATTGGCATGTGCACCCTGCCCGTCTTAACCTACGGTGCACAAAGTAGGTAATTTACTGAACGCCAGAAGTACAAAATCAGGCTTTGCTAACAAGTAACGGGAAGCATAATAGGGGTCAAGAGGACAGGTCACATTAAAAACACCACCATACTCTCCATATCTTAAGAAACGAATGATGGCGATAAATAGCCATGCTGAAGTGGGAGGCCCACTCCCACTTCAGCATGGCTATTTATGGCTTGTTTGCACCAGGAGAGATAGATAAGGACCGTCACCCACTGATTGCCTGAAGGAGGATATCTCCGTCGATTGCGGCGAAAGTGGTGTGAAGATTTAATCATGTTTGCTAGGCAAATGTAACTACAGATCACAGTGGACAAAGAGGTTTAGAGACAAAAAGGAGAGGCTGTTGCCCTACCGTGGAACAGAAAATAGACTAGCAAACAAAATTGGTGCAATGAACAGGTAATATGTGTTCCAGTTTATGAGGTTCTATTTAATCCAAAAATGATACTTGTTAACAAATTTGTCACAAAATCACTCATGTGTTACAGATAACTCATTTCTCTTAGACTATGTACAAACTCACACATAAGTGGTATTTATTCACTAATTAACGTTACAGTAATGAGAGAACTTTATTTGTTTCAACAACAATTCATTGTTGCTGAGAAATTATGTTTTCTTAGAATGTTGGTCTACACACACCATATTTTGCTAGCTGTTTAGAGGCTTTACTACAATAAACGGATAGAAAGAATTTTAATTACATTGCTTGAAAAACCTCAAGGAGGCACATAAAAGCTATTTCGTTGATTTTATTACCTCCAGCCTAGTGCACGGCCGTCCTTGGACAGTAGAGGATAAAAATGTCCAAACAGATAATAAAATTTATGGTTTATGTGGGTTGAAAACACAAAAAATGCATTTTCTTTAGTTATTTTTAGACGTTTTAGTATGAAAATGTACTACTGGACATAGTTTCTCTAAACTTCATTTTTGGGTTTAGTATACAAAGGTATTTTGTCAAAGACTTAGGCTGGCTATAAGTAGGTAATTATTATTAATTTAAGATATATTTATGACTTAGTAATTACGCTTTGTAGGTAGTGCTTAATTTGAGATTAAAATAGTGTTCCTTCTTTCAAAGTTGTTTATATTAGTGTTTTCGACGTCGGCGTCGCTCGAATAGATTCCTACTGATACCGAAATAAAATATTTGCATGTGTTGCATTCGTTTAAGGTCGAGAAGTGAAAGCAAGAGATTGTGCTTAGACTCTTATTTACTCAACCGAACATAATTCGAGTTTAATAATCGTTGAAACATTTTATAAATTGGCAATTTTATACCTACATAAATAGAACAAATAGTTTTATTGAAGCGTGACTTTAGCCTAAACTCGCTATTCGATTAAATTACTTTAAGATCAAAATGCGTAATAGCCGAAAGAAAGCGGCTTTTATTTATAATTAACAAGGTCCTAAATGGTTTTAGAAGTCAGTTGGCTTAATGAAAGAATCATATTTTATAATGGTACAACGACTTTCTTGTGATTACAGTCTTAAAGAAATTACAAAATAAAGAAAGATAAGACACAATTACGTAGATCCTAGCCAAAATAAAATATTGTATAATGCCTAGTTGGCGTTCTGAGCAAGGACAAGACGTGTGTACTGCGGGCTGTGACCTCCTGTCAGATGTTCTTGGTAAAATTATGTTCATATTATTTTTAGGAAAACTAATTTCTGACTTCAGTTAATCGATGGGTCTGGATCCGATATCCTTGGTAGAGGCAGTTACTGATAGTAGATTTTAAATATGAATAACTTAGTCTTTATTTGAAAAAATATTTATGCAATACATTTATCGTCGCGACGGTCAATTACAAATTAGAATAACTAATAAAATGAACTAATAAGAATTAGCAAGTCAATTTTTTTAAGTTAAATCATAATCATGCTGCTACAGATTATCATAAGCTTAAAAATTAATAAAATAAATTAACAATTTGGTAACATACATTGACTCTATTGTATTTCATACTACTTCGTGCGCAGAATATTAATCTATGATACGGAGTTAATATTAGGTTAAATCGATTAAATAATGAGGTTTATTTCCAGCATGACGGCTCGGGTGGTCGGTTCACCAACTTTGTAGTGTTCGTTAAACATTGCGTCGTTACTATCAAATAACTTTGTTGCTCCGTTGTTCACGGCAACATTATACACTGGAACCACTTCGGCACCCTCATAAAGCCTAATTTTCAGGATCACTACGTCGATTACGTAACGGTGCGTATCGCTTGAATTAGTTTAATAGTTATGCTTGGTGATAGACCCACGACGATACGTTATACCAACATACAGGCATATCGTCGTTTAAAATTGAGAACAAAGAGGTAACAATCTGTACATAATGTTGGTGCATTCATATTTATAATATATCATAGGTAACATAAACTACTATACTTTCAAAATTTTAAATTAGATGCTGCTTAGTTCATTTATTAGTTCTGATGTGTTCTTAATCAGGTTATTTGTCACAGAAACTTGAAGATGATACTTACTAAGTATGAAAGCACAATATACAATTCACTTTCCAGACATTGGCTAACCTTCACCTGTTCTGCTTATAAACACAAGATGGCCCTCAGGCTCCTCATCCATCTCATATAAGATCGACTCTGACAGACAACCGAATGATCAACCTTAAAGGACCTCATTTTGGTTGAACCGATACACTTAAATCTAAGTACGTATACATGAATATTATATAACAATCACTGTCTCTACTGTCTCTAAGAGAAATAAACAGAATTTTATTTAATTGAAACATCTTTTAATCAAGGTGTTTTTAAGTTAAGTGGGCAATGCTCTAGGGACCAGTGTTGTTTCATTCTAACAGTTTTCTATACGAATAAATCTTGGATTCGACCCACGCATGTATCATGTAGATATACAAGTATCTATTCCAGTCCCTCCGGACGCATGGACAATTCTCCTAATTATAACCTATATTCCCTGCACATGTGTTGTCACGCGATGTTTCATTGTCAAATGATGGCTTGAACTTTCACTGGAAATTAATGTAGCTTATTTTAAATAATACTTAATAAACTGGCATTTTGTAGTACAGCCTCGGATCATAGTCCGATGGAAAAGCTTTACAAGGCTGTTGTCGTTATTCATATGCATACATATGTATGATTGATCTAACCATAAAACGCCGATCTCTGAAGGGTGGCCCGCTGCGAATATCATTGTTGAGACAATAGTAGATTGCAATTAGGCACTTGTTTCACCGTCAGCGATGTGCGAGGAGCGAATAGTGATAGAAGCTAGAAACGACTTGAAGAGCAGCGAGAGCTGGCGAGCAGCGAGAAGCGAGTGCATACAGATAATTGTGTCGCTGAACTATAGTTCAGCGACACAATTATCTGTACTCGCTATAGCGAGTGTGGGAGTGCGACGGGCAATTTTTCAGACCTGCAGCTGTCACTACCCAAATGCTATTATAAAAATACATTATCATCGTCAACTGAACTAGCCAACATTATAGGTCTAGTGATTGATTTAAATTCATAATACGCACTCAGATCCGCACTCTAGGTGTATTTCCTGTTATAGCTGTAGTCGCTCAGCGATCAACTAGTAGAGCGAGTCTTGCCGGCTGCGTAAACAACTGTTTATATATATGCATCTCTTTTGTTAACACAGAATGTATATCTATTGTACGTTTCATGAGCAAGAAAATAGCCGGTAGTTAGTCGCTTCCTCGCTGGTGGTGATATTAGTTTTCAATCCGAGTAACTAAAATAAATTACTCAGGAACCTGATACCTACACAATTGTACTTCTCGTTATTTGAGAAGTACATCATTGCGATTTATTATAATACTTCTATAAACTTTAACAGCAGCCTGTTCATGTAAGAGATTGAATATCAGTAAAGAATAGAGTCCTTGAAATGTGGTGTCTCTAAAGCCTTTGTGGAATCCCGCTCAAGGTCGCGATAACAATAGCTGCTTAATGCTTAGGTTGGTTGCCTTTGGCTAAGCCGGCTCCTTTCAGGGAATCTTGTAAAAGTTGTAGTTAAATTGAATTACTATTTCCACGAATAGTGAAAGTATTCGTTCGTTCGTACATACACTGTGTGTATTTACTATAAAGCACTTTTGGGTTTCTATTTCGAGAGCAATGGAGGAATGGCACTTTCGTCGAGCTTGTTGCAAAGAATGACGTAGGTACCCGCAGAGTTTTATTAAAATTATACTATACTAGCTTTTACCCGCGGCTTCGCCCGCGTTGGTTTAGAATTTGACAATCAATTCGGGCTGTACTCGGTTTGTTGCTCGGCCAGATCCAGAATTATTAAATACCTACGGACCAACAGACTGTGACTCATAAAAGTCCGTCGGCGTCCAGTTTGCATTTCTGCAAGAGAGGTCCTTCTCGCCTGCGTCTGTTCTGGAGTTTCAGTCGCTGTAATGGCTGAGCTTCTTCTCTGAGACGAAGTCGTGTAGTCATGTGTGTTGTGTGTCGTGTGTGAATAGGCGTCTCAGTTGCTCTTACAGCTCTCTGGCTCTCAGCTTGTTCCTCCAAAAGCAATTGCGTTTAGAAGGGCGTCTCAGTCACTCTCAGAGAAGCTTGGCGGGCGGACGGCTTGGCTTTCCCGTCTTCAATAAAATGTCTCATCAGCTCTCAAATTTGCTTGTCGCTCCGGTTGTGCTTGCTTTCTTAATGCGGCATGAACGGAAGATTCCGAGGATTGAGCAGTAATTTTTGCTCGGGCTAGCAAAGAACTTTTGCCTGAGTTGGAGCTGTGAGACAATTAAAAAAAAAAGGAACCTACCTACCGTCATTAAAATACACCGAACATACCTCTAAAGAAAACATAAACAGTACTGAGGGACAAACTTAACTTTGCCGTTGGAAAACTGTTGTCTACACATCTACATCGACATAGGTCACGGTTAGTTTAGCAACTATAACCTCTTCCTTCAGTCAGTCATCGACTAAACGCATTAAACAAAGCAATTTTACTGTTACGATAGTTCTGCTGTGATCCTATGAGAAATTCCGTTCCATATCTCCGAAGTTCATCATGAGATCATGACAGTATTTATATGGGACCAATTCCGAAAAAATAAACAAAAAAAGAATCATCCAAATCAATTCACAATTGGCGGAGCGTGTTATAAGTTCGCCTTTATTCTTCCATGCATCCTCTATGAATGCGTTTACACCTGTCAGTGTCAGTGATGACACAGTGATGACAGTGTCAGTTACGCAGTTTTTCTGTATCCCTGACAACGTATATAAAGTGGGTCACAGACAAACGCGAAATGTTGTGGCGGCCGCGTCAGTTGCAAATTTTAACAACAGGCCGCGTGTACTGCTTTGTAAAATGACACCAAATATGAAAATTGTAATAGAAATAGTTGAATTTAAATAGTAATTTAAATTTAACCCACACTTCTCTATTCCTAAGAGTAATATGCGATGCTAATGATAATATAGGTAGAGATAAAATACTATAACTACTATAACCTCACACCACTCACCACCTCAAGTGTTTAAGTAAACGGTTTTTTTTCTACCTTTTTTCTCATCTTCTGAGAGGGCTAATGAGTCATGAGAGTAATAAGACAACGTTACGGTTAGCCATATTGACTGATGTCCGATTGTGGCACAAACACCGCGCTAATGACACTTCAGGCCGCCACTGTGACCGCGGTGGTGTGTTTTTACAGCGGTTGGAGCCGCGGCCTGCGGTTAGCCGCAACCGCAGGTCGGTCCGTCTGGTAGCCACTTTATGCAAAATGTCAGTATGCTCTTCAGCGGTTTTGGGCATAAAAAATGATTAAGCAAACAACTCCGTACTCCTAGGTTGTATACTTGAAACTGGTCTATCGACAGTCTAGACTCAAAATGTATTAGATGCTTAAACTTAAAATTTGATCATGATTCGATAGACACGTGGCGCCATCTACTGTCATTAGGATGTTATTGTGATTTCCCTCGGGAACAGTACTTTTTTTCGGGATTAAAAGTACCCTATGTTTGTCCCTGATCACCTGGCAACGTTTATGAAAAATTTCGGGATGATCGGTTCAGTGGCTTAGGCGTAAAGTGGTTACAAACAAACAAACAAACTTACTTTCGCATTTATAATATTAGTTAGGATAGTTGCTTACTTGAACTGAATGCACGACCAGCTAACTGTTTACTTTGATACTCGTTCATGTTTTTACTTAGGACAGATTACATATTATATTTTATTACTTGGACAATGTTACCCATTACCAACTTGAACAAAGTAGTATGATAATAACCACAGAATAATAAAATGTTTCTCAGAAACAACTAAACATTTTACTGTCGCGTATATTTAGGTAATAGTTGGGTATTATATGCATTACAGACAATATTTTAATATTCGTTTATATAACTTATCTAATAATAAAATATATGAAATCGCAACATTCTTTTCTATTAAAAATGTATGTATATTATGTATATAAAATATATATAAATATCTTTTTCTAATATTTACATGTATTTTATAAAAACAAATATCAATTTCTATCTACGGAAACAGTATCTTAAGACAATTGTGGTAGATTAACAACCGAAAAAAGAACATTTTTCACAAATTACTAAACCGAAACTAATGTTTTTTGACACGCACTTCATATGTGTTTATGTGGGAACATTATTTAGTTAGTGCCGTGTTTTATGGTTAAGAATTAGCAACGAGCATGTCACCTCAACCTAAATAAAAAAGCGTAATAACCATGATTGGTGTAATTTTCCTAATATTCCGAGTTTGGAACTAACTTTCCGAGAGACTATTTGATTTCTTTTTTCCGTGACTTGCTGACGTATCATCCGGGATCAAATCGTAACGAATATATCTTCAGCATTCGTAAAATTCGTTCCCTTTTAGATGAATCAGCAAATAAATCTGAACATGATATGTGATATACTTGTACAAATAGGTACATGAGACCAGCTTTGTAAAAACATCTCCCCGTAGTAAATATGGTGGGTATTTATATACGCAATGTTTTACTTATTTGTCTTTTTGTTGTGAATGGAAAGGTCGCGACTAAATTGAGGTTTAGTTAAAATAGAAAGGTAGAAAAGTATTCATTTTCTATATAAGTACACCGGGCTTTTAGTGGGAGTGCTCTTTCTCTAAAATAATGAAATTGAAGCTTGAATAAATCAAATGACGAAATTCAGTTTCCCACGAAAAAATGATTTAATTTACCTTTGATTATGGTTACAGCGAAGGTATCTGCGTTTTGTCATTCTTATTAAAACTTTTAATTGGATTGAGTTTACACTTAATTATTTTGTTTTTTACTATGTGCGTTTATCTATTAAACTGCATTTGTTCAAAAACTTATGTTTAAATTTTAAACACTATGTAGAAAAAAAATCTTGTTTCCATGTTCTAAGAATTTCCTTTTTTTTATTGAACAAAGTTTATTTTTTTCGTTTTGAGTAAATTATACATTCCATTAATTCGGTAAGCCGCACATAAGCAGCGGTGTCTTACATAGCAAAAGTCTTTGGAGAAAAGATAAGTTAGATTACAGTTTATATATAGGTTTATAAAGATATATACCTTGATCCATATAGCTTTTAAGGCATCTTGTCAAGTTCATTAGAATGGCATAAAGCTCACTGAAGATGTGCTAAGGCTTGATGTTCAAGGAGGTGTTAGAACTTAGTAGATTAACTTGCACACCTATGACTGCCTGTGAGCTCAGTGACATTTGCAGAATCTCTTGGGTGACGCGGTAACCTCGCACCAGTTCCCTAAGGTTGAATCTTAAGGAAACTTTATGGGCGACACAACTATTTTTGTAAGGTATATTGGAATTATATTATTATTATGTGGTTTGAACAAAATTTTGAGAATATTTTAAGTTTGGAAACACAGCGAAGTGGTTAAATTGTAAATGGCATACTTACTTATTTGTTTAAAATACAGATGAGGTTTTAATAATGCGGCTATCATTTGAATAAATGGCTAGAGTGGTCGACGAAAAATATTCTCACTACATCGACCATATACCAAATGTAGCAATGAATGATACTCGTACAAGTCGTTAACTCTGGATCAGGTTTTTTATCATAATTTTGTTAATAATATGGTCACAATCAAGTAGGGCCAAATAAAAACTTCGGCCCATTACTCCGTTTCATACCATGACCGGGACTTGGGACATGCACCCTCTACAAAGTTTCATTACCAACCGACACCATGGCATGCCATGACTGGACCGACTTAACTAGGTTTTTCCCAGTTGTGAATGTCCCTTTGTGCTTACTGGCCTAGTTCTTTTCTGTCACCTACTTGATATGGATGGAAGAAGAAATTATGTTTTTTCTTATTCCTTCGTCGTTCGCCTGTGATTAATTCGTTGCGGAAACCGAGACTGTTGATTTCTCCGGAACTCATCGAGCTTTTTTACCTCAAAGCTTTTCCAAATAAAAAGTCCGGACCACAGCGATAATATTTTGCGGGTACATGTACGCTCTGTGCATGACACACGACGGTGATCCTGACCAGTGTAAATACGTTCACTGTTTCAAAACACGTTGCCGCTTTACCTTGGTCAGTTTCGTGAGAAGCGTGTCGGCGCATAGACGCAAAAATGGAAAGTAAAAAATTGATCATGTTCTTTTTTTAGAACATCGTGTACAGTATCCTCCGGTTTGCTATTTTGTTGTTCTCCTCTTTATCCAAAATTATGGTAATCATTGCTAATTTTCTTATTTATCATTTTCTTATAGCCATCAAGGTATTTTACCGAAAATAGTTAACACAAAAACAACATTCTTCGCTGATCCTAACATGCCGCGAAACCGCAAAATGACAGTATTAACTTTCTCCCGAACAACCTTCGAACATAGTTACCAATCTCAGTGGCGAATAGCCAATCACGCTAGATAAGATAATGCACAAGTGCGTACGCAAGCATAGATATACTACACTCCCTCTTCCCTCATTCTCATAGCACGATATGATGACTATACGACACGACAAGGGAGTGATCAGGCGCAGGACATCAGGCATATCGTGATTTTTGAGGCACAGGAGCGTCACACCACCAACTTCCAAACTCAGGGTTAGGTACTACTGAAGTATTCGTGATGGAAAAACCAAAGTAAAAGTCAAGTCAAAGTCAAATTATGCATTTTAAATAAACCATTAAATGGCACACTGGGTACGCTCTGTAGAATACTCAATACCATTTTGCTTGACCTGTTAATCAAACCCAGGACTCTTCGCTCAGTAGACTTGCTAGGTTGCAAGCACTAGACGGGACTAAAGAAGCAGTCAAAAGGAACAACGGATAGAATGATCAACGGATGATATGGCCACTGAACGCATTTCAAATGGATTTGATACGGTGTCGATACGTTCTAGTAGTGTCAGTCGTGTTTATAGCACCATCGTAGTAAAAAAACGAGATAATGGGTTATGAGCTTCAAGATTTAAATCTGCAATCATGAGACATAAATATTAAGTCAATCTGATTTTAGTTTATTGGAAACGATGAAGAACTGTATCCTACAAATGTTATAAACGGCTTAACTGCGTCAGGTCTGCGTCGCCTCTGGCTTATTTTTTTTACAAGGGTTACCAAGTTATTTAACTTTGCCTAATTCAAGTTATGAACTTTAAAAAAATAATTTATTATTCTTATTAAACCTTCTTTACTATTATCAAACCTTTTTCTCCAAATAATAAATACTAGTCAGCGTCTTTGTGAACATTTAATTTTATTTAAATCTCATTCAACTTTACTAAAGATTTATGTGAAACATAATAACGTAGGCATTTCAATTTTAGTAAGGTAGTAAATTATTGAATCTTTTGAAAAGCATTTGTCTGGAAATGTGGAAAGGGACGAAAGAAGACCTTTGCCCTGGAGTGGACTTGTGTGTCTCATATTGTTTGAAGTAAAGTGTTCGCCTTCGCAGGACTCAGTGGTACTGAATAGCGAAGACTTATAATTAATAATAATAATATGGCAGCTTGCTTCAAAGGCAACGACAAGGCCTGCATTGTTAGGAGGTTTCTCCCTCTGGAGCCCTGACCCCGATACCGATAGCTTGGACCCTGTTTTCGATACCGTTGGGCTATTATCCTAACTAATATTATAAATGCGAAAGTAAGTTTGTTTGTTACCATTTTACGCCTAAGCCACTGAACCGATCATCCTGAAATTTTGCATATACGTTGCCAGGTGTACAGGAACGAACATAGGGTACCTTTAATCTCGAAAAGAAGTACTGTTTCCGAGGGAAATCACAATAACGTTCCTATGATCATAGATGGCGCCACGTTTCGTTTCGAATCATGATTTTAACTAAATAATTTAAATGACAGGACATGGGTAATTTTTTCCGCGACTTCGTCTGTGTCCGCGATAACTGAAATTTACGCGGACGAAGTCGCGGGCAAAAGCTAGTTTCCTATATACAAGAGTTTTTTTTTTATTTGTATGCAAATATTTTAAATAAATTTTATGTATATAGAAAGAATATTATCATTTTAACGTTTTAAAATTCCTGATCTTAAACTAAGTTCTGTTACACAGATTCTAAGAAAAATTAAAAAAAAAATAATAATATCGACTTGTCTTATTTAGTAATACCGCTATTTAATATTCGCAGTTTGCATTCATCTGGAACAGAGAGAGTTTACTTTGATCCTACAATTCTCAATTAATGAGTATTTCAATTTGAGGTGTAGTAGCTTGACTAAATTAATTTATTCTGGCCGCTTCCTAAGTACAGCTACCCATTAAGACAGTTATAGGCACAACGGGACGAATGCCGCGGTAGCTAGCCGAGTACTCTCACTTTTGGTCACTTGGGACGAGTTTGCTACAGAAACTCTATTAGACGCCGCGCTCGCTAACCCACGACAACTAGTTGGCGGGTGCCAGCGCAAATAACCCCTTCCAACGTATAGCTTTTCAATTAATTTAACACGACTATTACAGCTATTCTAATAGAGACGGCGAACGGATCAGAATTGATTACGATCTCAATATTTCAGTAACTGATGTCTATTGCCGAAACTCCCTCGTGTTCCATACACACGTTATTTGCATCTCATTTTAGCAATTTGATACTTCTTAGAAGTAACCACACATTGAAGATAATAAACCCTTAAAATTCAGTGACGCAGCTTATTTCGGCTTTGTCTACCGTAGTGGTATATTCGCATTATAATGGTAATTCGAAGTTTGTGTTACATTCTATTGTAATATAACTTTTTTTATTTCTGCAAATCATACACGTCATGAAAATTATAATGCAAATGGGTAAAACCTGGGTACAGCTCTAGCACTTTATTTTATCATAAGGGACTAGTTGTCATAAAACTGTTTCGACCAATTTGGGAAATCAGAAACACAATAGTTCACACGTTATCTTTGAACTATTCTGTATGACTAGACGTGCAAATTACTTATATTATTTGCAAAAGAATTGAGTAAAACTAGGTATAACGGGTGTAAAAATGCACTCAACGGACTGAAAGCTACACGTTTTTTTTCCATCACTGCGATCATTTTATTACTGTGTATCATACCTGGGAACATTCTGGTTACAAAAATATTAAAGGTCAACAACGACCATACCATATTCCAAATAACGCAATGTGACTTTTTCAATTCATATGTACATTTTAAGTTTATCTTGGACTTCACTGACATTAGTGAAGGAAACCATCCATCGTGAGGAAACCTGGACTCATAATCGTCTGGAATGTCAACCCGCCTTGAGCAAGCGTGGCGAGCATGGCTCATGCCTTCTCTGTATGAAAAAAGGCCTTTGCCCTCCAGTGGAACAATAATAAGCTTCACCATAAATACACGATGTAGGTTTTCTGATCAATGTGTTTTCCTGACGACTTTTTTGCCAATGTTTCAGGAAGTGTCAAGTTAGCAAAGTATTCTATAGGTATATGGGCAAAGATAAGTGCAGATTGGAGTAGAAAAAATTATGTCTATAGCCAATTTCAAGTCCTGAATTACGGCAATATCGATTAGCAGTAGGTACCTTTACGTCCATTTAGGACTCGAGCATTTGCATGTTTAAAATAGTGTAGGGTTTCAAAATACCTACTTACAAAATAATAACTGTTGATTTAAAGTTCAACTAAGTAGGTAATTATGACATTGATATTTTTTTCTATATAATAAACTCATTTTGAAATTATGATAAATTCCATTACATTTTCATATTCTTTGTAGAGCTTTTACTTGACAGGTTGCACGCTGGCCTTTCAGTTCAAATCTTTGATATATACCTAATTATCTTTCTTTTCTCTTTACTCCTCAAGTAAGATTCGAAATATAGAGTCTAATTTTAATACTAAATAAACTATTTTAACAAGACCACCAGTGAAAACTGACAGAAAACTGACAATGACTGACAGCAAACTGATTCTACAAATCTTTAATAATTTGAAGTGACCACTAAAATGTTCAAAGCCTCACAGCCTTAAAAGTCAACGTCAAACGTTTTACAAAAGATAAAACCTTTCCAAAACATCCTACATACGAAACAAGCACTTGATAGAAAAACAAACACGGGTAGCAGATGTAAATTTGCGTTTGGACGAAACGGAAAACATCCTTGGGAATTCGCTGTTGTGTTAAATTAGATAAAGGGTGACTGCATGGTTGAAGACAATCCAACAATTTGCAACAAACCCTTAATTTAGAACACAGTTTCTCATAATCCACTTTTGGAACGATGCCAAGTATTTCGTTTTAAGGTTCAATTCATTCAAATAAAGTTATTTTTCAAGTAAAGGTCCTACAAATGTTACTGAGACGACCTGGGGTTTCCTCTCTCGAACGAAGTTACCGTCCCCTGGGGAATAAGGTGATATCAAGATTTTAATGGAATGTAATCATCTAAACTTGGAAAAGAAATATATTACTTTTTAAAACTTTTCCAAAATAAATTAGAGCATTTTTAGGATTTACTTTTTATATAAAAAGACATAATAATAAAACGGCTCACTCAGGTCTTCTTCAACTAAACCTACAAATAAAGTAGGTGACTTATAAGCATTAAAGCATATTAAATCAAATAAATCGGATTTGTATGAAACATAGATTTTTGTATGTGTAATGTACGTAATGTAGTAAAATAACACTGACTCAATTCTTCATAACTTCTTAGAGATGTAGGTAAAGAAAAGTAAGAAAATATGCGAAAAGCTTGTTACTGGGTACGTAGCCTAGCTATATTAAGGTCGGGAAAGGTCATTGACCTTTTTCTTTAAAATGAAGAGCCTAAGTACTACTTGCGCATGCCCTAAATGAACTAATTACGCCGCGATTCTTTCTACATTTTCCAATAAGTTAATTTTGGATTCGCAAACCCACTTACATTATATTATACAGAACAAAATTCTCAACTGTATTTCGTTTGGATTCAATCTTGTTTGTCTTTCATTGAAGAATACTGACGAGAAGATAAATTAATCGCTAAAAGTTTAAATTTACTTTCATTACGGTCGAGTTAAATCAAACTTCCAAGTTTAGTCTTTCTTAATTTAGATATCATTTCACCAAATTAATGCAATGACTCAAAGTTTCAAACGTGTTCTTACTAATTAAGTCGATAAGTTTTATCCAATGACACGCTGAATAATCCTAAAAAAGAAGCAAATACAAGTTAAGGCATATTACTAACTACCTTATGCCCGCGACTATGTCCGCGTGAATGTCGGTTATTGGGGACGAAGACGACAATTGCCAATAAGGCTGACCATGGAATCAAATTTTTATCACAATTTCATGGGTTCTTTTTTAATTGCGGGTATCTTTATTTCTATTTTTTTAAATAAAAGCCTAAGTTACTCCCTGTAACATCAGTGAAAGATCGGTGCAGTCTTTTCGGAGGTTAGCCATAATTTGAGGTGACACACAGACAAAACTACAAAATATAAGACAATTAGACAAAACAAATTAAAATTGGTTTTTTGGTCAAGTCATATGCATCTAGTAAGTATAAGGCTGTTGTTTTGACATAACAAACAGATACTTTAATTTTATTAATTTGTTTAGATGTATAATCAACAATAAAGCCAATCAAGCCAATGCTGATTGGCTTTAACTGGTCTATTTAACAATTGTAGTAATTATTGAAGATTTTGAAATGATGTATGAGGACTTATACCCTTGTACCAAAAATAGGCAAAGAACCGACTAATAAGTGTAATAAAATAAGCATCTTTTTGTTTTGGATTAAAAAACTTTAGCTTTATTTAAAAACTTAAACATGTTTCTAGCTTTCTATTTAATAGCTTCAACAATATCTTAGAAACAGTAAACAACTTAATGATGCACTCGTTTTTATATTATGATAATAATTTATCAGAACGTAGATAAAACCGTTGGCAGCCAACTTACTTTCCCGTGACGTCTTCATAACAAGCTCACCTTCAGATCCTCTGAACTTACTTTACACATTATAATATGTAATCTAATTTAATTTAAACGTAATGTGATAACATTTTGCGTAGGTGTAATATAACTCAAGTTGTAAAGGCGTTTGTCATGATATTATAATAATAAATGAAAAACGTGCCCACAAAGCACCAAGGCTGCCCTTAATAGGTTGAAAACATATCAGTATAATAACAACCGGACAATGTAACGGTAGTGTAAAGGAGTATATTCGGTGCTGTGGTTGACCGACCCTTCGCCCATTCACTGTGTTACTTAACATGAATGAAACAGTAACGAACCTTATTTTTAATTTCAGCAGCATATGTATACGTAGCAACGGAAACATGACGTCATACATACACGTCCTCTAAATAGAATATTCAGTACTTATCTCAAAAGTTGACAGAGTTACATAATATAGCTTTTTATGTATGTGTTATCCTTATTACAGCTGCTGAGTCGTACCTTTAAATGTTATTGAAAAATTACGAAGACCATCGGGATTATAATAGCTATATGCTATTATAATCCCGATGGTCTTCGTAATTTTTGGCAGTTATCCCCGTAGTATGTTCCTAGTACTTGCAGGTTATAATATATTTATGATTTGTTATCACGTAACGTACGTTCTTTTTTTCGAATTGAATTTTCATAAAGAACCGTTTGTTACTTTTCATTCTCTAAACGAATACTTTACCCAAAAAGGGAATTTATAAAGATAAGCTAAAAGGCCTATTAAAACTAATTATTGCTAAATGAACTTGAATAATCAAATATTATACAATTAGAAGAAATATAAAAATCCATTTTTATTTTACATCTTAACCTTACGTTAGCTTACGTCATAAAAATTCGTGGTACCAATATCAAACGCGACCTCGAATGGAAATAGTAAAGGACTTGAATGAAAGTAAAACAATATTCAATGAACCGGAAAATGTCTGTGATCGAAAATTCTGTAACCAAATATCATGTTTGATAGTGTCGTAGAGCTTTACTTGTAAACTGAAAAACATGGCTTGAGGTGTGATCAGCTTTCAGACAAAGTTTGTGCGTAAGACACTTTTTCATTTCCCTGCTATCATGGCATGAGATAGCAAAGGTGTGTAGGTAGCGTTGTTATTCTATGTCGAGATGCTACCCATTGTGTTTGTGGTCATTTCTGAAAACGTGACACGCACATCTTGCAGTAATAAATCATTCCAGGTGATCTTTCGTTGTACAATTTTACTTTTTCACGCAAATTAATCTTTTACTATTGGCGGAAGTACCTACATGAGGCTAATTACTTTCATATCTTACAACCCTCATATCGGTCCCTTGATGTCGATATCGATCTAACCGAAAAACTAACCAGAAAATTGTGTTTGATTCAATTTTCTCCAAAACGAAATACAAATCAAATTTTAGGGTTCTGTTGTTATTCGTATATTCACTACACCTGGGACTATGGGCAGAGTTTTATTACGGCTATATATTTGTTTTCTTCCAACAAATAAAGGCTTTATAGTCCCATATTCATTCATATTTGTTCAGAAGAGACGTAGTGATCGAAAAATATCATTTTCTTCCTTTGGTTCTCTTAGAAATGTGGTATTCAGCAAAGTCAGTATTATCAAAGGTTCGAAAGTTTCATTTTGGTAGAGATTAATGTGCTTCAATGTGACCTTAGACAACCGACGTCAATTCTCGATTCAAAGCTGTTTAGGTACGCATTTTTGTTCCGTTTTCTACTTCATAGGCGCTCGCCTTTGAGGTATCTGCTATCCTATTTGCTGCAACCTTTATATTTCTTGTAAATCCTAAGAAGCGGGTAGGTGCAACTTGATTAATTTTGATTTAAACTTGACTGAAAGTCGGCCGGGACTTACAATCATTACTTTTACAGATTTGAAATTTTCTTGAAAGAAAAGTTCTCTCCAGTAAATAAATCGACTACATGCAAGCGCACGGGTCGTTATCTTCGAAGATTCGATGGTACAAGAGAAATCAAGCGTTGCTATTATAAAAAAATAGAAAGCAAACAATAATAGGTAAAACTTAAATAGACGCGGCCGCTACAATTCTTCAATTAATATTTCTTTTTATATTTTTTTTGAATTTTAACTGACATTAAGTTAAACTTATATTAGGGTAGCTTAATGTCACATTAAGTTATCTTTATTGTGTAAATATTTGTTCAACTTATACTAAACTTAAGCAAAGAAGCATTTGTTTTTAAAAAAGGCTAGCTTACGAGTGAGCATTTTAAAGAAGCGGCATAAACTTACTTGTTGTCAGTGCGGTCCTTGCGTGCGTCCTCGTCGTGGGTAACAATTAGAAGCACATAGTATAACAAGGGCACGGTGCTCAAGTTTGTTGTGCCGGCGCTCGGCGCGGCGCGGCGCGGTGCGGTCGGCGGGGCGCTCGGCGCAGGGAGCAGGCGCGGACGTGCGACTGGCGCGGCGGCAGGCAGCTACTGGAGGCGGCGCGCCGGCGGCAGGCCGCGCAGCCCGCCCGCCCACGGCGAGGGCCAAACGTCACGCCATTTACCCCACAATCTTTACATCACATAATATCACACCAAATATTTTTTCACATAAAGTCACAAATTGGAATATTTGATTTATTTCTAACGAATTCCGATCAATGCGTGACATATTTTCAACTTGAAGAACACGGTACAGCGCCGCACATTTATACTCGTCTATCGAAGTGTCAAAGGTTGATGTTTACACAACATGTTCTATTTATATCAGTTTTGTCAATAAGCTGATTGTGTTCTGTTTATATTGGTAAAGGGCTGGGTGGACATGTATCAGGCCCTACGTCACGTTACTAAAAAAAACTACTTATTGAGGAGTAGAGAACTATCAAAGTCATCAAAAATCTATAGTTTTCACTTCCAAGCTCAAACATGCACAAAGATAGCACTACGTTAGTAGTGTATTATTGGGCATTCTATACCACTATCGGCAAGTAGCTCGGCGAGTGCGCCTCGCTGCCGATAGTGGTATAGAATGCCCAATAATCGACACTCGACTCGACTCTCCACTCGACCAATAAACTCGAACGAGACAGTTTGTTGCACCGTGTACTTGATTAGGAACGATTTACTCAGCCAACGACTAGTAACTTCCATATTATGGCGGGTCAGTATGAACAATCAACTATCAACTCGCTCTGAAAGGTGGTACAGAATGCTCAATAATGAACAATCGACTCGATCACTGACCAGTAACGCAAAAGAGGTTGTGGTAAGTTTATAAATGATAGCGTTCTAAATACATTCACTCATTTTCAATTGGTTCATTTCCGACAGTAATCATGAAATTTGTAAAACAACCGCAATCGCTGCATGTTAATACAGTCTGCGATGATATTTGCAAGACAAGTTTTCGTCACGGAGAATTATTGCCTAACTCAGTACGGTGTATTATTTGCGGTCCGTCCAATTGTGGAAAAACGAATTTATTAATTGGTCTTCTAATACACGAAAACGGATTAAGATTTGAAAATGTTTATGTTTATTCAAAAACTCTGCACCAACCTAAGTACATTTTTTTAGAAAGTGTTTTGCAACGGGTGCCTGGTGTTTCCCTCCAGAAATATCAGGGAAATGAGGAAGTACTAAGCGTTCAGGACGCAAAACCCAACTCCGTGATTATTTTTGATGATGTTGCTTGTGAAAATCAGAGTAACATGCGTGATTATTTTGCGATGGGAAGACACAAGTGCATTGATTGTTTCTATCTAAACCAAACGTATAGTAAAATCCCTAAGCAGTTAGTAAGAGACAATGCGAACTTAATCATACTTTTTAAACAAGATGAAATAAATTTACGGCATATTTATGAAGAACATGTCAACACTGATATGTCATGGATTGAATTTCGTGAAATGTGTTCGAAAATATGGAGTGAGCCTTTCAATTATGTAGTAATTAATAAGGATTGCTCCAAAAATAAAGGATGTTACAGAAATAAATTTGACACTTTTGTTGTCTTTGATTAAAAATACTAATATTTAAGACCGGTACCCTCGCGATAATATTATTCTTCAGGCAACGCTTAATCAGTCACGAACTTTTTTTTTTTTTTATTATTATGGAGAAATCACTGAAAAGACAAATAGTTGAAGCTGCAGAGGCTGTTAAAAAGAAAGTGCGAAAGATGAGAGATGTTGAGAATAACAATCAGCAAGTGCTGGAATCAGTGTTCAAGCCGGTAACAGAACCACTCAACCAAATTGCTAATGTCAGTAAGAAGGCTTCTCTCCTGCATAATATAGAAAATGAAGAAACCAATGTTCCGTTTATCGATAAAACTCTGCAAAAAGAAGACCCTATTAGTTCAGAAAGCAATGATAACAACGACAATGAAGACGAATATGAATCTGATATCGAAAGTGATTCTTCGTATAAATCATTAACTGAAAACAACCAGAGATGTGATATGTCATCCTGGTCAGTGTCCTCAGAAGCACTGAAAGATATTCCGTTTGGTGTCCGAGTAGAGAGCGGCAAATTGATGTTAGGTTCTGCGCGTATAACGATCAGCGACGAGTATATCATCGTGGCTGGACGCAAATACCGAAATACGCCTGGTTTAAAACAATTGCTGCTGAAAAAGAACGTAGATTTAAGCATGGTTACAGAGAGTGATATGAAACATTATAAGTCGATGTTACTTGATACAAATGCACATCGACGAGACTATGAACCCAGTAAACCAATAAAAAGTAATAAAGGACAAAAATATTTGCAAATTATAAAGCCTCTGTTCCAACTACGAAGTACAATTCAGGAACACCAATCGAAGGGAAAAGGACTACTACCTTTAACAAAAACGTGGAAGAAAAACGTAGATTTTGTATATTGGGACGATCCCAATGAACTGGTGGATAGATTAAAATTATTGATTGCATCTCGAGATGCTGGTAACACAGGATTAGATAATGAAATTATATCTATCATTGAAGAATTGCGTGAAAGTAAAGTTATAAATTAATAAATATTTTAAAATGTGTTTATTTTATTATTAGCCTCTCGATACAATACACCTTAAACATGAACGTAGACAAATTCGGACACTACATTCACAAAAGAATGCGTTTTGCTGAGTTATTTGAGTTTAATGAGAATGCTCTGTTAAAATTAGAAAACGGAGATTTTGATTTAAAAACTTCAAGACTGAGAGGAATTAGATCTCCAGTAGAAGCAGACGATGCTGTGAACAAGGATTATGTAGATCGATTGAATGCTAACACATTAAAAGAATTAAATAATTTGACTGTGGACAAGGATTATGTAGATCGTTTGAATGCTAATATGTTAAAAGAATTTAATAATATGATTGGATCATTGCGTTCTCAAATCATAAAAGACACAAAGGGTACAGTACAGGCTACTTTAAAAGCAAAGATACCTGAGGTTTTAACTCATTTGCAAGATAAGTTTTATACTAAAGCAGAGGTAGATAAATTACTTCAAAATAAATCTCCATAATGGCAAAACAGCAAATTGTTAATGAACTACACAAAGCAGCAAGAAGAAATTTCCTTCGACGTTCCGTCATTCTAAAAGGGGTCGATGACTTGTGGCAAGCTGATCTAATGGACATGCAAAACCTGAGAAAATATAATAAAGGTCATAATTACATTCTAGTGGTGATTGACTGCTTCTCAAAGTACGCTTGGGCAGAGTCATTAAAATCAAAAAATAAACTCGATGTTACTCATGCATTTAAACGAATACTGATTAACAGCAATCGCAAACCTGTTAATTTACAAACTGATAAGGGAACAGAATTTTATAACAACTCATTTCAAACGCTTATGAAGACGTATAATATTAACCATTACTCAACGTTTTCTAGCAAAAAAGCTTCGATCGTGGAGCGACTGATTAAAACACTTAAAAATAAATTATATAAATATTTTAGTTTGAATGGGAACTATAAATGGTTAGGTATACCATTAGAAGTTACGTTAAAGACTTATAACAACACAAAACATCGTACTATTAAATTTAAGCCAATTGAAGTTAATAAATCTAGTGAGTCAGTTATAAAAGAAAATATTAAAAAAACCTTAAATCATGTAACCATTCGTAGAAAACCTAAGTTCAAAGTAGGTGACTTTGTTCGTATCAGTAAATACAAACACAATTTTGAGAAAGGTTACACACCTAATTGGTCAACTGAAATATTTACTATAAAAAAAATAAATCATACCATACCAGTAACATATCATATACAAGATCAGCGAAAGCAAGTCATATTGGGAACTTTTTACGAGCAAGAACTTCAAAAATCTTACTATCCGGGTATTTATTTGGTAGAAAAGGTTTTAAAAAGGAAAGGAACAAAAATGTTTGTGAAATGGTTGGGTCTAAACAACGAAGAAAACAGTTGGATCAACAAAACTGCAATAGTGGAATAAAACAATTATATAACAGTTAATTTTGCATTATTTCTTTCATTACAATTTAGACAATGCAAGGAGGTGAACTTGTTAATACCCTAATTAATAATCTGCCGTTCGAACTTCATTTACCAGGCTACAATTATTGCGGCCCGGGAACAAAACTCCAGAAACGTTTACTACGAGGTGACCGAGGTGTAAATAAGCTAGACGAAGCTTGCATGCATCACGACATTGCATATGCAAACCATACAGACTTACCCAATCGTCACAAAGCTGATTTACAACTACTTAATATGGCTAAACAAAGACTTAAATCGAACGATGCAGGGAAAGGTGAAAAACTTAGTTCGTGGTTAGTGAGCAAAGCTATGAAAGCCAAACTGAAATCTGGTGCCGGCGTTAAAACGTTTAAAAGTTTCGTATCAAAAATAAGAGCGAAGATAAAGAAACTGAAACCAAAGGACAGTAAAACTTTAATTAACGCTGCTTACTCAGCAGCAATAAAAATATTTCCTAACATTCAGAAAATTCGAGTACCACGAGTGATACCCTTACCAAAGACTGGAGGTATTCTACCCTTAATCCCGATTTTTGCGGGCTTATCAGCATTAGGAACTTTAGCTGGTGGTGCGGCTGGTATTGCAAAAACTGTTAACGATTACAAAGCTGGTCAGCAAAATTTACTAGAAACACAACGACATAATAGGGCTATGGAGTCTTTAAAGTTAGGGCAGGGTTTATACATTAAGCCACATAAAAATGGAAAAGGTTTATTCGTGAAATCTTCAAAAAACTGAAAAATAAGCTACCTAATCGTCCTCTAACTAATGTAGACATCCAAAGGTATGCACGCGACATCCCTCACTTTCGGGGAGTGTACATGAGGGATCAATTACCAAGAACGCCAAATCCGATTGAATGTGGTATCGTTAACTTGGACGATTATAAGAACGAAGGGACGCATTGGGTAGCTTATGTAAAAGTAGGCAATTATTGTGAATATTTTGATAGCTTTGGAAATTTGAAGCCTCCAATGGAATTAATACGATATTTTAAGAATTGTAATGTTTTTTATAATTATACAAGATATCAGAAATTCAACACTGTAAATTGTGGACACTTATGTTTAGAATATCTGTGGACTTTTTGGAATAAAAACATATAAAATCTATGATTTTCTTTTATTTCAATCATTTGCAAAATGTCACTCACATTATCGATAACTGGAAACTCGCCAACTTTATCTACTTACTATCCCAACACGTTGCAACTATATGAACAGTATGAGTGTGCCTTATTGCATTTCGCAACATTTAATTCGATTCCAAACATTGACAAAACGAATAATAAATTCTATTATGGTTCTAACGAAGTTATTGAAATACCGGAGGGCACCTATGAATTGCAAGATATTAATGATTATTTAAAATCTGAAATGAAAGATGCCTCAATCAAACTACAGTGCAATAACAATACTTTAAAAGCTGCTGTATATTGTACAAAGGACATAAATTTTAATAAAGAAGGTACTTTCAGGAACTTATTAGGGTTTAATAAACAAATCTTGAAAGCAAATAAATGGCATGAGTCACAGTTGCCGGTCAACATTTTACCTACAACTGTGATCAGGATCGAATGTGATATTGTAAGCGGCTCGTACACAAACGGAGAACCGAGTCACATTATCCACGAATTTGCACTCAACGTTCCTCCCGGATATAGGATTATAGAAATTCCGAAAAACGCGATATACTTTCCAATCAACCAAAACAACATTAGCTGCATACATATCAGGCTGTTAGATATAAATAACCGCTTAATAAACTTGCGCGGTGAAGAAGTGCAGCTGTATTTGCATCTCAGAAGAAAAAAATGATCGATTACAATAAATATGTGCATCAGCAAATCAAAAATATCAGTTCCACTCAAGCTTCCAACCATATAAGAGCTCGCCCTAAGAAGAAAATAAAATTAACTAAAGACAACAAGGCATTTCTCAAAGCGATCGGTTTACTAAAATGAATATCTTAGACGTTTTATCCGCTCCGACTTACGACAACACGGTTGAAGGAATCGAATTTCACTCTTACAAGCCCTATGTAACTAGTTTCAATAGGAACGATGAAATTCGTATACCCATTAACCAACAAGACTTGTATATACTTCCGTCAGCTAGTACCTTGTATTTGGAAGGGACTGTTATCGTAAGCAAAAAGGATATGAAAGAGAAAGCCACTAGTGTTAATTTTACGAATAATGCTCTACTTTACCTGTTCCAAGATATAAGATACGAGCTAAATGGAGTGGAAATTGATAGAATAAAAAATGCTGGTATAACTACCACCATGAAATCGTTAATATCAATGAGTGAAAGTGAGTCAAAGATATCTAATGCATGGGGCTGGAATATCGATGGCATAAAAAATATAAATGGGGGTAGTTTTTCCGCGTCTATACCACTCAGTAACATCATCGGTTTCGCTGAAGATTTCAAGAAAGTCGTGATAAATTGTAGGCACGAACTGATATTGCTACGAAGTAATACTAACCTTAATGCGGTCAAACTTAACACCGGTGAATTTGTAGAAGACGTTCAAATAAATAAAATCATCTGGCGTGTACCGCATGTTAAAGTGTCCGACAAAGAGAAAATAAGTTTACTCAAACTGTTAGAAAAAGATCGACCACTCCAGATGATATTCAGAAATTGGGATCTCTACGAATATCCAGCTTTACCTAAAACTACAAAACATACCTGGTCCATCAAAACTTCCTCGCAAATAGAGAAACCTAGATACATAATTATGGGCCTACAAACAAATAGAAAAAACAATTCAAGTTCTGATATGTCTCAGTTCGATCACTGCCATGTTCGTGACGTTAGAGTATACCTAAATTCAACTTACTTCCCCTATGAAAACCTAAATATCAGTTTCGCGAATAACAGAATCGCTTTATTATACGAGCAATACATTCGATTTCAACAGTCTTATTACGGACGTCGCCCGGAACCCTTATTAAGTGAAAAACAATTTAAAGATTTGGCGCCGCTCTTTATCATAGATTGCTCTAGACAGGCCGATAATGTAAAGACAGGTCCTATTGTGGATGTACGAGTGGAAATAGAGAGTGATTCGGACATACCAGATCAAACTTCGGCATATTGTCTTTTATTGAACGACTGCATAATTGAGTATAAGCCTCTAAGTAATACTGTGAGAAAAATATCATGAATCCGAATACTATCATATTAGATGTTCAAGGGTTTAAAGACCTGTACAATAATTTTATAATAAAAGAATTAGCTTTTGCTAGTCGTGATTATACTCAAACATTTTTAATAAAACCACCATACTTGTTTAAATACTTAACAAGTGATGAAAAGAAGCAGGTTAAATGGTTGGAAAGAAATAGGGGAATTTATTGGAATGAAGGTTATATTGACTACAGAGAATTTCGACGTATAATCGTTCCATATCTAGAAAATAAGGAAATCATTGTAAATGGTTTGGAGAAGGTGAATTGGATAAAGGATCTTTGTATGAATTGTAAAGTATTAGACCTTGGTAAAGAACAATGTCCTAATTTCTCTGTTTTGCATAAAACATACTGTGAAGGAAGATCTAATTTTAATTGTAATAAACATCTGAAGCATTGTGCGCTTAAAAATGTGCTTTGTTTAAGGAAGTATTTAGAATGGGCATAAAATGTATGCACTAATGTGTGTAATGTAGATTATTAGTTTTTAGGTTTGTTCAATAAAAATCAAAATAAGTTATACATGCTTTTATTTTGCTAAACACTCCCCACACTTCTCCCAATAACTGAACACTACACGCAATTGAATGGAAATATCTTAATACAATTATAGACATTAATTTACACAAACGATTATTAAAAGTCAGTATCTATTAAAGATTTCGATATTTTCTTAACTAAAGACTCAGTTTCGTCCATAACACTGTCGATAGCATCTTGAACAATATATTGTGCGTTTATAATAACGTTCTCACTGTCACTATCACTGTCTATGGTTTGAGGATTGTTATTACATAGATCTATGACTGAAATTTTTATTAATTTAATCCCTCTTCGCTGTAGTCGACTCATCACGTAGGATTTGGTTGGTTTTAGTTTTTTCGACTTTTCCCTGCATCGTTGTTTTGGTTTTTTATCTTTTGTGACTGGTTTGCTGTGCTCGGGTTCGCTGCGAAACATCTCAGAGAATCCTTCGTAAGGATCCTGGGCATACTGGCTGAACATGATCTCGGATTCAGACATCTGAAACAAAATATAAAACAATTATACCACTATTCCTTTAGTATAGCGCTCTAAAGCGTTATAATTGGGTTTTCCATGGAGTTCACTATATTCCTTTATTATATTGATTATTAACACTACCGCGATCACAATTGTTAGTTACAAAAAAAAATTATACTCACCGACATGATTACTTTTGCTGAAGGTTAAAAAAATATATGAAACAGGTGTTCGCGATGAATAATATTTCGTTAATGATTGCAAAATAATTAAATACCGTGTAATAATTAATTACATGTCATCTAAGCATTTGTGTCTCCATGCTAAGGCCAATGAACTGCAACGTAGACAATAATTATACAATGAAGAATAGTGCCTTGTAAGCGTGTTACTTAATCGTAAACGTTAGTTATTCAAAAATCAACCTTACGATGCAAGGTATCTAGGTGCATAGTGCAACTGAAATCATTGCAATCGGTATTTACTTCATTTACCGATTGAAAAAAGAGTGTAATTATATTTTAAAGTAAATAGAATTTCATAAATGAAACAAGTCAATGGTTACAATAATTCCAATTTTATTTAATTTTTGTATAATAGTTATTAACATTTATTATTTTCTAAAACTAAACTTATTACATGAGTAGCCTTAGATAATTACGTAATACTAAACTTAAATTATGATCAGAGTAATTCATTCTTAAAAATAAACGCATGACCCCAGGCTCGAGTTGAAATTTGATCTACAGATATCGATCGTTTGTCATCATTTCTAGATAAAGCAACTTTGTTGACAGTACGAGTAAATATTTCGTGTTTTATCGATTTAAACATATAATTTTTTCTCCGGATTACTCCGCCATTAAATAAAATGGTTTCATAGTCTGATAAGTTTAAATCCCTGACCACGCTTGCTTTCACCCCTTTTGCTTTTTTAATAATATTATTAGGGGTTTTTATAGAGTAAAGTTTCGATCTCAAGCCAACAAAATCAGATATATATTTTCCTCCCATTTCATCTTTAAAGAGACCGGGTACCTTTTTATTTTTTAGCGGTATCTGTAAATCATTTGCGGCTTCATAGTTACTGCTGTCAAAATATTGTAAAAAATTATATTTCAAATCATGGTAAAAATCGTTAGTGTCTATTTTATAAACAAAGGAATCGGTATCTGTGTAACATAGCTGCACTCGATCTTTATAAAAAGGCTTTACAATATCGTAATGAAAGTAATACATGTGTGCTTTTGAAAGTTCCAACACAGTGAAACCTATGTAGATAGGCTTATCTAAAATAATTTGATCAGGTTTCATTTGTATCGCAACTAAGTTTTCAGATAAAATAGATGCACTGTGGAAATAGGGGTTGGCTATAAGTTTCTCAGCGGATATAAATTTCTTAGTTCGATTGGACTGATCGCACCATTGATTAACTAAATGCACGGTTACTCTATTTTCAGTATTTTCTAATGTCTTTCCAAAAACACTGTTATTTAATAACTTAAAAAAGTCTTGTTCGAAGGAACTTTTTGCTTTTTGTCTTAATTGAGTATTTAACTCTATGTATTGTTTTAAATATGGAGCCTGTCTAAAAGTAATAGCTCTATGAATTTTACGCAAAATTAAACCATGTTCCAAACATTTTTTTAAATGAACGTAATGAATCACATAGTTGTACTTATTATACAAATTTGCTATGAGTTTCTTGGTTTTACCTCCCGGGGGTACACATTTTTCAGGACAAAATGGTAAGTCATTATGATGATTATGTAAATTTTCGGGATACAATAGATCGACTTCTAATATGAAGCCCCATTTTGCGTTATCTTCTATAGCGGTAACATCAAAATTAGCTAATTCGTTATCACCTAAAAATCTGAAACTAGAGTATGGTAAATACTGACACATGCTGAAACCGTAAAGATTATTACAATCTAAGTATACTATGAAACTCTCAGGTTGTGATGGATTATATTCAGGCATGTACTTGTGATTAGCTCTAGCATGCCGATGGGAACACATGCACAAACCACCGCGTATACCGCTTTGTATCATTCTGACGATAGCTAAGTCCGACACTAGCTCTAACTGAACGCCTGTTTTTAGCAACATCGCATCGAAAGATAAACTGGGTGCAGTAATGTAAAACGCGGGGTCAAGACTGTAATATTGTTTACAGGTTTTCCGAAAATTTTGGAATATGTCTGTTAACAAAAGCACATCCGTTTTTAAGTATAGATCCGTATACTCGCCTAGGTTATTAATATTGAATTCAGCCCAAACAGCCTGCGCGTGATTATAATCTTCATCACTAATGACGTCGTTAGTCAAAGAATTATAAAAATTATCCTTAGACGGCAAAAATGTTTGATCGTAACATCCCCAAGTGGTCATGTAATCATATGGATAAACACCTTTTCTTCTCAATAAATTAAACTGTCTTTCTTTAGAAAAATGAGACCGTAGATTAACGAAATCTTCCACCTGCAATGTTTTAGCGAGCTTGTCTAAACTTGTTCCCAAAAAGTTGAAGGAATCTAAAAACCTTATACAAATGTACTCGTTATCGGCAATAGGAATAAATTTAGTAAATGCTACATATTTTTCTTTAGTCTTGGGGATTATTTTAATTGAACCTGGAATTTCACCTAACTTTTTTATAAATAAATGACAATCGTATCCGGATAAATTGTGAAAAAATATTGGGATAAATTTTGGTACTTTATGCTGTAAATTACAGTGTCGATGTGCTGCACCTCGATATAGACCTGTAATATGACAATGATCTCTTACTTTATCGGTTAAGAGTAAATTGTCGCAAATATGACACTTAACGGCACGTTTAAAATCACGAGAATTTTCATCAGTGAATATCATAGGCTCGCTTTTGGATATAATTTTATGTATTTGTTTTACGTCCTCAGTAAGAAAATGTATAAATTTCGAAACACAATCATTACCCCGATAACTTCTATAGCCCTCAACGGTGGCATTTTTATTTGATGACACGACATTGTAAGCGAACGCCGCTGGCACGTGGCGTTTTAAGTATGACGTGTTAGCGGTGTTGAATTCAGCGCCGGAAATTGGTTCAAGTAACGTTTCAAAGTCGGCATATATGACGAATGGAATATTTTGTTTTCTATCATAATTTTTAAATTTTAAAAATGACCCTTTTTCCGGTAAAACAGTGACAATCCCCCCACACAAGTGGGATTCAATTTGACTAAGCGTTGGAAAAAACAATAAACATGTTTCACAGAAATATAGTTTACCATGATGTTTGGTCATCTGATTTCTAACTAAACGAGATAAATCTTTGATGAGACAGTAATGAGAATTATTATTATTTTCTAAAAACAGTAGATGGATACTTTTATTAGACTTGTCATTCAGCGTTGTATACAATGGCCCAATAATTGTTTTCTCATTTTTTAAACCATATACAAATATATTGAGAGAAGGATTATTTCTCTCAAAGATAGCTATGTCCGAGAATGTAATTGGAAATGTTAAATTATTAACATTCAAAACTTCCTGAAAGTATGGATAAGACGAAATCCTATCGGGATGTCTGTTTGTGGGGTACAATGCCGCCACAACACACCACAAAAAGCAATACTCATCATTGTTTCGAATATTCAAACAAGCTCTTTTAGCCTTTATGGATTTCGGCAAAGTTAAAAATTTAGATCCGCTGAGTGGTTGATATTTATTAATATTTAATTCTAAATGTGAATTACTTAAAAATGTCCAACCACTATCTCTTTCCTCAAATTCTTCAATTTTTTTTAGTAGTACATTAACAGCTGATTTGTAAGTAGAATCAAAATCGTAATTAATTAGTGTAATAAAATTTTTTGTTCGGAATGATTTTATTTCTTGTTGATCATTTTTAAACATAAGAAAGGAAGCAAACAGTTCGAAGTTTATTTTGACAGAGGAATGTTTCTGTATTGAACTATCTATTAAATGTTTAATTTGTGGACTAATACTATTGAGGAACATTTCAGGAAAACTATGTATTTGTTCGCCTGTCGCTGTGATTTTATAACTTTTGATTCGTTCTTTAAAAGAAGAATTAATAATTGCCACATTATCATAAATAGGAGTTGAACAATTGTTTTTATGTACATTGCTACGTAAATGACCAGACCATCGGCGATTATCTACAAATACTTTGCAATCAGAACAGTGAGGCATTATGTTATTGTTGAAATCACTAACAAAAAGGAACACTAACAATTTCAATAAAATTAGATTAGATAATACTTACAACTATTATTCACGATCTTAGGTATACCAGTAACAAAATATTTTATATAGGTAGTACAACTTGATCAGGACTATTTTATGTTCGTTCCAAGATCCCTTGTGTAATTTCTTCTCAGGTAAGTCGGTAATTATGTTTAGGCAGAATGTTTCTGAAATAATAAAAAATTGGGTGCATTAGACACATAATTTAATTAGATAGATAATAGTATAATCTGGAGAGAAATATAAAGATAATAATTACCTGCAAAATGTAAAATGATTTATACACAGGAATGTGTATCTACGTGATCCAAATATGGAGATATAATTATTTCAGGTAATTAAATAATTCTTCACAGACCAGTCGGTAATTAATATTTTGTTTAGGCAGAATGTATCTGAAATAAAAAAAAATGATTATTAGGTACCGATAAAGAATCAGACATATAATTGTAAATTCTGGGTTGAAAAAGAGTCATACTATTATGTTAATTGAAATTAAAAAAAATTATTTGATAATTACCTGTACAATATGAAATGATCTGCTTTATCCAAACAGGTGTATTTCAGGCCCCCCCCACGATATACCGAACAGCGTTACTCCTGATGAAATCGTTCGTATGTACTTTCTGGTGTGTGATCAATAAAATATTTAATTTAATAATTGACTTAATTTTTCGGTGACAGTTTAGAAAGGTGCTCACTCCGAGAGACCTTTGAAGTAATAAATAATATTTTAAATTATATTTTTTGCCTAAAAGTATTTCATCATAAAATTTGTTTTTGCGCAATTGTTACACGTGTGCTTAACCTAATTATTTATTTCACATTCACAATAATCAGCTATTTTAGTTAGGGTTGACAATAACTTAGTATCATTCTATGTATCAGCAAAATACAAAATTTACACAATGCATTATTACGATTAAAATATATCATAGCGTATCGACAGATACGGATTTCCATGGTTTGACTCATGGCTGTTAGTGTAGTTATGAGAACTATATTATGTATTTATTTCAGGAAGTCTAGAAAAGTACTAGGTTGACGGCAATAAGTTCATATTTTCTACACAAGACCTAACGTAGATGATAAAATAAGTACCTACCTTAGAAATATTTATTTACTTCTATAAAATAATTACATCAATGTAGTGTAACGATTCCGTGCTCGCTATTATTTAGTCAGCCCTGGCTAATTTCGCTGCATCGACATTCGATGCAGCATAAAATTTTCCTTCGTCTACATTTTACGTGCATGTATAATCCGACTACAGAAAAAAGTTACTTCAACACAACAATGCTAAATTGATTGAAGTGTTTTTAACATGCTTTACTTATAATTTGATTTTTACTTATAAGCTACAAGTATTCGGTACAAAGTATTCGCAGTCTGCAAGTGCAACGAAGTGCTCTGTTATCATCGGTATACAAACAGTCCGTGTTGTCTACAAATATCAGCGACGACATTGTCGATAGCCACCCGCTGCCGCCATCACCAACCAAGTCATCAAACCGAGTGGAACTTCTGATTGAAAAATGTAAGTCCTATAAAATATTCTGTTCGTTGTCATGGCTCACACTTGTGAACCGCTTGTAATTTACAGTTATTTTTGTTTGTGGGCGTGTTACTTCACAGATCACCCGAGCTGCTCATAGTATGTCGAGGTCGATCCCTCGAAGGAGTCATTATTTTTCATCCAGTCTTCTGTGCTTTGAACAGCATGTAAAGCCATCGAACCTGCACCCAATCTCTCTATGGGTTTGCTATCCCATGGGCGTGTAGGAGAACCAATGTTTGCGCACACACTTGTGTTGACACTACTCCATTGAGATAATTAATAATAATTATGTGAGTAAATTTTCCCTATCTTTATTTCAGGTCAGACTCTGAGTGTGATTACTCGCAAGCATCGGTCACAGGGCAAAAAGTGAAGTGCAGCCGCAAACCGTCTGCAGACAGCAATGGGAAACGCAAGATGCAGTCACAATCAACAACCGTAGCTCGTGCCAGGTAAATTAATTATCTACTTACTCTAGCCACATATCTACTGACTAAATTATAATCGTGCAATTACTATTACATATTATTTTAAAACAAGTGCAGGTTCACTTGGTTATTGTTTGAATCGATGGATTGATTTAATCGATTACAGTATTGATCAAAGCCGAGTCAATTGTTATATTTTTTTTACAGCAGAAGGTTTTTCTTGGCGTATGCATCTCTCGTTCTAAACATTAACTAATTACAGTTTCTGTTATTGTTTCAGTAAAAAAGTGAATACTGGCATCGACATATTTGGCATCAGTAACAACCGCGACATCCCACACAAAGAAGATGCATCGGATCACCTAACTTCATTCTTTGTGAACCGGGTAGCCAGCGGCTGCGAGCGCCGAGCAACGAGCACCGACGGAGAGTACTACATCGACTGCAAGGTATACAAGGCTGACGACGCTCGCCTTACCGACTCCGCCGAGCTGTGGAAGAAGGCGCTCGTCCGAATCAAGTTCCAGACTGACGCGGATTCTCCTCAGTGGCGAAAATTACAAGAGCTCGTGCGTGCGGCTGATATCTTGTTTCCAGGCAAACCAACATTTTATGATAATTAAACCAAATACCGTACCTTACAGTTGTTTTTTATTTACAATAATAACCCGTTAACGCTTTTTTCACTAGGTACTTGTAATTTCGTTGGTTTGTTACAATCATCAACTCGTTCACCATTCTATGTTAACAGTAAATGCAACTCGAGTGACCGGTTAAGTGCAGTGGTAAGTAAATGGTTGATTGTTCATCGTGCTCCGAAACGCGGCGTACTGACCAGCCGTATGGAAGATAGTGGTAAGGAGCAAGTTACTAGTCATTGGTCGAGTAAATCGTTCCTAATCAAGTACACGGTACAACAAACTGTCTCGTTCGAGTTTATCGGTCGAGTGGAGAGTCGAGTCGAGTGTCGATTATTGGGCATTCTATACCACTATCGGCAGCGAGGCGCACTCGCCGAGCTACTTGCCGATAGTGGTATAGAATGCCCAATAATACACTACTTACGTTTATTATTCAATTACGGCAAAAGCCTTCATAATATTCAGAATTAGTTTATGCGTCATATTAATCTAGGACTGGGAATGAGTAGTTGACTATTGTGTCAAGAAAAAAACAGTGAACTTTACGTTCGGGAGTGAGTCACATGTTTGTGAGTCAAGTTAGTGGGATAGCTTTCTTGAAACCTCAGTTCTCTATAGCTACATAACAATAAAATTTGCTTGTCATGGTGCTCTTCATCTCCTCCCACGGCTTCGCTCATAACACTGTTTACAGCTCCATATAAAATGCTATAATAATACTAGATCGAGTTTCAACGACAAAAACTTGCACAGGGGGATTTTCCTTGTAATTTGTTTTATTAAATCCTATTCGGGCCGGCGGCGGCGCAGGCAGATTTGAAATTGGTGCCGCCTTGAGCCTCTTAGTCCAAAAGTACCAATATCTCTAACGAAACCTAATGTTATCAAATGAATGCCGCTGCTCATTCAGTGATATTTGGAAACGTAGTAAATATTTTCAAGCTGTCATACATAATGTATATAATAGCGGAAAACTGCTGATCGTATTTTACACGCTGATTTTCATTAGTAAAAGATATAAAAATGAAATTAAATAAATTAAATTCTATTAATAATTTAATTTAATGGTTTTGTTTTTTCATGTCATTGTTTTCCATTTCCTGTAGTTAATGTTATTTCCGAAATATCTTACGTGGGAAGAACCACAATTCTCTACTTACCTCTTTTATTACTTTATACGTACTTAGATATATGTTGTCTTTGTATGTTTTAAAGTAAAAAATAATTAAAAGAAAAATTGTTTGTGTTCTACACTATGTATGTCTTTCTAAAAATGATTATGTCATTATACGTGTAGAGCCTGTAGTGAATAAACCACCCATTCACTTTGCGTGGGTGTATACTATGTAGCTAAGGGATTATTATATCATAAAACAGGCCAGTACATCCACCGATGGATTAATAACATTATACTGATATATACAACATCGCCAAACTGGTTCGTTCATTCATTACGGGATGCAAACCAGCCTTTAAAATTTTCAGCATGATACTTATGAGCTTATGTGGAATAAGCCACTTATTTAAAAAATTAACACTGTTAATTTTATTATCTTCTATCGGGTAACGAAAACCTTCAAATTATGTCGAAGACAGGATCAGCTTTCTCCTTCAGTGTGGTGGGTAATTATTAAAATATTCGTCTACGAGCGTCGGTCGCGCATCGTAGCGGTCTACGAGGACGATTTCTACGAGGATGACGTCAACAAGCAGGATGGCTACGAGAAGTGCTACGACTGCTACGAGCTCTTAGTATAAACCTGACCCGTTATTTTGATTTTCTATACCTATCTCATTCAATCAATATTCAGCGAATGCTACAATTGGTAAATACGAGACTGTAATGCCTTAATTATTTTAGGCTGAAATTTGGCGCTACGGTAAAAAATAATCATTAAAATATCCCTAATGTATGTTTATTAAGTTCACTTTGGCATTTATTATTTATATTCAAGCATATTTTTAAATTGAAAGAATTTTTCCGGATTTCAATGTTTGACGCAAATGAAATAAAAAGTATAAAATATAATAAAAGAAGTGTGTGGGTTTTACAAACGAAAATTATGCTCATATAAAATATACTCACCGCTGTTCATAAACGGGGCGATGTAGGTAAGTACGTTACTTTATCTGAAACCTAATTTAAATGAATAAATTAGAATGAAAGTAATTAAAATGAAAGCGTCATCATAAATGGTGAAAGTGTTAAAGTCAAGCGGTGCTCCAGCGTGAAGTAAACGGTATGTGTTTAGTAAAGCTCTTCTGGAGTGTGGACTTACTTATTTGTAATTAACTACGAATGCAGGTATCTGACTTTTACCATGTGTTTGTTTGCTGTCTAAAGACCGAACATGTTCTAACAGTATAAGAATCATTATTTGCAACATAATTTGTAAAACATTAGGTTAAAAGGAAGCGAAGAAGAGGTTTCACGCAGAATTTAGACCAGGGGGCCAACCACAAGCTCTTAAAACAATGTTATTATAATATTACTTTGACTTTTCGTACCATGACGTCCTTAAAATAAGCTTATAATAAGGTTAAAATAATGTTATTTTCTTAGCAGTTTTGGTGACGTCACCCCTAAAAGTTCATTCATTTTCCTACCACGACGTGACTTTTGACAACCAGCAATATTGTTTTAATGTCAAATTTAGCATTCATAAAAAAGTTCCTCGGACTCGACGGAAGTATTATTGTTCTGCAAATTTATATATTTAAATGTAGTTTTTTGGAGTGCAGTGCGTTGCACGTAACAAATTTTATTCGCATGTTGCGCGGCCATCGCCGCTGACCGGAGAAACTTAGTTCCAAACAACTCAACCAGTCAATGAAATGCTGGTTTTCCATTGTGGTTTTTTTAGTTCATGCTGTTGACTACATGCACGAGGTCAGCGTCCTGCAGATATTAGGTCCAATTTCAAGGAGGACAAGATCAGCAGTGGTATACTGTTGCTGTTCCAGTCGCTTGAAAAGCTGTACCAGATGCCGCCTCGCCGCAGAGATGGAAATGAGAAGAGCCTTCAGGATGTCATTGACATGTTGAAGAGGACAGACCCGGATGGCGTGCAATAATTCGTGGCAAGAAATCTTAGTAAACTGCCCCGTCACGTTAGATCACATCGACGTTATATATACGCTTCTAAAGGACATTACTACATTGAAAGTGGAGATAACCAAGGTGCAATCCAGAATAGAGGTTTCAGAAGAATCCAATGCTGAACTACGTACGAAAACAAGCTGCACATGCTGCTGGGTCCTGCTGTGGCTACGTCGCAGCTGTAAGTTTCACGTCTACAATGCTCCACGAAGGTTGAGGAAGTCGTGGAGTCTATCAGAGTGAAGATCAAATTGGACTCTGGAGGGTTGAAAAGTTGGAATCGCGCCACGACATCAACTATAGATCGTTTGTGGTTTTGAGGATAAGAAGAGGATTTTTGGCCGAGTGTCGTATGCCGATGTGCCGGCCGATGAGACGTGTATACGACGTGCTTGCTTGAAGCTAGTTAATATTAAATATGTATTTTACATTTACTCAGAAGTTTAATTGTTTCACTGCTTCAAGGGGTAGTAGACCTAAGTATTTGAAATTAATATCAGCTTGATACCTCCACGCGTTCTGAGAAAAAGGGTCTTGATAGACGGACAGACAGACAAACGGATAACAAAATTATCCTATAAGGGATAAGTAAAATGTGTTTATTTACGTAAACTTGCCGATTGAATTATATTTCTAGAGATTTTAGTATACGGGTATTGGAAATAAGCAAAAGTAAATAGAGACCAATAAGTTTAAACAAAAATATAAAATTTCTTTAATCAAATAATAATATACGCGAGTGTACAATTGTTAAGTTATATTATAAATATGACACTTGCAATAGGGCTAACATAATATCTGTAAAACCATTAAACAATGATGTGATTCGGGAAGCCTAATCACAGCCACAAAACAATGCGAGCGAACAGCCACGTAGTACCAACAACACTCTGCAGCAGGGTTTGGTTACTTGTGAAACTCTTGTTCAGCGGCTGTGGGGAAGACGGCATTTAAGATCCTGAAACAAAATAAGTTTTATTTTTTGTTTATAATTTAAAGAGTGTATTACTAAACGGCGATAGACTGAACACTGACAAGACTTTACTTCGACGGGTCTCTTCGCCGACGGGTCTCGTCGCCGACAGGGCTAACACACACTTATAGCACATGTTTTTCCTAAAGGGTAGGCAAAAACCAAAGAACGCCACCTCCTACATTCATACATCTCGTCATACAAGCAAGCCGGTTAAGAGTACTGCGCACCTGACCTTTCTGAAGAACCTTACCAATAATGTCAGTGTAGGTTTTCCTAGGGCGACCCTTCCCTGCGTTGCCACTCACCTCTGCCATAAAAATATCTTTTGTCTTCGTCTTTCACTCCTCCTCTCAACATGACCGAACCATGTAAGCATACCCTTTTTATCTTTGTTTTATATTATAAATAACAATAAATTATGCTTGACTACTAACTAGTTCCACCTGAACACCTTTTTTTTTTTTTTTTTTTTACCGATGGGAAATCATCAAATGACTTCCCCCGCCCTGGGCGGGGCGGGAGGGAGTGTCAGACTTTTACTGACTAAAACCCATCCATGTTCCTTCTTGTGCCCTTTGCGTTCCGGGGGCGCGGTATCTCTTTCGAACAACCCGCAGCCCCGGCAGGCATCGGCCCTTAGTGGCCCCTTCAATTATTGCTGACATCTCTTTGAGGCGCGCGTGGAACACGAACGCGCCGTCGACACGGTCTGTCGTTATCAACGAACGGACGGTGAGCTACCCATTGCTCACCGCCCACAGACCCGCGTCTACGGTGGCCGGGAGTCGTCTCGCGGCTCCCGACGCCCGGAGCGTCGCCCGCGGCGGCTGGGGCGTGAGGTGGTTCTTTCCCTCACGCGGCCCGCCTCCTCCTTCGCTAGCATTACTGCTTCGCAGAAGGAGGCGACTGCATCCCATTCCCTCTCGCTCCGGACCATGGCTTGCACCAGGGCCGAACGCGAGAGTTCGCCGCCGCCGAACCTGAACACCTGGCATATCCCTGGCCAATATCTTGTCCCAGTATTTGAAGACATTGTTTTTTCCATATTTGTCATAGCGATCGTTGGCAGTAGTTGTTGACGGTTGGAATTTAAAATTTCCCAGAGTATCTCTAGCTGTCGCCAGGATTAACTCTTAACTAGATTAACTCTTCGGCTGCAAAATTAATAACAAAACACTTATAACTGAGTCTGAAAACATATTGTTTCGAACTATCATAATCAAAACATTATTTACATATAAATATTTCCTTGTTATAAACTTATTCACTGAGTTACCATGTTTAACCTTACCTTGATTCCATGATGATTTTGCATCCAACTGACTACAAAATGCTAGTGAGACACTGATCTTAAGTAACTAAGATGAAATAAAATAAGTTTAACCACAAAAAATCAATTTTAAAATTTTTGACTTTTAAATTCCGTTCGCGTTAGACAGCTGACATTGCTGACAAGAGCAGAATTTTTCCGATTCTTATTGTGACAATTTAGCCGCAGCCTCTTTTTTATTTTATTTTTTCTGTTTAAAAAGCAAAATCTTTTAATACTTGGGTTCATTTTATGGAAATTACTCGTAACAATTAGATCCTAGTACAAAGTAATGTTTTAAAATAAATAAATAATAATAATTTCCTCAATTCTACGTCATAGTAGGAATTCGGACCGATGTGTGAAAGGGACAGCGTTATACAGTTCATATAGCGTTGTTTCTTTTCTACTATAGCAGGCAATAGACAAATCCTAGAAGTAGTTCGTTCTTTCCCAGCACTTTAGCAGGAATAAAACAATATTGAAAGTTGAAGTTCATGGTACGAATATGAGTAATGGTATTATAAGCTTGAAACAAAACGTTATCGAAATAAGAATGTTTTGTAAAAGATTGTGGTAAGGCCCCAGTAGTTGGTGTAGACTTGTTTGTGGGACACCAAAAAGTAGAAGATTTAGCTAGAAGCCTGTCTTTTTCTGTCATTAATATTAGCCACCCTTCGTATGTAGAAAATGTATTCGTCACGGATACGCTGCGCGCACGCGACGTTATGACTTTGCAAACACAGTGTCAACCTGTTTCACTAATAACTACCTAAAAACACTTAAAATCTAGTCGCAGTCTCATCTCCGCGACAATCAATGTCCAAAACGTGTTAAAAATGTAGGCAAATTACAGGAATTTTAGCAGACATTTTAGAATTCGATCGTTGTTAAATTTTCGAAAATTATCTTCAGGCTATATTTATAGGTAGAGGGGAAGAGTACTCATTACCAATTTCCTTAAAAAAAAAAGACAGATGGTCCACTAAGGATTTTTTTTTACCCAGAACCATCTCAATTCAGTTTTCTAAGACACGCGGCCCACGCCGCCTTTGGGAACCACTGTCAATATTTTGAATAAGCGACAATGATCAATTATCAGAAAGTGATGGAAACAATGATATATACATATACGAAGTCCATTTACAATCAGAATAGTAAGTTAATCTGTTATGACTTTACACATTGAATTTATTTAATTAACAAACAAACAAACGAGTAACTACGTAGGTATACTATTTCACAATGAGAAATGTAATTAGTTTACTCAACATTTGTATTTTACAACTCGTATTTATATTATTGGAAATACGCACGGAAAACGGTGTGTATTCTCATGAGCGTAGTCCTATTTATAGCCTTTCAATTGGGGACGTGATTGAACAAACTCCTCGCAGGTAACAATATCAATTGTGATTGTAGAGATTTTTTCATATGAAAAATATGGTTGAGTTAGGTTAACAGAGATAATATTAATGAATGATCACTTTCTATGAAAACCATCATAATATGGAGTGTAATGCGATACTTTTTACTGACTTACATATTTTGGAATTGCATAGTGAATTATTTGCCTTGGTTTAATATTATCATAATAAGAGGCATAGATTGTTCCCCATCCCTGTGAGGCGCACTGTCGCCTGTGCCCAGTCTGGCATGCCGCGTGTGCTGTCCGCGCTTGGATGCCAAGCCTTACTGTGTTACGTTTGCGGACAAATGGAAGATGACCTTGTCAGTATTTATTTATTTATAATAATAAGCACACCAACTGCACTGTCTCATACAATTCAATTAACTAACATCTTAAATCGACATTTTAGTAGCCATGCAAATAATAAGTATGTTTAGAGTATTGTTAAATGAGCGTGTGGATATCGTGTAATTCTATGTCTTTAACTAATGTACCTAATCGGATAACGACAGGTTTATGTATAAAATTGCTGCCTATCTACCGGACGGAGGGATTAGGGATTAGTCGTGTCCCTAACTTTGAGTACCACACAGAACAAATCATAAGGAATTTGACGTACCGAGCACAACGAGTATATATAAATATGATACCGATATCTTACTTGTTTAGCAAAAAGCCAAAGGTCTCTCAGGCCTCAGTAGAACGGCAAGTTCTTCCTAAGGTTATAGAATGTGTTGGCATCTATACTTCAAGAAACCTACAAATTCGTTCATGAGGGCAAACTTTTCATGATATCTTAAGCAATCTGTAAATTCAAGTGGGCGGACGACATTTCCAACGATGTTTAAAGCTTACAAAGTTGTAAGTAACGCCAACGTGAAAACAAATACATTGTGAAGGAATATCTTACATTGTGTCGATGAGGGAAATGCCTTCAAGCGAGCGTTCGAGCAGAGGTCACGCTGTAACCGCGGGTCTGTCTTGAAACTAGTAGTCCCATATATGGGGTAAAAAGAACAACATAAGGTTCCACTCCGTGGGTTCATGTTCCATCTTTTCAGTAGAACGTTGCCGGTAGGTTATGATGTACCTTTTCCGGCAACACAATTCCACCGGTTCCACCATTCCAGCAACACTAGTCAAAAGCGATGGATCGAGTTTACTATAAAACGAGTATACTCAAAAGAGACCTGTGTATTCTTGCTATTTTCAATTCAATTCATATTTATTGTTTTTGCTGTTCTTAATCACAAGTGCCAATTCAATCAGATATAGCTACCTCTAATTAAGTATGTCCTAGAGTCGCTCTATTTATTCAAGCGTGGGTGAATATCACTACTATTATGGACACAAGTAGCTGGCATCTGACCTCCGTCCCGCTACCCAGGTACATCGCTGAATAATATAATACTGTAAGGTATGGTATTAAGTTACTAAGATCATTAAACCAGGTTTATATTAAACAAACTGCCTCTACCTTATTAAAACATAGAGTATCGTATAAATTCTGTTAAAATTAAGCCTTTATGAAGATACATGACATCCTCAAAGAAAACATGATTCTTATTATAATTAGCTACCTATAAAACTAACCAGATATTATTTTGGATTATTTTATTTTGAAAGATTCTATTTACTTTATATTATTTACTATTTATTTTATTTAGAAAGATTCTATTTATATTTTCTAACTAAAATGACTTACATAAACATGACTTTTAATTTACTCTTATATTAGGGTGTAAAAGTACTCATCAATATGACCAAATACGTAATTTCCAGTGTCAGTTTACATAACAAATAGCACCTGCCCTCGTTCTACAGCAAAGAAAAGTTAACCAAAAATGTCTTATCCCGTCACTATCAGGCTTTGAAGTGGCGTGCTTGACCATTGCTGTCATCACCTAGAAAGTGACTTACCCGGGTACTGATCAGTCCGTGAACCAATCTTCCTAGACACAGTGGGATGAGCTGCAGTTTAGTACTGAGTAATCTTATCAATACGTCCACCAATGCTGCTGAGCGTGCCCACGTACTGGCTTTAGGTGGGTAAGAGGCTTTTGGCTTAAAGCATTCCTATTTTAGACCTTTCGTAAGGGATGCAACATGTGTCGACACTCCTCCGCCATTCCATCTTTCCAACACGCCATGCTGTGCTGGGGCGGCTGTTGGTGGTGCCAACCTTCCTGGAAGATACCTATATTTTTGCCATTTGGAGTTAAAATACTAGGGCCATGAGATCCTAGGGCTCATCTTTTTTTAAGGCCAAGCGCCAAGCGCCAAGCGACTTTTGTAAATATCTCTCTAAATAATATGCTCTTTATTTAATCAAGTTGTAAAAAAAATACATTATTAGCTTGTGTAATTGAATTATATAATGACAGCGCATAGTCCGTTTAGTCCTTTAAAATCATACAATTGGTTATGTGTATTTTATAGTTTACTTAGTTATAGCAAAAAACGATGTGACTAGCGTCTTAACTGAACAAATGGGCATTAGAAGGAACACGGATGGGTTTTAGTCAGTAAAAGTCTGCACGCCCTTCCGCTCCGCCCAGAGCGGGAAGAGTCATTTGATGATGTCCCATCCTTAATAAAAAAATCTTAGAATGTCCGGCGCTAAAGCATATCAGCTGGTAATTCTTAGATCTCTAAAAAGTTAGGTTGTTATGCAGGCTGAACAATGAACATGAGTCCTCGCCATTCTGAAATATTTCAGAATGTACCAGAAGTAGGTCAGGGCAGCCGTAATAAAAACATAACTGTGTTCAGGTTATGAAGTACGCTCTATCACTTATACCTACACATACGGACCAAACAACGTTATTAGGTACAGTACACATATACTAGCTCGTTTTCTCCTACAAGACTGGCTTTTACATTTTACAGGGAAGAAAAAAGATAAAAATTGTTGTGAATGTTTGATAAAGTAATAACGATATATTTATTGTTACAATTCTATGTTTGTTTTTCTTAAATTTGCCTCAAGAAAGAAAGAAAAAGGCGTTTTAATCTAATTTTCTTTTATGTTTATAAATCCCTGAACAAAATAATTTGGGAAGATGACTCAAGAAAACTAATTATTTAAGTATCTTACCAGGTAGTCCCTAATAAATTAGCAACAGTAGAGTACAAGCTTCAAGCACGTACAAGTTGTGGTTACCAGATAATCTACCTCTACCGTGGCTAGAGGATTCACACGGCGCCCGTTCAGTGGGGACCACTGCCGCAATCGGATTACAACAATTACGATACCTTATTAGGCAAGCAAGACAATTGCCCGCGCGTCAATTAAAGTCATCTACTCGTATATGATGACGATACCGCAAGTTATTTTTATTACCTATTAGAAAAGTTTCTACATGAGCCTACTTAAGTGGTCCGTAATTGGAGGCTAAGTAATAGCCACACTGTACATGAGGCTGTAATTATACACAGTAATCATTAACATTGTAATAAATCTTTAATAACATACCCGCATATTCCTCAACTGTGTATGTAAAATCTAAACAAATAAATAAAATTCAAATGTCTGATAGTCATGAAAAAATAACACCTTTTTACTAAATGCATTTAAGAATGTTTGTCTAATATAAAAAAAAAACTTTTTTTTGTCTTTTTGTTTGTTCCGGCTAATCTCCGAACCAGTTGAACCGATTTTGACGGGACTTCCACTGGCGGATAGTTGACGTAATAAGGAGTAATTTAGGCTACTTTTATTCAAGAAAAATAGTTAGTTCTCCGCGCACTAGGAATAAAACTTGAGATAACCGACAATTAAGCAAACGAAGTCGCGGGCATATGCTAGTATGCAGCTTATCTTATTGTATTTTTAATAACATTCACAAGTTGAGGATACTACAGTAGAAGAATATAAAAAGAGTAGTATTTATAGTTCAAGCGCCAAGTAAAAATTATGAAAGTAGACCTAGAAATAAATATTTTAATCTGCTATTCTCGGCACAAATAATAACGCTCCCTGAGAAACTCATAAAGGTCCGACATGTGTAACACAAACTTATCGGACATACTAAATTGATGAAATAATAATGTTCGACACAGACTGCTTGAAGTTTTTCCTTATAACCGCAAACTTGCTCGTTTCGACGAACGCGCCGGTAATAAGCTTGTGGCTCATTAGACAATAAAGGCTCCCACTGAGTATCGCATCGGTTTACCGCTTTGACGATCATAACAGACACTTGGATCTCTATCGCTGCAAGCATAATTGAAGTAGATAAGTTCGTGATTGCGGCACGGTAGATTTTTTCTTCACAGGCTTTACGGTCCAGAGACTATACGTTCACGCTGCTCCTAATACCTCTAATTCAATGCTTTTTGATGGAATTTCTTGGGATAGACTGTCATTAAAAAAAAACATTAGCATTATGTACGAAAGTAGCTCACAATTTATACTACTTTTTTTGTCACATCACATGGCATCACATCTCATGCCTATAGAAATAAACTAACGTAACTTTGGTTAAAGCGTGTTTGCATAACATTTGCCGTTTTGAGGGTTAAGCCAGTGAGCAGAGTTAGTATTGGGGCTTACTGTCAAAAGTGTTCCGGACGTCCATAAGTTAGTACCTATATCGTTACTCGTGTACGGTTCAGTCCTTGTAACCTCTTAGTATCTAAACGTGATTGTTTTAATGGACATGAATATCTTACACCTGATTTGGCAAATAGTTAGTCAAATAAAATAGGTACATATGAGTATTTATATGGAACTAGATTTTGCCCGCTTCTTCGTCCGCATTAATGTCGGCTGTAGCGGACGTAGACAAACATGCGAAACTAACCCGTAGCTTTCATCAAAATTAGTTCCGTGGTTTAGCCCTGAAAGCGTGACAGATAGACACACACAGATTTTCACATTTATGATAATAGTATTTATAGAATGAGGTATGGATGGCAAACGAACCACAAAATCTATTTATTTTATTTACCTATTTATCATAAAACATGGCCAATGCCATTAAATATCGATGCTGTATTCGATTGCCGGAGGCACTTCACATATTATGACTTTGTTTTGGGAATGACAACGCTATTAAATTGGTACTTAGATACCTCAGAGGTTCATAGGACGCGGTTTCGCCAGTTCAGCGAAAAATATAGATTATTTATAATTTCTGTATGTGTTAATTTAATATATACATTATTTACAAGCTTAATAATAAAAATAAAATAAAAAAACAACCAGAATATAAAAAAAAGAGAAACTAAAATTAAATGGCATCAAAAAATTCATCCGCATCGCTGTCTACTGGAAATGTGCCCAAAAGACTGGCCGCATTGCCACGTTGAATGGCAATGCTTAACCTCTGGCCAAGGTAAAAACCAGCCCTTGGGTCACGGGAAGAATCAACCAATCGTTTGGCCAACTCCTTGAAAAGGCCATGGGCACACGGACCCCACGACCCGAGAGTTTCCACCCCAAACGGCTCGAAAATATAGTTACCTGAAAGGGTACTATACTTACGCCGTTTGAGGTTTTCTGCAGCCGCAGCAGCAGCGCCAGCACAGCACGCCGAACTAGGAAGATGGGATGGCGCAAGAGTATCGACACACGTAGTGTCCCACACTAAAGGCCTACCCAACTTCCACGGAAACAGAGACATCCCGTCCGGTCTCTTGCCATCGTCGCGTGCCAAGCCGTTGGGTTCTAAGACAGCCGGAACGCCGACGGCAACAAGAGCACGTCGAATGATGTCATTAATATTCGCATGGCGTGCTATACGGCCCGCACTTCGGCTGCATGACAAGCCGTGGTGTCCGAGACTAGTGACAACTTCCCCACAGCGACAGCGATGAGGAGAACAACATGAAGCCCCTTAACGTAAGGAAATTAATGAATAAAAGCCATGTTTGCTTGACGAAGACAATTTATTTCAATATACACGGTAAGGTCATAGACTCCCCGTCTAAACACACTTTTGCATAGAAATTTTACAAGTCCATTAGCTAGTTAATTTTTCTAAGTTCTTTTACACTTTATTTACATATGGATCACTAACTTTTTTTTAAATTGTTTTAGAGTACTCACAGTTTGTCCATTGATTTGCACTTTCGTCACAACACTTCACTTACAGTTCACATTATCGCCGATAGGGAGCGCCACTGTCGCAATGTCCAAAACTTGTATCAGTCACAGCTGCATCCGAAATCCGACTCGATTGACCATGAATAAAAGCCATGTTTGCTTGACGAAGGCTAATTTCTGTATGTTAGTTCTGTTCCTATTAGTATGAGAATAATATCCTAGACAAAAACTGGTAGAGTTCCTATACTTACCTTAATACCCTCGTTTAGGACTGAGGTAGCCAGGTAGAAGTTTACATTAATATTATCCTGTTGGAGAATATAAATGAGGAAAAGCATGGAAATAGCTTAAGGAAATTCATTAGTTTTTTAATTACGAATATTATATTAAACTTTTTTTGTTCGACGAAGTACGCCCCACATACTCCGTCGAACAAAGAAAGTTTAGGATAATACTTGATAATATAATAACATATTATAAAAATATATTTAGCAATATAGTACCAACCTACTGTACAGACAAATGTATTTTGGTTTCTTCATGTAGAATTGAAGGATGGTTTCATGATAGATAGAGAACCATTTACAGTTTTTCACTGTAAGTGCCTAGGTACCAGTCACTAATATTATTGGCAAAATAAAGCCTTTGCGTTACATCAATCATAAGCATTGTTGAAACCCTATAACGTAAATAATATGTCACACGTTTCTGTTATTATAGGATCACATTGGTAATCAAAATCTGTTGAAAAATAATATTTAATACCTTCTAACACGATAAAGGTGTTAGGATTAAATATTAGCACCAAAACTGTTAAACATTTGTAAAAAACCAACAAAAATAATGAAAATACGTACTTAATACTCAATATCTTTATTGCTTTGCCATATGTACGTATACATGTATGCTGTACGTTTAAGGTTATATTGGTTGATTAATTCAGCAGGTTTTGATCACAAACGGTTTGCGTAATTTGTAAATACAGATTCTAGCTGTATTTACAAATTACTAAACGTTTTTATTCATTAACGGTAAAATAATATAACCTTGTATATTATGTCAGAGGTTTCTGTGTATTTAGTGAAGTGAGCTACAAAAAGTTTCTACACAAATGAGAACTTTTTTTTAAATACTATACTGACAAGAACCAACCACTGACAAAAAAAAATTGTCTATCACTTCAAGAATTGAAGAAGCAGTTTGTTTACAAGATAACATAATAAAATAATGAAACAACTCATTTAAAACCTGTTCATCGTATCAATATTATAAAAAATATAAACGTGTGTGATCAAAATATTAAAATAATAAGCAATTCGTAATTCGAAGAGGCGAAGTTTACCTATTGGCTGATAAAATCAATTAAGTGAGATGAAAAACTGTCATTACACTTTCTGAATATTAATTTGTAAAGTACAGCACCGAATGCGTGATAAGAAAACAAATTGCTCGTAAAAAAAAACTCAATGTCTAACTATATCAGTCGAACCGTCTTCACGTTGTAGATATTAACAGTTCAGCAACTAAAGCAATACCTTGATAAATATCGAAATTTAATGATAAAAATGGCGTAAAACGGTCAGTGGCCTTCTGACAGTGAGTGCAGCGCGCGTAATTCGCACCAGATAACCCCCTCCAAAGCAGTCGCCCCTTGGAGGTAGCTTGCGCGAAACGAACCTTTCTCTGTTTGCGGACAGTGACATAGTGACCGTGTTAGCGCAGAGGGCTCATGCCATGCACCACTACAGCGTCATAGTGCCGCTGGTGGTCGCCATGTACCTCGTGGCAGACGCAGTGCCCGATAGCGCTGCGGCTGCACTGCGCCGCTCGGAGCCGGACCTCAGCTTCGCAGAGTCCGTGTACGCCAAACTGTCGGGTGCATGTGAGTCATTGTCCTTTACTATTATTTTATTCGCGCTAATCAGTATACGTCAGTATGCGTCATATTTGTATTATTTCAACTTATGTAGATAGGATAAGCACATTTACATAAATTATTATATACATGTATTTTTTTATACCCGCAGGCAGGGCGATAATGGACTTGCGCTACAACACCATGACTGACCAAAGTGATCTTATACAAACGATGAAGCTCATACAGCTGGACGGGGACACAATTCGAACTTTTCCAATTAATGAAGCATTTGTGAACCTAACGAAGCCTGGGATTTTCGATATAACGAAACAGACAAAAATTATAATCCACGGGTACAAAGACAGTTCGCAGTCCGCTTTGCCGTTGGATTTAGCTAATGCCTACAATGACAAGAAAATGTTCAACGTGTTTCTAGTGGACGCAGAACAAATGAACAAAGATGGATACATTTTATCTGCTTTTAACTCTCGTCTTATAGGCAAAAGACTTGCAAACCTTTTGGCGAATCTGGAACATTTTGGCGCGAATGCGGAAGATTTTCACCTTTTGGGGATCAGCCTTGGTGCGCATATTGCAGGCTGGGCCGGCAAATATTTCCAACAATTCAAAGTACACAGTTTAGGGCGCATCACTGGATTGGACCCTGCGGGCCCGTGCTTCTCGTATGCATACAGTGGTCAAAGGTTAGATAAAACAGATGCCACTTACGTGGACGTATTGCACTCAAACAGATTATTACAAGGAATTATCGAACCTTTAGGTCATGCAGATTTTTACATAAATGGCGGAGGACCAAACCAACCAGGATGTTTCATGCCCTCCTGCAGTCATCTCCGAGCGGCTCAAGTTTTCATAGAAAGTATCATAACGCCAAAGTCTTTCGTAGGAGTTCGGTGTAAAAGTTGGAAGCATTTCGAAGCAAATGCTTGTGAGAAAGAAGAGTACGCAGTTCTGGGCTATGGTTCATCAACAGCGACTCGCGGACATTATTATTTACGTACTTCACCAAAGTCCCCTTTTGGCCTCGGAATGGATGGAATAAAGAACAAGAAATCAGTGACTGTTAACTGGCTAAACAGTTTCGTTTATTAAATCTGTGATTTTAAGTGCTAGCTCAATTTCGTGATGTGTAATAAACTGTTGCCATACTTTTTAATATATTTGGACTTTCTTCCTTGTGTGTCACATAATTGTGTAACGGACTGATCGAAAATACGCAAGAGTGATTTATTGCACAAACATTTTATTCAGTGGACTTCGTTTACTTGATTACGCGAAGTGTCTTCAATTGTCTCAACAGTTACGTAAGCCCTTTTGTCATCCATTGCAAATGCAAAATCGACTTTGATAACTATAACAATATAATTTATTCGTCACTTCATCAGCAAACAATACGTACCTACCTGCTGCGATCTACTTCCCAACTACATTATATAATTTAGGTTCGGCATTATTTGGTACTTTGTAATTTCTACTTGTGTGAGCATGTTTCTCGTTACAAGTGTAATAATTAAAGTTATCGAGAGCTATGAAACAATTTTATTCGTAATTTTATTATTTCAACTAATTGACAGCAAGGAGAATTAAAGATTATTTTCTCAACAAAATGTTCAGAATTAAAGTTTCCTACTAGAAATCACTGAGAAACGCGATTATATTAAAACTTGCAGATGCCCTAATACCAGGCACGCTTGTGTATAGAAGTTTAAACATCTTTTATGGCTCAAATGTACTCCAACAGAACTGGTCAAATGCATGTTGGAGTAAGATAGGGTTTCAGTAGTTAGTGCAGACATATACGGGTATATATGTACTAATTAGTCAAGATTAAAAGTGATGACATTGACATTGAAAATTCAATGTTGATAAAAATATTCTGTCCGTAGATATGGCAGTATAGTACTTTTCAATGACCCTCTTACATTTATAATTTGTGAATCTTTTGTTTTATAAAAGTGTGGGTAAAATAATAAATTTTACATTGACATGGACATGGCGGAGCTAGCACGCTGTCTATTTAAAGCGCGGAACTCTAAAAAACCAAGGAAATAATCACTTAAACTGTCATCATCATTGAAGCCGTTACATAGCTAGTCGAGACTGTTATCTATTCCCTCTAATTCACCAAACGTGACGAGTTACGTGAATAAAAGTGTAGCAATCATTTCAAGTTCGAGTCGTTCGTCCGGTAGGTGTAGAAACGGAAACTACTTGTTACCGACGACGGCCGTTGGTTGCCGGCGGCGAGTCGGTCATTGCCGCTATACGACACACACGGCTCACTTAACACGATTGTTGTCTCAGCCAGATACTCAGTTCGTTAATCAACTAACTTTACCACAATCTATACAATACCGATTTCTTTTTGCTATTTGAGAGCATTCATAAGAATATTATGGTTGATAATATTAAAAAGCCTTTTACAATTTACTGTTTCTTCTTTATTTTAAGTGCACTTGTACATAAGTATCTAATTGTTTCCATATGTATTTCATGTCATGCACTATGTATATCTGTAGTTATTGCCATCATAATGCCAATCTAAAATTTAAATATAATTTAGCACATTTTTCGTATTCTCATCTACGTAAACTCATTAATATGTAATATACAATACGCGTAAAGCAAGAGTTAAAATCACTGCTGTGCTTTCTCTGTATCAATAACGTGCACTACAGTAAGTAGCACATTTAATAGGTTGGTATAAATATTATTATTTCATCATGCATTTTTTTGCTCCTTTCAGATTAACTCGAAAAAAGTTTACACCATTTTTAAAAGTAATGTAAAACAGTTTCTATCTTGAATATTGCTAAACCAATCATAACCCGTCTCATTGACCTAGTGCATGCAAGTAAAGCCTTGGATTTACGTTCGATTCGGTGGTTTAACTTGATACACGTGCAACAGCAGGATTCTGTTGCAAGGATTACGCAGTTAAAGTCCCTTGTTAAAATGGAATACAGCGGATATGGCGATAGGTACGGTCCACGGCTTATATGGGACCAGATGCCGCCATCAGAAAACTGTATGTAGACAAAAGCATTTATTTTTATTAACTGTATGTAGATTTTGTGGTTATTTTATTACATTTAGTGAAATTGTATTAAAATATTCGTTTATTTTTAAGGATATAACTATGTACTTTAACATACCACTCTAGAAAATTCCTCTGCTTAAAGAAATCATAACTATGAAGTCACCGTTATTGAAATAAAATAAAAATGTAAGAAGCAAGAAACAAAATATAGGTTAGGTACTTAAGTAGTTTTATAGAATTACATTTTAATATTAAATAAGTATTTCTTAAATTTTGTTATGATTTAAATAACCTATCCTAAAAATATATAATTACTAGCTTTTACCCGCGGCTTCGCCCGCGTTTGTTTAGAATTTGACAATCAATTCGGGCTGTACTCGGCTTGTTGTTCGGCCAGATCCAGAATTATTAAATACCTACAGACCAACAGACTGTGACTCATAAAAGTCCGTCGGCGTTCAGTTTGCATTTCTGCAAGAGAGGTCCTTCTCACCTGCGACTATTTTAGAGTTTCTGTCGCTGTAATGGCTGAGCTTGTTCTCTGAGACGAAGTTGTGTTTGATTGAAAAGGCGTCTCAGTTGCTCTTACAGCTCTCTGGCTTTCGGCTTGTTCCTCCAAAAGCAATTGCGTTTAAAAGGGCGTTTCAGTCACTCTCTGAGAAGCTTGGAGGGCGAACGACTTGGCTCTCTAGTCTTTCCTGGCTTTAAGAAAATGTCTCATCAGTTCTCAAATTTTACTTGTCGCTCCGGTTGTGCTTGCCTTCTTAATGCGGATTCCGAGGATTGAGCAGTAATTTTTGCTCGGGCTTGCAATGAGCTTTTGGTTGTGTGTTGGACCTGCGAGATATTCTAAAATTGCAAAACGTAACCTACCTACCCTCATTAAAACACACCGGAAATACCTCTAACGAAAAAATAAACAGTACTGAGGGACAAACTTAACTTTGCCGTTGAAAAACTGTTGTCTACATACATCGACATAGGTCACGGTTAGTTTAGCAACTAACCTCTTCGTTCAGTCAATCATCGACTACACGCATTAAACTAAGCAATTTTACTGTTAAGACAGTTCTGCGCTGTGATCTTATGAGGAGTTTCCTTTCCATATCTCCGAAGTTCATCATCAGATCATGACAGTATTTATTTGGGACCAATTCGAAAAAATAAACAAAAAAAGAATCATCCAAATCAATTTACAATTAGCGGAGTAATCGCAGAGTATGCTTCATTGACAGAGCGTAGGTTCACCTTCATTCTTCCATGCATCCTCTATGAATGCGTTTACACCTGTCAGTGTCAGTGATGACAGTGTCAGTTACGCAGTTTTTCTGTATCCCTGACAACGTATATAAAGTGGGTCACAGACAAACGCGAAATGTTGTGGCGGCCGCGTCAATTGCAAATTTTAACAACCGGCTGCGTGTACTGCTTTGTAAAATGACGCCAAATATGGAAATTGTAATAGAAATAGTTGAATTTAAATAATAATTTTAATTTAACTCACACTTCTCTATTCCTAAGAGTAATATGCGATGCTAATGATAATATAGGTAGAGATAAACTATTATACCTTGACGCTTCCCTCCATATTACCATTTCAATGTGTGTAGTCACATTCGTATGAAAGACTTTGTGAGTAATCGTCTTCAGTAGCAGGCTAGGATATTTTTTGTCAACTAATCATAAATAGCCGACCGCGCAAGACGACGTACCTCTCATTTTCATAGAGAATTTCAGTGCAGCGCCATACTAATAATAATGAGTAATTTTTGACGCAGCTAGTCGGACAACAAATCGCTGATTTGTTTTTGTCTCGAGAGCCGTCTCAATACGCACACATGCGTTGTGCGTATTTTTAATACTATTAAAAACACTTTCAAACGTTTTGAATTGTGGAAGGGCGCGTCATGTTACTGTAGTTTATCTCTACCTCACACCTCAAGTGTTTAAATAAACGGTTTTCCTACCTTTTTTCTTATCTTCTGAGAGGACTAATGAGTCATGAGAGTAATAAGACAACGTTACGGTTAGCCATATTGACTGACGTCCGATTGCGACGTCCGATTGTCCGATTGTAGCACAATCACCACGCTAATGACACTTCAGGCCGCCACTGTGACCGCGGTGGTGTGTTTTTGGAGCGTTAGGAGCCGCGGCCTGCGGTTTGCCGTAACCACAAGTCCGTCCGTCTGGAAGCCACTTTATGCAAAATGTCAGGATACTCTTCAGCGGTTTTGGGCATGAAAAATTATTAAGCAAACAACTTTCGTACTCCTAGGTTGATTACTTGAAACTGGTCTATCGACAGTGTAGACTCATAATGTATTACATGCTTAAACTTAAAATTTAATCATGATCCGATAGACACGTGGCGCCATCTACTGTCATAAGGACGTTTTTGTGATTTCCCTCGGGAACAGTACTTTTTTTCGGAATTAAAGGTACCCTATGTTCGTCCCTGTACACCTGTCAACGAATATGCAAAATTTCAGGATGATCGGTTCAGTGGTTTAGGCGTAAAATGGTAGCAAACAAACAAACAAACTTACTTTCACATTTATAATATTAGTTAGGATAAAGGTAGGGTCCAACATTAGTGAACATACACATTATGTATTGGTACTAGTATATTGTAGGTACATATACACTGGTCTCTCTTACTGGGTAAGTACCAAACAAAGCAGTACAAAATAGACACCATGTTTTGAAATTTAATCTTTTGCTACCATGAATTCACGCATGTTGGACTTGAATAAACAACCAGTACAAAATAAGATCGTAAAATGAATTGTGTGTTTTTAACGATTCAAACATTTTTCAATCAAATTCTAACACTACACTTTATTATTTACACCACAGTGTATAAATAAAAAAAACCCACCTGGTTCCAATCTTTATAACCGTTATTAAACTCATCGAACCAAATATGACTTGTTTAGCACGCTTCGACTTTTTTATTCATTTCAGTCTACACTTTTGAAGGTCTAGTTTATAGCAATTTTACTATAGCGTACAACGTACAAATGGTACCCCAAAAGTAATCCTTCTGTATTTACGTGTTCTCCATCTTCAATCAGCATACAGCTCCTCGTCCAGGATACAGTAGCGATTGATAAATCTCCGTTGTGATTAATCTAAAACAGATGTAGCGGTGCCTGGCTCAAGTGATCATGTTGCTTCGTAAACTGGTTCTGATTTATCATTCAAGATGTTTCAAGTTCATTGCGCTGATAAGAGAATAAAGTTTTCTTTCTATTTATCAGAACTTCAAACTCCATACCTTTTACAATACTGCACAAATGAATATAAAAAAATGTTCAAGCGTTTAAAAAACTTGACAGCGGGCAATACATAAAACATTTATTAAACTTCGCATCTACTTTTCTCCGTCGTAATCACTCTCAACACATTTTGTTTTGTACCTATTGCTCAAACAATTCAAAGATTTTTTGTGGCAAAGTAATCTTAGTTTGACAAATAGGTATCAAGTTTTGTTAAAACAATATAAATTGTATAACAAATTATTCTGTGCATATATTTACGTAGTAAATTTTGTAGACTTTATGCTTAGTAATTTCTTTTTCGTTTTCTAAATAATACTCAAAATAGTTTCAAAGCTGTGGTAATAACGTTACAAACTAATTAATGGACATTATGTATTGGATTAAAACACTTATACGGAAGGCCGGCTGGCTGTAATTCCTTATTTTTTAAGCATCGTAACGTAATTCACTGCTACAATACAAAGTGGTATTTACCGAATACTCTTAAAAAAACTGAAAAGAATCTATAAAATATCTACTTACTATTATTAAAGTATCGACACGTATAGTATGACAGATACGTGTTAATAAATGGACTGTTCTAAACACGGTACCATAGTTAAATACTGTTAATAATTAATAATACTACCCCGTTAATACCCCGTCAAATGCCCGCCGTACTGTTATGAAAACCTGTGCCTAAAATGTTTACTACAATACTTCTTGTTGTAAGCTTTACTTTTGTGAATTTATAATATCAACCTTCATTTGAAATACGCTGTTATAATTATAGCCTAGCCCAGACCAAAATAATAAAAAAAAAACAAAAATTATAATAACGTTCCGTTTGAAGAGATACTCTGAAAAGCGTCGATTTTACCTTGACGACCAGTTACTTAATGATACATTTATGTAATGTTATTTTTAGATAACTATTGAACTATGATATAATCAAGCTTCGGAAATAAAATACAAGAATAGAGTTATGTAGCTTATAAACTAGAATTTGTTTATATACCTCAAAAATTGACTCGGTTATCTAACCTAACCTAATACCTAACTGACTCTATTTTGGAGGTCAGAACTAAATCCAGACGACAGGCACCGCAAGAAGTCAAGAGTTCGGAGATCTGACTAACTAATCGTTCAACTAATAAATATTATCTATATTCGATGTTAATTGGATTCCCGGTGACCGACGGCAGCAGTTGCTCGTAAAATACTAATTGCTATTTTGAAGGCGTCTCCAGGAAACAAAACCTAATTGAGAACAGACTTGATTAAGTTGATGACAATTATAACTAATATGTACCTATTTAGTCATTGCCCTCATATTTAACATGAATATTAAGTAGGTCCCTAAGAACACTTAATTTCGAAGGGACTATGCGTATATTTGACGATCTCCAAAGCAATTATTTCTCATTTATCAAATAGCCGAATTCTCGGCACTGTTTCAATTTTAAACATTTTCAGATTGAAACTTTCTCTTTATTCTTTTACGTATTTCAAGATTTTCAAGTTAAGTGGTACCTTCCTTCAGCCATAGATGAAAATTGGTTGAGAAAACACTCTTACTTGTCACAATAAAAACTTCAATTAATGAATTAGAAGCTATAGGTAATTATGTTGGAAGAAATTGTAAGGATACATGATACTAACTAAAGTTAGATAAACTACAATAACCTATTATTTTTTGTCTTCCGTACCTACTAGCATGTAGGGCATCTGACTCGACGGCCAACTAAAAGTGAACGGGTAGTACCTACGCTTTGTTTTTTTAGGTGGGCATCAGTGTAGAATTTTAACTGCAGTGGAAAGGTGAACTAACAACGTTTTTTCTTCCAATTAGTTTATGTTTAGAAGTATGTTCCACGCCCACTGTAGTTTCTCATCGTAGGTGTGTTTACAAATCTTACAAAATAGTTTTATGAAAAACCAACTTAAGCCCGCGACTTCGTCCACGTAAATGTCAGTTTTCTGCGGGGTTTTATTTTTTGATTGGAACTGCAATTTTTTAAGTTAAATAAATGTAGCTTAGACAACATGTTTTAAAAATTGATTGTTTAGTAGGTATATGTACCGTGTAAACATTCTTATGCAATTTACTAAAAAACTGTTATTTTGACATTACCAACGGACACTTCAATTTTATTTATTTGTACAGATATCTGTGTACATAACTCCATCCAACTACTTAATTTAATAAATGAATGAACTGTGTTTCAGAATAAGACGAAATAAATATTTTTATTGGTACGAGTGTATGAAAAGGTAGCATGACATTTATTTCTTTAACGATGGAGATATAATTTAGCAACGTTGATTGCAAGTTGTCGCTTAATTACATTTAATTAAACTACAATTAAACTTTTATTTAGGACACTAATATTAGAGATATGAGATATGATAGAAATATCGTTTACGTACAAGTTTAAAAATAAACGCTTTGCTCTCGGATTTCCTTATATCGTAGGCGACTATATCACAAACATTATGTATGTATGTTTATACCTAGATACGGAGTAGGTAAGTATTCATTCTTATAATAATATGTATATTATGTAGTAGGTATGTAGGTACAAAGGCTGATGCAGTGAAATGGGAAAACAATTTTGAAATTATTCGTCGTCTAATTTGAAGCTCAGAAAAACGGCGTTTGTATTTTAGATTTTTGTAGCCTAATCTCACTTCCGTTCGTAGCCTTCAAACCAGTTTTTATAATTTTTCACAATAGTTAATTTCGTTATCACTAATTAAACACTAATCGTTGCTCATAATTTCATCAAACGTCTGAAAAGATTAGGCGACGGCGACTGCAACTGTAGATAATAAGTAATAAAATAAATAAATTTGTTCCACTGCAGACACGCAATGAGCTGAATCAAAGTGAATATTGTTTTTGTGATTATGTCTCAAGGATTTCAAGTAATAACACAATCACACAGGCCAGTGCGGAAACAGCTAAATTAGTGCGCCGGGTAAATATATTACCTACTTAATTATATAAGAAAGTTTGATGTGTGTAGTAGGTACCTACACAAGTAGTCTCTTTGATACACATTTTTAATAAATTAAGTTAGCTGAAGCAAGTATAATTATTGTTCCGGAACAAGTGAACTAATTTGAGAAAAATAGATGGCACGAGTCGGGAAATATTTAATCTCAACTTTATAGTCTGTACAAGTATAGCCTGTAAAGGGGACTCTTCCTCTTAATTGGTTTGACCGTGAACGGTATCAAAACTATTATATTATACTCGAGTCAGTTAAATAATGCAATAAGTATGTTTCCCGTTTCTATGTTAGTCTTGTACTTACCTCAAGCTCACCTGCCTAAATTTACTGAAGGAGAATAAGAGCGGATCCATACCCTCTTGGCTTACCTACCTTACTATTTCATTTTATATAATTAAATGTATTATTGTAATCGAAACGAAGCATGTCCTGTCTAGGCCTTGATTAAATGACATCCCTCCCCCCTCCGACTTGAAATCTGGATCTGCCCTTGAAGGACATTTTGACACAATACTATTCTGTTCCAACTACAATCTTCTGTGCTATTCTGAAAATAGCAATGCAGTGTGTAGTTGGAACTGCACCATCTTGTTACACATGTTTGTAATATGCGATAATTCTGTTACGCCACCAACACATTATATCAATACAATGCGCAAATGTTAAACCATTGTGTTAGCATTTGTAAACAACTGAATTCTTACAATATTATACTTTCCCTTTTATTTCACAATTGAAGCGTTGCACAATGAAAATGAAAATGTTACCGGAATGACGTAGTTTTTTCAAAGGATATTTTTAACACAAAGTAGTCAAGGACTCAATGATGTAAACTGATATAGAAACCCTAGTATTTCATTTAAAAGACCCATAGGTACGCTGCCTGTACTCTAACATCTCTAGAGCTTTATTCTGCAAATCCAGAACACCCATAGAATTGTTTCTTGCCTATATAACCTAAATTAATATTTATAAAAATAAGACAAATAGATTGCCTATATTGTAGAAGCTTTAGGTCGTGTAAGTACTTTCATTAGGACACGTGGCTGAAACGATAAGCGTAACGTCCTATAAAACTATAGCAGTAGTACCTACTTCTTCTCTGAAGTCCGCACGTGCATTATGAAAAGAGCTAATCCTGGGGTAATCAGACTGGCTTGCCAGAAGCGTTGGCTTCCCGTCGGAATATAACCTGATGAATTCACACAGCATTAACTTTGAATTAAATTTATTACAAAATGGCTAATAAAAACGCTAAAAATAGTACAGAACTCATTAAGGTGGTAGATATTGTGTAATAATTGAATGTCAGTAGAAACATTGGTACCCATTAATTAGATTATATTATTATATTAAAGCTTTCAGTTAAATGTAAAATTAGAACTATACATAAGCAAGTGTTTCATACCTATATTACATACTAATCGTTGATCAGTGCCCTTCATGAGAGAACAATCCTGGCTTCAGCATTAGTTCATGGTGAAGATCATGTTTAGCTATCAACATTAAACGTATCTATATGGGAAGTGTTGTATTCGTGTTACTAACAGTTAATGAAGCGCCCTGGTGAGAAGACAATGCTGTCTGCAACATTAATTCATGATGAAAATTAGGTTTAATTGTCAAAAATAAACCTATACGCAAAGTTTCGTATCTCTACAAATAATCATTCAGTAGAGTCCTCATGAGGATATAATTCTGGCTGCGACATCAGTTCGAGGTGCTAGGTTAAGGTTTCTTTGTAATATTGACTCAGCCTTACAGTGAAACTCTTGAAAGAGAAAACATCAAACTTGTAAAGTAACATTGTTTACTGTAAAAGTACAGTTCTGAAGACCCTGCCATTGCCACGCTTCTTTGTTTCTTGGTAAGAACATAACGAAAAAAAGAACAAAAGCCTTTTCAACAGTACCATTAAAAGCCACGTGCCGGCAGTCACGGGTACATGCCAAGTGTTACTTAAAATACTGCGGCCCCTACTCAACATTACAAACATGCATAGAAATTTTGATAAAGACCCACCCCTCTTTTTCTTAGAAGTAGATATACTTTTTTTTGTATTTTTTTGTTTTCATGTTTTTGTAGTAAATCATTCGACAACAACACGTTGTGTTATTGACATCATCACTTGCACCGGCTCGTAAAGCTCCGGAATACCAAGCAACGTTTCAACGGAACAATTAAACTAATTTCAATATTATTCAATTCCAATCAGTTCGTGTGCCAAGTAGTAACTAACTAAAACAAAGTGGTCTGTAATTGGCGTAGATACTAAATCAGTACTTATAAATAGAACTCGTTATGTCGTGAATCTATTATTTGAATAATATCAATACTAATGGACTAAGATACCATAGTCATTAGACCTACGTCTTTTAGGCATGATGGCGGAAACGAGCTGAAAATTAGTAATTATTTCTTTCCCTAATACCATATAATCCAAATGTGTACTTTAGCAGCTAAGACAGCTTTACTTTGCAAATGATAATACATTCATTTCATACGCTAGACCAGCAGTTCTATTGACTGTTAATTGTATATTTAACCCGGAACCCCAATTGTGCAAGGTCATCTTATTCTTGGCCGCTGGCCGTCTCTCCCACAACATACAATTCGGACAAAGAAATGAGAAATATGTCAAATTAACCTTTAACCCTTAACCACGTACCGGAAGGCGCAGCGTGGGAAGATCCGCTACGAGGTGGACCGGCGACCTGGTAAAGGTCGCGGGAAACCGGTGAATGCAGGCAGTAGCGGAAGACCGGTCATTGTGGCTATCTTTGGGGGAGGCCTATGTCCAGCAGAGGATGTCGTCCGGTTGTTATGGTAATGATGGAGTTGAACCGTTAACCAGTTAATGAACAACGTTATAATTGCTTTCACTCTCATATGTAGAGGTTTTGGCTTGCCTGGCTTTTTAAGGTTTAGCCTGCAAGAAAGGCAACCAGGCTGCCTGAGAGGTAACCATCCAACAGTTCCTTACAGCCATCAAAGCGACTAGACGGCACAAAGAACAGTAGCAGTAGTTTCTCAGAAAAATTAAAACCGATTTCTCAAGCTCACTTCAGGTTTGCAGTAGATTTTGAGACTTTTAATTGACAGTTCGTGAGAATGTAGGACTGAGTTTGTTCAGGCACAACGCAAACGAACAAACTTTGATCTCCGTCCGAAGCAACTGCTACGTTCGCATACACAGCAGTTATTTTAACTGGAAATAGTTGACAATTTTTTTTAAAAATTGACATTTGTACATCTTAGTTGATTTGTCTGCGGAACGCCTTATGAGTTTCTACAGAAAAACCTGGTTATTCACGATGTACAATGCTTGCATTTTAATTAAAAAGTTAGACTTAATGATCTCTTCAGATTTTATTTCGTTCAAAACTTTCGCACTTAAGGGTAATACTTACTGGAACAAATTCTAATAAATGTTTATTTTTACGTTATGAAAATACCGCAATAAAGAACATTCTAACAGCCAAAAGTAGCAAATATTTTATTTATGAGGATTAGGGATTTTAAGTTTCCTGAATACAGTAACTACGTGGGTGACACAAGTGTTATTTAATCAAAAACCACACCAGTGATTAATGCAAACGCTCCTAAAACTACCGATAGAATTAGTTATATCTAATTAATTCTGATGATATTAGATTGATAAATATGTCTATTAATATCTCTACTATTATTCTATTATGCAGGTATAAAATATTGCAAACACAATCGCAGGTCAAACCAATTTAATAAATAATTTCCTTTGCACTTGACGTATTTTAACAAGTGTACGGATGTCGGCAGCACGTGCAACATGCTCTGCATACGTAAGCGACATCTACGTCTACGTCATGACTCATTTTCTTTTTAAAATCTAGAAGATATAAAATTAGACGCAGAGGAAAAGTTTGCAAATAATCTTATGTAACAAATCGGTGCGCAAACGTAAGCGTTTATGTACGTTTACATTATGTTTATTTACAACTAGCTGCCTGCGGTTTTATTCACATTTACTTGTGTGAGTGACAGATTTAAAAATTGAATACTATGTCACCACAATCCTCCAAGTGAACATAGCTGTTCTATCTTTTAAAGCAATCCCGTGGTAAACTGTGGAAGAAAATAGATTTACAACATAGCAATACCAAACAGCGTGATAATGTAGCCATATAGACTGAGCAGATCAGAAGAGAATATTTATGCTAAATTGCGTGATGCTTTAACAATCATAACTATTTTACATTTTTATATTCATAAGATACTGTTAAAAAAATGCATTCCCTAAAATGTATTTATTTACCAAATAGGTGTTTCTGTAATAATTTATCTAGATATTAAATCCTTAATTTCTCATAATACCGGATTGCCAGAGTTGATATAGTGCTATTGGTTCGATAGTCTCTTTCCTCTCCAATCTTAAGTATGTCCGTAATCACAATTCTTAACAATGGGTTAAGCAAGAACTACGAAGTAGATAACTTTTAAAATCAATAGTCGCTGTGAGTTTATCTGAGAATATTGGAAACTGGATGTTAGCCGCTTTCTCTCTGATAGAGTAGTAGAGACCATGGAAATTAATCCACTACCTAAACTTGAATTTCTGCGTATGAAACTCTAGCTAGAGAGATCTTGTATGCGAGGTGCTCTGTATACGAGGTAGACTGCTCTGTGAGAGCTGCTCTGCAATTAGTCTCTTGTGGATGCAGACGATCCGTCTGCGAGCATATTTATCAATTTGTTTGAATTAACCTCTTACACATTTATTATTACATATGTCTTGCACGTAAGTGTGTAGACTTTAGGTGTATACGTACGTAATTATCTTGCAATGAAATTTAAATAGATTAAATGTAATAGACGCGTCATTTAGTAATTTATTTATAAAAAAGTTGTTTTGATTCTATATCTATTTCCAATTCATGTTTATCTAATACTCTTTACGCAGAACGCTGAAACCATGTGCATTTTTATGAAAGTCCAAGCTATTTTACTCCTTTGACAGAAATCAGGAAAGGTGATAAAAAATAAAATGTTAAGTAATATACGAGTAGTTACGTAATTCTAACACATTAAAAAATCCGGTAATCAAATTTACAAATATATTCAGAGAAAACCTTTGTTGTATGACTAACGTAATTCGTGGAAAACTTATTGTAATTTGACAAAGAACTCTGAACTTAACAGTGACGTACATATCATAAATTAGGTAAGCAGGTACCCACGTACACAAGTTACATAAAAAATAAACAGTTACGTCAGCCGTGTATAATTAAAATAATGATCAGCTCGTAATTTTGCTCTTAGATGTTATTACTTTCCACAAAACATAAAATTAATAAAGAGTGATATACACCGTCTATAAAACGGGCTGTTATTAGATTTCCTCTTACAGTTACGGCTGTAAGGTGAGCGCCGATAATCCCGTTGATAGCATTCTAGAAGTTTATTAGGTGTCTTTTCCTCTGAACGTTTTTTATGGTAATGTTTCGGTATTTTCATTTCATAGTAATGCTCTTTAATATCATCGTACTACTGCCACCAACATGTTATTTACCGTAATATAACCACTAATTAATACGGTTTAGATTCCATACAATGTTATACTATTATAGGACATAACCTTAACAACCTTATATTTCAAATTATTTTTAGAATAATATCACAAGTACTCATTTAGAGCTGTAACATTTATTAAGAGAACCTCTCTCCGATCGACAGCGGAATACGTGTTTAAATTTTTGTTGCGTACTTTCTTACTCATTGTTACTGGTTGTTACGACTAACTTTCAGTTATTTGGCACAAGAACCTTTCTTAATGAGGGTGACATTTAAACAACTGTCTCATAACTCTGCGTCGTTTATGTGTTCATGTTCACACATACATACACGTGCCGAGATAGTGTTTAGTTGTTATTAATAACGCCTACGTGAGCTTACTCTAACATAACTAAGTCCCCGCACCGTTGATCTTGCAGGTACATACCGAGCATAACGAGCATTTACTTAGTTACGTATTCTAGATTTTTCTACGTTATTTGTGTAAATATTATCGTACGAAAACTCATATTTTCGTACGTAGCTGTGTCTAGCCATACTCAGCAGTTTAAAACATAGTAGGCATGTTTTAAAACTGCTCCAGTTTAAAATTATAGAGAGAACAGAGAACGTCTACTAATATGGGTATTCTCTTTTCTTCGCCCACACTGTCCCATTTCTGGGGAAAGGTCTCCCTCAAGTCCTTGCAGGCACTCTTTTCTCGGGTCACTTTTTACCAGCCCTCGTTGATAACGCCCAGGTCCCCCCCCCCCACCTATTTTAGTGCCGGCCTCGACAACGCCCTCCATATCTAGAAACATTTTTTTTAAAGAATAGTGTGAATAATCATTAACTACCACGCTTACTTTCTGCGTCAGTAGTTCCGTTAACACAAGATCTACATTCTTTCTTCTGACATTCATCCGATAAATCATTTCGATGTACAAGTTTGACTGTCACTTGGCAGCAGTGAATAAACATTGATGCTATTTAATTCGACTGCATGACAGTAAAAGCCATTAGGCTGTCCATGATCATTTTTTATTGTTCTTATGTCCCTAACATTTGCAGCTTATTCCGGAAGACTTGTTAATTTAACACACTTTAAATAATTAGATGCTTTAACGAAATGTATCGTACATTTCGTTATTATGTGAGGCGAATAAATTAATTTCTACTTTACTTTTCCCATGAGATACTTGTAAGGTCGCCTAAACATGAAAATACAATCAACATATAAACCTCTAATACATTTTATATTCGCAATAATGTTATAAAATACATACTGCAGCATAGCAAGGCAGCGGTTTATCTTGTGAGTTCAACTGAATTTTCCAGATTTCAGCCAAACGCGCTTCTGGATATTCGAAATGTATTTTATAGGAAGTCGTAGGCGAAAGCTATTATCTATGTTTATCCTGTGGTAGGTATTTTATTTTGAGATCAGTGTATGGGACTTTCATTATGAACGCACTGAAACTTTATAGGTACTATATTTATTATCTATTTGTCAACTTTATAGAGTATACCCGTTTACCCGTAAACAAAAGATGGAAAAACGTGTATCTTATTTCACCTTCTTATATTACCTTATACCACCATTATGAAGACTGTAGAGTGGCAAGTCTACAGAACCTGTCAATCCTCAGAACCTCTCAGTCTAAAGAACTCCAGAACCTGAAATTTCTATTAAGTTTTTGCTTGTTTTGCTTTTTTATGATTATACAATGATTTAACATGCAGAAAATGTAGTTTATTTACAATTTGAGAGAGAGAATGTCAAAACACTGCAAAACTCATTTCAATGCAATTTGATGGTCGTGTATTAATATTCTCAAGTCAACAGTTTAACTTCTGCTATTTTTACAAACCTATTCTGCAGTAAAAGTTTTAATAAAACAACTTTATATCTTGGGCTTTGATTTCTTTGCTTCCACTTGGGAGGTGGAAAACTGAGTACAACGCCAACTCAAGAAATATTCTAAGTCATCCTTCCTTGACCTTTTGCGATGTAAATCCTTCTCTTATTACTTGATTCATATTAAAAGAATATACTCTACGAGTTTTCAGTCAGATGTGTGTAGGTAGGTAGGTATTTCATACATAATTTAACAGACTCATATCTAAGGCTTGAAAAGATATTATAGTTTTATCTCGTTAATTAAACATATTCTAATATTTCTGCTGAAAGCAGCCTCAGATAAATATAGTGCCTAAAAATGCCTTTTAATGACCTAATTGAAATAGGTACACTATTTCAATTGGGCCATTAAAAGGCATTTTTGAAGGTCATGTACAAAAATAATCGAATTAGTGGCCCTTTCCAAAAGATAATTTCGTATAGAGAAGAATGGGCAAGAAACTCCACACATACTCTTTTAATACAAATGTTTTACAATATTTGTATACATAATCATACAGAGAGATAGGTACATAAGTAGTGTTCACGTGTTTGCAAATATTGGAACTGTAGTCGTCCGACTAACGATTAAATAGTGTGTGAGCCCGCACAATCCTTTCCATATCTTCACACTTTAAAGTAAAAATCAATAAATAAAATATAATAAAATGTAAAAAAGGAATTAAAAACATTTTAATAAATAACATCCAGTTAAAGTTAAATTAGCAACCAGTTTGATTTTGTATAAAATTAGTGATTGTCCTATGGGGCAGGACCAACATGTTTCCAAGCATTCTTTTCTTGAATATAATTCTCTAATTTGTAATAATTATGCTTGTTTGCAAAGCGTACTTTAAATAATTATTTGTCTTAAATTTTCTTTCATTTAACTTTAATATAATCAACTGTGATGTTCTTGACAGCAGTAAAAGGGTTTAACATGAAGCTTTTTAATTTATATACAACTATGAATGCTACTTACTAAAAGCGAAATTAATAAATTACATCATAGAAATGTCAAACAAGTCATTGTAGTTTTTTTAAAATCTTATTTTAAAACCACTATATAAAAGGTAATTTTGCTAACTAATGACAGCCTAATTAAAAAAGGTATTCTTCAGCATAATTTTCTGCATATAATAGTTTATACATCTAATATCTAGTTAGTAACGAATTGTTACCTAATGCAAAGTCCTAAAAACAATAACGAGAACTGTGGCTGACTGAAATGTATTCGCCTAAAATTCCACAATCTCTTTTTTTTTATCTTCGACATTAACATTATTACTGAAGTAAATGAAAAGCTTTCACTGAGACGAATCTAAGAGGCAAGTGCAAGTAACGATGCGAAAACTTTATCCGCTTCGGAACTAAAACGCAGTCTGTGAGGAAAAAAGCAATTCACTTGAGTTTAAATTCAATCCTCGCCCTAACCAAAAGAAAGTTAAATAAAACAAAACATCTTAACTTTGAACGGAGGTCTTGTTTAATCATTTAGTTATACATATGTATTTATAGACAATCGACTATTTTTGAATAGATACAAATATGTATATAATTCTTAATCTGTAGGTCTATACCATATTCCTAGAGTTAATCAAGTCTTGGGATTTAGATGTAACTCCTACCAGACGAAATTTCATTTGTAGCTTTCAATTCAAAGCACGTGTGTTGAAATCCTCTGAAATTAAAGGCCGTCCTATTCTGGACGGTAAATAACGGACAGATTTCTCATGGGGACGGCTATATAGCAGTAGTTGCAACTTAATCGAGACTTGGAGAAAGTCGGTAACAATAAAGGAGGTTTCGTGGTGACGTATCCTCGCTAACACGTCTCGTAAATATCTTCCGTGGTTGCCGCCGCCGCTTTGTTTTATTCAGACAAATGTATCGCTTGCTTTATCGCCTTAATTATTCACTGCACTTAGGTATATTTTATTTATCAAATATAAAACTGCAATATAAAGGATTATAAAATTACTTCAGTTTCGATGTTTAAAAACTTGATATTTTAGAAATTGCCGTGCGACATCCGTTTAATCTGCGTAATGTGTTTGTTGTAAATGTCTCTACTGGGATCCTGTGTTCGTTGAATGTGAACGTTCGATGAACGGCACTTGCTTATAATATTATTTCTCTGAAAACTTTTATGCATCAAATATCTTCTACCTGTGACTTCGTCCGCGTGGAAGTCAAGTATACCATATGTTTTCTACAAAGAAAAGGTTTTGAGCAATCTAGAGTTACATATAGATATACCCAGATCGAAGCGATCGGAATCCAATCTCGATATTGTGTAGTAACCGGCTGATGAGTGTGGAGTGAAAATTATTTTGGTGGTTCGGCGCCTGGCAACGTTTCAATCGGACGGGCGCGGATACAGTTTCGCGGTGTGTCGCCTACGTTTCGATCCGAACTTCACCGCTAACGCTACACGCCACGCGACATACTTACTTAAAATAATATTAGTGATTGTGAAACACCGACAGTGAAATGTTTTGTTTATAGAAGATAAATCTAAATGTGCCGCCGCCGGACGATTACCAACTAACTAGCCGCTTGGAAATTTATAGTGTTTACGTAACTACCAGGAGTACCAGGTATTGGCTGGTTCTGGTAAATGCAGTGGCAAGGTTATCATTCCACGTAATGGGCAAAATTCAGTCGTTGATGATTAGAAATCGTAAACTGAATGCACTTGCTGGCATCAGTTCTATAAGCGATCAATGATATCAAACCAAAACATAGCTCTCTGGTCTTGAGTTCAATCTTATTCGAAAATCACAAATATGCGAGTAGGAACTTCCTACAAAATACCATTATTTTGTATTACACTCAAAAACAATTTGGTACTGAACACAAAGAAGTTAAGCTGAACAAGTAAAAGAAAATCTTTAAGGATAAACTCTTTTGAATAAAACTGATTACCCACGCTAAGAAAAACATCGTATTTAATAGAGAAATAGATATTATAAAAGTTCTTTATAAATATTCGCACAGCAGCGAATCCTTTGAAGTTTAATGTTCATAAACTAAGGGAATTTTATATTAGCTGTCCAAGTAGAAAAATGAGTAATATTCTCGTTTTGCGAACGGAGTTGAACGAGGGAAAATACGGCCGCCACAATAGCTCGCAGGCGACCGCTTCCGGCTACACAATAGCAACAGGCAGTTGATGAAATCAGCCAAATGATATGCGACGGAACAGACCACGCTAATCATAGACGTAGCGTGCCCATTATTTTCTCTCTTGACATTTTGTTCTACATTAACTTGCTTGAATGGCACAAATTATACCTACATAAATCAAAAATTACTGTACTTGAGCATCAATTAATCAATATGGCTATTTAAATTATTGGTATATTATTTTCCAAACTTGATTGACGAGTTGATGATACGTATCTGTTTGATGTTATTTGTAAGAAAATTTCATCAGAAAATATAAAACTTCAGCTCTTAGTTGCCAGTTGTCAAAGTTAAGTAGGCCTTTTGCTTAGCCGAAAATGAAATACCAATGCTCAATAATTTACAGTAAGTACCTAACAAAAATCATTCCAGAAATAGCCTTTATGTTTACTATCTCACAGGATTTCTTGGGAATCGATGTCATGTCAGGCAGCTCAACGTAAACGCCCACACATAGCGCAATATTTAATTGGTTTGGTTATCTTTTGGTACCTTTTTTATCATCAAAAGATGTAGTTTATATAATTGATACTACCTATAACTTACATATTCTGCGATTAGAAGGTTAGATCTGGTTTCTGAGAAGTATATAGAAAGAGATAGTGGAAACAAATCATACGTACCTACGCAACATTCAACATTCCCCCTTAAATCAGAGTATAAAATAAAAATTGGACATGTGCCTTCATTATTTGCAATTCATATAATGGTAAAAGCGATACAATTTGTAAATCTAAATAACATATGGGAATTCAGTGACATCACTATTAAAATATTTTCGTAACATATTCCATAAGTTTGATCTCGCTCCTCATTTGCTGATATCTGGCGAACCACATGTAAATCTCGGGCTTGCTCCTGCATAGCGTACCATTTGAATTGCAAATTCTAATTAAGGTCTACTTCCTTTACCCTCAGTATTTCGATTGAATGCTTTGGACCGACTAATAGATTCTATAGAAGTAAAGCGTAATCAGGTCGACATAAAATTATTGTAGATGTATTTTACTGTAATTTTTTTTTGCCGATGTAGCAGTAGCACTTTATAAAACTCTTACATAACAGGAGTCAGTAAAATACGAGCATAACACGAGTGCTTTAATACCTAGTCAAGTGCAGTTTCATATAGCTACAATTTTTTTTAAACTCATTATTTTTCAAAAAGCAATTAATATTGCTACCCTAGTAACATAAACTATTATCATAAAATATCAATACAGAGACATCGTAAATGCATAACCTTTGCCGCACTCATCTGAGGAAGCATTTAACGCCCCCGCATATTGTGATTCACGTCGAAGATGCATTTCCAGGTTATAGGTATATGTGGTTGACTGTTGACATTCACTATGTGTGTGCTACATACAGTACCAACTAATACCAGTAGCGATATACCTACATACGTCACGTGCGTCGTTTTAAGCAATAATCTAGAATATTCTAAAAGTATTTTTGTGTCTTCTTTATAAAATGTTTTGCTTTATCCAAGCATATTTTTCATGAGTCTTCCATAAAAATCAAACAATTTGTTGATATTGCGTTATGTTCTTAATTACTTAGATATCATTTATAAGTACTTACTTTTAACTTAGCTTTTCCTTGTTACTTTATACGATTAGTATCTTTAACAAAGGTTAAACTGTCGATTTTTTTAAAAGCTCTAAACAATCTGGAATATGTTTGTCCGAGCGCCTGAAGTCTTGTGACCTTTAACTAAGTAGGTACTCGTAATTTATTAACAATCATAATTTCGTTTCTGAGAGATTTTAATAGCTATTTCTTGTAGATACGATATTTTTTAATTGGCAAAAATATATAATCCTTTAAAGGACCATTATTTATGAAAAAAGACTTATGAATTTGTGTAACAGTTACCAATTTAAACTTTTAAGAATTGAACATTCAATTTTACCTTACGATATGTATAGACAACATATTTAATGACATGTTAGACAGCATGTGTCTTCCTTCACCAGGTTTCATCTTGATTAGGCAGGCAGCTCTTTCCGAAAACGAGCGAATTTTTCTCGACTCTTTTTCTAGAATCCTAAACACCCACGCCAATTTTGTATTTAGAAATCACGTCAATTACAGCCTGTGTATATTTTATAACAAGGATTATAATACCGAAGGTTCTTTTTAACATTTGATGTTACATTGCTAAACGCCTACAGGTGTGGTTTTTGTAATACAATGTTTTACTTTAAAAAAATACTTTGTAATAAAGAATTAAAATTTGTATTTGAACTTATTTTTGTACTCGCCTACAGCTATCCGAGAATATCGGCCAACCAAATTACGATCTAATTTGTGTTTTTCTTTGCCTCTAACCTATTTATTTTTCTTACATCACGTATTTTTTTCTCATATTTTAGACTACTTAGTTAAAAGTATGTATCGATAGTATAGGACTACAGATCAATCTAATGGAACCAGCCGTTCATATTGCCGCTATGTATGATCCACTCTCGGTTGCGAGTGAATATATTGCGAGGTCAGCCTTACACCATTGAAATTTAATGTACCTGCCTAAATACAGGATGTTTGCTCGTTCTTCTCCATAGAGGCCTACCTCCGTTTTGGAACGAGCAACTAGCTTCAATTTTCGGACTAACTGACCGACTCCTTGACAATTACAAAGTGCCTGTAAACGGTCTAATTGAAATAAATGTTTTTGACTTTTGACTTTTTGACTTTGTTTGATAGAAGTGTCGACCCAATTTTTCGAGTGGTTCGGGAGGTTATAGGCTTGTTATTACCCCACTGACCCCAGTCCTAAGTCTCGTGGTAAAGAAGATATATTTGAAAATCGAAAAAATGTGTTAATCCATTTCAAAGTTATGAAGACACACAAGCAGATTTTGATTAAACAAAATAAAATATCTCCATACGCGTCCAGTAAAAATAACCTTTTATGATGCTGATGATGGGGCTGGCGATCAACAGTGCTTCAGGGGTGACCACAGAAGCTCGACTTCTACGCAGTCATGTGGACGCGATGCGCATCCATAGTCCGTGGGGCCGTGCGGGTCAGTGCACAGCATCCTAATCATACCTGCAAGCAGACTAGAATGTACGTTTGTGAACCAATGCTGCAAGGTTTCAGCTCAGTCTGTGACCTTGCAGTAGCGATGTAAGAAACAGTTTCTGTTTTACAAAAATAGTTTGTTAGTAAATTGCTACCATGCATTTATTTTTATACCTTGTATTATTATTACCATGATGCTTGGGACTATGGTCGGGGTTGGTCCGTGGATGGGTCACCATCTTTACACACCGAGACTCTTCCGTGCCTCGCAAAGCACGTTAAGCCGTTGGTCTCAAATGTCATGCGTGGATCTTTGATAGTCGTTACGGGTAGGCAAAAACCCGAAAAGTCTGACAACCAGTCTTACCAAGGGGTATCGTATTACCAGTTATTGGGTTGTGGAGGTCATATAAGCAGTCGCTCCATGTAAGATACTGGTATTCAGCTGCATCCGGTTAGACTGTAAACCGACCCCAACCTAGTTGGGGAAGGGCTAGGCAGATTGACTTGGGACAGTCAATAGGTCATATCAAGACAAAGACCTGCCCAACCTCTTAAAAAATTGTATGGATCCTTCTGCTTTACACCCTGTAGGTATAGTCTACTTTTTCATTCAGAACGCTATTACATAATATGTATTTAGGAAATGTTTACGGGGCATTTCCAGTAACTTCAAAAGGAATCATAAAGTTCACGATATACCAAGGCAAATACCAGATTACGTCTACGTAATGCTCAATGACTCGCTGTTTACTAGCTACATACTCTACATTTAACAGCTTGATTAATTACGGAATTTGATTATGTAACCGACACACTTGTAAAACGTGATTGTTTGTACATCTCAGATGTTTCTGTGCCGTATTCTACGTTTCATTATTGTTTTTAGCACTTATGTTCGCGTTGTACCGTGCTAGTACCTACCTACTGGAGAAAGTGGGCAGTCAAGTGTTGCATATTTTCATTTGTCTAGAGCGCAGCGTAGTCATAATGTTACGGCGAGCTCTATACATCTTCTACATTTATAGCATACTCTTTTATCACCGTTATTGATAAGTTTTTACGTAATTAATCCATTAAAGCTGATCCTTTAATTCTGTCTTCTTAACGAGCTTTTTCTTACTGGCTCATCTAAAATTCATCGTGTATAACCAGTAGAAAGAACTACCCTATTAATTACAAGAAAAATAAGTCATTTCCTACGGTGAAAAACATGTTTCGTTTAAAGTAAATAAGTATTAGATCACGGAGCCAAATTTTATTTGATCCTATTTTAAGTTGTCCTTTCTTAAAGAGTATTTACGTGTTTTTATCCAAAGATGTTTCCCCGAGTTCCTTTAACGAAGCAGTTGCAGTGGACGCATTGGATAATAATAAACAGCTAACATTTAACGGATGCTCGGCTGCATGACACCGACAATAGCTGCGTAGGCAGATCATAGGAGAGCACTACAGTGTACGAGTACATACCAATGTAGACAGCCATATAATTTGTTAGTAACCAAAACGTGGTATTTTGTATATTAAACATCTTGAAATACCTACTTTATATACTAAACACCGCGTTTTGGTTGATTTACACAATTTTATTGTAAGTCATTATTTTTCTTTTAGCATCTCATCCAGCAAATTTAAACATACATTTCATCAGGTCACCATTTTCATCAATAAACAAACATTTGAAGGTTAATTCACTTTTGAAAATCAACATTCATAAGTTGGCATGCCAAATAACAAATTAAGACTGAAAATAGCTTTCAAAAACATTGAACTCGTGAAAGAGAAACTTTTTATATACACATTTTCTTTTGTAGATATATAAAGTTTCTCCTTTACAAATACAAATATCTGACCGTCGGAGATTTAATGTTTCGATGTTTTGCCAAAAAACATTCCACTCTGCTGGAGCATTGAGTAGGTATCTGATTTTACAATCTAGGCGAAAATGTTGTAATAAATAATAATGCGCATGTGTTTAATTTTGGCGCATGCGTGTATGCGGCTGCGCGCGCGCCTCCGTGCGGACAGTGAGAGATCGCGCCCGCTCCGCGCCGCCCGCCTAGCATCCCACTGAAACGAATGCGCCCGCGCCGCTTCGTGCTCACGATAACACCACTTCTGCATTCATTAAACATTTCAATTAAACGTACGTGAATTAAATTAAATAAGCGATATTAAATTAGTGGAAACTCTGATCAGTAGCGTAGTTCTCATCTTTAAGTGATCTATATAAGCAACATCAGGAAATACGTGCGTTTTAAATTATATATTTGGTGAACGGTGTACGTGAATTGTACGTATTGGTAATGATAATTTGCCTCAACATCAATTATATTTCATGACATTTTCTCGTTTCAATTCAAATAAACTTTCGAATTTTTTAAGGTAAAATTATATTATTCGCTTAAAATTTACTTTTCATTTTGAAAAACTCCTTGGTTCGACTTGCCTATACTTGCCATTAGGTAAATACAAGTCTTTTAAAGAAAGGAAAAATACAAATGTACCTTTAATAGTTAAGAGAGGGTTAATTGAAAAACAAGAATACTAAATGGCATTTCTGCTAAATAATAAAGAAAAGTTGGAAAGCTTTAGAAAATCGTACAAAGTCTTTTCAGTACAGTTAACAAAGTGTACGTTTCTCAATGATGGCTTTTATAGAAATTATTTAGAATGGAAAAAAATGTGTGGCAACAAAGCTCTGGGGGTGACCGTCAACAATGAGTTCCTAGAAACAAGATTGAAACAACAAACACCCCTTGTCTTGACTTTCTTTCACAAAACACCTTTGAAAGGTAACTACGGGCTTTTGTCAGAAAAAATGATTCAAGGACTTTCTCGAAGCAGGTACAATTGAAATAAAAAATTAAAAGTCAAGAAAATACGGTACAATTAAAAAAAATTGTGTAGATGGGTACCTACTTAAATAGTTTTCAGAGTCGGTTCACGATTTGATACCCGTTCAAGAAAAATATTTATGATTTGGACGTAGGCCAATATTTTGTATCAGTTATCGATATTTATTTATAATCAATATTGGTTTTCAATAAAAAATAGAGCCCGTATGTAGGTACCACAATCCCAGCCCAGGTCCACGAACATGATCCTATAGTCACTCAATCTAAATGAACCATTATTCACATTTACATTAAACAAGTCTCTTTTAAGTTCATGAAAGATTAACAGTCCCACGATACCGATCTGGCAACGATGATTTATTTATGTTATAAGTGCGTTACGCGCGCGTGAAGTTGTGATATAAATACTTATTTGTTCATTTTTAGCATATTTTAAAATGGATTAAGTCTCAATAAACTTCAAAATCATCATTGGTGTCTATCTATTCCCCGATTGTTAAACATATCCAAAGTACAACATTTTTCAAAATAGTAATAGGTTATTAGTAGTTTTTTATAGAAATTGTTATATTTTTATAATACTATATGTCTATATCAACAAACTAAACAGTCTATATTTTTCTGTATCATTACATTCTGCCCAAACGATGCTCCCATTTCATGTTTTAAAAGAATTGCAAATAAAACCCTTCCCGAATTAGATACCCAGTTTTGTGTAGGCGCAGTAAACAAACGGACACAATAATGCGAATTACTGTCACATTTCGATCAGAGTTTAAATTGATCACGCCCACACAACGTCTATCAAAAATCATATAAATCTGGCACAGGAACGTTTTAGGTCGCCACAGTGACCGTTCGCTTAAAAATAAACGCGTGTCCGCCGTCCCCAGCCACCGTTCGCCGGTCGCAACGCACTCTGCTTAGATTCGCGACATTTACACCGGTTGCACTTTCTATTTGTGACACCGCACCCGGGCTGCTTTCAGACACACCTTCGTTTGTTGATTCGCATTTAGCGTAAACATTAACGAATTTTTCCGATAATTTAAAAGCTTTTAGGTAAATTGTGAGGCATTTATAGGGCTATTGGCTCAGAGCATCTGTCGGTATTGTTAACGTTTGCCAGAATTTTGTCAATGCCAGTCAGTGATGAAATCAAACTTTTTAACCATTTTTATAGAATTTAGTAGTAAAGTGGCATTATAACAAAAGTGTACTGTTATGAACGCAGCGACGTAGGAGCGAGCTGGTAGCCATGGTTGCCGGCGACGTCACTCGGCGCGCCTCCATCACGGCGCCGTCGATGCACCGCCGGCCTTCAGCGAGACGCGGCTCGCTCATCAAAGGCTCACAGTCTACGTCACAGGTAAATCCGCTAATTTTAAATACGCTGCATCGGAAATAACGCACGTGGTTTTCGGATTTCAGGATTGTTCATGACTGTAGGTCAATGAACTCTCATTTTTTATGGTGTCCCCTAAAACTGGGAATGCTAATAAAAGCTTTTTATCATGATTAACGCATCACCTGTAGATACCTTACCGTTGACATGACATTTACAGATGTTGACTTTTATGCAAACGTTGGCTATACACTCTTATCTACATTTTACGAAAAACACAGACTACTATACTGATGATCGCTATACATCAAGATATATAATTATTTCTGATTAGTACCCATATAATAAAATTACCTTTTTACACAAAAAAAAACAGTTTACCGCCAATTTATATTAAATCCGGCTGATACTTCTAAAATTTCGTGAAAATTGACTCTTATTTTAGTAAAAACAAATCGTTATTTACAATTTAGTATCTACCTTAATTTTGTAATTGCCAAATTAACCATAACATTTTTGAATAATAAACTTGAATTAAGGTGTTAAGTATAGAATTTTATACTACCATTAAAGTCTTATTGTTCAGCAATTCGGTTTGCTATAATTATAGCTCCAAGTAATATAGAAACGAAAAGAATTTCTTTCAAAAAAGACTCCGACTGTAAAAGTATTATGAATTTCATACAAATTAAAGTAGATCTAGGTAGGAAAGATATAAAATAGAAGCAAAGAATTTCATTTTATTATGTCAATAAAGTTGACACTACTGAAATAAAGAGTTCTTAATAAGAAAGACATTGAGTTATAAACACAATGAACAAAATCAAAATTTATTCGATAGATAAGAAAAGACGTTTTAATTTTAGTTAAAAGGTTTCAAAATATCAACTTAAAACTATAACATCGTGGTGTCTTTTTGATATAGATAGTGATTTATGTATGCGTGTGTAGGTTGTTCTTGATATATTGGACTAGACACTACTCGGGTATTTCCCTCAGCACTCGGGGACTCTGGTCTACGATTTATTGATAAGAAAATCTTTTACTTTCAGGTTATTATTTTTACCATTCGTTACTCCATCATCAAAAGGAAATTACCCGTCAGATTGATAAATTATCAGTTAATGAATAAATAAAGTATACCTTACAATGCATGAAAAAGTAGATAGTTCGAAAATCCTACACTTTTTACCGATTAAATAGTGCGCCTACGTAATTACATTTTAATTTGATCGGAACATCATTCAAGACCACCTGAACCAAAATCTAATGTAGTTATAGATACCATAATGTGTTTGATATTTCTAATATAATTTCAATAATACAATTTCATTGATGGGAGTATAAACACATTTAACAAAGTAGACATACTAATGTGTTATTGTATTAAATGCAACCTTGAGATCATATCACAGTATGTAAACATTTATGAAGGTACAGTAGATCTGTAGAGACTCTCGCTGTTTGAGCCAAATGCAACCTATTTCCAAAATGAGATAAATATTGATTTTAAAATTAGAATAACAGAGACAGACCGTGAGTCGACGGCTGTCAACCTTACAATAAGAATTTGAACTAGAATTAAAATTGAAGTAATATAATTTAAAGTTAATAATAATATACGAAGTTTAAAGATATACTCGTATACGCGTTTTAATCTAAATAATAAGATTGATTATATACCGGTATAAGTAGCAACCCACGTCCTGGTGTTACAGTACCTACATGGCACGATGATGAATATTTGCACGTAAAATTGGATTGCTTTCTAAATAATTAAACAGATTTAAAGAACCGTAACACATTCAATTAACATTCAGATTGGTAATCATTTATTATTTCTTTTTTGAGCATTTCATGTAAGTGTTCCGGTCTTCGGTTGATATGAATTTCTAAAAAAATAATAGAATACGAGCACGGAATTGAAAAAAAACAACATTTCGTCGCTTTCTTTTCCTTTAAGTACATTTTAATGTTATAATTAAACACTATATAACACAAACACAGTTTGCGAAGCAAAAAACCGGAACATTAAATGATCAGGATCAAAAGATTTATCGAGAGCACAGGAAGCCCACCCGCGGAAAGTGGGCAATTTAAAACTCATTTAAAACATATACCTATACCCAAACAACCAACGTAATATTTTAAGAATTTCCATTTATTCTATTTGTAGCGCATGAATACGAATCATAAACACAATCTGTAAGACAACTACGCAAACAAAATTGTCTTTATATTGCTTTTATAAACAAAAATAACTGCACAAACATATAAAGCGATTATCTTAAATGACCTTTGTGTTATGCAATATAATTATACTTCATCTACATTTGACCGACGTCTCGGTGGCATTCTTAATAATATTTATTATTTTAGAGAGCTTTTCATTCTAAGGTGCTTATTAAATGAGAAGTCACATTGATCCGTCGTCATCGTCGAAAAGAGCGACTTTACTACTAACTTTATTATCGAATCTTAAAATATAGTTTAAAAGCCAGTTGTTTAAAGTGTCAGACAGAACTCGTAACAGTTATTTTCGCGTTCACTCATGCTTATGAAGTTATGGTAATTGACAGGTTGGACAACGAGCACTTTGTTATTGAAGAACATGTTTATAAGTAACGAGTGGAGGAAATCATTCCATTACGTTACTGGCTTTTATCCCATCAGCTATTTATGTAGTCATATTATAGACCCCATTTCTTCAGCCGACTTATCTAGCTATGCATGTAGGTACTCAAAAATTATTCTTTGAATCTTTCATCAGTGAAAATCTTGTGTCTTAAATAGCACTCGTCACTGTATTTTATTTGAGGCAGAATGTTTCATTAATTTCAAATGTTTGCCACATCTGTCTGCTAGCGACACTGCAACTCTAAAAATCAAAACCAAAACAGTTATTTCTGAAATTAAAATAGTTAGATGTACCTAATGCTTAAATACTGGTTTTATATCTGAAAGGGATTAGGCAGACATATCTATGTATTGTTTGTGTATATAAACAATATTTATGATACGGTAATTATTATAATCTTTAGAGATCGCTTAACATACGCATGTGTTTTATAAACATAACATAAACATAAACATAACATCACGCCTGTAATCCCCGAAGAGTTAGGCAGAGGTGTACCCATCAGTACACCCACATTTCGCCAGTTATGTTTTGAGTCCCATGTAATAGGGGGCGAGCCTATTGCCATCAACCGGGCACAAATCCAGACTCCGAGGCTGCTACTGAGAAATTCCTGATGGAAAAACCCAATAACACTTTGCCCGAACTGGGAATCGAACCCAAGACCTCATGCACAGCAGTCGCGCTTGCGACCACTAGACCAACGAGGCAGTTTTATAACTTTTTAGTATTTGTCTAATTCATAGTGAAAAGTTAACCTTTAAGAAATCTGATATCCAGAAATACTACGTGTTCCGTCGAGTTCCACACTTATCTTCTGTTTGAAATATAATCTTTACTTGTTGGTTTTCAAATTCTGACATTTTCCCAACTATGTACCTACTTACTTAGCTACTTGAACAGTGTTGACGGGCTTGGCATTATTCACACCCACGTGCGAGAACGAAACTTGTTGGCTGAAATATTTCGCAATTTAACACAAGAGTTCTAAAGCTGATAGTGTTTCTATATTAAAGTTATTAATATAAAATTATATCTCCCTACAACCGAGATTAATCCGTTGTTCATCCTATCTTGTCTAGAGTCCCAGTGCTAATTGTTTCAGTCTTCTTATCTTAGCCTACGCTAACACTGATTATATGCTATGGATAAGTACTTCAACCCATCTTAAGCATCGTTTACCTTTCTTTGTAAATACACTTATTGACCTCTACTACAGTTTTGATTTACGAGTACTTATGCCACTTTTTGAGGCTAAAGCGAGAATTTATATACTTATAGAATTTAGAAATAGTTGTTCGATGATTAATACGCGGTCTATCAAAACCTTTCTAAAAACGCAATTTATGTTAACTGAAATGGTTTTGTTTGTAGGAGGTACCATGGGACATCATCGACCGCTGCGCGCTGCCGATAGTGCTGTGCCATGCGCTGGCTGTAGTGCTGTCTACGTTGCTCAACGCAATGCATCTCAGTTCCATATCCGTCTTCACGCTCTTCCTCTGGTTCTCTATCTCAGTCACAGGATCCCTGTGGTTCTACCATAACTTACAGGTAAGTTAACTAACAATATAAACTTATAAATAGATTTTAACTCCAAAAGAATCCAAGCCTGGGAATCTTTCTAGAAGTACGGATAATGCGAACTTTCAAAGGAAATCTTCTAAGATAAACTAATTTAGTATATTTTCATTTCTTTTTATTTCGATTAACTAGAAATGAAAATGACATGTCTTGTTAAAATAAAAATAATGAAATGTTTTACAAATCGGGCTGCCCATTTTATACTAATTGACTGATCTTGGTTTGCGTCGACTGAATGAAGTGAAAAAAAAGAATTTAAATATTACCATAATTTAACACCTCGCTGTTACGTCGATTTTTATTTATTTTATGGTTTTATTCAGATGAAATTTTACCAATAGAAGCACTGTTTGTATATTGGCAAGTATTATTAGTAATAAAACTTGTGAAAACACATAGAGAAACGGCGAATAGATTACTAATTTTAAGGTAGCCATAAAGTATAAATAAAAGCATTAGAAACACGTAAAGTTGTGGTTGTCGTCAGTCAACACTTACGATATGCCAATCACTCGCAGCCCACTACGTCTCTCGATTTAAATTTTAAACAATTTCAAGATATATGTTCGTTTTTAAAACATTTACTTTTACAAATGTTTTTTTGTGTATGAAAAAGTGCAGCTCAATTTTTTGCGATCAATTCGTTTAATCTATAACATAATAGAGTTTATATGATTTATAATATAAATGTGCCCTTTAGAATGTGCATAAAAACTTCAAAATATCGTTTTATGTTTTATTAACCATGCGTCAAATCAAGACTTTATACGCAATTTGTATTGGAATATAAGAAATACGTCAGCAAGATTTTTACAAACCATGATTGAGTTTATGGTTTGTAAAAATCTGCCACAAAAATGCCACAAATTTAGTTTTGAATTGCGTTATAAATTATGTCTTGAAAGCATGGCCTTAACCACCTTTCAGAACAAGTTCATAGTTGAGAGTTCCTGTATGATTTGAAGGAGCTTATAACACTAGATTGTATAAAGAAAACAGCTGTAGCACCTGAACAACCTCGTTTAAATCAATGAATATTCATATCGTAGCTCTCAGCCTCCCGCATGCAACAATTTTCCACAATTTAATTTACGCTACTGGGTATTTGCTAGTGATTAACAATTATGTTTTGACAGGTTTATTTAAGTACAAAACAAAGCCTACTTGAGCTTAATTTGTTTGTCCCTGTTAAATATACATTTATGATCTATAAACAAGATATCTATATCAATCAACGGGTATTCCTCTGTGAAACATCAGCTGAATATACATATAGTGATTAATAGCACTGTAATAATTATTCTCAGGAAGATGATGCACATACGCGTAGTTAGCAAGCAAGTTATCAGCATCTCATTCTAATGCTTAATAAGAACAATATCTTCATAACTTGCTTCCTACTGAAATTGATAACTTCCATAATAATAATTAAAATTATCTACTCCACTTGCTAGTAAAATACACGAGTTTTAGTTTTGAACAGGCTTCCAAACTATTTCTATTAAATGTATACGAAATTAATTTGTTCTGTATTCTGAACTAGTCCCCGGTACTGCGTTCAATCATTGGCACCTTGTATTTGTAATGAACTAGTGCCAAACATTAAACTAACTACTTGACCACATACATGCAAGAATAGAAAATGCATTTAAAACAGAAAGCGATTTATCATTTGATTTATAGTCGGCAGTAATATACAGTGCCACTGTAAACTTTGTAATGTAGTTTAGAACAAATTGGACAAATGTAAGGTTCATTTATACGTCTCCAATATTAAGAAGAGTATGAGTGTTTAATTATTTTCATGGTTTTTTTTTTATTTGTTTATATTAACTTTTACTTAATCCTTGTACGAAAGATACTCACAGTGTAACAGTAATAATAGAAGAAAAAAAACAGATTATCAACAAATATAAGTACTTAGGTACATAATAATATATTTTATAGACAGATAATCTGATTGTTGATTTTATTAGATGAATCTTTGGCAACAAATACACAAGTATTATCAACTAGGGATAGTTAGTCGGTCAACCTGAAATATATTGAACTATTCAGGAGAGTCTTTCCGTGAGCAGCATCCCAAATATTTAATAGCCTAAATCTGCAGAATATTAGACCTGTGCAAGCTCATTCTGGTAGGGAGAACGTGAACAGAATGTTGAAAGTAATTCAGAGTAAATTAAAATCCATAAAGCAATGGATAAGAGAATTTTCCCCTAAGAAAGTCGTTAACACCCACACTACGCCTCTGTGGGTTGCTCAATCGCAGAACAACTCCCACTAAATAAAGATTTAATGCCAAAACAACCTTAAGTGGGAACAGATTACATGGAGCGGTTCGTGCGTCACCAATATTCTTGACGAGAGCTAGAAACACGCATTTGTGCACTCTTGGTATTATTAGTTCATGAAATGTGTTGCCACTCGCCGCGACCTACTTCACATGGAATCGTCTGTAACCTTCAATTTGTTCATTCAGAATAATCTTATAGGAACTAGAGAGAAGTTGAAGCTCAGCTTTGTTCAAAATAGAATTATTAGAACAACGCGAACGAGGTGAATGAACTTTTACAAATACCGAATTTCCATGCATCGTTTCCGTTCGCACCTAAGTAGGCTAAAACATTCCATTGCTTGTTATCTAAAATATTATAATTAAGATAAAAGGCAATAGAATGTTCAAAGAACCAATAACTGTAATATAATTTGGTTTTAGTGTTGGATCCGTGATTATTAAGCAAGTAGACGTCTTGCTTCTTTATAAATATTCATTTGAGGTTTCCATTGATTAATTTTCTTTGATAAGTAAAGCCTGGTTGGTATCAGTGATATTTTAAGTAACTAAATATGGGAAAATTGGAAGCACCTAGAATCTGAACCCTTGTTTACCGAGCTCTTGTATTTTGATTGTACCTCGCCCAAACGTGGCGAAACTAGCAAATCTATGCTATCCGATTAGGTTTACTTAGACGAATATTCTACGACTTCAAGAACGGGATGAATCCTAAAATAAGTAGAATGATGTCTGTGGTATTATAAAATGTGTAGCTTAGATTTTTAATTGTACGAGTATGTGGCGGTGACGTCTTAGATGTAGGTACCTTTACATAATACATTATTCAAGATGATAATAATTTAAAGAAAACAATAACAGAACCGAGTTCAAATGCGTTAGATAACAGTAAAAAAAATTAAATCATAGACAAAATTCAAAGTCCTTTTTTGGATATAATATTCTTACTTAAACGATGTGGGTATCAAATTATTTTTGTAGTATAATAAAACGATGTTCGGGTGCTCTGTGTCTGCTCGTTCATGATTAGAAAAATATGAAGGTTTCCCGCAACTTTCCGTGAACAATTTTTGAATAGAGATAAAAACCCCGCGTAGGCGTCGTTACTTTAACAAAATAATACATTTTCATTACATTATTTTGATTTCCGAGATAAGATATGTAACAAATCGAAAATACACATAATGTGGGAAGTAATGTGGTATCTAGGTCTCGTGAGAATACACCTTTGCTTCGTTTTTTACGAATAAACATCTAGGAGATTACCTGAGCTGAGTAAAGCACATCAAATCAGGTCGCAGCCTCTCTGGGGGAAGATACAATAACTCAATTTCTAGAGGAATAAAAGTCAAATCAGAGCACTTGTAATTAAAACATAAAACACATTTCACTGTTACGGAGAAGGATCTTCGGGTAAAATTGCTTGGAAAAAGTTATATGAATCACAGTTTTTCAGTAAACTCCAAAACAGATAACGCTTTTCACCCCACTTCTATCGGTAACCGGATATTTGCTTGAAACTGAAAAACTAATGGGTGGATTTCACGGAATTTGTAACGAGATTGCACGCGAACAAGTTAGATAATTTTGATTTGTTACCAAGCTGCTGTTAGTCGTTGAGTACTATAAGAATCCTACAGTAGAAGGAAAATTACAAAATAATTCAAATTTTTGTAATAAACACTTTGTCCGATGTTTAATGGTATCGTTTATAATTAAACTTTAATAAATAAAACTGTACAAGATACCGCGGCTGTGGCTTAGAAATAACATTGGTTTGTAAATTCACATAAAAAAAACACTTTTTAAAATATTCGTCTTTGAACAAACTACCTTAATCTTATTTTATCATTCTTAAAAATAAAAAACGGATGTCAACTCTTGAAAATTTAACGAAAAGCTTATTAGTGTCATAAAAGCACATCTTCACCTTTTAAAACAAATATTCTGAGAAATTCTGTAATATTACCCCTTAAATGTCAGTGCGAATGTGTCGCATTACAAATTGCCAAGGAGATTGCAACAATTGTACCATTGTGCCAGCCTCCGCACTTGTGTCATCAATCCATTCGAAAGTCCGATTTAAAATAGGTTAATGGGCGTGTTTTTACTGAATAGACACTACTAAATAAAATATTCATGGTGTTTTCTTACTAACTCCAAATATTTTTATGAGGAACATACATTTAAACTTTCGGTTTTATAAACGAATGAAGGAAAACAGCGACGCTTGAAAAACAATATCTGATATATCTGCATTTTTTTATGTTGTTAGTTTAGCGTTAGCATCTAAGTAAACAGTTGTTAACACATTTTTTAAATAAACATCTCAACGTTAAATGAAATATAGGTGTATTATCTATATTTAGATGAATCTAAATCTTTTAAATACTACGTTATGTAAACCTTTTATGTAATACGTTAGTATTTTTTATTTACTTATCTAGTGCTAACTAGTTCTACGCCACAGTACAAACGGGAAGAAAATTGATGTATCAAACGAGTTCCGACACTCATTACCAAATGTATGCAAACACAATATGTGATTGGTGCGTGACTTCGAACAGTGAGAGGACTACAAGATTAAGAATTAACGATCAGGCAACCCTGAAATAGTTAACCTCGAACGTCACTGCGTCACGCATAGGTAGGTACTAACAAAATGCTTGAATAAAATATTCACTCAGCTGTTATTATAACGGACATCAATCAAGCTGTCGCCATCTATTTTCGACGAAAACTTAATTTCGTCGCCCGCCCATTATATTTGATATAGCAAAACGTTCGTACCCTAATGAGATATAATTATATTAGGCATAGAAACAATACTGGCATGATTGAAAGGGTTCACGAGTTTCTGATAAGCCTAAAGTGTAAATGAAAGCCTAGAGTAACTTATTCCGTGACCTTATGTCACGGAATAAGTTACCCTAGGCTTTCATTTTAAGTTATTTTTGTAATTTCATTTTTGAGCAAATGTTCTATTTCATTGACCCCGCGCACTCTTACTTACTTACTTTATTTACTCCTGAACAGGTGACAGCTGCAGGAAAAGCAGTTTTAGTAACAGGCTGTGACAACGTGTTAGGCAATGCTCTCGCTAGACGTTTAGACGACCTCGGATATCATGTGTTTGCTGGATTCCAAAGTAAAGCTGGCAACATTGACGCCGATATGCTTAAAGAAGACTGCTCTGGAAGATTACACACTCTCCAACTTGACATCACATCAGAAACTCAGGTAAATCTATAATTTTGATAATTATATTATATTGTTAACACGAAACCTTAGAAATGTTCAATTAATTGTATACACCGTAAATTATGCAGTTACTAATATCATTACATTAATTGCCAGTTTCTACTATATTTTTAAATTTCGTTACAAACATCAACTACAATGAATATTCAAATTATTTTCTCATTGAAAAGGAAATCGTTACAAATAAACTCCTAAATTAACCTGTCAATTAAAAGGTAGATTATATAGTAGGGTTGTTAGTTAAATCCGTAAATCCTGTTGTATGTAAATATAAATCTTCAGTACAAGTAAGTAACTTGCCTTAGTCCTAATATTTCTATAGTACATTCTAGCCTCATAGTCTAAGCCACTAGTGTACATAACTTAAGTCTTTGTAAATTAATTTTGTGCGTGTACCGCTTCTAGCAAACCCCAATTTAGGGATGTACTCGTCTCTTAATTAATTCAGGTTGGCAAGGAAAAAGAAAATGTTACAATCACGAGGCCAGAGCCGACCGCCCATTTTTTACAACATCAAAAACGATGTACTGTTCTAATCGCGGTACAAATTCGCCTAATTTGTGTACATCCGTTAAAAGTCCCTTTTTCTTCCCATTGTATCTTCCGCTTCGTCGACGGCTGATAACGCACGAGTTCAAAATATATTTACTATTCGAGGAACGTTCCCAACTTAATAAGATTAATTGCCCAAATTCTGGACTAAAATAAACTTGCAATTTGCTCGATTTTGTTTACGCCTGCGATAAAAGGTTTACATTATTTTAGTAAACGTAATGTGAATCGTAAATCCAGACATTTATAAAAAAAATGAAAAATAAAAATAGGTATATAGATCATTTTATTACAAGCTTATCAAACCCTGATGAACCTCTATTTTGTTTAGCGTTCACCTAATAACTATCGAAATAGTGACTATAAGATAAGACGCTGCGCAAACGTAGGTCAGACACTTATTTTTATCGTCACGGAATACCTCTACTGTGTTGGTACTATCCCACCAACCAGACACAGTTGTCGGTCACTTACTACTATTGGACACTTGGTGCTTCTTCTCAGAACATGCCCTCTGTGTCCTGTGTGTAATTCGGACAACAAATGTGTGCAACAACTTTTAACTCTTACTTATTGAAACTTGGTATTATTGTTGCTTGTGTATTGCACTAGAAACTTTTCAGTGTCTTGTTGCTAACACCGAACACTTTTGTGATTCATGACACATTCACACATTGACACATTCTGCGTATGAGTGGGTTAAGTTAATATCAATTGTATGAAATCAAATATTCACTATTGGTTCCCGGTTTTTTATGTCAAACACAAGACACACTAGTGTCACACTATAATAGTGTCTACCTTTACGCAGCGTCTTAGACTGAGGGTACAGTACCTAACTTTTCAAATTAAATGATTCGACAATATACGATAAGGTAGATATAGATCTTTTCGGCGATTAGGTATTAGTAAAAAACTGTTTGACGTGTCCCATTTTACATGGCATTTATTTATGTGAAAGCAAGCGGACTCTAGCGGCGAATTCTCGCAACGTTTCGGTAACATGAAGCTATTTTGTGTTAGATTCTCTCAGCGTCGTTGTACATCGTGGACCACCTGCCAGAGGGCGCGCAGGGGCTGTGGGCCGTCGTCAACTGTGAGTCGTGGTGTGCGCTCGGCGAACTAGAATGGGTACCTTTCTCTGTGATCAAGCGTGCAATGGACGTCAACTTGCTCGGTGAGTAGTTACTACGAGCTACGCGGCGCTACGCCGCTCTACGACCATGTTAGTTAGTGAAAATGTTGCTAGATGGCATTAGTTGTTGCTATGTAAAATAAAAGTTAAGCTTGGCTGTACCTGTATGCCTATCTAGTACACGCACAGGATACTAAGAGGTACTTAAATATTTTACCAGTAATCGTTAAATAAAGGTACTGCAAATACTAGTATTTAATAGAATCACCACTGTAGTATTTTATCAAATATTTATTTTATGATACTATGTAGATCGAATTATAAAATAGTCATTTCAGATTTCAAGTTGATATCTATATCCACGTAACTCAATAATAGTGTAAATGGTTCGCTTAAGAAATTCTCACTCAAGAGAGCATCTGATTTTACTTTTAACAGTACTACATCAACATTTCTAACATAAACCATTTAAGCAGCAAACCAATTTTACTTCTGAAACGCTACCATAATTCATAATGAATATTAACATCATAATGGAAAACTTAATATCGAAGGAGAAACAGGAAGATTTCATTTTGCGGAGCAAAAAATTACACGTTTCCACGGAGTTAATTAAGGCCGGGGATTTATTCTTAGCGGTGTTAATTAGCAAATATTTCTAGAGATCTTCAGGTTTCTAATGGTCTTTTACGTGTAATAATGTGAGGCAGGTGTCAACACTTTATAAATGTTATTTTATAAAGGGATAAGATATTTCTAAAAATATTCATTGATTCATGTTCAAGTCCAATGTGACATTTATTTTTCACAATCTCTTCACTTCACTAAATCTTGTAAGCTTTCTGTGACCATTATTTATTACAATGTAGTGTGTAAACAATGACGTAGGTAGCTTTTAATTAATTAAAATATCAGTAAATGTTTTCAGTACTGAACAGTAAAATTATTGGTATTTTTTCATAGTTATGTTTTCATTTTAATCAGATAGGGTCAGAAGGTGACCCAGCCTATCCAGTACGAATCATTTTTCTGTGAATATTAATCTGTCATTACATTTCCTAATCACATCAATCTTCATGCGGCAATCAAAAAAAAATATGTAACCAACACCTAGAGAAACTGTCGCTCAATAACTGGGTTAGGACGCCTTGACACGTATTATGAGGTTAAAACTCCAGATGAAACTCCTCCTGGAATTTTAACCACTGCCAACTTGTGGTTAGTTTACCATCCCGCTGCTAGCGTAGCTCTATTTTTTGTAGGTACATATTTTTTTAAACATATAGGAACATAAAGGGAACTGAGAAGAATGTACCTATATTATTCTAGCTATGGCCCGCAGTTTCGCCCGCATGGAGATTTTGATAAGAAACGTACATTCTGGCATAAAAAGTATGCTACGTCCCAAGGGAATAATGTAGCTTTCTGGCAGTGAAAGAATTTATGTTTGCATTTCCAAAGGATTCATACCTATTACAAAAAAGTTACCCAATTTATACTACTTCCATTATGCAGGTCCAGCCCGACTGGTGCAGGTGATGCTACCTTTAGTGCGACGTGCCCGAGGCCGCGTGGTGCTAGCTTCCTCCATCCTGACGCACGTGGCGGCGCCGGTGCGCGGTGTGCATGCTGCCTCGCTTGCTGCCCTCGACGCGCTCGCCGCTTGCCTCAGACGTGAACTCAAACCACGAGGCGTTGATTGCGTATGTCTTTCTGTGTTTAAGTATTGCGACCAAGAACTCAACTTTCTAGTTATTATGCACACGACTGGTTACATCATTAGCAGAATAGTAGTGGAAGCCTGCTTAGCTTTTTATTAATCCTGAACAATTGCAACACTAATAATATGGTAAGAGGAGCTGATATATTGCAGGAATCTCTGTTATATAAGATTTCTCAAAAAAAAAAACACATCTTAAAGTTAAGTCATTCATAGTATCATAAACTTTAGCTCATTTGTTTGATCAAGAATTTATATCGTCCTTTTCAGCCCACGCCTATCTACAGTAGCAGTCGTAAAACAAAGCCAGCATTTAAGCATTTATAGTACTATCTAGTTAGAAAGAGTCCAATCTACTACCTATCTCTTGGGGATCTAATGACATCATACGAAGTAATTATAGTGTGCTCAATATTGAACATCTTTAAATGTACACATCTGTCTTCATTTTCAACATGTTTATTGAATGTTTCAAACAATACAACTGCTAAAGTCGACGTTGAACAACAAAGGCAACTAAAATACATTTGAAGCTCACTAACACCTAGTTACTAATCTGTTGTACCTCTGACGTCTACTAAACTCCGCAGTAGCTGCTACTTTATAATATAATAGATAGATGTTAAGCAAACTCCGGATTATCCGCAAATCTCGTGCCTAGAATATAAAACTATTTTATCAAAAAGAAGCTTTGATTAATCACTAGGGGCACAGAGCTACGCCGTTTAAAAGATATCGCACAATAAACTTAAGTTTGTTTTTACTAAAGGTCTATTCAATAAATGTCTTTCTGAACAGCTAATTATCTATACATAACTAGGTTTATGTAGTTCTAACACAAATATTATACGCAACAATGACTAGAGATTAGGACAGGCTTTGATTTTAACAAGAGGTCAAGACTCAAGACTTCAACGAGGTCCTTTAATATTTCAGCTCACTCAGCACTATCATACGAGATGGTATAATTTTAGATTAGTTTAGTGCTCGTTATCCTTTACGATGCGAGTAGAACCTAATCAAACTGCTATGCATGATTCATAGCTATACAGTTTGTACAATGACATTTCATATGACTTTTGTATATATAGAGTTCCGATTAATACAATGCCCGCGCTGGCAGCTGCGTTTCGTTCTTATTAGTTGCGAGGACTATAAAAAAAACGCAATTACACATACAAATGAAAGTACCTCTACTTTATTTATTGCTAATGACTAATAAACCTGATCATATTATCTAAGCCTCACATTTGCTTAGGTATTCTTAAAACAGACTTTAAAATCCAATTTGAATAAAAAACCATACCAAAATTCGTTACAGTACTGCAAATTAATGATTTACAGACTTATTTGATTTAATAGTGTTGCAGAATTTTCTGTTAGGAAATCCTCAGTAGCTCCCATGTTCGACATTCTAAACGAATAATATCAATAGCTATTATGTGCATAATAGCTCTGCCACCTGGCATGAAACATTTTCATATAATCAATCAATAACTGCTAGAAAATTGTATGCAGATAAATGAGCATTACCTACAATAACACTTTCTTTCTTCTATCTTTACAAGTTTATTTTATTTTGGCAACAGACATTCGTCTGTTAATACCTACACCTAAAAAAAACTCGAATCTTTGACGCACCAAATAAACTTGCTCTTGACGTCAAATGCAATAAGTATTTTTATTTCCACGATTACGGATTCTCCGCTGGAGATATTTTAAAGATGTATCTACTAGGTAGGTTAGCAAATCTAGGTATAACGTACGTTGCTGACTTTAAGTATTGTTTAAAAACGAATACTAATTATAAATATCTCAAAGACATATAATACAACTGTATAAAACGGGAGTCAATTACCGCGAACACCCACACACTCCATCAAGAGTAAACGAAATATCGCGTTAATTAATGTTCAGTGAGTAAATAATTGGTTTATCGTCATTTGGCGTAAGCAAATATTCAAACAATTTTATATTAGAATAAGTTTATTTGAAAGCTATTGTTGTTTAACAATATTCTTAATTAGCAACAGTATAATTATAATATTATAATTCTGAAATAACAGTCTTACAAAGGGCGCGTTGGTTTCCTCCTTTTAAAAAAAGTTATTCCCAACATAATAGATTGGAATGTCAAACACGGACGTATTAATATATTTCCAGATATTACCTACCTACCATTACGTAACTCAGCTATCATCTGAAGGTACCTACTACCTACATATTGAATGTAATCACCCGCAATACGGAAAGTCTGTCAGGCATCGAACCAATATTGATCGGATGGCAATGTGGTAACAATTAAAACTTGACGTGTGTCCACGCACAATGTTTGAATATACAGCAAAAAAACCGTTAATGTAGGTATATTACATAGAATGTAACTCACACTTTTATGCTAAAACCGTATGATTTCAGCACGTGTTTCAGGTATCTTATTAAAATTCGGAACACAACCGTAGCGCTACAAAAGGTAGGTAGTTATTATATTTTATCAAAGGATAATTCCCGTTTCTACATATCCTAGGTATCGCGTAAATTGCTGCTTTCGCTAACACTAAGCCGCACCTAAATATTATGCCTAATTAGGAACTGACTGTTGGAATTTTGACGCTCGACTCGGTGCCGAGAGTTGAAAATCCAACAGGTTCAATAATGTTAATGAATACGAGCAATGGCAAGTCTGTAATCACAAACGGCCTATTACTGTGCACACAACAGCATAATTAGTTTGCCTCTGTATACTATGCATCACGCTACTCTTCTTTCCATTCCTGACGTAATCCGAAGAGCAAAGTTTCCATTAGTGCCAGCCACAGAACTTCGTCAAGTATGTTTGGTAAGCCTGTTTGGTACACATCGCTTCTAAATACTGACACAACTTTTATTTTAGTAGGGAGGTAGGTACTATCGTATTATAACGTAATATATACCTAACAAAATAAATAACAATAATTTGGTTTTGGTTGGTTTGACTGCCTCGTTGGTCTAGTGGACGCAAAGTGCGACTGCTGAGCATGAGGTCTTGGGTTCGATTCCCAGGTCGGGCAAAGTGTTATTGGGTTTTTCCATCAGGAATTTCTCAGTAGCAGCTTCGGAGTCTGGATTTGTGCCCAGTTGATGGCAATAGGCTCGCCCCCTATTACATGGGACTAAAAACATAACTGGCGAAATGTGGGTGTACTGATGGGTACACCTCTGCCTAACCCTTCGGGGATTACAGGCGTGATGTTTATGTAATAATTTGGTTAATAATAATGTTCCAGTTCCAGTGAGTGTGTGGTTAAGTGTCCACAGTGAGGTACCTCCTCACAATGCGCGTCGTGAACGCAACATAATTATTATATCTGTCATAGCTTTTGATTCTGTGGGTGGATGCCTACGTCTAATGTAATGGATTCAACAAGAAACTTGAATATTTATGAATGCCATGCTTAGACCTTTATAACTAATAGTTCGACGGTTGGCAGGTGGTAGTAGCGGCTGGCGAATACACAACAGGCAGCGCGTGGCTTTCTGAGGAGAAACTTTTGGAACAAGCCCGCGACATGTGGAAAAGACTTAGCGACGAACAAAAAGGCGCATACGGTGAAGACTACTTCGAAAACGCCCTGCGAAGCCTCGAGAAGTATACCAAAGGCGCTGTGAGTAGTGAAAACGTGACTACGCTTAATGTCTTCGTATTTTACAGCTTTACTTGTATGTTTGTAAGAAGGCGTCGACGCCACAATATTACTTTCTTAAACTATAGGTAGATGTGTAACCCTGCCTACAGCACCACCTTTCTTTATTCAGTTTTACGACCCACAGAATATTGATAACGTTTCTCATTTTCACTGGTGTTGGTGGTTGTACGTCCGCAAAAGATGTAAGAATTTATAACAAGCTACCGACCCATAATTTAAATATCAAGGCTTGTGATAATAGGTTAGGTACCTACATGTTTTTAAATAAAAAATGGTAATGTTATTAACTTTATTATAAAGGTAGGAAAAATAAGAGAGAGGCGTAATAAAAGAGGCACATCGACTTCTTCGTACCTATAAGAATAAGTAGAAAAATCATGATATGAATCACTTAACCGGTTTTTGGGAATGCTTGTGAAACCCTTCTCCTTCTCTAAATAATAACATAAAAATTCCTAAGCCGAACCGAGGCTTTGGATCTATGCTGTAACTACTCTAAGTTAGTATGTAGGTCCGTACTCTTGAATGTCGGTGTCTTATTTGGATTCCGTACCCACATCCGACTCCGTATCTACACGTCCATTTTTCGAAAAACAATTCATTATTGTAGCTATATGGCCCTGAAACGTTATTTATATAAGGAGAAATAAATAAGGTAGATTCATCTACACTTATAATATTATAAAGAGGAAAAATTTGTATTTTCGTTTATTTGTTATGGATAAACTCAAAAACTACTGGACCGATTTAAAAAATTCTTTCACCATTAGAAAGCTACATTATCTGCGAGTAACATAGGCTATATTTTATTTTATTTTTGCGCGGACGAAGTCGCGGGCAAAAACTAGTTGATAATATTTTCCTCGTTGCCACTTAATGCTGATTGATTTGCCATTAATTTTGTTAATGTGTTATAAATCAATAGAGAGCAGATGGTGTGGGTTTCTTGTAGGTACTTCGGTGTAACAATTTGTAATTACGTAGATACTTCATGTTAACAAAATCAAAAGCTGGAAAATCAATAGCCAATATAGCTTACATAAACAAACTCCTTCGTAGAATCAATTTCCATCTCCTCACTGCCTAACTATATATCTCGATCTTATCTACCTACCTAATGTTGACCTTCACAAAAGTATAGACTACCAAAATTATTCTTATCGTTCTATTTCCGTTGTTGACGTTACAAATATTATTATAATTGGACGGAGCGTTCTCTCGGACGTAATTTTAGATGAAAAGTAACGAAAGCAAAACCAGGGTAAATCACCTTCTTTTTTTCTTAATAATATTTTATACAGGTATAATATTTATATTTTTTGAGCTACAAAAACGAACAAAACCAGTGATGTGAGAATTACATAGTGAGCCTACTTTGTATTTTTCACTTGAGTGGTTTTATCTCCTTTTATTGTTTACGCTTCATTAGCAGTTCGATCACATCAGATGATCAGAACGCACGTGTAGGTAGGTATATGATAACTAATGAGTCGTGTTCTTTCCACAGGACGCTGACCTGACCGCCGTGACACGTGCGCTGAGTGATGGAGTGACACGCACCTTCCCCCTCGCCCGCTACACTCCCGTCTCCCCCCGGGAGAAACTTAAGTCCTTGCTGGCTGAGCACATGCCGCGCTCCCTCTACGAAGGCCTTTACACCGATTAAACGAGAAGCCAGCTCAACGTCGAACAACTAATGAATAGCTCGGTTTATGTTTTACTGGTCCTACAAACAACAAGGCTCATGTAACAACAATTTTTAATTTACCCAGGCCAGAGGTATAAAGGTCAAATGTGAAAAACAAAATATAACCAACGTTGCTCTTCGTCGGTCCTAAATACGAATTTACTTTCATTTCGAACTTTGTTAACGCAAAAATTCTTTTACAAAATCTGAATGATAGAGTGTCTATTTTTGGTGGGTCCTTAGATTATTCATTACATAAATCTTACTGTAAAGTACGTTATTGATACAATCATCAGACGATTGATATCACGCTCCAACTAAAGGATCAACAAATTGCACTAAATATAGACGTGTATTGCTAGCATAATTGTTATCTTAGTGCAATAAACAATTAGCATCTACATAATAGGTGGGTAACGTATAGTTGGCGTGTGCCAAATGAAACTCTTATGCAGAGCACTTGAATTGCGTAACAGTATAAGTTGAAGGCGGTTTGCTGATTCTGGCTCCAGCCCACTTGAACACGTTTTTATCTATGTTTCGTGTACCTCACTAAAAATTATCGCACCGCCCGAGGACACTAATAGATCAGGAATGAATAACAATCCTGTAAGCTCACGTTAAAATAAAAAGCCTTTGTCTTTTATCTAAATGTCAGCCTATTTGAATGGTGGTGGCATTTAGTTAATTAACAAAAGATTCGCTCGACCGTTCTATGATAATCTCCGTTTTCATCTTTTGAGTGAATTAGATACCTGCTTCAAAGTATCTAGATTCTATATTCAAAAGTATCAAGATCCTGTATTCTAGGGCAACAGCCGCTGGTAAAATGAAATTGCTCGAGCTTGTGACGTTCGCTTAATATCAACTTACCTTGTAAAAGTATAAGTTGTAATATAAAAGTATATAAGAAGGTCGTTGTATTTTAAAAACTTGATAAGTAGGTAGAAGATACCTATATGTTACAGTGCTCAGGTCAGCTTGACCCGATTATTTGTTGGCACTCGATCAATTCTGTCAGTCGCGTATGTTGCTGATCCATTTTCGCATTTAATGTGTGGTTTCCATCATTCAGGCTAGGATTATTATTGAATAGTTAAATTGGTCAAAATATGCGTTATATAAACCATTTACATGAAGGTGGTGGGTTTTAAGATCATAAGGAACTCATTATTTTGAACTTGCAGCTTATACAAGGCTCTTGCGACTCGCCTAAGTTTTCTCTGCGATACGCTAAGTGAAAGCCGAAAGATAAGTATTTAACCATTAAGTAAGTTAAATAATAAAAGTGGCCGGTTCTCGCCCGAGCCAAGAAAATACGTTTATAGAGTCTAAAAAAAGATCCCCTTAAATTAAAATCTGTTGCCTTAAATTGTTGGTTTAAATAACGCACAATGTTAATCTACTTATACTTGTAAATGTACAATAACATTTTTTGTATATTCACAGATGTAGATAAAAATTAAAGGTAAAATAATAGATATTCGTTGTGTACAGTATTTTTGAATAAATGTTCCCGTGTGTTATATCATCGTCATTAGCTCACGTCATCAATTATAATGAATTATCAACTAGAGGTATTCCCTCTCGTTGGCACCTCATGATAGAGATTCCATTACATAATTTGTGTTTGCAAATACTTGCTTTATGTGTGTGTATTCGTATTATGTTAAAAATGCAGCCGGTACGTGGAGTGCCATGAATACATTATCGCCACCTGCTCGCTGCATTTTTGAAGTGCATTTAAGTGCGGCTACAGACATAATTCGTTACTACTAGATTAATTTTAGTTCTATCGCGTGTGAGATAATTTTATATAATGTGTCTTTTTAATAAATAAAAAAGTAAATTGTTGTTTTATTTGTAATTTCGCCACAGGTGAAAATAGTGCAACATAAGACCTCTTGTCCTCCAGTTTTAAATTGTCCTTGTCTGACATAAAGTTCGATGCGATCGCCAAGAAATAAGATTTCTGACTCGCACAGACACCTTAGGGGTCAGCAGTGAGTAAAACATTATGAGATGATTGAAACCTCACAAAAATCAAAGTACATATTATGAATATTTTTTGATAATTGTAAGACCTCGAAGCAATTAAAAACTGCATAAGGATTACCTCTGCTGGCTAGACAGCGAATTCGCTTTATAGTGCGATCATAAATCCGCCTACGTAGCCAGATGACTACGTACTTACGTAGCGTGACGGCCGCGTAGCATTTGTTCGCCGTAGCAATCTACGTAGCTAGCTATATACCCATATATTATTTAGCATTGAACTACTACGAGCTTATATCAGGCAATTTTATTATTAGCTATATTTTTTATTAATTGTACTATACTTCGTTTCAATTTAATTTTTTTTAACAAGAACCAGTAAACTACAATTAAGAAAGTACAAAGAAAGAAAGAAGTCAAGAAAGTACTCAGTACAGTGTAGTAAATAGCCAAGCATGTAAATGTTAATAGCCTATTTGAGCAAATATGAGAGTTCATTTTCATTTATTTTAAGACTAATTAGTATATTTACCAGCAATAATGATAGTAATTAAGTTTAAATGTATGCAAAGCTCATGTTTAAAGAGAAGCAAGTGGCGGAAACACGGAGCGCCGGCGCCAGGCTTTCTATGTCAAATTATAAATTAATTATTATTGCACGCTCCTAAAACATTGCTTAATATGTTGCAAATGCAAGCAATAAAACCCGGTTATGGTATACCTACTTACTTACGGACCTTATTGGTCTGCTGTAAGAAATGGTACAGTCCACTCGTGAAGGACACAAGTGGACCATGAAAGGTGGGTACACAAAGGGATTATGGTACCTGCTGTTGTATTATAATCCCTATGTGTGCGATCAGACATCTGTCTCTCAAGCGCAGTAATGCCATTTCATTGTAGCATATTCACGCCTACTAATTCATTAACACCTTAGTACCTCTAATAGCTAGGCCTTATAGCCAGCTGCTTAAGCTGCTTGTTGTTACTTGTTGCTGCTTGTGCTGCTTGTTTGCTGCTAGGTCTTTAGGTAGACAGAATTGGTGCCACTAAAGAAACGAATTAAAAATTAAAGTTGCTTAAAGAAGCTTACCATTCCATTATATTAGCACAGTATAGCGAGCGATAGAGAGGATGTGAAAAGCGTCGCTAATTTCATTGCATTTTTTTATTGGCACGCGCGCTATTACTAAATGAATCGATCGTCATCAAATATGACTTGCGTCATATTTCCGCAGATGCGTAGGTGGCCATCGCAAAATATAGACTTTTCAATTGCAACTGCCATTTTTCTGTTAACTACACCACAGCCAAAATTTTAATATTTTACGAAACACTGTCTACCAACTTTTACAGATTCAGTCAGAATTGTGTTTACAAAAAGGAAAATAATAATAATACAGCCTTAATTTAATAAGGTGACTTTCTCTCTCAGGCAAGTGTACATTCACGAAAATAGGAAAACTTTTGAATTAACAACATAACACGAAGAAGATACAATTTTCCCGAAACTAGGCTTAAGTTTTCGAAAGCGCAACATCGGCCAACTTATCGCTCTACCGACTCGTAGGTACGCTGTTGACCCACTTTGGCACACTTTAATTATTTAATCTGATCATAACTACGCTGTATCAGTGATTTTTACCATTATTAAGTCGTGTACTTACTCTGCATAACTAACAAGATAAATTGAAATTATCAGTTTAATAGTTTCTGTGAAAAAGAACGGGAAAAAGACCCTTGTTCTTTATCCGGACTCTTTGGGTCGATGACTAGAGTACCGTGACTTTGGATATACCTTCGGACTATATTCAAGAGGCTGCAAGAATAACCAAGTCAAACAGTGACAAGAAAGACATTTTAGATAGCTAACGATCTTTAGCGCTGAGCCACAGATTATAAAACTAAGAAGTTTCTATCGTGATAGCACATAACACGTCTTTGTGCTCGACCGCTGGATTATACGCAAATGGAATTGTAAAAATAGGTATGTCCTGAATTTTTCTTAAGTCCTTGATTTTTGATAAGGAAATACCTTAGTACCATCGTAGTATTTGTAAAGTAATTTACCGACTGATAGTAATACCATAACGAGATAACGATTACTATTTCCCGTTTCAAGTATCAAGTACCTTTAAAGAAACGATGTAGGTACGTAATGTAACCATACAATTTTATCTCCTGTACAAGTAACTCACTTCTTAAGATAACCATTAGTCGTTTCCCACGGTCTGGGTCAAAAGAATAAGAATAAATTAAAATGAAAGACATTTCAATACAGCCCTCTGTTCCTCTTTCAAATGCAAAGTTTTATCTAGATAAAGCGTTCATAACAAAAAAAACTTATGGGTACACCATTGTTTAAGTTTCCTATTATTAAAGATGACTTTTATGTTTTACAGCGAATTTAAAGCCCTCTAATCGTTTAGACGCCAACAACAAAAGCGGTCGATGAAAGTGAACGTCACGTAATAGTTGTAAAAGATTCAAAAACAACATTAAGCTAGATGACTGGTAATGTAAGATAATCTTGACTGTAATAATTTAATATTTTCCTTCCTAAACCTATCGCTAGAGCACGTGTAACAAAGATTAATGGCTACTGAACGTTTCACGTCAACCTATTTCGGAACTTGTTTAATAGCATTAACAACCTACATTTTGTTAACGATGCCAAAGTTTAAGAGCTTTTACTGTTTCAATATTAATCTCAATTTAGTTTATTCAGATCGTATCGATTTCCAATGCAATTGCTTTTGTGGTTTCCAGGCACAAATTGTGCTACTCATGTGGCAGCCGTAATGTGCCTGTGGGAACCTGGGGTCAGATGTGCGACCTCGACCTGAATTCTGCAAAGCTGCAAAGGTCATGTTGGCTGCAGCCAAAGGCAAGTTCCACACAAAAGATACTTGTAGCTTCAGCTATACAGCGTTTTACATAAAAGTGTAAAGAGTTTCAAGAATTTCATACAAAAACAAAAAAAGAAACTCGGTATGACCAATAGGAAATATTTTTATTATTCAAAGTGATTCAACATTGAAACAATAATATATTCCTTCGACAATATCTTGAAATGTTTTATAGATTCAAGATACGAGAATACTTGATCATGTTAGTAAACAGCTCCGAGTAAAGCGTCAAAACAGTCAAAAGCACGAAACCGGACCCAACTAATGACTAATACTTGATCTTGATAAAGAATTCGCGAAAACATACGAATTCGTCAAAAAATATTTATCTAATATAATAAAACAAAATCATTATTTTATTTCCCACAGAGATTGAGCCCTTTCACACACTCGCTACTTCTATTATAAACTTCATACGAGCGTTTTTCATGTGCTTACATTCTTTACCCAAGTACTTACTACGCACCTGACCTTTATGAAGTACGCCACAAATAGGGTCGGTCAATGTCATTCTAGGGCGTCCTCTTCTGACACTTCTGTTCACATTTCAGTTGTTGTATAAGTATGTCGTTATGGTAAACTTCTCGACCTTATTTTCAGACGCGATCTGCAATGCAATTTTTAAGCAAAAAAACAAATAATTTTATTTTAGTTGAAAAGATTTGGTAATTGTTTGTAAATGGAAGCTTTGGTTTACATTTCAAAACCACAAGAGTTTTCCTGGCATGACAATCGTGTACACAAGTCAGGTCAACGGAAAAGCCGTTATTATCTAGAGTGTCTGCGTCACACGTGTACGTCAAAGTTTCCAGTTTGTAATTATAACATCCGGACATTGCTGCTGTGATGCTCCATTGATGCACGTACCGTGTCAACGAGACTTTACATTACACCTCCGAGACCACCCGCCACCCACCTACCTGCAAACAGCTATAGGTACCTATCTACACTGTTATTGAAAAATATGATAACACGAGCGAAGTTCCAGCCATGTTGAATAAAATGTCTCTCACGTGGATTTACAAATGTATGGTGGAGACGATTTTACAAAAAAAACTTCCTAAATACCCTAGCAGCTAGGGAAAACAGTTTTTGTCAGTTATTAAAAAAAAATCGGCTGTTACACATTGTAATCATGTCATTGTCATTGTTGATGTTGTACATTTTGACCACAACCCATGAAAAATTTTTCGCTTCCGGAATCTAGAATCATGTAGGTACTGAATCCATGGTTAAAGTTTTTGTTGGACCTGGTTTCACCGTGTATATATATACAATTTAATATTATCTACTCTGAAATATTGAAAATAGTTTGTTTAATCTTGCAGTACGTGACTAATTTGTGTTCATTGTTTGGCAAATTATCTCGTAACTAAATTCGAAACAATTTGCTTGTGTACAGTGATAAAGGGTACCTACAGTGTTGTTGAAGGTATAGTCTGTAGAGAAACGCAAACTCGGTAACGTTTTGAAGAGCACTATGCTGATAGCTGATATGGGTATGTACTCACAAATTAATGTATCTTGCTCTCGACTACCTACCTATAGGTAATTGATGACAGTTTTACTGCGAAACCTACATAAGTAATTAAGTACTTATCACTTTATTTTCAAGGATTTTAATGTTTTCCAACGATCGATTGGCGAGATTTTTTTAATGTAAATTTTATCGATCACTCACCTAATATTTACGAGTGTAGCTTCGCCGGATACTCCGTACATAAATTATTATCAACCAGTCCATTTGGAAAATTGAAATTCTGACGAAACTCCGGAAAGAAAATGGTTTTATTTTTAGAATGTTGCTAGGTGATGCTGATTCGAAGGTCACAGGACAGACAGGTGCTTAAAGTACAGAACCAACGATTAAATCTCGATCGATCTCCGAAACTTGGCAGTTAGCACCACCGCCGCGCCCCAGGCAACGTAGAGACGAATCCAATTATGTGGTTTGTTTCCCTCTCTGTAGTGTGTAGGTGACGTAAAATTAAATTTCATAACATTCATGAATACGAAAATATTTAGACATGTTAAACACGTAACTTCATGTGTATGTGTAGGTACGTAAGGAAGAACCAAATCAAAAGTGTATTCCAAACTAGATAGATATAATATGTAGGTAGAAGATATGTAGATTACCTACCTCTTCAAGTTTTCATTTACTCATGCTAACAATTTGGCATGTTCATGGTTCAACGAAATGTTTCGAACTGAAAGGAATAATAACAAACTTTGGCAATTTATTTCGTTGTAAAAATATAGGCATCTACATAAGTACCTAGGTACTAGGTATAAGTAATAACATGTTACAATAACTTTGAGTACTAAGGTACATACCTATACACTGTACTGCGGTCTCGTGGGCTATGTTTATTTTAGCATTGCAGATGCGTCATTTGTTGGGAACTAGTACATCCCCACTCTTTAATAATGCAAAAACCACTTGTTGCTCACTTTGTTCGGAAATAAAAACTACAACAATTTTACTTTTCACTTAACCGTCTCACTACATGGAAAACAAGACTTCATAAAAAAATAATTTTAGCAAAAAGGTATGTAAGTACCTACTTTACATTAGGTACATTATTTCATAATAATGTAAGTAGGTACTAAAGTTACCGAATGTTTGTCTCGTATAGAATAATCTTTCTTGAGAATACAGCGAGTGATTTTCTAATATTACGCCCTTATTTGTTGGCACAATCTTGAAAGTTGGCCTCAGGGTTTTGATGAAATTGGATGAATCTACCTCTTTCCGATGCTATAAAACGATTTAGCGTTTGGGAGTTTGGGAAAACTCATTTGAGGCAAATCACCGTAGGAGAGCTTTTTCTGCTGTCGTAGGCAGCTCTCATATAGTGCCAGACATTAGCGGGATAATAACGATTATTACATTCGTAATGTGCGCAGAATCTATGTTGAGATCGTTATTTTATGAAGGAAATTTTTATTTTCACTTTAAATATCAAAAATATTTAGCAAGGTAGTTTTATCATCTTTTTCTAGATGGGTAAGTAGGTAGGTATTTCTTTGAACGCAAGGAAATCTTTTATTAATTATGAAATTATTCATGACTCTAAAGAGACCAAGCTTTTTATCTAGACAAAAAAACAGCTGCTGTTGTTGTTGTATTCCATACAAAAGTGCAATACCTAGGTACCTACCTACATGATTAAACGTCAACCCTGGGATGTCTAAAATCATGTAGGTACTGAAGCAATGGTAACATTTTATGTTACTCTGTGTCCTTTCCACCGTATACCTACATTATAAATCAGTATTAGGGTCTATATGACACCGCTTTAACAGCGACTAAAACAGATCAGTATTCGTGCGGAAACTGAACAATGCACATTAATGGATTGGATTGTTGTCCGGGCAAGTACCAATGTGAATTTTTCAATTCATATGTACTTTCTAAAGTTTATCTTGGACATCACCGGCATCGTAAAGGAAAACATCGTGAGGAAACCTGGACTCACTCAAACCATGTCAGAGGCCCTTGAGGTGGTTTAGAAACTCTGACACTAGGTTATGTGGGATCGTAAGACCTTACTGCCCACACGATAAAGAAGAAAGAATGGATTGTGAAGAAAATTGGATAACCTCTGCACAAGCAATGGGGATGCGGATTACTGAGACATCTCTAGTGTATGTGCAGAGGTAATCCAATTTACAAATACAGTGTTCTGTTAGGTCAAGGTTGATATTTTTATGGTTGAAGGTGGGTTAAAGTATGCAACCAATGCTACGTAAGACGATACAGAGCTACATACTAACGTAGCGGTTTAGATAGAGCTTTTAAGTTTTGTTTGCTAGTGCCGTCTAGACGCTAGCTAAATAACGTACCACGTATTCTAATGGACTGTGGGGAAAAAACGGATTCAGGAGGTCTCACAAAATAGAATACAATACATATTAGATACGTGAAGGTTGATCTTGCCTGATGAAATGAGAGATTCTCTAAGTGAATTTGGTTCATCATAAACCATAATAAATAATGTACCTGCCTACCAGTACAATAGCCAAACGAATGTTGTTTTAGGTTTGGAAATGACAACAATGTAGTAGGTAGCCAGGTAGTTACCTAAGTAATACTGTTAGAAACACAGACACACCGACGAAGCGGTGACGTGGTGGCAGTACAAACAACGATGGGTATCTACGACGAGCCGGTTCATGTAAAGAGTAAACAAGGTTATAGATATGTGTGTAGGTATGCCGCAAAAAAAAACCTACTAAACGAAATAATAGGTAGGTACCCAAAGTATTATGGATATTAAGTAGATAAAATTAAGGATTTATCTCCAGTCCACGAGGTATATCATTGTCAACTAAGCGAAAGCTATTTACCTGTTACGACTGGCAGTACCGGTTTACCTAAGTCAAAGCTCTAATTTCTCTTTACTGGACTAATACCTATTACTAATACATATTTGTTGCGGGACTTATAGACCTATGCACAAAAGTACAAACCTATAGAGCTGTAAGTTGCAAATTGCATTCTAGTAGGTACAGAGTATAAAGGGGGTGAGTCGGTAGAGGAGACTATTGATCCTCGCCCGTCGCGCCGCGCTGTGACCGAACGTGACCCCACGACCGCCCTTGTATACCTGGCCCGTGGCCCTCGATGCTGATCACAAGAACACTTACTTTTTTACATTAAAAAAGATATGCGACTACCTACTACATAATGAAGTATAAATAGGCATGGGGTGGGGGGGTGATGGTGGTGAGTTGGAGTGTAGTGTAGCCTAAGTAGATATTAACTACTAACCTAACCAACTAACCAACAGTAGTAACACACCTACTAACAAGTAGGAAGTAGGCCTACTTTATTACTACTAAGGGCTAAGGGGTGAGCCTTAGCTACAGCAGGGTTACTTCTTAAGTATCTTCTTAAGCCTCTTCAAATCTCCATAGTTCAACAATGAAAGTGACATCGGAGTTTCGACGGGGAGGTCTGGAAAAGGTCTTCACGTTAGTAGGAAGTTAAATTAAATCCCACCTACTTGTTATTTCTCGACATTTAGATACTTAGGTCAAATTATCACACCCACAGTTCACGCAGCGTGGCGTGAACAGTTTTGCTGACTACTTACAAAACCATAAGCATTCGCTACCACACACTCTCCGTTGTTAAAAAAATAATTAACTTTCCAAGTTTTATGAGATTTCAAGCGACAGCCGGATGTTAAAATTAAGTTAAAATAAAATTACAGTAGGTGAGTAACATTGCCAAAAATCTATTAATAATAATTATAACTACAGCACCAGTACCGAACAGTTCACGATCGTTTTAATTATAGGTCGTAACATTCACACTTAATTGGTGTGAGTAAGTACTTACTTTAAAATAATTCATAAAGAAAAAAAATACAACTTTTCATCGTAAAGTTCTTCAGTATAAAATTATACTGAAGAACGTTATGATGAAAAGAAAAGTTTTTCTTATTGACCTATTTACCTATAGGTAAATTTAAGGACTTGTGTATGAAATTTTTACCGTATTAAATACTTTAGGTGCTGTGTTACAAATATGTAAGTACCTACGCAGACCATCACCTACATAGCATTATTAGGTACCCACCTATAATTCCCTACTCAACAAAAAACAATAATATTTTATTCTTTTCAAGCTTTATTCTAGTTAAATAATCATGTCATTTATTATTTTAGGTAAGTAGGTAGGTACAATTTAAACCTTAAGGTATAAAATGTTAATGTCTAAATGATACTGAAAAGTAGAAAAGAATGAAGCAGAGTTAAGTTGATTGCTACAGAAACAGAAGGCTTTGAGGTATCTACCTAACTATAGGTATATTTTATCGCAGATCTAGATGTTCGCATCATATCATGATGATCGGCGCCGCGCCACCGCGGCTTGAGCGGCAAGGCAAGACGGGTCAAACGGGAGTCGTATTCAGGAGCTTGTGGGAGGCAGTCGTTGTTATAGAAACATCGACTAGTATTCAGTCAGACAACTCGAGAGAGTTTCTGAAAAATAGTAATTCTAATAAAATATTGCAAAACAGAGGAATAAAAACTGCGGTTAATATTTTAGTCTGGCAATATTTATAAACGTCAAATCGACCACTACGCGATTACCTCTGCGAAGCGAATACTTGAACAGCTACGGCAATACTCTATAATTTTTTTTTGAGAGTAGAGTTAGAGTGTGCTCCGTGCCTGATTGTTGAACAAAAAAAATATTATAGTGAGTCATCAAATTTGTTAAATTTATTAGTTTGAATTTTTGAAAACAACAATGGAGCACGATATTAACAAGCCGTATAAAATCTGTGATGTAAATCGTGACAAAAAGAAGGGTATAGTGGCATCGTCCCTCGAGGATCTCCTTACAAAAGTGCCCGAAAAGTTAGGAATGCCCTCGGAAAATTTAACAGTGGTTTTAGAGTCTGATGGCACTGAAGTGGATGATGAAGAATATTTTTCTACTTTGGATCCAGATACTTCTCTTATGATTTTACATGGACTTGAAAAATGGGCTCCAAATATGCCAAAGTGCCAAGTATCTCTCGATCAAACTGACGACATTGCTTTAGGTGACAAAGGACAGGTAGCAAACTTAGTAGGCCGCCTACAACACAACTTGTGTCACATCTCACTCCTTGGGGGTCAAGACTTGGAGTTGTTATCAGACATGGATCCAGACAGTCTAGCAGACATTGTGACTGATAGAGACAATAGAATAATTTTGGAGCACATTAAAGAAGCATCTGGAAGGTAATATACCTACTTATTAAGTATACATATTGTTTGTTCTAATTATGATTTTATTTTACCAGTCTGTGGTAGAGCCCAAAGGAGGGTATATTTTTATAACATCCACTTTATTCTATAAAATTCTTCACCATTAAATATACTTTATTTTACTACACAATTACCTTTTGATAATAATATATTTTTTAGAAAATTGCTCAGTCAGACCTTATGAGCAGCAGTTTCTCCATGTTTCTTTAGATACCTAATTTTGTTTTCTTTTTAGCTATTTAATTTTTATGTATTCTCAATCATTATTAACCTTGTGTAGTTCACTACTTATTAAATTAAATTTTATTAAAATTCTATTTAAAAATATTTCAAAATATTGACTTTGTTCACTTTATTATATTTACACGAAAAGAAGAAGAACTTTATTACTGAAATAAAAATAAATGAACCAGAAGCATAAACATAGCAATTTCCTGGTCAAATAACAATTTGCAACTTTCATGAAAGACCTATTTAGAAAATCTCAATTTATGCATTTGACTGTACCTAATTAATAACATATAATATTATATCATTTAATTTTGTGTTTTTATTTTGCCTTATTACAGAATATTACTTGAGAAACGTCAAGCTCAAGATGCCATGGAATTGTTGAAGCTGTATCATCAGAGTGTAGCCAATGGTAATGAAGATATGTCACCACCAAAGCAGGAAAGAGTGTAGAATAGTGTGTGAATTGCTGTGGTAGCCCACCATTATTTCATTTGTTATGACTTGATTCAGATTAAAATAAATAAACCTTGTGTGCATGTAGACAGATTAAGGTTTTTTACTTCTGATTTAAAACGGATGTATTTAAAATATTTCTTTTAACTTGTTACTGCTATTACACAAATTAAAATAGCAAATTTGACACAGTATATTATATCCATAATGATGATGATGGTAATCAGCATAGTGAATATACTATATCAAATTTAAGAATGCTTAATAATAATATGTGTTTAGTGTGATTATTTGAACTGAATCAAGTTATGATTAACATAATGTAACCCTCAATTTATTTTTAAGAGATGGTTCACCTCAAAAGTTTACAAAACATGAATTATTACAAATTTACAAGCTTGTGAGCAAAAATTTGATCTTTTTTTACTGTACTGAAAGTAAAAGTATATTTAACACACTTAGCATAATAATGATCATTCATGATAATACCAAATATTGAGGCCTTTTTAAAACATTATTTTCTAAGTTATTATAATTTTATTTGTAAGGAGTAAATGTATCATGTACTAGTTTAGCCAAAAGTAAGAAAAGTATAGCACATCATATTATACTTATTACTTCAATTTATTTTAAGTAGAACCTTGTAACAGTAGTTTGCAATGTCCTCTATTATTAATACATATAATAATGAGTAATGTGTAAGCTGGTACATGGTAAAATATGGTAGATGTTAGTGATAATACAACGCTAATCTTATGAATATGAGCTGAAATCGAAAGATATGGTAACAGTCTTAAGAAGCATTGTAAGTAACTGTATTTAGATGTTTATGTATATAATTAGTCTAAAACGTAATGTAGTAGGATACATAACAGTCAACTATTAGAATTATCTATGTAAACATATTTTGTCATATGGTTTTATTATTTCAACTGATGAAAGTAAGGCATTCTCTACTTATGTATCGCCATAGAAAATAATATCAGTCTTAGTGCTAAGTTTTTAGATAAAACCTTTTTACATATTCTACTAACAAATCTGACAATAGGTATGCTAGTGCTAAGCATTTATAGTCTTCTATTTGTTATTTTTACATTATTTTCTATATTTTGTAAACTTTTGAGAGACGAATTGCCACAAGGTTGATAATCAACATCAATTTAAAAGACTGATAGTTGGTAAATTTATGTTTTTATATAGTTTTACCCCTAGTATAAGGTTTATTCATTTAATTCCAAATTTGCTCAAACATTTTATATTACAAGATACTAAATAAGTTTCCCTCAGTTTAAATCCACTGCCATACATTATAATGAAATACTGGCTGTTTGTTTCTCTATATTTATGTAGTGTGGCATAATTGTTGGTACTGGTGAAATGATAAGGACATTGACATTAGTTACTTATTAAGGAATTGCAACAATTTTGTTAGATTATATCAAGTGGAAGATTTCTAGGATGCTTCTTTGAAAGTTTTTTTAAACTTGGGAAGAGACGGAAGAGTGACGTCAAGTGCTATATTGATTTTGTGAATTACGCATATAATTTCGTTTATTTTAGATTCAGTCATATTATCCTGCCTTGTTAAATTTATTTTTAATGAATGAATTTTTTTTTGGCAACAGAACTATGAGATGAAATGATTATGTTAGCATACCGATTACTGTGCTAGATGTTATACGTAATATTATACATACTTAATTATATGTAGTGCACCCAATATCTTATGATAGCTGGCAAGAAGTAGGTACCTATCCTACAATATTACACATAGTATGTTGTAAAATACAAGCCTATTAAAGTAACAGGTGTTATCAGACATTCTATTACTACAAGTACCTACCTACTCTCGACTACTAATTAACTAAAGAATTGTGAACTATTATTTTCTAGCCATCACACACCTATTAACTTACGTCTTCAAACCTCAGCAATTATCAAGTAATTATGATTGTAAGATGTCTACCTGATAATGACCCATTGGCTGCCAGTGAACATTCGCTTCTCCAAACCCGAAGCGCGGCTGGCTACACGACTTGTTGCGTTTTTTAGTAGAAAAACAAAGGGTGAGTTTTCCCGCATTCAGCGGGTTGATATGGTACTTGATACTATACCTGAAAGTTCACTAACTGCACATACCTACTTAGCCAACATATATGGTAATTCTCATTAATGTTAGTAATTATTGTGCAAAATATGATGTACTTATTTGTAATTCTACAAAATGTTAAATTTATAGTCATAGTAAGTAATGCATTCAAATGTTAACACCAAAGGATAACTTTTGTCTTAATTTGATATACATATTTTATCTATTATATAGTTATTTATTATATGCAAGTAGTGATATTCTGTCTAAACTTTGACATGGGACTTTGTAAGTCATATCCATGTTAAATATTGTTAACATAGCTTCAGTTTGCAAAAGAGACACCCTTTAGAACTTCTTTGTCCATAAGCCTACCTTAAGTCTGTAAAGAAATATTTATTTTGGTAATAGCTTAAAACAATGTGAATAATATTTTTACTGCTGTGTCAAGATTTTGTTTAACATTTTTGTGGAATTGGTAGATGTCAACAAACCTAATAGAGGAATTGGAATTCAGTTTTACTGTGCACAAATAAAACATAATGGAAATTATATGTTATATTTATTTACCTTTGACAGTGATTAAATTACATACACAAACATGAAGTAGTTAAAATCAGTAACATTTTGCCAAACATAATAATATTTATATCATTAGGTTACCTATAGCTCTTGAGATGAATATTTTGAAGTTATGAATACATGACTACAATGTCAAACTCAGTAGGTATACTTAAATAATCAAGACAAATTCCTATGTGAAGCATTTCTTAAATAGGCAGTTCACATTTAGTACATTTAAATAAGTATTAAAATCGTTTTACAGAACGGTGCAGGAACTTTTCTCACGGAAAGGGTTAACTTTTTGACTGGAGAAGCCAACGAGAAGGCAATCCTCTTGTTCGTGTTCATTGATGTATTTGACAATGTCAGATACCACCACAGAGACTGGAATTCGCTTTATTGCTGCTTCTCGTCTCAATTGTTCTGTTACAGCCCGCTGCTGCTGTAATGTTGAAACCATCATGTCCATAACGGCGGTGTCTGATAGGCCTATGTTGAACGTAAAAGTAAAACTTTGAAATGCAAAACAGGGCGTAGCCTCCACGGAAGGATTGGTCTGGAAAGAAATTATTGGATTAAATATAAAAAAGGCAACCACAAATATGTATTAGCACTAGCACACAATTAGTTACCCACAGCGGATAGAAAGTGAGGTAGATATCCAAAATATGAGGATATTTTAGGGAAATTTGAAGCAATTATCGCAATGAGTAAAACAATACGTTCAGTCAATTGGCAATAGTGTCAAATTGACGTTGACTTGACAACCTTGTTGCATTCATTCAAGTCCATCATTCATTTTATTCTTAAGTAGTTCGGAATATAAGGCTTTTTAAATTTAAAAAAAATATATATTTTAGTCGATTATTTACTTTAGTCTTTCTATAGAATTCTAAACATGGACTTTTAGACATTGATATGAAAAGAATATTTTTCACATTGCTATTCAGTCAAGAAAGCACACAGAGACCGGGAGCAGGACAAGAGCGGGACGAGAGCGTGACGTGAGCGTATCGTCGGGTTGTATTCCTCGTATAATTACATGGAAATCCACACACTGTAGTCTGCACGCTCACGTTCCACTCACGTCACGCTCCCGCTCTGTGTGTATTGGCTAAATACTACGTTAGACTTAATTACAGGGGTAGCAAATTGTCGAGCATATTTTCATGGATATTTGCAAGATAAACCTCCCTGGCGTGTGTTCGAACATGCTATTTAGGTACCTGAAACTTGATAAAAATAACATGCATGAGCAAATTACTTATGCTGCTCGCTCTGCGTTAACTCAAGACAGAAAGTGCTACGAATCTTTGCATGAAGTTACCTGCTGTTCGCTTCAGTTCGCACAAATAAAATTGGACGTTATCAAAATAAATAGAATTTGATCCATATGTTACTGTAAAAGCCCGAATAATGTTCAATCATAGTTTTACTAGTAAATCTTAGAATAATTGGTATAGTACGGCCGATGTATCTTGACGGTATGAAGTACCTAGCTGTTTGGCTGCGCAATGTATGTTACAGAAACGAAATTGTTTAGTGCGCAGCAATCGGCTAACTTCAGAGCTGCCAAGATGCGTCGGCCGTATTGTAACTGTAAATCACTTGGCTGTGTAATGGTTAGTCACAATCCTTAACCTTTTTTTAGTTCGGGTATAAAATCCTTATATAATTATGGTCTCTCTTTTATAAGTTACGCCAAACCCAATTTTAGGCCAGATTAGTTTGTCCTAGGGCACACAGGGACATCCTGAGCGAGTGTAGCGAGCTCGGGACTTCCCTTTCGTGGTTGTTTTTTTTAAACCACCCAGAAATAGGAGCCCCGCTCAGCGGGGTTCCATAGACCGGACCTCCGTCGACTACATCAAAACTAGATTGTCCTGGGCTACGCTTTACACGCTGCTCGCGTCCTCCCACCAGCGTCGCACAAACCTGAATGAAAAATACAAGGAACATATATGCATTTAAATACAAGGAACTAAACAAGTCGCAACGCGATTATTGTCTACCAGTCACCTCCTTCCCTTCTCTTTGACACACATTGCCGGCTGCGCATTCAGTATTGTATAGAATACCTAGGTAAAGTATAAAATAATAATATTTCATACATTAATACCTGCCCCTTTTAGTTATTATATACGTTGCCTAGGTATTGTATTGAATACCGGATTAAACAGATTACCGGTAACATAATAGACCAGTTAGTGGTTTACAGGCCGCACCAAGTCTACATTAGAATCTGATCGATTCCTGACTCAGGCATGTAGATTCTTTTTAGAAAATGCATGACTAATTTATTCAATCTGTTGCACAAGCAAGTACTACCGCGTAGATACCATGTTGATTGATTACTCAATCTTTTGTTCTATTGCGTATGCGCCAAAATTGGAAAAAAAAACAACTAGACAAATTACACAGTTTTATTAGAATAGTACTGTTTTATCAGAGCCACGGTGGGCCCCCATTTCTTCCCATAAATGTAGGTTACTTCTGAAGCAGTAATAGTATATCTTGAACTTGAATACTATACTATACTATAATTTGAGACCCACGCTATGCCACTGTGTGAGAGCACTCTTCTAAAAAATGTTAAAAAAAATAAACATTTAAGTTTTTAACCACGACGAGGTATTATATCCCAATACGATACAAAATAAACACAAATACTCACAAAAATTTTGAAAGCAGATGTTTTATTAATTTGATGCATTTAAACATATTAGATGTTCTTATTTACATGCATGGGTAGGTAAACTTTGGATTATACATATAAATAGGAGCATTCTACATATTCATCACTCAGTTTTTTTTTTGTATTAAATGAAAAGCAATAATGTAACAAAAGAAGCATTAAAAATTACTGACAACAGGGTATTTGACTGGTTAAAGAAAATGATCACTTAAGCTTTCATCAATCATAATATATCACTAAAATAATAATTGTGGTAAGTAAAAATCACTTTACTAATGTAGTGTTTTGCTTCTTTAATGTAAACTGACCATTTTTCATCTCCTGTTAACAACATGATCTATATCTAGGAAACAACATCAGGCTCAATCATTGAGAGGTGAAAATTAATATTTAAATATTAATTATAATGAAAATCTGAAAAAGTAATAATGAATTTAAATTTGAAACGGCAGTATAGCTAAATCTATTTGAATCCAGTGAAATACCCTACTTGCTTTATACTAATAGTGTATTTTTGTTCTTTGACATTGAATGTATGACTATTCAAATATCCGCATTCCTATTCATTGTTGAAAGGTTTATAAGCATTTCCTTATAGACAAGCTTTACAGGAAGACAATCCGACAGGTCTTTTTAGTAGAAAACTACAAAATATGTCAGTATTTTAATAAGATATTTTAGTATAAATTATTGAGTGCATATCCTGCAGTTGTAAATGTATTTTTAGGGTGTTTAACTAGATGCTTTAGCAGCCTGGCGCCTCTTCACATCCCAATTGTAAACTCTTGCCATATTTACTTCAGTAGTTGTCCATTGATCTCTGTAAATATAATATCAAATCAAGAGATTCATTATTTTTTTTTTAACCCAATTTTGTACAATTGTATTAATTTTCATACATCATTTTGCAAAATAAAGCAGGTTTTATTATGTAAAACAACAACATTAATAATTTACCTTAAGAAGTCTAAATCATGCTCAACACACGCCAGATTTTTTGTAGCAGTAGCCATATTTGATGAAAGAAGAGTTTCAGCATCATCTAATGTATATTCTAACATAACATTTGCTCCAAGCCACAAATACACCTTTTCAGTTGGTGGTATGTTTGCCTGAAAATTACAAAAGTTTTTAATTTTGACACACAATAACAATAACTGAACACCAACCAATATTTATGATGCCTCACATGTGCATGGGTTTTAATTTGCACACTACAGACTGTGGTCTGTAGTGTGCAAATTAAAACCAGCTACATCAAGCTGATACATCAAGCTTAAACACTAGTCAAAAAATTGGTAATATTTTATAATTTTTCTGATAAAAATGTAGTTATGACTTTATCGTATATAATTTTAGACTGACAAATCACTGTTTATATGTGATAAACAGTGATTTGTAGGTCTAAAAATAATAGCAGTTTGTTTGAATAGACTAATTTGAAATAATATAGCATTATGGATTACCTTAACAAATACTTGATCACTAAGAAGAAACTTGGTTTCCATTTCGTCCTTTTGAGTTTTTAGTTTTTCAATCATTTCTAAAGACCGACCTAGATCAGGTATCTGTTGTCGCAGTCGCCTGCGTTTTGTTGACAATGACAATTCCATGTGTTTATATTTAGCATGTTGTTCATCTAAGCTCCGCAAAACTTTGTCCACACCACCGGTATTTTCAGGCTTGCTCATAAATTCATCTACATTATCCTATTGATGAAAGCTCATGTAAATAAAAATTAAATTATACGAAAGAAGTCATACCTATTTCACAAAATTATTTAGTATATTATTATAGATTAGAATGAGATTCTAAGGTACTTGTGGCCCGATTATACAGCAACAGTTAATATTAAAATGTAGAGACAATCAGTGGGATCAGTAGGTACGGTTACGGTTTCTTAGGTTATTTTAGACATCACGTCGATAATTTTATATGGCTAAAGCATACAATTTTTTTGAACGAGTATCATAGAGATAATGACTACACCAACTTACGACAAATACGGCCTCAGGTATGCCTGAATATGATTTCGGATTGGAAGTGTCCAATTTATCACCTTCCATTTTTTACTTGTGTTCTATGAATTTCAATCGGTTTCTAAAAATGTAAATAAAACTATTATTTTTAGACAAGTTTGTGAGTTACTAATGTAATGTAAGTAACTCCTAATATAAAGGTAATATTTTCACCTTACAATTCACATAAGGTACCGCTGCACAACAACGATGTATGAAAGATTGAATGAATGGGTGAGTATTTGAGTAATGAAGTCAATTGATTGATTGATAGAAATAGAACTACTGAATGAAGGAATAACTATAGACAATAACACTGACTTTTAAAGATAGTGGTGTGATTGTCGTATTATGATAACTGTGGTGTTACGTCAGTTCGTTGAAAAATGTCTTCGAAGTGGTACTGGTTTTCGGATAAGTGATGATGTTAAAAAATAAAGCAACTAGTTATTTCTCAAATAGGTATACTGAATGAAAATACTTAGACGGTTTGTTTTAGCAAAATGGCCTCTTTTAAATATAATTATGTTTTTGTTAGTATTGTAACATAAACATTTTACATACATAATATTATTTAAAAGGTAATGGCCATAGACGTGTATATCTCTATGGTTGACGCTGAGTTGGTTGCTGACAGAAGCGAAAGACAAGTGACACTGTGATTGTGATGGATTGTGACAAATAGACAATAGTTAGTGACGTCAACATGCCCGTCGTCGTTGTGTCGTGTCAGCTAGTCAGTCGTTCAATATTGATTTGTTGGAATTGAGTAATTCGTTTAGCATTTGAATTGCAGAAATAGGATTTCCTTATTTCCTGTCTTTGCTATCATGGCGCCATCGACTGACTGGGATGAGATAAAAAGATTAGCAGCCGATTTTCAAAAAGCTCAGCTCAGTTCAACATCCCTGAGGTATGATTTTTATTGTGAATAATTTAAAAAGTTTTAGACTGTTGTTAAGACCCTGTTCTGATTCAATTACTAATTTTCAAGAAGAGCATGATCCTATTAACTCAAATCGACTACCAAAGAAACAAATTCAAAATTAAAACTTTGAAATGTTTAAACAATATTATGTACTCTGAATTTGTAAATAGATTGATTCTAACCAGAAGTTCCAGAACCGCCAGAACACAATACATTATATGTATTAATAATAAATCAATAAACGTTTTCAGATTATCAGAAAGAAACTGCATAGAGATTGTCACAAAACTAATTGAATTAAAGCTAATTGATGTCATTTTTACTACTGATGGCAAAGAGTATCTCACTCCTCAACAACTTGTTAAAGAAATAAAAGATGAGCTTTATGTGCATGGTGGGCGCATAAATACAGTTGATGTTGCTAAAGAGCTGAATGTTGACCTCAGCCAGATCAACAACAGCGTCTCTGAAATTATAAAAGGAAAAGAGGTACAGCTGGTTTCGGGTTATTTAATAGCCCATTATTATCTAGAAAAAGTTGCAAGAGAAATAAACGAAAAACTACAACTCCAAGGCCAAATATCTGTAGGGGAGTTGACTTTGCAGTATGACTTGCCAGCAGATTTACTGCAACATAATGTCTTGGAAAAATATTTAGGTAAAATAATTTTTGGGAAACAAGATCCCTCCGAACCTAGAACCTTTTATACTGAAGAATACATAACCAGGACAAAGGCCAAAATTCGCGGGGCATTGATGGGATTACTAAAGCCAACCCCAGTAGCAGTTATAGTGAATCATTGCAACTTGTCTGACCGCCTGTTCTCTTCTTTGTTTGATCAACTGAATGCCCCAGGAGTACTAACTGGACGCCAAGCTGGAGCGTTGTATGTGCCATCTTGTTACACTAAGTCTCAAAATGATTGGGTAATGAGCTTTTATAAACAGAACAACTATTTGGAATATGATGCTCTATCTCGATTAGGAATATCAGACCCTAAAGGTTATGTCAAACGCATACTGACAAATGAGGATTTAACTTTTCTTAGTACTTGTGTTATTGGTTCACATATCAAGCAGCAATTAGAAACAGCTTTGGAAGAATGCATAGCATCTAAAAGTTATTTAGATGTAGTTTCTTTGTTGCCATCAGTTTTAACAGACACAGATATAGAGAATGTACTTGAAGCTCTCTTGAAGAAGTCAAAATCTACAATATTATTTGACAACACAGGTAAACATTATGGCTTTCTTTTTCTTCTCTATATAGAATATTTAGGTTGTAAGTCACAACTGAATTGTTTAAAAAATTAAATTTACAGCAGAATATATTTTTTTAAGTAATACATATAATAACATGGTATGAAATACAAAAAATTAAAGCATAAATAAACATTCTTCTTTTAGTTTTCAGCCATCACTATATTGAAAATTTAAAGCAAGCTTGTATGTCTATGACACAACAAAAAGCAGATGAAGTTGTGAAGTCTGGTAAATTCCAACAGTTCCATATTGAGAAACAAATTAATAAAGCTGCTGAATTTGCTCATGCAAGCCATGTAGACCATAAAGCAGAAAGACGTGAAGAGCGTAGAAGAAAAGCTGCATCTGGAAAAGGAGGCGGAGGTACTCAAGGAAGAGAAACTAAAACAAAGGCTGTTAAAAAACATGCTAGGGGAAAACAGACTACTCATGATTCTGATTCCGATGAAGGTCCCATTATAACTAAGAAGTCTCAAACACAATTAGAAATTGTTAGCATTGAAGATATTGAAAATATCATCAAAGGAACTCTAGAGAACGAAGGTTTAGAAGACTTGCTGACTCGTATAGCAGAACACCTTCAAGGGTAAATTATATTTATTTATTATTTATTTAAACTTTATGCAACAAAAAAGTACAAAGGCGGACTTAATGCCTTAGGCATTCTCTACCAGTCAACCAAAGGTGGTGAAGAGATAACAAAGCAGGTGCAAAAAAAGCATATGTGGGTGTGTGTGTGTGGGTGGTGTGGGTGTATATGTTTTATTATAATTAAAAAAAGGATTACCTAGCCAACTTTTGAATAATTTGTTTTGGATTATTCATAGTTGAAAGTGACTTAGTGATATATTTTTTAATGTTATGTGAATTACAGCTACAAATGAAATTATTTCTTAATTTTTTCTTCCAATATTTTGTTATTATACCTTATTCAAATCATGTTTACTTTCCAGAGGCCTTAACCAAATAGCGATGACCATAGCTAAAGAAACTGCCGAAAAACTACTTCAAGATGCTAGTCAAAACAGAAAGCAAACACACACTTCTGCTCAAGACAAAATCAACATTTTGATTAATGACATAAAACTTTACGAAAAGGGCTTAAAAGCCTTGCCCTCTGATACTCAACCCCAGTTCATCAAATACTTGCTGAAATCCCTAGGAGGTGATATTTTTTCTGAACTCTGCAAGTATGCAGCAAACCAATGTAATATATCTGTGCAAGGTGATGTTTTAACAGTTGAACAAAGAAACAAGATAATCAATGACTTATCTGAAGAATTTATGAAGCCCCTAGTATCATTAAATGGGACATTGTCTGATCAGAACATGGAAGCATTTTTCCAAGCAGTTGATGTGTGTCTGCATGAATATGGAATGATTTTGAAAAAAGTTGATAAGAAGAAAGACAAGTGAGTATTGTCATGTATTTTTTTAAGGATAGGTTCTTTTTAATTGTTTACTAAATGTATAGTTTAACTGTAGGCTACAGTACCTACCATACAACACCTTTATCTTTGGATTGACAAATAGGAAGTTACTGTTATCAGTAAACAATTTGACATCTTATTTTCATTCTCCCAGGGGCCTTATATTCTTAAGACAAACAGAACTTCATACCTCTTACTTTTTTGTTTTATTACCTAATCAAGAATTACAAGGCAAGGAACTCACAGTTTATCACCTAAAAAAATGATTTTAATAATGATTTTTATTTTCAGACTCCTAATACAAAATCACAGAGAAAAGTTGATATCTGAATTAGAGAACTGTGAAGATCCAGCTCTGAGTCTACATATGGCAGTTCTGGCTATTTTCACAATTGTAACACAAAACATGCTGCATGCATCTGGTCGACAAGTACCGATTATTATATCATATTTAAAAACTCAGCTAAAGGAAGAAGACTATGAGAGGCTTCAGTTATGGCATGGTAGGTTGTTGAATTGATATTATTTTAATACAGAATAAGGCATCATTTTAATTAATCATAGGTGCATTTACAAACATAATTACAAACTCACATACACAAATAGACAGAACCGGAACAACTATCTGTAAGTCCTACAAATATTTAATTTTGTTCTGTGCGGAAAATCAATTTAAAAACCCGCGACGCAGCAAGCTAATTACTCTGACGCTGTGCCAAATGTTTCGTCGAAACCTTTAGAATTAATAAAATATGCTTGAGTCTAAGAGAAATTGCATAATAATAATATATTATAAAATATTTTCAGAATTAGTGTCCAAATATTTGACATCCACTGAGGAAGAAAAAAGCGATGTCGAAGCGAAACTCATCCAAGAGCTGCCATTATTAAAAAATATGGTTCAAGAGATCAAAAAATATAAGTAAAAATGCAATACTGATTAAATATGTAACATAGGGTTTGGTTATATATATATAAATAATTAAATATATATTTGTTTATCTACAATAAAAGTTGTTTTAATTTTTTTCGTCTAGTACCCTTAAAATTTATTACGAGCTCGTATAAATATAGGCAAAGACTATCCTCACCATTCGAATTACCATTCTATTCACCATAAGCATTCGCCATTAGTAATGCTATTCAAGATCGATTTTTTTTTGTTGGTTAAGGGACCGTATTAGTACGCCGACTCCGATGACAGTCGGACTTTTTGATCTACGGAACTGTTACGACTCGCAACTCTTAAAAATATAAAGTAGATTTGACTCGTTTGACGTTTAGAAACTTCAAAATGTTTTTCATCAAAAATTGGCCACTACTGCAAAGAGACGGATTGCCTTCCGAAAGGGACAACAAAGCTGTATCAAGGTTGCCACTAGGGGATTTACTGTTCATAGAGCAACACAGACCCCCGGCCCGCCGCTGCAGTGTTCTGCTGTGTCATAGATTTTAAATATACTGTTGTCCGCGTTGCTCTATTATGGAATTCACTTCTCTCTCCCTCTTAATTTTTATTGTAATACTAGCTTATGCCCCCAACTTCGCCCTGTGAATGTTGTTTATCGCGAACGTAGCTGAAATCGCGGATGACAATAAAATTAGGGTTTTCAATTTCCTTCTCACAAATTGCCAGTAAAACCAAGGTATCAGATTTTGTTCACAATTATTATTATATGTTTTGTTTGGCGTACATAACTCTAATTAATATTCTGCTAAAATAGAATAAAAGTAAGTTACCTACTCTTTAAAAACATCAGTTACCTGTCAGTGCGAAAATCTGTTTCGGAGCTTAGCTTAAATAAATAAATAGACAGACAAACATTCAGAAAAATGTTATTTTGTTAACATAATAAATGTTTACACATGTCAAAAAACAGTACTTTTATTTTGTTTATTTTGTAGAAATACAAAAAAAAAGAAAAAATGCATACTGAATGAAACTAGAACATGCATGTTGACTTATAGAGATGCCCACTAATTTTAAATGTACAAGATGATAATAATAGTGATTATGAATTTATTTATAATTATAATAATTCTTATTATTGAGTTAGGTATCAAATTGAAGGCAGGTTCATGTTCATAAGAAATACGTAGAATTTGGCGATATTTCTGGGCGTAACTGTTTTCGTAGATATAGCGTGTCCATATATATATATCAATGAACTGATGAAACCTGAGTTGAAAGAAATGTCTAATGTCAGAAAGAACTGATGAACACAGACTCAAGTTCAGTCAACGAACGCCTGTTGTTTAGGTTGTAGGTTGTTGAAAGTTGAGATTTTACGAAAATAATAAATGTTAAGAATCATTAATTAAAATCAATAAGAGGCAATGAAGTGTAAATAGTCGTTTGAATAAATTTAAGAGAGTTATATTAGTGGTATAGTGCGAGCTTTTTACACAAAATAATTTATAGATGCACCTAAGCACCATGTGCTTGTGAAGCAAAATCATGTATTTACAAGTCTGTCAATTTATATAACTACAAGATGGATTCAGAGCTAAAAGAAAGTTCAGATTTGCTAAGACAACGAAATAATATTGAAGTGAATGGAAATTTAAAACATGAAGAGCCCGAAAGTCCTCCAGACGGCGGAGTGCGAGCATACTCCGTCATGGTTGCATCGTTCCTCACAAATGGCATTTTGTTTGGCGTAATAAATTCATACAGTGTGATATACACCGTTCTTGAAACGCACTTAAAAAATGAAGGAGTCTCTAACTCGGAAAGTCGAGCTGGTGAGTTTGTCGTAGTTGCATTAAAATGCAAACGTACGTACTTAGCCAATCCATAATTATATTTCGTCATTTAAAAACTCTGTATCGAATTCCATATCGAACTTGCATAGCTATGCTTATTAACCACAATCATTCAATTTGTACAGTATGTGCTTATTATGTACTGTGTACCTACTCTGAATCAATTTACACATAATTTTTTTCTAGAGGGAAAAGATTGTGGGAATGAAATTTAGAGCAACTATAACAATTTAGTGTAACCTGATGCTTTTATTTAAAATCATTACATATTAAAATAACAGCATAATTATGTAACATTACCCCTGTATTCTTCAAGGAGTAAGTAAAAAAGGAGAGTAATATGAAATAATGTATTTTTTATCAATCATTTTTTTATACACTTAAAATAATCAAATAATATTTTCTTATATTTTTACAATATCTAAAGTGTTTACACACTCATAACTTTCAGTTTATGAACAGCCATAAAATAGGATAGGATAGGATTATAATTAATGGAAATAGCTACAAAATAAGAGTCTCAAATATGTGGTAACATTAGTTTGCCTCAAGTATAAACTATTATAAGACATGCCTTTTGATACCAGGTCAACTGTCTGTCTGTTTGAAAATCAGAACTTAATATGAGCAGATGTTTAATAGGTATTATCTTATCACAGTAATTATGTTTGTGGATGCTCTGAGGACTTGAAGGGTTATCATATTGATTTATTTACTAAACATATACTTATGTTCTGTATTACAGTAGGTAATGATAATGGAATACAAATATATTATTGGTTCTGATGTAAAATGAAATGAATAATAATCATTTATTCATTTTATTATTCAAGCATCAGAGATTTTTTTGTTTTGGAGCTAAAGGCTGATTATAAGATTAGAAAGGCATCACAATTTTTTTTTAATCAAAAACCTTTATAAGTTCTTACACTATTCTTAAACAAAAATAGACAGCCAACCTTACAAAGTTTCAATTAAACATTGGTCACTTAAATTCTATTCAATATCTACATCATCTTTATGTTTCAATTAATTTATTTAACTCATGTAGGTCATGCAACATACCTACAAGATAACTGAAACAAACATAACATCGTAAATGCGCAATATTCATTTTTGCATATAGTGGCGAAATTATAAATAGGTACCTATGTGGTTTGTAGAGGATGAAATGAATAACTGGACTTTGTGTAATTGTTTCTATAGGTATATCTACTATGCTATACTTGAATTCAATTACAACATGTTTTGATACGTAAATCCTAGTATTACACCTGAAAAACAACTACAGTAGGTACTTAATAGTGTTGATATTTAATAGGCCAGATTGTCATGTGGCGCCAAGCAAAGCGCACGTGGCGAGCCGGTCAGCCGGCGCCCGCGTCGAAGGCCATCGTTTCATTGCGTTCAATTTTATCATGCCTTTGACGCACCGTCATTGCAATCATTAACAGCTTACCCAAATCAATGTTTCATTCATGTTAATAATTTAATTATAGATAGTAAACGTGTATAGCGAACACGGCAAACACGTTAATGTAGGCAAGTACAGGTATCTAATCTAACTAGTTTTGCCACCTAATTTACCCATGATCGGGACGCTAAAGGTCCCGATTCAGGGAGAATTCAGATACCTATTTATCGCAAAAAAAAATTCGCTAAATTTGCCCGCAATATTCAACAGCTCTTACATTTTTGTTTTAATAATAGACACGACAGTAATGAATATTTATTTACAGAATTATAATAATTACACTCGTCCTTAAGTTGCAATTGACCGCTAATCATAATTCGATAATTCTTTCATAATATGCAAATTTACATAACATTACGCCTGTTATTCCCGAAGGGTTAGGCGGACACCCACATTTTGCCTGTTAAGATAAAGTCCTATGTAATAAGGGGCGCGCCTGTAGCCGTCAACCAGGCACAATTCTAGACTCCGAGGCTGCTACTGAGAAATTCCTGATGGGAAAACCCAATAACACTGCCCGACCTGGAAATCGAACCCAAGACCTCATGCTTAGCGGTCGCGCTTTGAGACTACTAGACCAACGAGGCAGTAACATTTACCTAATTAACTTGGAGAGTTACATTAATGATCTTTATGATAAATAATAGTGAAATACCTACATATTAATTCGTGTCAATTTTTTTATTGCCATACAACCCAATGCTGAGTTGCAAATTGCAAAAATCGAGAGAAAATTGAATTTCGCGGGCTACTGTAGTGCTTCCGCCTCAGTAGTTATGTTGTGCGTATCGTGTGTTTACTTTAATCATTTTATTAATAATTACTTTAAACTTGTGCAGACGAAAGTGTTATTCTCTGCGATGATGATTTCAATGATTTGTACTGCGGCTGGTGTAGTGATGACCCGATTAGATTACGAGACATTGTGTGTCACTTGTCAACTTTAACTGCTTGTTAAATTTAGATTTTTCGACTTCCATGTTGATTGATGAACACATGTGTGTAAATGTGTAGGTAACGTAGAAGTGTGCCGCGTTCACAAATTCTATGTATTTAAGAGATATCTGCTCCATCATTGTTTCAAGATAAAAATATCGAAATATGATGGATGTCTAATCTAATCTACTTCCAAATTTCTAAGAACCATTATAGACTAGTTCTGTTCTAAGAAATTGTTTCTTTTTTATTTTTTAAGTAGGTAAGTAGGTATTTTAACTGTGTCGAGTATCATGAACGCTCCCTGTGTTTTATTCATTTCATAAAAATATAAGATAACCCTATGTGGTCAGTCAAGTCGCGGTCATTTGCAGCGACTGAGAAGCGATGATAAGGTTTTCCTTTCATTTCCAACGTCACGCGAACATTACGATGATGTTGATTAAACTAAGGAAATAAGGGGAATTGGGCCGTTGTAAAATCGTAGGCGTAACACTAGTAGTCGGTTGCTAACCTCTGCCCTGACTTGGGATAGTGATTAACCGCAATCATCTTGTTAGTTAAATTAAATAGTATGTAACAAATGAACACTGCATAATATAAATCGTATTTCACAAATTATTTAGTCAAGACAACAATCTGTCAAGTTCTTCAGCTGGTAGAACTCTATCTAATATTCTATTATGTAGGTAATCTTAAAAAGTGTAGCCAACTTATTCTGAGGGAACGCATAATCCATCTGTCTTTTTTAAGGGTGTCTTGTTAAATCCCTCTATAGGGATTTTGTACTGCCTAGGATCATAAGGATAACGGTATTAAGACAATTAAGTAAAACTACCTGACATCCCTCACGGTGGACCTGTAGAGTCCCATCGTTCTACTTTCGATTTCGAGCTGTGTTCAACTCATTTTGACGAACTATAAACTACTAAAATAAGGTTGAATAATCTCTACAGTACCACAAAAATTATTTTAAACACTAAATTATTTTGTTTATCAAAATGAAAGCTTAGAACTAATAATATTTCGTTTTAATTGGTAATTATTATTTTTCTTTATGTTGTGGTGTTCGACCCACAATTTTTAACAATAAGATATTTTATAAACATGACCTAGTTTAATATGAAAAGTGAGATCATAGAATAGGTGAGATCTATATCGCGGAAATGTGACCGCTTGACTAACTTGGTCAGTTCCTAGATTTCTGTAGTGTTGTGATGTGATCTGAATAATTGAAGACATTGCAAATTGTAGTCAATTGTGTAATCGCGTCAATCAAACTGTTAAAGAAGATCAAACAGAAAAAAACTAGTCAAGAGCGAGTCGAAACTAATACTAAGTGTTCAGTACATTAATAAAACATGTGAATGCGCTCGGTATTTTCAGTTATTTACCGTCGTCAAGTCTCCTGGCTAGGAGATGTCTCTAGCTCTTATTCACATAGTCATATCTATATAATTATGAATGTTTACACAGTACTTTTATCAATTTCTCTTTTTTTTTGTCTGTCTGTTTGTTTGTTCCGGCTAGTCTCCGAAACGGCTGGACCGATTTTAATAGTACTTTCACTGGCACATGGCTGATGTTTTAAGAATAAACTTAGAAAAAAAAGTGGGTTCTACGCAAATTAAAACCCCGCAGATTACTGACAACCACATGGAGAAATTTGTCGTCATAAGCTAGTATAACAAAATCAGTAAGAGTTGCGATTTAAAGAATGTTAAAAATCTAGCAAATAGAAAAATTGAAAATGTCTGACTAGCATTATCTTATCTAGAAACGGAAGGAATCCCAAAGCTAAACTATTACTCAGCATCGCTAACAAAGTACACAGAACGCAATAAACAATGCAAATAACACGACTTCATCATAAGTTACGAGCACATCTCACATGACACTACATAACACCCACCTTTATGCCTATTATTTATGCTTTATTTTTCCTTAGAAGATTTTTTAATTTTATTTCCACTTTATCTAAATGGTCAATTAGATATGGTTGAAATCAAATCTAAACATCTTTTATTTATTTCCTTTCATTTTTTTACAATATTTAATAGTCGCGTAGTTTGCCTAAGTTATACCTTTATAAGTTGACACGTTTAATTAAGGGCAATAACAGTTACGCCAACGCATCTCCGATCCCCAAGATCGTATATCCACCTGATTTGGGGATCACCGTCTTTTATATGTGTCTTTTTGCGACTGTATTACCGCAATATGGTACTTTCTTTTGTAACAGTAAAACTCAATTTATTCTTAATCTTATCAACGTTTTCAAATACAACATTGGAATCGACTTGGAGTTAGCTCTGAAAGTTTTGCTTTCATGATAAATAACGCGTTGCATCCCCTAGAGCAACTCTTGAACTTTCTTTTTAAAAATTGAGTTTACTAGTAAATCCAGCCTACCCCAATCCTTCTACCCTACCCTTCTTAGTATTAACATAATATTTTTCTTTTCCAGCTCTGGTAGGCGCTCTTACTATGGGAACTACTTTCTTCCTATCGCCTGTGTCTGGTGTGCTGACTGGCGTGTTAGGAATCCGTCTGACCACAGTGTTAGGCGGTACAATTGCTACTGCCGCCATGATTTTATCTTCATTCTTCGTCTACAATGTAGGTGTTCTTTGTTTCACCTACGGTGTAATGTATGGGTTAGGAGCATCTTTTGCATACACTCCTTCTCTAGCTATTCTTGGTCACTATTTTCGAAAGCATTTAGGTTTGGTAAACGGATTTGTAACTGTAGGAAGTTCTATTTTTACGGTCTTTATGCCACCACTAATGGAATATATGATTAAAAACCATGGATTACAATGGCTTTTCAGGCTTTTAGCTGTTTTTACTTGTGGAATACCAATATGTGGTTTCATATTCAAACCGACCCCATCAATGGTTTTAAAAACAGCAAGGGAAGACAATAGCTGGAAATCTTTTTTAAGATCTATTGTAAACGTCCAAATATGGAAAAATAAAAAGTACAGATTATGGGCGTTATTTATGCCCGTTGCACTGTTTGGATATTTTGTTCCTTACGTCCATATTAAAAAGTTAATCGAAGACAGTTTTGTTGATGTCAATACTAATTTGCCGTTGCAATGTATAGCTGTTACTTCTGCTATGGGACGATTGCTTTTCGGCTTCTTAGCCGATAAACCAGGTATAGATAGAATTTTGTTGCAACAAATTTCTTTTTACGTTATTGGGACCTTAACTATCATACTACCATTTGTGACTAAGTTTGGTTTGTTAGTAGCGATAGCTTTGGGTATGGGACTGTTCGATGGTGCATTTATTGCATTAATCGGACCTATAGCATTTGAGTTGTGTGGTGCGCATGCTGCACAAGCGATAGGTTGTATGTTGGGACTTGCCGCTACTCCCTTATCGGTAGGTCCTCCTATAGCTGGCTATCTGTACAGTCTCAATAAATCCTACACTTTGCCCTTCGTCCTCGCTGGCATATCGCCACTAGTCGGTGCCACTCTGATGTTTAGTATTCGTTTCCAACGAGTTTCTTCCAATGAAGAGTCTGGTAACACTAAAGGAGTTGTTGCTCGTCAAGCTTCTGTAGGTGAGTCATAAATAGCATTTAAATTAAAGTTTTATTGGTTAGTTTTTTCGCATGACATTATTTTATTGATTTCTTACAAAAAAGTTTTTTTTTTATAATCGAGAATTGCATTGAAACTTGCATTATAAAACCTTTTTTTATATTATTACAGAAAAATCTCCGAGCTTGTTACTTATCAATGGAGATGCAAATCAGCAGACAAATTTATAACGGGATTTCGATTTAACGATATGCTGTAAAAAGAACCTCTGCCAAACCGTAGAAATAATTGATCTTCAGCAAAATCTACGACGCGCTACACAACAGAAGACGCTACAGATAGCCGCAAGAAAAGATGCTGTGTCTAACGCTTTCCCGCCGATAACAGCGTTCATTAAAAATAATAATTAAATGTAAGTACCTAATAAAGTCCATTTGATATATGATATCAGAAGATGGATATTCGTAGTTCATACAGTGTTGATTAAATTCATCAGATTCTATCTAATCTAATCGTCATATTTTTGTCAATTTTATACACCAAAGTAAAGATTGCCTTATTGGCCGTTAAGTTATATTGTAGTGAATAGAAAGCGCACAATGAGCATTTCCAGACATTTAAATTATACTGCTGTTAAACACACATAATAGACTTTACATTATTCTCGTAAGTTATTGTTTACGGATGATTGATTAGCTGTAAGTTTTAGGGCTGACAAGTTTATCAATTTAAACGCATTTAAGAATACATAAATTGCATAATAAACTATGTATGTTTTCACTTACATGGTTACCGTTGGAAGTTCCTAGTTTAGTTTAAAAATGTTAGATTTTATGTTTTATTATATTTAGATAGGCGCATACAAGTCTTAACAAAACCACGTCAGATAAGTGACTTTACATAATGAAATTCTATTAGAATTACCCAATCTTCCCAAATCCTGGATACGCCTATTATAATAATAGACAATAATGACTAAGTACATGTATTTTGGTTTTGATAACTATTTTTACATGTAGTATAAGCACTTCTGTTTGATTTTCCACACAGTTACATCCTATCATACTTTGTTATATTAATTATGTAGTGTGTAACACTTTGCAGACTTAGGGGAAGTAGAGTGAGAATTGTGCTCGTATAACTTGCAGTTTAGTTAGCGATGTAACCTTGTTAATATTTTGATAACATCAAATTAGGTAGGTATTCATTGACAGTTTATTTGAATGCCTGTCCTGAATGATACGAGTTGTTGTATTATGTTGGACTAAATGTGGGTTTAGTTTAGACCAAGCGATCATTGAACCAAAGCAAGAACAAGTCCATTATCTCTGTGACAGAAAAACTAAAGAATGATTTGTCTCTTTTAACACAAAGACTTTTTTTTTTTTTTTATAGATACAATGAGTTGTGGTCGTTTGGTCTAAAATCTAAATCTACCTTGCTTCCACGGCTCGTACACACTTGTCACTTTCTAAGACGCTGTTCACTGTTTAGATTGAACGTTATGTCATGAATTTCATAGTTAGGTACATTTATTTTCATAGCAACATTGTTAAAATAGCGAAATTCCATACTTGACAAGTGGTAACGGGGCCGGGCGGTAACTTGATACGACACTGTAAGTATAAGTTGCACTACATTCAATCGCAAATGAGTAGGTACCTATTGCACACAAGTTTGACATTCTTACCATATTAAAAAATTATGTGTTCATAGGTAAGTAGCTACACTGTTTATGTACCTAATTACACATTGAAATCTCAAAAGGTTGAACCTGATTTCTGAAAGATTGTTTTCACCCTAATCATGTAACTCACAATCCTTTTCGTTTCGAAGAAGACTCAATGCATTGCTTCCGTATAGGTACCTACCTATGTATAAAAGTTTAAAATAGGCTTTTAGAAGTCGACGGCGGCAGTAGATTTGTTACTTAAAGTCCATATTCTAAATGACAAGGATGATTGATTTACGAGGTGATATTAATAATGTCACATCCTTTGATCAATACTAAATAATCTAAGATAAGCACAAATTATTCCTATAGCTAAACGGTTACCTGTTTAGTAAATTAACCTCGCATAGTTTATCCCCCTTGAACATTGTAATAAATGGGTAATTATTTTTAAACCCAATGAGATTTCAATGGTGAAAATCAGAATCTCTGTTTAAGTTACTACATAAGTTACGTTCACTGGAATGTTTTTAATGTAGAATAAAAAAGCCTCCTATTTAATTTTAATTTGAGATAAGTTTATCATAGGACAATTACAGTGAGTTGAATAAAATCAATATTATTTACGTATCTTCAAAAAAGGGCACACTTGCGCCAGCTAGGGTTATCTTTTAACTTCAAGTTACTTGCTAATATGGGCCAATTAAGAATAATATTTTGATATTTGACCTCGTGTTATTGTTAGCATCTAACTTTGGAGTAAGGTTTTTGGTGCAGGTGGGCCTTGGATAATAATATTTCAAACTTTCAAAATGTCATTCATTTAATGTTCAATAAGTAGATAATTTCTTTATTTTCCAAACTACATTGAATTAACTGACATGATTCGAATAATTATGTATAGTTAGGTAAATGTTTTGTTTCACTACTATAAGGCCGCATACAGCCATTGCTGCGCATGCCCCGGGAATAGCTTGCCAGTTTGCCGCCCACATAAAAGCCTCTGGTAGTACCTATGGAAGTTGGAAGGAGTGCTCACTGTGAGTGTCTGTTGCTGCAACAAAGTTAAGTAGCTTGGTTGCGATTCATTGAGCCTGTAGCAGGCCTTGAGGCTTTAGCCTGAGGCATACCATCGCAGCGCATGTCTCGTGCTGTCTGTATGCAGCTTTACAATTATATTTTTATTCTATGATAAAATATCAGACTACTACTGACATGATTAGAATATAAATGATAATATCGTCATTCAAAAGCTGTGATATAAAATTCATAATCATTGTTATTGTTTAAAATGTTTAATCTAAGCATAGATAAATAACTATTAAAAGCGTTATGTTAAAATCTAATATGGTATGAGTTATTGTTAATTATTAAACTAACGTATAGAACACTTAGGTGCAATTTCGTAGTGTACCAAAGTTTTTATTGACGAAAAGTACCTCTGCAATTAAATTTGATTATAAACTGGTGTTTTGAAACACTGTATGCGTGTGAAAATTTAAATCTCTTTAATGTCTTGTCACGAGCGAATGAGAGAACATGATAAGCGCCGCCATTTTCAATTATTTAATTTAATGGCACAGGTTATATTTCGTAAGTTTATAAAATAGGGACACGAGCAGAGATATTAAAAGTATACAGGGTGTTTAGGCCAGTGCAGTGTCAAGACCTTTAATCTTAATCAAATGTTCCAAATCTTTATATTTTAGAGATATCAAAAGTTTGTGCTTGCTTAGCAAGAAAAAATATTTTGATGTACCTATTATAAATGTCTCGAAACTAGATAGTAAGCAAACGCAAAATTATTAGTGCTAAATTACATTCATAATAATTAGTAGGTTACTTTAGACAGGTGTGAAAAGACTTTGGTAAATAAAATGAACTCTGGTGCTTGTGAATGTCACTCATTGTTAAAAAGTGTGAAAGTATAACAACAATATTATTGTTCTACATTTTATGTGGTTTACATTTTGTTTTCGTGTATTTACGTTCAATCAGTTATTGTCATGCAAAACCCTATTCAATTATTTTGAGTGTAAAGTCCATTTGGCAAAATTTAAATAGTTTAATATTCAAATCCTATGTGTTTAGAAAAGCAATATTTTAATATATCTTTTGACCGAATTTTATGCATGCAAGATATTGCACCACAACTTCAGTGTGTGTGTGGATCCAACATGGATTTACTCCGTCTTCCCTCACTCTCATAGTCCGTCGGCACTCAGGCATGACCGGGGAGATATCAGGTGCAAGGTCAAAGGCTTTACGGGTTTTCTGAGGTACGTGGGTGTCTCACCGCCAACGTCCTAACTCCATAGGTACTTCTACTGAGCAAACCCTATTAACTCTTCGCCCAGTGTGAAAGTCGAACCGTGGTCCTCACGCTCAACAGTCACGTTTACGACCACGAGCCCAACAGAGCAGTCAATAGAAATATTTTAATATTGCTTTTTTAAACGAATAGGGCAAGAATTGATGAACAGTTTTTAATTGTTTAATTTGCATAACAGCCAATTCGTGTTCCTAACTTGTTTTAAGATTATTTTTTACTTAATTAATTAAAGAGCACTACGTATGTTATTCTAAATAAATATAATTATGCATTTTTAACGTTAATTTTCGAGCTTCTTGTTTGTGTCAATGTAGGAACATCTAGTCTGTGTGACATCTACTCTTCTGATAGAAGAACTAGACGTACCTATGAAGTGCTTTCATATAATAGCCATTTCCTGTGGAAAAATGTTAGAAATTCACGGAATTGGCTTTATCTATATTTTGTTGATGCACACTTGGAAAGAGGGTTTTTATCTCAATAAGAAAATTAATAGTTGATAAGGTATTTTGAGTTACATTTTTTTAAGCCTGCTACATACGCTACTGTATTTTTATGCAATATTATTGTTGGAGCATTTTGTTGAATTTTGACAGTCGCGTATGACGTGTCACGTGACACTAATGTACTCTTAGATCAAGAAATGTTATTTGTCCCAAAAAGAGGAAAATGTTTAGTTAGGGGCTTTAATGCCTCTTTGAAAATAGGTATACGGTTGAGCTGTGCTTTATATTTTTGAAGCGAAGGCAATCTTATTATATAAAAATTATTTGCAAATTTGAATGTATGACTTTGCGAGCTTTTTGACACAGATTTCTCAAACTTGGCTTAATTAATTTTAGATAGTGTGGACACAAGATGTGAACATAATTTACCAGTGTGTTAAAGTTTACCCATCACTTTTAACTTTTAAATTTGGATGTTTTTTTATGTCTGTATTCTAAACTGACATATTAATATTTTAAAAAGGCAATACAGCCCCATTTCGTCATAACACATTTTTCTGCAGACCTCGGTTTGGGACTCCCTGCATGTACTATGTAATTAATGTCTTACATTATATCAAGTCGATTATACAGTCACGTCTGTAGCGGGCTTTAACGACCGAATATTTTAATCATAATATTTTATGCAGGATGTTAGGTTGAACGAGCATAAATGCGGCAGATTTTTTCCGCAATTTCAAGGTTGGTTTCATATTTAAAGTTTTATTTCCAGGAGTAGGAAGCAAACTCTTTTAAATCACATGTCTTGTTTAACCTAATACCATGTATAGATTGCTAACATGTTTATTTGATAACTTTATAACTTTTATTTTGTATTTTTTAAGAAAATGCCCCTGGGTTATTAATGTAACCGTGAAAATATGATATGCATAGAAATCAAATATATTATTTTGCAGTTTATATGAAAACATTTTATTATTACCAATAATAATTATTATAATTAATACAAACGGCGATGAAGGTTTTATCATAAATCTGGCATTGGGTAAATAATCTTTATATAGAAATACGAAGAAAAATTACTAAAACAAACAAGTTAATTTTTTTACTACCACTGTCCGCGACTTCTTCCTCTTAGAGTTTGTACTTCTGCAAACTCAATATTCCTTAGGCCCTCTTTGAGGGGTAGTTAAAAAAAAAAATTAAAAACGTCAAACTTTATTATTTAATTAGGTTTGCAATCGTGCCAAGTCTCAAATATAACCCAAATAATATTTGTTTTTCATTGAGGCGCCTTCAAGCGTAGTCTGGAATACCACATAGGCTACTCTTTATTAATTTAATACAACTAGTACCCCTACTGCTTTGCGTCGCTTGCGGTTTGCGGTTGAGCCTGAATTCTAAACCCGTCATCGGACCAGCCACATAAAGGTTCTATATATAGGTTCGTACAATTGATTATTGATGACATAATCAAAGGTGTGTAGGAAATACCTAACAAATAACACAACTGGAAATACTGGAATGTATAATTATTTTAACTCTGTAATATTGTCAAATTATCATTGAAATATAAGTTTTAAGTTATATTTGGATTAATTTTTCTAGAAAACTTTCGACGGACGTAGTTGATAAAGATCCGCCATAATCTTATGCAACCTATTTGTTGTGGGGGCACTATTTCTTCAGGCAGGGTGGGTGTAGATGCACTGTGAGCGGGGCTCCCGAAAGAGTACACTCTTATTTCGATTTCCTCTAATGACGGTGAACTGGTTTTTTGGGTAACCCAGCGAAGAGGTTTTGATAATCTGCGAACAAAGTTATTTTTACACGACTGCAGAAATAAGGAAGAATTTAAACGAAGGGATTGTAGAGACTGTTTGGCTTAGCCATATTTAACCATATTTGAGTACCTATCTAGTTGGTAAATGGTAAGTTTGGGATAAACCGCGACCTAAAATAGACCGACGGGCAGTATTTTCCTACTGCATAATATTTGAATTAGCTCAATATAACGACTATTGTTAATTTAATCAATACAGTTAGAAACAACTTGATTTCAGGTATATAAGTACTGTAGATATGTAAGTATGTCATAATTTTATATAATGCACAACACGTGTTAAATAGGCGGGTTACGTTAGCCGCATGCACAGTGACCGCAGGGCAAGTAATTTTCATTGATTATTTTTCTTTTATGACAACCGCCTGAAATTCGACTACTTAATTGAACTTAGGTACTATGTACTTCCGGGGTTGCGGGACGTCTTAACAGGATACCGTGGCCCCGGAAAGAAAAGGGCAACAGAAGGAACGGTGGTTTTTTAGTCAGTAAAAGTCTGACAGTCCCTTCCGCCCCGCCCAGGGTGGAAGGAGTCATTTGATGATTTTTACCACCTAAACAAAAAGGCACCATGTACTTGGTCTCCCGTAAGTAATAGTGGTTGTAGGCACGACTTGTATGTGGTTCCTGGTCGAGCAAAGTGTAATTGGGTCTTTCCGTAAGAACTAGTCTGTAGGTACCTACTTATTGTGCCCGGTTTATAGTTACAAGCTAAACCGTCTATAACATAACTGGATAAATACGAACTGTATACATCTACTAAACCCTTCGGGAATAACAGTAACTGTTATGTTATGATGTTTTGTTCTTTACTCACTCTGAGAAAAAATCCATATCCTTCAAGAGATCGGGTAGTTCTCTTTGATCGACGTCGGGAAATACTAAGCATAGTCCAGCTAGGATGATCGTAACACACAATCCTATTGCCATCTGGATTATGTCATCAATAGGATGAAACAGAAATAAGAGGTAGCTGATTATCGAGCCGAGCTGACCGGTGGCATGGCAGCATCCCACAACTGTAGCACGTATGTTGATTGCAAAGAGACGAGGCGTTATGTTGAGAATCAACGCGTGTGCCAGAAGTCCTGAAGCTAATGCGATAGTAGACAGTAGGCTACTTATAGTGCCCTGAAAAGTTATAAACTGCCAGTTAATCTTTATTTATTTTGTTGTTTGTCAATTTTTGCTCTCGTGCACTCTGGTTCTGGATTGTGTTGTCAAGAATTAGTAGCAGATTATTAAGTGATTAATCATTTGTACATTGCACTGCTTACTGCAATCACAATAATTGTTCGATGCTAAATGGTAGTACTAGCTTGCAATTAGTTAATGCTCATAAAAATATTTCATCTCTAGAGGTATCATCATCAGCCTAAAGCTGTCCACTGCTGCATATAGGCTTCTCCAATTGGAGAAGCCTATATGCAGCAGTGCAATACTACATTTATCTCAGTTTTTGTTAACTCTCATCCAGCTGCTGTCAGCTACCCTGCGCAGATTGTTGCGTTTTTTGCTCGAGAACACGACTACCCCAACGGTCATCGGTCGTCGGTAAGAGGCATAAGGGATTCTTATTTATAGCTATAATGACTAATATAAAAACATTCATTTATACCTTATAGAATAAAGTCACACCAGCAGTAGATACGCCTGTAATCATGATATGAACTAGCAGCAAGTATCTCAATGTCAACTTTACAGATGACAATTTTGTCAGGCACCCGAGTATAGCAACGGAGCAAAACACTTTCAACAATAAATAATTGATATCTTTTTCACTATACAATCTTATATAGAGTGAACTCCATAGAAAATAGTACAGAATCCAAAACAACGTGGATACGACAACTATGACCCTTATATTGTATGTGGACAGCATTCCAACGCAAGCCGTTGTGTCATCTAGCGAGTTATACGCCTGAAAGGAAAAGTAAAATTACGTGACGCATTTCAATTATTGTTATGACATGTGGGTATCTGAGAGAGACTAATTACTTAATATAAACTTACAGACGTACTCTGTGGTTAACAGGTCTTATCTTGAAATCATCACACAGTACGATATCGTTTGTGTTGGCAGCTTTCATTAGAATTTTTTCAGCGACGCTTATTTTCCTGTTATATAACAACCATTGAGGTGACTCTGGGCTCCACCTGAAATGTGTTACATCATTAAAAATCTTTTGGCAGTGTGTTCTTTGGTGAGATGAGAAAAGATTAGCCAAATATCGCCAGTGCCGGCAATTATGATCCCGAGATTCCGACGTAGGTATTTGACAAGAGCTTTTTTTTAAAGCAGTGCACGGCTAAAGAGCATTCCGTTTGTAATTTTGATAATGAACTTGGATCGATAAGTTGATCTTTTTGCTAGTGATCCTTTCAGTTCAAGCTTCGGGTTAACAATAGGTATCTATGTAGGCAGGTATATTAATACTTAATAGTATTTTGCAATCGAATCTAAACTAACTAAAAATCTCATGAAATTTGAGAGCGTAGAGATATTTCTAATTCTCTTTCTACATAAATAGAGCATGAAAAACGGTTCCAATGTAATGCGCCAGTAACTCCGATACTAAAAACATATTGGAAAAGGTGTCAACTATGCGGTCGTCGGCACTTGATCTACATTTTATCGAAAATCAGACGTCTTTTCAGAGCTAAAATGTTAATTGACCAAGTAGCTACAGCGTATTTTATAAGGAAAATGTATTGTTTATTACCTTACTAGGACTAAACATACGAACGCGTAAATGCAAGATATAAAGCTAAATGTTTCAGGGTTCGGTGCACTGTTCGCAAGAGGAACCATGCATGCTATGGCGAGCAGTCTCGGACACATCACGATGTTACAGAGCAGTGAACGCCAACTGTTACTTGCTATTTCACATGCTGGAAAATGAAGGCAGTGTGGGCGTTACAGTTGAAATATTAAATTAGTTTTATTTATTAAATTTATTGATGTATGAATGCCTATCTGGCAAACATATTAATGAGGCATAACTTTTCCTGACGAATCGAACTAATACCTCGATAAGTTGATCACTCTCGACTCTTTGTGTTTATGGTGAATTAAGTAGGTATACCTTAGCAATGCGACACAGGTAATAGTAGTTATATAGTCTTGGGTTAGGTTCAAATAATAAATTATTGATTTATCGATTTTTTATTGATAGAAAAATTAAATATGTACTTAATTGTTTTTATAGATAGATTCTTTTGTACGGTCTATTTTTACCTACATATGTGTATCTTTTATTTAGATTAAAACCGTTATGTGGCTGACATAAACTAGGGCAAAGGCGAATAAGCAAGTAGGTAGTTGCATAGGATTCAATTCAAACAGCGTCCTCGATATTTAGTAGGTTCGCTCGTCAGGTTTATGTAGCTATAAGACTTACTTAGAATTAGACCCATATAGAAATTGGCGCTGCCTAATAATGATTTCAAAAAGGCAATTAATCGGAACCATCCCTCTGCATCACAGAATGTTATTACCAAGCCAAGCACAAGTTCCGCAAACACGTCCAGTATAATAGCCGTTCTTCTGCCAAAACTAAAACAAATTATCACAATATCTAATTAGGCGACTACATGAAAAACAAATTAATACAAACGAAACATGTCAATTGTCCATCTATTGTTTTTACTACTTTTTAGGGATATATTATAGTTAGCTACTTATCCGCCTAGATACTGTAAATTTAAAAGGCTAAATCATAATCTTGTGAAAATCAGTAACACACCCGGTTTCTGAAATGAAAATCGACTCAACATTTTGCTAACAAATTGTGAACTTGGTGGCTTTGTTACATGGGTTAAATTCTACGCATCGGTGATTTTTTAATTTTCCTGAAACTGGGTTTAGTCTGCTGTGACTTGTAAGTACCTATCTTCGTAGGCAGTTGCTAGTTTAGTTAGTTACATAAGTTTCCTTCACGATAAACCTAAGTATAAACTTAGGTTTATCGTGAAGGAAACATTAATCAGAAACAGTTGTTTTAATGACCCTGTCTGTGCAGCTTATTGTACGGATGTGAAGTACCTACTAACTATCACTTCATTCATGATAACATGCGTCCGTACTAGCAGCAGGAGATAGACATAACCAGTGATGTGTTCAATATATAAGTATAAATAAATATAATTATAGGTAGGTAGGTATTATGGAAACAAAAATTTCTGATTTATTTCATAATTTCCTTAAAGTTACCTTTGTAGGCACTGAAAAAAATATATGTCATGGCCTATGGATTAATAATTGTAGGTGTTTCTTGTAAAAATGATCACGATTTTATTTCTGTATAATTCTGTACATCTATAACGGCATACTTCTTATTGTTGTTAAGTCGAGTGACGTCCTTTCTTTATCGACTTGTTTGACGCAAAAGATTGTCCACAAATGAATCCTTACTAACCTATGCTCATGGTTACCCATTTATATAATGGGAACGAAGTAATTTGAGACAATAGGTTCTCGGTTAGGTTAAGTAAGTTCAAAAGATAGGTAGGTATGTTGTTATTCATATTGTTTGCGGTTTGGTCTGAAATTCTTTTACAAAGGATTTTATTTTCAAACACTGCTTCTAAAATACAGGTTAAAACAACAACAACTGATGAACTGATGAACTGAATTTTATACAGAAATAGGTAACTTGCACAAAATCGCATTCATGAGGAGTTACAAAAAAAAAACAATAAGACCACCTTATGTATATTGTACCTACACTACATTTAGTTTAAACCGGTTACCTGTCTGATACTAAACCGAATATGATACATCCAAAGACCAATCCAAATCGGCTTATAATAGCTGTTGATAACAATTTAATGTTTTGGTCACAAAAGACGAGCCACTGAAAAAAATAATAATTTTAATTTTCCTAGTCTGATTAAATATTAAATTAATGTTAGGGTCTTTTAGGATTTATAATTATTCTTTTCAAAGGACAATGAATAAGTCTCTTTATGTAATCAATAGTTCGTGAATTTGTGCCTTTTAAGTATTATTGGCTTAAGAATTCAGAGATTTCATGAAACTTTTTCATCTTGCTTCATTGTGAAAATGAAAGTAAAATAAAATGCTTTTCAATAAAAGATTACTAAGCAGCTATCTACTGTTGGGTGGTGGAGGAGATTATAATACTACGTTTGATCGTATTTGTTACCGTTTAGTCTTAAATCTATACAAATTATGTATTCATATCAATTAAGCAGGTATTTACCGTCTTTTGAAGCCAAATGACCCATAAAAACTTTAAATGCCACTTATTACATATTCTGTAGTCTTCAGTTCCATTGTTTTCAAACGTTACAAAACACAAACTTGAGTTTATTATTTCGAATTCATTAGGTAATATACAATAGACTTCTGAAGGTTGAAGGAGAAACACGTCTTCGTATTGATTAAACATAGTGAGCATCATATGTGAAGTTGAAACAAATGTTACGAGCCATTGCCATGAACCAATTTTTCCCAAGACATCCGTCGTTACATCTTCATAGATGGTTCCGATCCTACAACAAAGAAACTTCTAAATTTGTACACTTAAATTATTAATAAATAAATAAATTATGAATATTTACGTACACAGACATGGTTTTATGCGTCATTGCCCATCGGAGCTTTATAGATTTTGATTTGGATTGAAAATGTGACACAAATAGTTGGATGACGAAAATACCGTTATGTAGTGATTCGAGCGATTCCAATACTGCACTCTTTGAGCTGCAAGGGGACTAGTGTTAAATAATTCATTGCGCTCTTAAACTTACCTACTTGTGCGCAGTTTAACAAGTAAAATAGAAAACATGAATGCAGTGTGTGAGGATACTGTTTCTAAAGAGAATATTTCAAAATTATCCTCCTTGAGAACAAAATAAATAGCGTTACCGAGAATCATGAACGTACCTACATCGTGATGAATTGATCATCAGGTGATAGAACATAAACCGTTTCTTATATTCGCAGTTTATAACATAACACATTAATATAACATGAACACTACCATACTATATGAATATTTTATCGTTTTCTAGGGAATACAAAAAAAAAACTAAAGATAATGTGGCTATTTCATAATGATTATTATAATAAGACTAGCTTATTACTGTCCCACTACTGGATTTAAGTCTCTTCTCATACAGAAAAGGCATGAGCATGAATAACACGCTTGCTGAAGGCCTAGTGGCGATTTCCAACTTGTATTCATAAGTAAAGAATTCACCCTAAGATAAACTCAGAATGTAAATATGAATTTAAAAAGTCACATTGGGAGTTGCCCGGTATTGGACCCGCAACCGCATGTATGAGAGACAGGGCAGGCATAAAAATATTTAGTTATTATTTTAATAAGAATATTGTCTTGAATAAATTTACGGTTAGCTCCATTTATAACGTCTTATCATTCAAGTATTCGCGTAACTTTGATGAAAGGAAAGGAAGTGACGCGATATAAATATATTTACATATTGTTTTATATAAATGGTAGTTAGTTTATTGCGTGCCTATCTAAAGAATAATAAAATATAAATACGTATTATATATTTTTCCATTTCATTTATAAATAGGAAGATCAAACATTGAAGACGTCATTTGTAGTTGGGAAGATAATTCTAATTATAGTCGGATACCTTTTTTTTTCTCCCTAATGTTCTAGGAATAGTAGAATGTTTTCGGGGTAACATATTAGTTGAATGTTAGAAAGAGATTAGTTGCCTCTGCGTAAGCGCAATCATGATGTTAACATTACTAAGTATATTATAATGTTGAGACTTATAATGTTGATTTTATTGTTTTTCATTATATTTAGTGTAACATTAGTAGGGTAAGTATATATACCTTTAGATGCCATCTACGGTAAATGGTATATGTACTCTAGGTTTATAGGTAAGTAAAATTACCTTGAGTGTGTTTAAAGAACAGATTATACATATACTTATAAGTAAAGGTAGTATCAATATTACCGCCTACGATTGTTAGACAAAATAAAGGTTTTTCAGAATCTTTCAAGATAACATACATACCTATTATATGAAACATTTTCTGTCAAACGAAATTACCTATATGATATTTCTGTCTGCGAAACAAGGGCACACCCATATTAATTTGAGTAAATAACATAATTGTAGTCTTTGTGGTTCTACATATACAGACTATAATTATAATACATTTAAGTATTAAAGTATTTTAAAATATTCTATTGTTCTTTATTTACACTGCCATGTCTGATACGGAGACAATAGCAGTTTCCAATATCGAAGCATTTTGCTTTAAACGTTAGTTTATTTTGTTGTCATACCCTCAATACACCGTAGCGAATAAGAAATTCTAAATCCGATGTAAAATTGACACGGTCAGTCCCTATTAAAAAAGGTAGGAGTTATATCTATCTTGCGACTTGTTCACTCTGTTTTAACCTTAATACATGTACCTGCTTATGGTCAGCGATGAAAGTCGATTAACACTTCAGATGTTTAAATAAAAAATAATTGAGCACAATATTAGGACATACCTGCGTAATGGATGTCTAACCAAGATAAAATAAAATCTTTTTTAAACTGCTGGAAAGCCGTTTAAGAATGAAAGAGTTACAAACATCCATCCTCACAAACTTTCGCGTTGTTCATAATAGTATACACACCCATATACTGCCGTAGTAGGGGACTAGCCTATTGCCATCAACCGAGAACAAATCTAAATTCCGGGCTGCTACTAAAAATTGAAATGAGTTATCATGCTTTCGATACAAATATTGATTCTACATATCTAATTTAGATCGCGCGATGATTATCAGCGATATTCAGGACTAATATTTATCACAACGATAAGAAAGTTTTTAGTACATGAAATTCTTGTAGTAATGATGTGATGTGTAAGTAGGTTAATATTTATTAGTATTTTATCTCCATACTATTCATATTACCCATAAATGCGAAAGAAACTCCGTCTGTCTGTCTGTTAAGCTTTCACGACTAAACCTCTGAACCAATTTTAATGAAAATTGGTAGGAGATAAGTTTGTACCCCAAGAAAGGACATAGGCTACTTTTGATTCCGCGACGTGTTTTGCGTCCGCGATAACTTTACTGATATTTACGCGGACGAAGTCGCGGGCATACGCTGGTTTAGAATAAAAAAGCTTCACAAATCTAGGTAGCCCGCGTGTTCTGATCAAAGTTTAAGTAAGTAAGTACTAACCTACTAGCCATCAAATGGGAATTGGAATGAGCTTTTCGTTGATGTGACGTATTCAGTACCTACCTACCTAAGTTAGTACGACGAACTATACCTATTAGATACGACCTATTCAAGGTCAGTCCCTAACTTTATTTTGATCGCATAGCAACCGTGTGTTTTTATTTTTATTAGGTAGGTACCTACTTACTGAATTTTTCTGCGTAATTAATGTGGCATATGCCTATTAAAATATGTTAATGTGGTTACATGCGATATAATAACTGCTGCAACTGTTTGCGGTAAACGTCGAAGTTCATACATAACCACGTATCTATAAACTCGGTGTAGTATCGTGTGTTGTATCAATTGAATTACGATAAACAGTGCCTGCGATATCATTCATTATGCAGGTGCTGATAATGACGTTATTGGCAAGATGAGACTGTAACGTAACAACATTAACACCATGGAAATGTCTCAGTTTTAGTTTATCAATTAATACCCTCCTTTTCCTTCCTTCTCCTTGACTACTAGAACAGCTTTTCCTTGATTAATCCGCTGTAGCCATTTCTACATTAATTAAGATTAGATACTTAATTATCTTTTTGAAAGGCAAGAGTTGCGTCCGTATCAGTGCAAGAGTCCCCAGTGTGCTGCGGCGCTGGCGGCGATCACCGAACTGGCAGGTATGACCATTGCAGATAAGAGGTTAGGTTTTTTTCGCGCGATTGCGGTAACCGACCCGCGGTCGGCGCCACGACGCGACGGACGATTGCCATCCATTCGCTCGTCCGCCGGCACGCACGCCTGGCGTTTGCCTGCACCACTCACGCCGCCGCGCGTTTGACATAACTCTACCATCAATGGTGCTTGTGAATATCATTACAGAACTCCGACAGCTCCACTCTTGCGCCAGGAACCACCATCTTCACCATGGACAAGGATCATGCTTTAGAGGAAATGATGGGAAAGCTCGGTGAGTGCTCGATTTTGCAGCGTGCTAAAACATATGGAAACTTACAGTTTATTACACTAAAGTTTGAAACCCTTTTAAATTTTGTATTGGTACATTCTTTATTTTTGTTTTTTTTTCGTACGGACAAGCAGTGCAAGTAATGCTTATTGGCCTCGTTTTCGCTGCAACTGGTCAATCTTGTCTTAACTGAGAAAAGTGATCAGTGTTGTAAGAGTATAAACCTTCATGTGACTGAGACGTAAGTTTAATAGTTGCCGCGCTTTCCTTTCTAATTGATCACATCCTCAATGTCAGCCGCATCGATGATACTAAAATAGGTAGTACTTAACGCGAAATACCATCTGTAAACTTGTTCCGGCCTAAGGAAGGATGTAACATTAATAGCTCTTGATTTTCTTGTTGCATTAAAATCCAGATTTGAAATATTTTTATAGTTTGTGTAGGCATTAAGCGCAACTAATGTGGACTTCTATGATACGTGAATTTTGATAAACGTTAGTGTAATGTTTGAATTATGATAAAGTCTATGTGTAATATAATAGTGTTGTAAAATTGTGTTTTACTGAGTTTTGGTCGGTTACTTAATTTATAACGCTTCATTAGTCAAATGAGGTATATTGCCGACCGTCATTTTGGCACTAGTAAAGTACAATAAGCTTTTCCGTTATTGCAACAAAAATAACGCTACTTGGCAACGCAAACAATATGCGCATTTAAAAACAACTAAGAACCGAGACATACCTGCCTACGCGCGTTGGAAATAAATCAATTTTTAAAATGAAATTAATGTTACTCATGCCATGCCATGTTATGTTGCGAAAGTTCGGACTGTTTTCGCACTACATATCTAACATGCGCACTACAGATTTTACAACTAATTCAAGAAAGACTTCACTTTTGCGCACTCTATTCGAATACAAATACGGTTCCGTTGCAACGATGTGACTGATTTAAAGTGCGTAACGTAAACGTGGGAAATTGATAATTTTCTCGCCTCAACGCGGAAAAGAAATTAATAGATATTTTTTACTCGATCGCGGTTCATTACAAAATGTTTTTGAAACAAACTCGTGGTTTATGTGCTAATATTTATGATATATTACAACCATATTCTAATTGGAAGTCAAGTACGAATAAAAGTCGTAGGTACTTATGTTTTCAATATGTAGGTAATGCAGGTATTATAGTTTTATACAATGCTAGTTCGCAAAGTAGGTATTCATGTAAATTCTGTAAAATGCCATAGCATAACATCGCGTGACACCGGTGACCCTGTATTGTACTGGATCGGTACTGCAACGACGTGCCACTGTAGGTACTAATAATTACCTAGGTATATTCAGGTAACCTAAAAACAACTGTTAAAAATGCGATAAAAATATTAATATATCGCGCGTAAAATTATCATTTTTAAACAGTTGTCAACTCAGATAACTGTATCTACTGATACCCTAAATAATAAGAAGAGTACCTAAATAGTAAGGTTTTGTTTCTTTCATAATTGTATTATTTGGTCGCAGCACGCGATGTAGGTACTTAGGTACCTATTAACTCATCATTTACCCATAATTTACTCAATTAAATAATCCATACTTTTTAATAGGTTTATAATTATCTACTATTGTCATGTAGGTAGGTGCTACTTGAAAATATCAACATATTAGTACCTATTATTTTTAATTAGTAGGTACTTTCGTTATAAGGTACAAGTTATATTGACCTTATGAAGAACTCGATAATCTTAGCTTGTAAACAATTAAAATAATGATTCTAGACCCCTGAGGGTCAAGAAACATGTACTGAATCCATGTTAAAAAGTTTTTGTCACGAGTCACGAAGTTCCTTTCACCGTGTAGGTACCTATTGTAATATATATCAGTAGATCAATTATTCTATCAATAATTTTAAGGTAGATATTACAGAGGATCATAATGTGGGTAACTTTATCATTTAGTGTAGGGGTCGAACTGACAACCCCTGTAATGCCACCATTAAAAAGTTTTAATTTTAACTATTAGGTCGTTTTAACACAATTCATGTAGCTGTAGCAGTTACTTCCTCATGTTGCCTTCGGTTAAAGACCTGTAAAATATGTCTTTTTTCCAACAGTTATAAAATAAATAAAATATTGTTGTGGTCCTGAATTTCTATCACGACTGCATGCGCTAATTTTAGCAACGACTACGTAATGTTTACATAGTCCTGATCACACCCAAACCACGACGTGCACACTTCAGTGATTCACAGACGCGGTAACGCATACCTAGACATAAAAATTTAGATCTAAGATATTATGCCAAAGTCATTATTTAATCGACGATAACAACGTAATATTAAGTAGACATTTGTAAAATCTTGCTCTATTATCTCACGGAACAAGTTTTCCCAGATTTTTCTAATATTTACTTTATCGTCTGTCGTCTATGCTAATGGACTGTTTTATATGGAGTAAGATTATGCGAACTAACGATGATTTATGTTGAACATAAGATAGGTAGGTGTGTAATGATGTCTGAGAATTATCACGTCAGTTGACTACCGACATCTGGGTACGTCAACTGACCTCGATTCATCATCAACGAAAACAATACAGTGAACGTGTTTGTGACTGATTACTGTAAGGTAAACAAAGTGCGTGGATAGTGCTACTATACTCTATTAGTATTCAGCTACATTTTCATATCAGCACGTGATCTATTAGCTACTGAAAATATGCCTATAATAAAACGCTACGACGAACGGCCTAAGCATTAGTTTCGAAGGGCTTTCTCATATAATTTAACATACCTATTCATTATATCATAAAAAACGCCTTTTATGTATTTTACCTCGAATAGTGAAAGGATGCCCTTTATTTTGCCGGATGGCTAGCCGGATACCACACGGCAACATCACACCTCGATAATCACGTTGATAAGTTAGCAATTTCTTAACAATTCGGGAATATGTCGGTATCAGCTGCAACAATCGAGCCCATGTTTATGTATACGCGACTTTGATAAACCCTGTGACGTGACAAACATTCTAACTTCAACAGTATTTTCATGACTACTGAAAATTGCTATGAAAGATAGGAGGAGAGGAGATAGGGATGTATCTTCGACAATTACATTATGCAAGACCTTTATCTATGCATTTAGATAGCGAGGCTTTACTACGTAATCAGCTATTATCTAGTAATCTTTTATCTACTTACGTGTATATTGTATCTGTTCATGAGGTCGTGATTTATCGATTCAATTTGATTACTGTAATGTGATGTATGATAATGAGTTTAGTAATTTAAACGAGACTACTGTTTTTAAGTAGTAGGCACCTACCAAATTTAATACAAGGTCCAATGAATGTTCTAACTGCTCTGTATACCTATAGGTTCATTTTAACAAATATTTTTCAAAATGTAGACTGCGCCACAACATCAACGCAGTGATCTTGAAATGTCAACAGAGACATTATTTAAAGAATGGTGAATGTTTTAAAATAAATCGTCGTCATTCTAGCTAGACGCACGATGTGATCGTCAGCTGACATAGTACGTAGAGAGCTAGAGACACGTAGGATAGGTAGGTACTACGGAAACATTTCGGAGGTGTGTCAGACTACGTAAACAGCAAACACCAATATATCAAATATAATGGGCAAGTCCAATTTGAGGCGCGTGTCGAGTAAATTATGTACCTAGCTCTCTATTGAGTTCACTGTTTTAGAACTGCATCATCTTTCTGTAAATGAGTTTGTAAACTTCCACTGACTTCTCGGGGAACTATCCTGTCTTTATTCTATCCTATCAGGAGGATATTACTTACATTTAATTTTGTTATACACGATAAAATAAGAAAACACCCATTTTTTTTACTAATCTTCAGAATTTTCTGACGTCTTCTTTTTCAGTAAAGATAAATTACTGAAAAATAAAAACCTAATTAGTAAATTACTTTATGCGATTTGAAATATTTTGTAAAAGTTCATAGGTACCTACCGAATTATTTTTGTCATTTGTGCATTTAAACCAGAAAGAAACACCAATCGATTGTTTATGGTAATATTCCACTAGATATTTTTATTTCAAGTATAATAAGAACAAACATTTTTTAATAAAACCAAATGCTTACTTGTAATAAAATGGTTTGCTACATAGGAAGGCTAGACGTCCAAATTTATTTGCAAGATAGTTGTTCTTAGACACTCGTACCTAACTTTTAGTAATTTCATGCAATTAGGCAAGAATGTTTCTTATTTACACGTTAAGTGAATTGTCTTCACGTTAAACGCTAATGAATGCATTCCACTTTAAAAGGTTTAAGTGTTCGCTTAGTTTACAGCTAATTACGGTTGCATGCGGTTGTTTGCACTGAGGTTTACGAATAATTCAATACCTGTGACCTAGGTGAATATTGCCTTTTCGCTTGTTGCTTTCTAAGAATAAATAATTGTTGGTGAAATTTATTGGCCTGGGCTTTAATGACCAGCCTAACATAAACGTTTATATTCGCCTTGTCGTAGTTATTATAACCATAAATTGATGTGTTCGTAAAATAAGAATAGGTAAACGGCAAGTGATTTGACTTTAGATCCGGGGTTGTTAACCTTTTTCTAGTCATAGACCCTTCTCAGAATGTCAAAGAGCTCACAGACTTCCGAAAAAACAAAAAAAAAACGCGGTTTAGATTGTACCAGTTTTTATTGTTTACGATTAAATTTTACAGATGAGTAGTTAGTGTGACGGTTGCTTAGGTATTGGATTGGAATATCAAGACGCATGGCCCACTTCTATGTAGGTAGGCTCGTCATAGAACCCCGGCTTTTATTACAAGGACCACCAGTTAAGAAACCCTGTTTTAGATATCTTGATAAACTACAAATAAAGTCGTTACTGAAAATTCGTGCCAATAAGTACTCCTTTTACATCAACAACAGGAATGCCACTTTGCCTTACGGAAAAATGGCTTTGCCACCTCATATTCTTTTCAAGATCAGTCGCACGATGCGGTTTGTGTTTCCTTCAATTGTTTCAGAGTGTTTTCTCTAATGTTACATAGTATGATAGTAGGTACATTAAAACTGAAGATTATGAAGTTTACAATATGCTATTGTTGCTACAACTATGTATATCTTTGTCTCCTATTGTTGACGTGGATTTTGTACATATTAATTGATGATATTGGCCTTCCGACAAAGAGAACACAGATATTTTGAATGTGTTCCGATTTAGCTGTGCCACTTTTCCTTCACGGACAACTTCCATCGGTTTCACGTTCGCGTGTGACACCGATGATCTCTGAGTGACATCCACGAAAATAAATTGCATGAATATTTACTTACCACCTAAAATAATGATTTTAAGTTCTTCATTAGATACCTACTTACGTCAGTTTGTTTTGATCGATGCAGCTGTGGCTGTAATTCGAATCCTTCATTGTGGTATTTGCTTAGGAATATATGCTCAAGCTACACCTAAATACCTAACTAAACGCTTTTAAATCTAAATAGTGTTATGAAAAAATCTAGCAGCTTACTTATTTCCAACACCAAATCAAAGGACAATGATTAGATGCGTTGTGTTACAAAAAATAAACATAAAACACAAGCTTTTACATGGCTCCATGTCATCGTTAAATGCATGAGTCATTATTTAACTAATGCTTACTAATTATCTTCGATTGAATTATCACACTTTTCTTTGTAAGCGTACTTTCATTAAGTGCACTAATGAGAGCGCTTTTCTGGGTCAGAAACTTGTAAGTAGATATTTACAATACTCATTTGAGATACCTAAATCAGTACACTGGACTAGATGATTATTAGGTAGGTACGTAGGCACATTAATATGACGATAATAGAGCAAATGTATGTCAGATAATTTGGTCCACAGAAATTTCTCTAACCAGCTACGCATAATTTCTGAATAAACATCTTTGATGCTCTATTTTTAGTCTCGCACAATGTCAACAATATTTTAAATTCAATTTAAGGGACTTAATCCTGCTACGTGAAGAGAGGAGAAAGATACTAAGAAAAGACCGACTGAGATTGTTTTGTACGTGTCGTTTATTTTCGTTGCATGTCGAAGTAACAGAATTATTGTACGCCCTCAGTTCGATGGAATGTTAAGATTTATAACTCCATCCTTATATGAAGGCGTTTGCTTTAAACAACGAGAACGAATTAAATGTGTTACATACAGTGAATTGTATTTATTCTTATTTTCTTAATGCGTGTACTTTGTCTGGAACGGTATAAAATGGCGTACCGGTGTTCCGCCGGTGGCCTCCAATTTGCAATTTATGTCTGTATGTGGCCGTGGGTAAGCTTCGGTTAATTAGACCAATTCCAAGTACGAGTATGTAATGCAGATGATATGTGGGAGTTACCTGCGCAGTACCGACCGAGACACCGTCGACGACTTTCACATCATTTATTTTTGAAAGACACGTATGCCAAATATAGCGGGGTACCTACATAATTATCAATGTACATGCTTGGTAACACAGTCTGTACTGTAGGTATTGTTTACTGTTAGCAGAATAAGTCATCAAAAGGTTACTTGATTTGAAATATGTAATATTTAAACCGTCATAAACCTTTATTGAGGTTCATGTTATCGGTCGCAGCAGTGTTATCGAGGTCTGCATCTGTGTCAATAGTCAATACGTGTTGCGTGACGTTCCGATCTTACACCTCGTCGGTCTACGAAAACTAAGTTTACCAATACATTATGTCGAATTTACGCGGCTGAATGTATGGCGTGTTTACGCCTGAAATGTTTTTTAGATTATTTATTACACATCAAGCCGAATAGGTATCCGACGCGCGATTTTTATGCAAAACAAAGAAAATGCAAATAAAGTGCATTTTCGACAGGTATGTTACTGTTAATAAACAGCAATATAGGCGTAGTAAGCCGAACTTCCGTCGCGTAATTTCGGTTGGTGTGTCGGTCCACTAAGAAATGCACAATGTCATGCATAACATATTGTTATTGTTTCTACTTGTGTTTACTATCGGCTCCAGTCGTAAGTCGTGACAAGGAATATTCCATACCTACAGTCAACACTTAATCGAGAAACTATTGTCTTAATTCTAGGCATATAATAGTGGCATTTTACATTTTGTTTTGGGTCGAATATTAAGATTGGTTATCTAATTTTTATGACACCGATAAGTATAACTGTCCGTTTGTCGGCCATGTGCTTTGGCCTTGATTGACCATGTAGGTGGTACCTATTGATTTTAATTTACATCACTATCAGTTTAACTATCCAATTCCCTATCGATTTTGAAACATTTGAGAGCCCAATTAATGAGTATAGCCTCTATTTCGTTCAATTTGTTTAAATAAAATTATTTAATTGTCGTGTTAAGTATTCTGCAATTAGGAACCTAGTTCCTTCGTCAATATTGTGGTTGTTGGTGGGAAAATTTAACTTTTATGTGTTTAGTGACATAGCATCTGATCTGCAGATGGCGAAATGAAAGCTTTAAAACTATTCCGTACAAGATTACAGTAGCATTGTATCATATCTTCATTGTAGCAGTCTACGTTTCTACGAGCTCTATCTACTTATTGCATAATGCATAGATACCGTTCGTACTGAAAGATTGTCTGAATTTTCACAACAATTTAATAATTACAATATTAATTATAATTACAAAAATTAAGCCTAGTTCAAAATCTAGTCGCAATCTCATCTCAACGGCAATCTATGTAAAAATAATTAGGTAAATTAGAGGCATTTTTGCGAGATTGAGACTAAGATTAGATTGTGCTTGTTCCTAAAATTCATTAGACTTGCCCCGCCCCCCAGATCACTCAAGAGAATACTTTACCTACAATATAAATATCTATAATACATTCTTCAATTACGTGATAGTTACTGAAAACTATAACAAATATTTTACATAAACTGAAAATAGATGTGTCGCAAGACTCGCAAGTTGTAGATGAACAATGATATATAGGAAATACTCTACCTACGATCCATGTGTTTATGAAAAATTGTTCTTTCATATAAGAAACTTATGTGACTTCTTCTAATACCTATATTAATCGCAAAAGATTAATGGGTTCATCACTTCAACACTTTTCGTTGTGTGAATAATTATAAACTAAAGCGCGTGATAAGATGCGAGGGGCGTGAGTCGGACAGATCGAGTACAGTGCGGCGGGGTTATGGGTTATCGTGCTTGACGCCCGCGCCGATAGCGGACCGTAGAGCATTGTATACAACGACCCTCGTAATGATCGCATTATTCACAAATGTTACACGTACAATCGTCGTATGTTCTACGCGCAATTCCCCGGACAACGCTACGTTTGACGTCAACCCATATTCATAGTCTGAAATGCTAGCAGCGCGGACGTAGCTAATTTCTTTGTCAGTATTACGCAACTCCTTTGTTTCAAGACTACTGTCATTAAATTTTGTCTTCTCCTAAGATTAGGAAACGTTACGAGCCCGTGTATGAGCTGTTGTAAATATTTATTTTAGGTTAAGGAAGTTATGATATGACTTGTTGGCCACGTTTACTTTAACTGACGATATGTAATTCCTTTAATTACACAACAAAGTAACTAAACATTAGATTATGTAAAAAATGCGCAAAAATGGAAACAAATATAAAATCGAGGTGAGATAACCTGTTATTACCTACAATTATCGCACACGCATAATTTTGTTTTATCAGAAAATCAATGATCTGGTTTACCTAGGTGTCATTATTGTTCTTTTTGAAAATTCCGTTGAACATAAGAGATGTGATTGCGAGCACCAACATATTTCTGCTAACAGGTAGAAACCGGTACTAGTGTTGATATTAATTGCGTTACTTATATCCTTTCATAATTATTGTAGGTATCATACAGGGCTATATTTAGTCCTCGGCTCGATACGTGGCCACTGCAGTTCGCTGTTAAAATATTTTATAAGTGAGCGGCATACGTATAACTGTGATTTTAACTTGACTACGTGTCAGGTTTTACGTAACTGAGTTTATCAAGTAAGCCAATATTTACATAAATACATACCTACGTAAAATAATGTGGCCTTTAAATGTAGGTACTATATTGTTAATAAAAATAAGTTCAAGGCAAAAAATATAAATTTAGTTCCTGAAAACATCAATAAGTTTAGAGATTAATAATATTCATTAGATAATACAGTTATAAACAAAAAATATTATTCTAAAAAATAAATATTCTGGTAATAAATTCGCCCTTGTGGAGGTTGAGGAACAAAGTACTGATGGATATTATAATATTTATAAATAAATTGTTTGCCTACTATTCATATAGATGCATATATTAAATAAGTACCTGATTGCTTTCTAAAATAATTGGTGGCAATATTAAGATATTATAAGGAAAATTATAAACATTGGAACAGGTAGAAGTTCTTCAGGTTTAGTTTTAGAAAAAGGGTAGAAAACAATTTCAGAGCCCTATCTAATGTTGCAAGGTCTTTTCCTTTGTTGTTCACTGGAAACAGTAATGAACAAACCTGTAATGATGGGAGCAAACAACATTGATGTAACATTCAATTGAAAAGAGTCGTGTTTTCAATTTTCTTGAATCTTTGTAGATGTATTAAAATCAAACATGACATGTGATCGCTCTACATTTAAGCACTTTCCCATGATTGCCGCTATCGTATCTATAAACACAATATTTTGTTAACCTACTTACTTACCTGCTATCTAAAAGGAATGTAATTGGAATATGTCCAATGTTTAACGATTATATTTTGGTGGTTTCAGGTGACTTCGGGCGGTACCAATGTTTCCAGTTCATCTTGCACATTCTGGCGGCCATGACGGCTGGCATGCACATGCTATCTCTAGTCACAGTCGCAGCGGTACCCGAACACAGGTCAGTTCATCACCGATGTCCACCACATGACCCGCTTATTATGGATACGCCGATAGCAAAGACAGATATTTGGTGAAGAATCATCACTTGTTTCTGTTAAAATCATTATTGTTGACTTAAGCAAAATGCGAGACTAAACAAATTGTCGCAGTTTTGGATAAGTCAACACGATACGAATCTACGGATCAGTTATGTGATGTCTAACTATTGTCTTAGACATGTTCAGTCAAATATCTATCGACGCTTAGTTAATAGGTGGAACAGGAAACTACTAGCATGCGCATGCGATGGACAGCAGAATTCATAGCGAAATGTACATTTTTTTGGGAACTATTATGTAAAGTTTGTTCAATTTCTTATAAATACAGTGGTTCCGGGAAATTGCAACTACATCAATTGTGTCTAGTCCTATTGTATTATTTCTTTATAGATTTTCTCCAAATGATATTGGTGCGTATGGTTTGGGTATTATAACATTATTTGCTTTTGGTTACACAGCGTGTACAGTATTGCTTGATCAGGACGATGGTGGCAGTCGGGTCGGCTTTGGTGTTCGTTATTATATCTACAAGAACTGAGTGATATTACTGGTGCTGTTATACTTTATATGTTGGTACATTGAACGTAAGTACATACTTTTGTAACGTACCTTTTTTTTGTATCTTGGGCTATGGTTTGCTACTTATGTCGCTTTATCAAAATAATATTCCGTATGAAAACTTTTTTTTTTGCATCATTAACAATTAACATTGTGGTTTACGGTTTTGAATAGGTGCCATTTAGTTTTTAGAAGATAAATAAGCTGTAGGTAGCATGTGAATGTTGTTGTTTATTTAATAGAACTCATATTAAGTGGTTGTATACAGTATCAATAAATTTTCAGTTTCTGTGCCCTTCTAAAGTGAGTCATGGTAACAATTTTGAAGGAGTGCACTTGTAACGCATAGCAGTCTTATGGAGTGGTCTATTTTCAGCAATTTTTGGTGGGCATAGCTAATAGTTTTAAAATATTTTAACTAAAAATATTGATATCAAATAAGTATTTGTTGGTGTGGGTAAGACACAAATATTACTAAGCACGAGAAAATATGTTTTATAAATTTAATAACTATCTATGTCTACACTTATCACTTACAAAAAACATACCTACCAAGGAAAAAAAAAATAGTTGGTATATTATGTCAGAATATTAATGTTATGCTAGATGTCAGGACTTGTGTTATAATAACTTTTAGTTTCTTATAGATACGTAGTTTATTATAATCGAGAATAATATAGGTATTTTAGTATGCTGATTTAATTGAAACAGAAGAAATACTCGTGCTTCGTTGCTGTTTTTTTTGTTATAACACACGCCTTTTATATTATAGTTATGGTAGGTAAAATGTGGAGGTGCCATCTCATGTCCCCAAATAGATTTAACAACATTTAATACAATGGAATGTAGTAATACAACTGCAACTAACCCAATGCACCGCACACGCTCGGCACGAAAACAATACTAAATAATGTGAGAACAATAAATATATCTTTTTCGAATTTCAGATGTTACCTGCAAGGAATAGACAGTGCAAACCATACGGAGCCCTTTAACTCGTCGCTGGTTCAGGCCGCCATCCCACTGAATGAGCACGGCAAACTAGACTCTTGCCGGATGTATGGAGAAAATAAAACTCTAATCGAGTGCCAGTCCTGGGTTTACGATACCCAATATTACTCTTCGTCTCGGGGTATTGAGTGGGATTTCGTCTGCAGTCGACGTTGGATGGGAGCCTCGGCACAAACCGCATACATGTTTGGTGTTGTGGCCGGTTCGCTTATATTTGGACGAATGTCTGACAAGTTTGGAAGAAAAAAAGCCTTCCTGTGGTCTGGAGTCTTACAACTTATTTTAGGCACAAGTGTTGCTTTCTCTTCGGACTACTATTCATTTATAGTGCTTCGATTCCTTTATGGTATCTTCGGATCGGGTTCATATATAGCTGGATTTGTTTTAACAATGGAAATAGTCGGTCCGAGTAAGCGTACTCTATGCGGTGTCACGTTTCAAATCATGTTTGCCATGGGCATAATGTTGTTGGCCGCTTGGGGATATTTAATAGACAACAGATTCTATTTGCAAATAGTATATGCGTTACACGCAGCAGTATTGCTTCCTCACTGGCTTCTTATGGACGAATCCCCAAGGTGGCTCTGGGCTCAAGGTCGGGCTCGTGAATCTGTCGCTATCATAGAGAAGGCTTTGAAATTCAACGGATCAACGGAACAAATAGACACTCCGTCATTAGTATCCCATTGCAAAGCAACCTGCGCTAAATATACAGACGAGCATTCTGCGGGAACTAACGATTTGTTTAAAACTCCAAAAATGCTGCAAAAAACTTTAATAATTTGCGGGTGTTGGTTCGTCAATTCGGTAGTGTATTATGGTCTATCGCTTAATACTGGAAAACTTAACGGCAACCCATACTTCCTGATGTTCTTAATGGGAGTCGTGGAGTTGCCCGCATATGTACTCATTGTATACTTCTTGGACCGCGTCGGACATAGAGCACTCATTAGCACCATGATGTTATTAGGAGGGATCGCATGTCTAGTCATTGTCGCTCTACCTCATGGCTCTACGTCGACCACGGGTATCGTGATGGTAGGAAAACTATTTATATCTGGCTCCTATTCTATTATCTACAAATATTCAGCAGAACTGTTCCCAACCGTAGTGCGCAGCTCTGGTGTGGGACTGGGCAGTATGTGCGCTAGTGTGTCGGGTGCTCTAACGCCACTCATCAATTTGCTGGACACGCTAAATCCTAAAATACCCACTATACTCTTCGGATTTCTGGCTTTGCTATCAGGATTCTCTACTTACTTCCTACCTGAAACAATTGGTAGAAGCTTACCCCAGTCATTGGAAGATGGAGAGAAGTTCGGTGTCGGTGACACTTGCTTCACAAACTGCAGCGGTCGACGAATGAGCACTGACACAGTGGACCTACCAGAAACAATGGTGCCGTTGGAAGTTATGGAAAAGAAACCGTAAAGACACAAATGTGAGGTCTGTTGGCGAAGCCTTTTCTCGAAACACAAATTATGTGACGTAAGAATAAGCAATAAGTAAATTGAAACTAAATTCAATTACTTATCCCATTGAGCCCAGTTAAAACTTGCATTCTGTGAACTTTGCTCAACATTTTTACACTTTGTAAGTTGTTGTTCAACATTTAACAACACCTACTCTATTTTACTTTGTATTTTTTTTTGTTTTATAAACTGACACTATTTTGCAAAGAATTTAGATATTAAGAGTAAATGTACGTAATTAGATTAGGTACTTATATTTTATAGTGACTAGTCAAGGGATAATCGCAAGTTGTGTTCATGTGACGTGTGAGCAGTTTTGCTCAAGACTGGATGACTGTTCTGCTAACAATTGTAATGCGACAATAATATATGACAAGGTACATAGTTCATTTTTGAGTAGGTTATTAAAAGAGGTACAATTGATTGTAAGTGTAGAATATAAAACTAAGTACAATATTGCAAGTGAGTACTTTTTATATCTCCTATGTAGTATAGGTAATCATTGTATAGGCGGTCACTTTGTCTCAAAGAAAAATCTTATAAGACGATGAAGCCGATGAATCTATGTCTATCATGTCAACTTTAAGCATTCGTTGATCACAGACACTATTATACAAATAAGTATGTTCAAATCTGTTGCAATGGAATGTAGGCGTGTTATTACGAAATGAAAAGGTATTGTTTGCTGGCAGTAAATAATCGAGCAGAATGACATTTCTAAATGACATACTCATAAACAAACACATTAGATAGGTTTTAAAATAAATGCAATCCTTTTGGTCTTTGCGGATTGTGTTGGAAAGTCAGAAGAATCAGTGTATATTTTTGCAACTTTACCTGAATGAAATACTAGATGGGATATTTTCAAATTATCCCACAAAAATCTTAAAGCCCTATCAGTTTCTTTTTACCATCAAAAGTGGTAGTCTACAAGGAATTTCATGGATCGTCTTTAGGCCAAATATTGTTTAGGATTACCATATAATTATATATTTGGATGTGGCCGATTGATGTCAGTTCCGCATCTAACTACCTAGCTCGTCATATGACTAATTAAAGTACAGACTTGTTTACGTCTCGGTGTGATTTTAATGACCTAGGTATGTGATTTTTTACATAATTAAAATGGGTTTTAATGGGTTTTATTGGGTTTAAATGTTTCGAATACTTGCATTTGTTATTATTTCTTCATTTTAATTATCCTTTTATAAGGAAATCTCGCTTTTTATTTTCGCCAAATGCTGGACTAGTCTTTACCTACTTAGCAGGTTCTTAAGATAAATCGAATTTATTATATAGTATTTTTTAATTTAACATGTTTTTTCAAATGGAATTAGAGAAAATAGTAAAAAAAAATATGTGTCGTCTAAAGTCTAACCCAAAAATCGAATTTTAATTTTACCCTGCCACATATCCAATGTAGTTAGCATACTATGCTCAATATAACACTGCCAGTAGGTGCTCGAAACATTTTGTTAGTAACTAGATAAACGGTACATAGGTAAGCTTTATGCATCAGCATAATTAATTTATCTTCAGGAAAATAATAACTACTTACGTATTTTTTAGCATTTAGATATTAACACGCGTATAGTCATTTATATGTAAGGCTAAATTAATTTAATAAATATTATGTATGTAGATATTGGATAGGTGTCCGATATTATATTTTAATGTCACTCTGCTGTTCTTTTCGGCACCAGATGCTACTTAGATACAAATGTAATAATAAATAACTGTGCTGAGATTATAAAGTGGGAAATATTTTGATAAGGCAATAGTTGAATGACCATCAATAATACTATCTGGCTGCTTATCAAGTCGCATGTTTTACACTTTATGCAAATTGACGACATTAACCACATCGGCGTCAGTGGTCGCATACCTATGAGGTTTAAGTTCTATAAATAGCTGGATTCAAATAGCATTACCGAGTTCCTTTTTTAAGGTAAGTATTTATTACAGTTTAAGTTCAGAATTTATGTCTGTGAAATAGACTGATTTAAAGACATGTAATATTTTTATTAGATTGTAACGATTATATAATTCATATGTTAGTAACAGGTAAATACAAGGTGTTCATCAGTGTCAAGATACTAATATACAATAAATTTAAATCAGACAAACAGGTACCTATAAAAGATTCGCCAAATGAAAAAGATTTAAGGATACTACTTTTTTGTTCATTTGAATATGTAACTAGATGGGTAAGTTTATATGTATGAAACGAATAACAAAAACTAAAGTTTAATAATTGTGGCGATTCTTTTAATTCAACATAGGTGCCTTTTTATCATGAACGAATTGCCTCTACCAAGACTGAAAGGAGAGTAAAAGCCAGGTTATTATTAAGTAAATTTATAAGGAGATACTAAGTATACATGCTGTACCTACCCTGTAAAAATCTTCTGGGGCTTTTAGATAAATTAATTTCCATGAGTGAGTCATAAACATTCCTTAGACAGCATGCATAGATTCCCACGTAGTAGGTATAAATGAATAACTTAAATTAGGTATTTTTTTATTCTATACAGCGTAGATAAAATGATAAATTATGACTGAATGGCCAATATAATTACGAAAGCTTAATAATGGTCAATAATAAGATGGCAAGATGCGTACCTAATTATTAAGTTGAATTTTGAAAAACAAATTGTTGTTATATTCATAGACGTAAATACGTACGTAAATATAATATAACTAAGTAGATATATTTTTTTTACACTATGCGAGTGTTTAGAATAAGAGGTATACAGATTATCTAATTTCAAATTGCGCCAAATTGCTTCCTGAGGCTGCCATCATCGGGATTCCCTTGACGCAAGAAGTGTTCAGGTTCACCCGGACACTATATTTGAAAACCCTTTCCGGACGTCCCCCGGACGCTTTCTAAATTAGGATAAATCTGGGGAGTCCCGGACGGATGGCAGCCCTGCTTTCAATACTTGTAACATACATATTGCAATTGCTTGTAAATATAGAAAGTTGAGGAGGAGCTCCTAATGTTAAATTAAATAATTTATAGGTACCTTCAAGTATGCGTAGGTAGGCACAAAAATATTTTTTTGGAATCACATCGAAGGAAATCCTGTGAAAATTGAAATGTAAATAATTATAAAGTATACCTACTATCAGTCATTTTAAAACGTTTTACCTACCTAGGTTGACTTTCCAAATATGATGACTCGATTTAACATTTTTCTATTTCTATAGTTAGATTGAAGTAGGTAAGTACCTATCTAAATATTTACTAATCAACGAACAAGACTATGTCAAAGTAGATTTAAGTATTAAATACATGGTGTACATTTAATAAATATTTTTTACGAGTGTTGTGTTTTTTTTGACCCGTTGAAATATTTTAGGGGCCTACGATTAATTCCTCCCTTTATCTTTTCGTATGATGGGTTTAAAAGCATTCTTTAAGTAGGTAGATATTAGCTAACTAAATACATATGAAAAACAATAGATTTAAAATATAATCAGCTCCGGCAGCACCATATATCTAAGTATTTCAATTTCATAGGCTACGTTATTGCTCTAATGTAGTCCAAAGGGGTTTCAATTCAACGGGACGTTCTGCTACGAGGCTACGAGTGCTACGAGAGGTGGTTACGATCTAGTTTTGTAGATTTTATAGAATAGAAAAAAAATGTGTACGGAGTGCGCTGTCCGGTGATAGAAAATTTACAGTACTTTCCTTAAAATTTAAGATTTATTACAATAAGGGCTAGTTTTTAATACTTAGTTAGTAATAACTTTTATTCAAAGAATAACTATGACAGTTTTACACACATTTTTTTATACAAAAGCTATCAAACCACCATATTTATCCCTCCGTTATGAGTTATCTGACGTTTGAAAAATTAGCCCTAGGAATACTTAAATTTGATCTTTCTTGCTCCTTATTTTGTACTCGTTTCTTTTTCACCATGTAACCAAACAGTATTGGATGTATTATATTTACCAGGCACTGACTAAAACTAACGCACATCAAAACAAAATAATATGTTTAGTTTTAAGAATAGGGCCCAGGGATGAACATGAGGGTGCGGGATGATAGTAATAAAATTATTTGAATCTGCATGCCTCGTATTTATAATATAAGTAGTCTTCATAAGCAGTAACCACTTAAATCTAGGTAAGTATGGACAGAGGGAGAACACATTGATGAAATGGAGCATACGCATTTTTGAAGGCTTTAACTGCATTCTTTTGATAGCGGAGCTATAGCTATAGGTATTAACAGGGCGATTGTGGGGCCAGTCTCTAGGTTAAAGATTTAAAGATGATATACCTACCCACTACTAAGTATTTGCCAACAAAATAATTTCTCGTTGATAGTACTATCGAGAATGAGTCGCTCTTGACTTTTATTGTTATAATAGTTATAATTTTTGTTACGCCAAAACATCAAAGGAAGTCCAAGCATATTTTTTTTCTTTTGCAGGTGCTGGGTCGACGGCGTCGATACGAATGAATCGATAGCGGCTTGGAATTCTTCGGAAATATTGGCTGCCATACCAAAGACGATATCTGGAGGTCTACATAATTGCCTCATTTTCGAAAATAATGAAACAACATCATGCTCCAAATACGTATTCGACACGACATATAGGTCTTCGTCACGTGCTATGGAATGGAATTTAATATGTGATAAAAGATGGATGGGAGCACTAGCTCAGTCAATGTATATGTTGGGGGTTTTCACTGGAGCTGTAGTTCTGGGAGGAATGGCAGATAAGTACGGAAGAAAAACTATATTTTGTTGGTCCGGAGTTCTACAGTTAGTGTTTGGTGTGCTAGTTGCTTTTATTCCTGAATATTGGTCTTTCTTGGCAGTTCGATTCGTATACGGAATCTTTGGATCCGCCGGTTCATATATTACCGGTTTTGTATTAAGTATGGAATTAGTAGGACCTAGTAAGCGAACTGCGTGTGGTGTCGCTTTTCAAGGTGCTTTCGCCGGGGGTATTATGTTAGTCGCAGGATGGGGAGCTCTTGTAGACAATAGACAAATTCTTCAAGTAATATATGGACTTCATAGCCTTCTCCTTATTCCACATATTTGGATCATGGACGAATCTCCTCGTTGGTTATGGGCTCAAGGCCGATCAAAAGAATCAGTAGATATAGTTGAAAAAGCTTTAAAATGCAACAGATCTGACAGTAGGTTGGACAGGGCTGAATTAGTGTCTAAGGGAAGAGCTGAAGCGTCGAAAGGAACTGATGCTCCTGCGGCCAGTACAGGAGACCTATTTAGAACGCCTAATTTAAGAAATAAAACAATGAATGTCTGTTTTTGTTGGTTTGCTAATTCCATAGCATACTATGGACTTACTTTGAGCACTGGCAAGCTCGAAGGTAACCCGTATTTGATTACAGCTATTTTAGGGTTTGTGGAAATACCGAGCTATGCTGCGGTGATTTATTTCCTTGACATTTGGGGTAGAAGGCCGCTAATAAGCTCTTTGATGCTTGTGGGTGGTGCAGCATGTGTAATTGCTACTTTCCTGCCTGCTGGAAGTACGGTATCAACTGGAATTGTGATTGCTGGCAAATTATTTATTGCAGGCTCTTTTGCTATTATTTACAACTATTCAGCGGAGTTATTCCCCACAGTCGTCCGTAATTCTGCACTCGGTTTAGGATCTATGTGCGCAAGGCTCTCTGGTGCTTTGACACCATTAATTACATTACTAGATTCTTTTAATCCCAAAATTCCAGCGATTACTTTTGGTGTGGTTGCAGTGATTTCCGGATTCTTATGTTTTTTCTTACCAGAGACTATGAATCAACCCATGCCACAATCCCTCGCCGACGGAGAACGGTTCGGTAAAGGCGACACGTGTTTTGGCAGTTGCATAGGCAGTAAAAGAAATAGAACTTATTCTGAAGACAATAAAGCTGTTGAATCAATGGTTCCATTAGAAGACGCAAGTAGGAAAGTTTGATTAGGTTTTTAGTATATGCATGAGTTAACGGAATTCATGTAGGAAGGTAGGTACCCGTACGTATCTATAAGCAGCCACTTTAAAAGTGGGCTGTTTATTTTCATGTAAATAGTTATCTAATCGAACAAAGTAGTATCTACAGCAGTTCTACTTCTTTTACTAACATAAACTTATGTTATGTTGGTTTGCTTTGAGTATTAAAATCTGCATACAGTATGAAACAAAGTAGGTAGATATCTATATGTATTGTATTAGATAGTTTTACCAAAAGAAATATATTTAGTGTGAATAAGTTGTAGCAATTAATATTTTTTAAGTATAGAGTTTAGATTGTTTTGTTTTGTTATTTGTGTTTTTACTTATTGTAATGTTTATGTTGTGCCTATTATAAAAAAAACGATTGATAGCATATTGGTGCTTATGAATCTCGTGATCTGGTGTGATATTGACTGTATGAAGAAACATGTATTGTGTATTTTGTAAAAATGTACAAAATAATAAATTATGGGTACATAAATTTCTTTTTTTTTTTAACCGCTACTATGAAAAGACGATATGAAACTCATTATAATTTTATATTTACACAAAACAATAATAAAATCACAGTGAGATTAAAACATCAATAGATGAAACATCGATGTATGAACAACGAACATATAGAAGATATTAAGCATAGGTAAATATGAATGAACCACAACTGGGCAAAAGCCCTATTAAATTGAAGATTTCTGTACAAGGAGAGGTGTCGACCACATATAGAATATTAAAGAGTAGGTACAATACTATCCTGAGAGGCCGATAGTGGCTCTTTGTAATATGGGACTAGTTAGACCCCAGATCTCATAATAAAACAGCATAAGTAGATACTTTCTTATTGAATAGGTTATATGAGATCTGGTTCACAACACTGTTACATAAATTCTGTCGTTACATAATATGTTAAATAGAAAGATACCATGCACAAATTGGAATTTGCAGTCAGCTACCAATCGAGCTATGCAGAGCCGATTTTAAACCTTTTCTTTTAAATGTATATTTATTATATTTACCTAAAACAGTCGCTATAGTCAAGTTAGGATCGAGTCTTTTGGGCTGCTGTAGGAGGTACCGCGTGCACACATTACCTAAGTTATGTCGTAATGACGATAAGTTTTGTCGAAAGTGTCATAATGACGCGCACCACACAACATCGTGAAACAGATTCGAAAAGGGAAAATTAAAAATGACGAGACTTTAGAGTAGCTATTTTATCGAACCAAGTAAAATCATTTAAGCTTTAAATTTAATTTTAAAAAAGGTAATAGTAGACAGTTGGGTCGGAATTTAAAATATTAGAGTAAGGTTACCAAAATACATCCTTTCCTGTAGCAGCAATTATACGAGAAAAAAAGAAATAAGTAGGTACATAGAGAACAAAATAGTTTAGATTGGTCATTCTGAAATCGTTTACAACAGAATTAATACAAGATTAATAGTAATCTGCTACCTAACAGTCGATTTGATATTCATCTGTAATTTCAGTCAGTTAACATACATAATTTATATAATATATAACGGAGCCACTCAGTAGGTAGGTATTGTTCTGAATCACAGTCTTATAACAGACGAAAATGCAATATAATATCAAAAAATTGCATAAACATTTTAGGCGTATGTAAAGACAACAATGCGTTGAAATATCGAATAAGAAATATTCAAACATTTAAGTAGCAAATTTTAATTTGAATCATTGAATATTGTATTTTATGGCAGCTTAGAATATTGATGTTACTGTTAGCTTCTTTTTTTAATAAAGAAACCGTTTTATTACAAATACTAATTAATTTTTATCTTATGGAAATATATGTTTTATAGAGGGCGATACCACTACTAAAAGACTGTTATCGATTAGTTGATCAGTTCTCGTCAAGTAATTCAAGTCATTCTCAGAAGTCAGGATTACAAAGAAAATAACAAAATAAGATTAGTGTGAATACCTACTTACAAAGAGACTGCTTTATAAATCAGGTCTATAAACATATAGTTTACCTACATAAAATAAGTAGGTAGGTACCTAAGTTGGTGCGTACCGTTAAGGTCAGCAAGAAATTTCAACGAAAAACTTCAACATAACGCATTTGGCTAAATTTTTATTCATAAAAATATCGAAAGTCTTCTTATGTTTCCTTCAACATGGTCCGTTTTCAAACATATTCACCAAAATATTTCTCTGAGCCAAACATGGCGAATCACAACAATGACGATTGAACGTTTATAAGTATTTCTATTCTGCAATAAATAAGATAAACCTACGTGTTCTGGCTTCTACTAGGTACTAATTACCTGACCTACTCTTAGGTAGGCAAGTACGTATAACTAGGAAATGCGTAAGTTGGTTTATTACAATTCAATTCTAATATCATGTGGCCTTTGCAAATAGTGCCTGTGCAGTGCCAATTTGAAAATTCTCTTTCAAATAAATAGATCTAAAAATAACAAAGGAACCTTCACAATGGTATCTTTACCGATACAGCTTCCCCCAAGCCTGCCAAGTTTCTACTTGTAAAATGTTTATAAAAACTACAACAATAATATTAAGTCTAACAATAGGTACATATTTTTATTAAGTTTAATAATTCTCTTGTTTGAAGTATTTAACATTTGAATAGTTCAATCTTACTTAGTTTTGTATTTGAACAGAAAACGGGTAAGTGTTACATTAATTCTTAAATCACAGAGGGTTTTCTATAACATATTTAGGCAGGTACAGGTTTCGTTTCACAGGCTGAATACTAATGTAAGTACTGGAGATATGCACAGATATCTACTTGATCTAAACTTAAAAAAGGAGCTGCTAATTTTTTAATTGTTATATATGTAGTTACTCTAACCTGAAAATTGGCCATCATTAAAGTACCTGAGTGAAAAAATACATCCTGTTTTGTTGTCAAACATTATTTTTTTAAAGATTTTATTTATAATTTATTTTGTTGAATAAAAAATAAATTATATTTGTTGAGTATTATACAAATTCATTGAATTGAACCATTCAAATATTTTTTAGGCATATATTATTATGTACCCACCCTTGAACATCAAATTTAACATTTATTTAGACATATTATCACAAAATTCTAAGACTACTCATTTTTTATTATTAATCTTTAGTAAAATTGAAGCAAACATTTGAATTGCAAAAATTAAGTGATGGTAACTAAGATTTAAGTAGTTAAATTAAATAAATAAAATAGTAATATAAGCTTAAGAATTTCTTAAAAGAACTAAAAAGTCAAGATACAATACTTGTATGCAAAATTACATTCAATGATGTTAACATGGACACTATTTAATCTGGGATGGTACAGTATCATACAAATAATCAAATGTGAATGTACAGTTTTATAAATTCGAAAAAGAAATAAAATTTAGACTACATTACAACAAAAAAATCGAAAAGGTTTTTAGTTAAAAAAATACAAAGGTAGTAAACCAAGAGAGCATGTTTTAGTAATTTACAACTGCTTGCATGATGAAGATTACTGATATTTTTTAAATGTTAGAACAAATTATAAACCATTTGAATTGAGCAACCACCTTATAGTTATGGGGTTAATATAGTTAGAAGGCTCACTGACTTGATATGTTTTCAACTATTGTCCATTGTCCATACTTTATATTTTGCTTAAAGAATCACATTATCAGATAATGAAGAAGTTGTAATTAATGCTATTGTTTAATTTAAAATATGTATTAACAAATAATTTAACTAAAGTGAAAAAGTAAGTGACTTTTTAATTATTATTCTTTTGATAAAACATAGCACCAATTTAATTATGTGTATTTTCTGTTAAATAAATATCCATCTCAACAAGCAAAACTACTATTAGTCTAACATTGTTAATGAATTACTAAAGCTCATTTGTCTAGAGCTCGTTATTTTGTAGCCAACATCAAGACAGCTGCAATGTCTTCAGTTTAACATGTCATAAAAATTGACATGTAATTGAATAAAAAGCATTCATATTCACTACTACTCTAATTCATAGTCACAAGATTTTATTCAAAAGGCATCTGTATCAATATTCCGGACAACGAGTATGAGGTATTTTAGCTACAAGTGGGCTTTGTTCAGCAGTCATAGCAGTATGCACAATGATGGCAGGTTGAGTAGGAGTGGGAGCATGCAGTTCATGACTCTCACCAGGAGCTAGACTGGCCAAAGCAGCCAAAAGGTCATGATTAACTAGAGGTTCATTTTCTTCACGAGGTTCCCAACCTACTGGAGGACTAGATGGCGGAGAGATCAGAAACTGCTTTACAGGAGCCGGAGGTCTCAGGTTCTTTAGAGAAACAGGCGTCACAGGTTGTGCAAAATAACAGTTGATCGGCGAACCATGGAATTGATATTGATGCAGTTGCACACGAGCATTAGCTGCGGCCAGTGGACTGTCATAATTGACACGCAAACGTTTAAAACTGCGTAGCCATTGAAATGTTATATTATCTGAAAATGTGCGGAATAAATCCTCCATTCCTTTCTTTAACTTTTCATCAGCGAATACTTCGCTGTGTATATTTGTAACGATGATAGATTTTGGCAAGTCATCGAAATCATTAACTTCGTCTTGCACATCACTTTCTTGTTCTAAATTGGCGATATTAGGGTGTACGTTAGGCATCCCATCTTCTTGGTTGATGTATACGTCGTCTTCCCGAAATGAGTCTTCGTCCTCCTTATGAGCCATTATAAACAAAGCTAGCCACGAAACCAGACAGGCACTTATTGTATCAAACACTTCCAATTTTAATATTTCACTTTAGGAAAGCATAATATCAATTTTAACGTACGGAATTTTATTTTTGTTTTTTTTATTAAAATCGATTACTGCAATTTTCTTAGCTGTCAACGCTGTCAAACAAACGAAACAACTGTGATGTCAGTGTCGTGTGACATGTGTGAGCACACTTTATGGTGAAGTTGTGCCATAGAAAAAAAAGTTTAAGTCTGTGGTTAGGTATTAATAAATTCCAAGCCAATGCGATAAATGCCACTTTCAGTTTTCCAAACTCATATGTGGCAACAGAATTTAGGTTTTAAGCTTAACAGAATAAGTTTGAACGGGAAGTTCTTAACACGCCATGTACACAAATGATAAACGATACTTTTCAACTTTTGTCATAGCATAGAGCAACACAGGTTTCGGCTTTTGTCATTGCAAACGACCATAGACTATAGCAAAAGTTTGCGGAATGAGTTACCTATTCATAGACAAACAACATAACATGTTTACTGTAGCAAAAGTTTGCAGAATTTATTCGGATGCCTATTCATAGACAAACAACAAAACATGTTTACTTGTCAAATTGAAATAAATTGCTGTAATTTTAATAAAATTTGATTTCATCAGGGATATTTTCAAAAATATTTGATAAGAAATAAAAGTAACTATTTATTCGGTGGATAAAGGTTATTATGAAAATGGCAGGACTAGAGTCAATGGTAGTTGAAGAGGTTAAGCCCGCAGAGAAACCGGTCGATAGGGAGAAGGTAAGAAAATAAATTAATATCAATAACGTTATTATTATATCTCTCAAACATTTTGGTTTTTCATATCATGTTCATAAATTCTCAACTTTACTAATTGGCATTATTATACAGATAATATTACGGTGTCAATGTTTGTTGCTTTAATATTTATGTCTTCTGTTTCAGACCTGTCCGTTATTACTTCGTGTGTTTTGTTCAACTGGACGCCACAATTCTCCTGGTGACTATGCGAGAGGAAATGTTCCTCAGAATGAACTTCAAATCTACACATGGATGGACGCTACGCTTCGTGAACTTACAGGTCTAGTGAAAGAGGTTAATCCGGAGACGAGACGTAAGGGTACATATTTTGACTTTGCAATAGTGTACCCAGATATGAGATCACCAACATATCGCATGAGAGAGATTGGGGTCACTTGTTCTGGGCAGAGAGGTGGAGACGATAATAAAACGCTAGGCCAGGTCAAGTTCCAGATTGGCAACTATTTGGATATCTCTATAACACCACCCAATAGAATGCCTCCACCTATGAGACGTGCACAGCCTTACATGAATAATCGTCCCTATTAAATGTACCTTTGTTATTTGTAAGTTAATCTAGTAAGTTTAAAATAAATAAAACTTATTTTACAATTCCTTTAGTATTTTAATTTTCGTTGGGTCTTATACCTACTGTTATGAAATTGGATTGTGTAATGGATAGTAGGGCTTTTTAGAGAACCCGCATCTCCTATTACAGTTTTGAAATAATTATTGCAACATAATACCTGTCTCTAAAATTGTATCATTTATATTGTATTGTTTTAGAGAGCCTTATAAAAATTCTATTTACAGTTTTGAAGAAGAAAGAGACTAAATAGACAGATGTGAAAACCAATTTTGATATATACGGTCCATTGATTAAACAGTCTACGGGATTTAAATTTATTTACACAGATGAGTGTAAGTATTTGCCGTAAGCATAAATAATTACTAGGAAATAATAGTTGTTGACTTTTTTCGAATAAAAACAAAGTTTTACAAAAATTTTCACATTTATTTCCATCTCTCATTTGTGTACTTTCAAGGCACAAATAACACCACTTGAAGTCAACCAAATGTTACGTCAGTAATAACACTTACACGACGAGACCACGAGACAACGAACATGTCCTTATATGTAGATTTTTCCTATAATAAATATAATTATATTGTAAACTTAAATCCTAATGATTTACGGGTGATCTGAATGGCCTCTTAGATTTTTTGCCCATCGCGGCGAGATCAATCGTAATTCCATTAGGTAAAACAGCCTTATTTCCCTGATAGTCTATGAAACCTTTCTCGTCTTGCTCTTCCTTGGTTTTATCGCAACGAATACCAGTTTCGTAATTGTATTCACGTTTCAGTCCATCAGGATCAACATACCCGTATTTGCCTCGTGTGATGCAGTCCACACCAATGGTCTCTTCCTTGAACGATCCGTCGTCATTTTCGAATCCCCACGTGATGCTACCGTCTTCGTTCTCATCTGTATACTTGCGAATAATTTGAGCTACTGGTTTTTTCTCCCTCTGGTGCGACTGCGTATATTTTTGTTGAGGAGCTTTAGGGGGTGACCGATTAATAGGTTCCTGTGGTCGTGAATACTGTCTAACAGGTTGAATGGGTGCCTCGTCTTCTTCAATGAACGGTTTAGGCTCGGGTCTGAACACAGGCCTCTGGGGTCTGCTCGAAAGAGGTTGTAGCCGCACTGGTTGTGGCTTGTTGAGTGGTTCATTCCTGACTGGGTTGAAAGCTTGCGGGGCCAGGAGCGGTCTGTATTGTGTAGGCTTGATAGGTTCAAGTGGCAGTCTAATTGTTGACGGAGTAGATTGTGGGTATGGGGATGGATTGTAAACAATTGGAGGTTTCGGTTGTGAAGTGGTCGTTATGTCGTAGTAATCGTTTTGAGGTTCGGCGGTGGAAAATATACTGGGAGAAAAAGCTGTTGGCGTGTTGATTTCCAATTCATCTTCTGGTTCTTCAGTGACTGGTTTGGCAGGCTCGTCGAGTGATTGAAGGTTAGGTCGCGGGGAAGCGTCTACTGACTTAAATGACGGTCTTGCTAACCCCGGCCTCCTGATTCTGGCTTGCCCTCCTGCAGCCGGAGCAGCTTGCAGGCGTCCTTGTCTAAAACCGCCTTGTCTTTGACCTCCCAGAGGTATCGCGCCTGGTATTTGTAGCCGGGGCGGAGCCGGAGAGTCATTATATTGAGCATAAGCTGTGATTACACACAGCATACATATCTGGAATAGAAGAGAAAAAACATTGTAATTTGGTTTTTGCTTAAACGTATTCTGTAATTTGATAAAACTGTGCTTTGAAGAAAGGTAAGTAATTGTTAATTATCATCCTACCTATAAAGTTAAGGCTTAGCCTAGTGCATAAGCTCTAGTAGTCAAAAAATAAATCGATATAAACTAATATTTTAAAGATAAAATTGATAATTTATTTGTAAGAGGCAATAAGTATTCTCTGGAAGAAGGCACAGATGGGATCTCGCAAATTTTTTCACTGATAGGAAGCCCCTATGGCCTCACCTGTGTGGCTGTCTACTTATTCTTAGCCGGGACAATACGATTAATTATACCAACTTTTGTTTAAGCTCATTTTGTTAAAGGAATGTATAGCGCAACCAGTGAACTGGCACACTTTCCAGCAACCTGGACCTTGTTCATGAGTAGGTACCTAATACGACTTATAACACTGGACTGTATTAATACAACTATTGTAGATATTATCGCATGTCTTATTCTTAGTCTACTGTTGTATATGGTCAGATTGCGAAACTCCAGTTTCTAAATGCTCTTACTTACTTGGTAGTAATATGAAATTTATTGCATTTACCTAATGTCTACTATACTATTATAAACGTGTACCTACTATGTTGAGGATGGATGAATGGATGGATTGTTGTGTTACTGTGTCTCGCTTATTTGGCTAGAGATAAAGGTAATACCTTAACACATAGTATAATTTATTATCTCCTTTTATGTTCCTAGGTAATTTAGGACTTTGGCTTTATTCTCAAGTTAACGCAGACGAAGATGAGGGGCAGAAGCTAGTAGTAGTGTTGGATCCAGAATAAAATTGTCGTTTAGGCTTGAATCGGTTTTTTTTCGCAATTTTTTAATTTTAATTAGTATAATATCAAGTTCACATTAAGATTTGTCACGGAAGAACTCATATGCTTTTGGGAGGGCCTTGAGCCCCTTAGCCCCCTTCTAAATCCGCCACTGGCTAGTAGATATTATAATATAATCATATGAGTTTACTCTATGTGCCTATAGCTATACATAATGTTAAAATTGAGGCCTTTGGAGCCCGGTAGGTCGGTTATTTTTGTTCTATTGAAACTTGGCAGAAATTATTCCAACTTGGTGGATTTCCTGCGGATTTTAATGTTAACTTATGTTAATTTTATTGTGCAAGATATTAAGGAGTACCTAATAGTACCTACCAATACTTAATTGATGCTAAAATTCTGCTAAATTAACTAGTAGGTACCTAGACAGTTGCACAGCTGTTGCCACAGCTGCATAGGTTATCTGTCATGTGTACAAGGATAGCAATCTACATAGGCATGAGTATATTATGTCTACATCGGTACCGCTGTGGGTGTAAAATAGGTTCAAAACTTGGCATTCACGCATAAATATGGATAAATGCAGTAGGTATGCATGATTATGTATTGATGATATATTTGTCGTTGTGATAGAGCGAGTGGCTGCTGTTGTAGGTACAGTAAGCGACATAATTCGAGTAACAGTGTTACTTTTACATAAAATATTATTTTTATAGACAGTGAATTATACGTAATAGCTAAATAGAGAAAACTAGCAGTAGTTAATAGCTAAGAGTTTATTTAACTTGAATTTACACATTTCCTATAATGTTGTGCTCGATAATTTTAATTTAAAAATATGAAGTTTTAAACAAGTTTTGTTGCTGTACGTGGCACAAGTTCGATTCCAGTATTGGGCAATAGGTACAGTGATTTCCAATTTGCCGGATCATAATTATTATAATCACTCTGCCTAGCCTCAGTTTAGGATCGGCTTCCATATAAATCGGATGCAGTTGAATACCAGTAGGTATTCTTCACAGAGCGACTTTAGCGGTTTGCGTAAGCCCAACACAAGACAGCTTACAAAGACACCAACGTAAGAATAGTTACAATTTAGCCCACGCGTGGTCTTCCATATACGAAAGCTTTTCATTGCATCTGGAAATGTCATTATGCGTAAGTATAAAACATTGGTATTGCCTATCTACTTGTATAATTTGTACGAGTATGAGGTGGCAGAAAAATTGTTAGGTAAATGAGTGCCTAACTACCTATAGACCTGAGTTTGGGAAGGCAAACAAAATGAGCAAGCAGAGGCATGCACGGAGTCGCACATCTAGATATGTTTCAACCACTTAACAAATCGCTTTTATTGGCCACTTATTTGATAAATTAGGTTATGGTTTTTATTTATGTATGTCAATCATCTACAATCATACCGTTATTGGGAAATTGTCGGCTGTAAGGTAGTTCGCTTATTGAGACAGTGACTTGTTGAGTTGTGAACATTGTCGCAACATGCAAATGGCACCTACTCACTCTACTTTCGATCAATGTACGTTTTGCAATAGGCATAAAACTTATTTTTATGAACTTTAGCAATCCCCAGCGGTTTCGACTGCTTTAAGTTACGTTTTTGATTACTGCTCCAAGCCCGTGCGTCGTATTGCTATGTTATATAGCCTATACTATTCCTGATGAAACTGTCTTTTTTCAAGATTTTTTTCCAATCTGACTAGTAATTCTAGAGACTGGTTTTTAGTTACAGAGTTCCGCGTTTAAACAAACAAACAAAAAATGTCTTCAGTTTTATAATATTAGTAAAGATGACAAGATGAATGAAGGTGAATTCACTTTAGTTTTTTCTTTTTTAATTATGCTGTCATTAAGGGAATTCTAACGACAACGCGATCATGTACATTGACAAACATCACAAGTCATATAAAACCGTGTAGATGTCTTATGTGCACTACTATCTAAGCTGTTGGTATGTTAGTTTCCCAGGCACGAATCTTTTAATACCCTTTTTTGTAAAATGTCAAAATAATATTGTATTATTATTTAGAAGTTTTCTAAATATTTAATACTGGATTTAAGCAGTAAAATGAATGAATATCTATTATTTATTGAAAATTGTAAGCAAGTGAAAGTATGATTACTCCAAAATAAATTCCCGAATTTATTCCATCCTGCCGCGGAAGAGCTGCAATGTTTCCCATAGCATCAGTAATCAGTAATGGGGCGACAAATGGTTCAGCCATGTCTACGATTCTTTCTTTTATGAAATCGCATTGAGTGTGTATTTAGAAAATAAGGAAATTCTCGATTGTTCGTCACGGTCGCGAAAGTTGATTGTATCGGATGATCTAGACCGTGTGGATTGTATTGCAGTATAATGTACATATCTTTAACGAATGATTTAGTTTGTAGGTTTAGCAAAACACAAAGTTCTACCAGTTTGAGTTGGGACTGATTGAAAGTTCGTATTGGAATTGAAACAACTATTACTGACAATCTTATGTATTTAAATATGTTAGGAAAGGGGGTACTAATAAATATCCGACATTAAGTATAATGTTAAATAGTGCATCTTGCTTTCAGTTTCACTTTTTGACATATTAATATATTATAATTTTTTGACATCTTCGTTGCATTGACTTGATTGGTTGATTACACATATTAAATATGGTCTCAATGTAGAAGTATGACTAAATACCAATGGTAATCACATTTATATTACGGTGCAAACCAGTACATAATAAATAAATATTATTTCTTTCATTCTAAACAATGTGTTCGATTATTTAGATTAGGTGAATATTGAATTTGTTTTTTATAGTACGATTGCGGTTTAGGGCGTGAGTAGACTGATCTGAAAGGAGTAAGGACGCCCGGCGGCGCCGCGGGCGCAGTACGCTTCCGCCAGTCAAGGTGACTACGTTGGAATGGCGAACGATACACTAAATACCTAATTATTATTGCACTATCTACTTACCAAATGTCAGATTGCTTCAGTCATTTCATATAAAATATTATTACGCTTAATAATTTATAACACTTAATTTTGGCACTTTTGATGTATCTACCTATTCAATTTAAATGCTAAATGCTTCGGTTGCATCTTGTAATAACTACAAACTAATGAGCATATAAACGCGAAATTCATAAACATTAACAGTAATAACACAGTAATTTTTTTTTACTATTTTGTTATTCAACAATTCATAAATACTTAAGTTAGAGAAAAAAACAGTGGCTACATAATTCTTAAATACTTTACTATGACGCGTCTGCATTCATTACTTGATACGACATAAAATGTTATTATAATATAGAGTGACAGAGGTGCTTCAACGCGTTGATGTCTTTTGTAACAGTTTTATGAAGGTGATTGAAAAGCACTTAAAACGGTTAGTATTCGACACGTTATTGAATAAGTACGTGTGGAGAATGCCCAATTATCTGCGCATGTGTATGTTTATCATATAACTTGGTGCATCGTAACCGTCATGCATTGCTGGACGACAATTAAATAGCCGCGTAAGCGCTGTCTGCCACCTCAATACTTCCATGACCACGTATTATGTACGAAGGGAAAACATTGACAAAAAGCAAGGTTGATGATAAGATTTATTCGTTTGTTTTTTTATGAAGATCTCCCTTTAAGTATACACCTACCTATGTACAAACTTCAAAGTGTCAGCGTCTATTGGAAAAGTTATTAATATAGGTAGGCATTGATTAACTCTTGCGCGCCAAGTAGGTATATTGTGTAGTCTACTTGAGAAAGCTGTTTAAAACTTGATTGATACCTCGTTCCATAGGAAGAAAAATATTGTATATTATGAGAGTTTTCTCATAAGGTTGGGTGCACATGTGTATCCTCTGTGTTGCACATTATTATAATCATATATAAAGCAATATTTTGTTATGTCTTGTAATTTTATGCTATCTTTCAGATGCACTCCTGAACTCATGTTATTATTAATCTTATGGTGATTACAGTTTTGTCCGAATATCATTTATCATATGATTTACACAGAGAATATGATTGATTTATTAATTATCTACCAACTCTTTATCTGACAGAGGACGAACATATTCCCGGGTCACGCAGGGTTAACGGAAAGTCTAGTAATACACACGCATATTTAGGATTTGCATATAATTACAAACATACATTGTAAACATTTTGTGAACGTTTAAATAACAGGACGTAAAACTTCATTAGTTATGCATATCCGTGAATTTCGTGTGTCCGTGAAATGGAAACGTGTCTAATTTTAGAGAAACATGTTAGTTCTTTTAACATTTCACTCCGTAGACACTTAACTTTTGTATCGAGGTCTTAAACCCTATGCTAATTAACAAGTCATTAGACGATGGCATTGATGGCTGACACCTGTTGCACTATGGGACAAGGATTACCAGTTCCTATGGAATCACTAATTCATGACGAGATTTTGGAATTCCAATTTATTATCGACAGAAACGGCGTAACTCAGTGCAGTGAGTTTATACTTCGGTTTTTTGCAGTGAACGGCCACAATTAAATATAACTGTTGAAATAGAACAAGTTATGCGTATCCAAGTCCGTATCTACGTCCAGTGGCCGAGCCTGTTCGTAGTGGGCCAGTGTGGTAACGACACCCGCGAGCCATTTGCCCGTAAGTTGCGTGCTTTACGTAATTCAGCTGTTAACATGACAACGACTAACTTGCCAAATTATGTGTTGGTACCGTCAATTAGTTCCGCCTAGTGAATTATTAAGGGCGGTGCGGTACTTATATCGGTATGTTGTAAGGTTACTGGAGCAATAGACACTCGACGTATGTACTGCAGTAATCTGTCACCTCACGATCGGCTTCAAGGTTGCCGCGAAATCGATATCTCGAATGCCGCCTGTATGATCGACCTGAATTCTATACCGATATTAATTTACTTGTATATTATTCATTGAATGCAACTAAGAACTTGTTGCGAACAGACAAACCTACGTATAAGTAGTTAGATAATTTAATCATTTGTATATTTTACTTGCCTACTTTCACAACGCTTTGTCCTTACAATATCTAAGAGTATGAGCAAGTTTATTTATAGTGGGTGTGCTTTTTGTTTTGATGTATTGTAGTCAATGTACTTCAAGGTGAATATAAATAAATTACTACAGTAGGTTTAAAACAAATAAAAATAATTACTGGAATTTATTATAAAAAAAAGTATTACAATGTTCTAAATGAAAGTTAATAATGATAATTAAAGGCAATCAACGTAGCTATATATATTTTCACCTTGAAAGAACTCGGAAGCACTATATGACAACAATTAAACTTTAAAAATAAAATCACTTTCAAAATTAAATTTTCAGAAAAAGGGAAATAAATTAAAAACTTGTTGGTATGTAAATGATGTAACCGCCCTTGGCGAGGGCACGTCACTGAGACTCACCAGCAAAGCACGCATGATGTCCTGTGTCCTGCGCAGAGTCACGTCACTATCACGCAGCGTTCAACCAACAAATAAAGGAAACGCCTCCCGCGCAAGCTATATGAGGTCGCCCACTCTCGCCCTGCGCCCGACGCGACCACCATACCTTATTGCAAGGTGACCAACTATGAACGTATACCCGAATCACGAAAACCTTATCCAATGCACCACTATACAAATCGGCTGTGCTAGCCGCGAAGATACCGCTAAACGATCTAATTATTGAAAAATCTATTGTCTCAATTATTTGTATTCATAACGCGAATTGTAACATTATTTTTATTTAAATTATTTTATTTTTATCGAGACCGTTTGATGGGTATTCAATTAATTTTCACACAATCCTTTACTTGTTCTTACACCTGCAGCTGTGGATGTATCTGCCCTATAGTTCTTGCGAACCGGATTGAAACTGTGCCACTAATGCTATTGAATGGTACAAAATGTATGAGGTAAGCATCTATTCACGCCCATACCAAACCTGCATTATCTAGGAATGCTATTGGATCTCCCTGAGAGCTTCATTTTGAGCAATTTGTAGTACATAAAAGGTTATCATAATGTAACGTTACTTCATTTCAGAAGATGGTAAATAATGTTGGTACATATTATTAACGTAAAAACTAGTTAGACAAAAATATGTTCTAGATAAAAACACGCATGAACTTCGTATGTCTGTAGTTCAAGAAGTTGTTGAAGGTTACATTTATTTATATTAGGCAGGTATGCACTGTATCCGCCATGCACTCATATCGTAGTATTGTCATCATAGTAAATGAAATATTACGTTCACTACCTATACAAATACAATACACATAGTAATATTTTTAAGAAATTGCTCTACACTTTTGAACGAGATTGTTTAGATTTATAGTAGGTTAATAAAGTAAATAATGAAGTCAATTTAAGTGTGTACCTACTGTTAAATTATCGTACATTTTATGAGAAGTTTTAAGACTCTGGGCTTGGTTAGTATCAGCCTGGCCTAGCCTAAATCTCTATCAGCAATCCAATTTATGAATAAATAATTACAAAATACACACATTAAATTTTGTGGGCCAGTTGCTTAAGTTAAATTTGTAACGTGTCTTGCTCGGCCTCAAATAATGTAAAGTTCATGTTTAATGAAACAAAAATCATCATATTGAACTATGCATTTTATTTACATAACCTGTAACAATTGGCAAAGTTTGTAACGCATTTGATCAAAAGTTTTTTCTGACCATAATTTTGACATAATTTCGCAAATCTAGCAATGTTTGAAATAGAAAATAAGGTTCTAAGATTGGTATGTACTGATGGCAACGCGCCTAAGAATTTTCAATCTCCGTCCAACTTAAACAATTCAAGTGACCTAAGATATCCGATTAGCCTCGTCTCCAGTGGAGCTATTGTGCTTTTGGTAATTCAATCTAAATGGTCACAGCATGTAATAGGTATGCCAGAGGTGGCCACATCATGATTGTTACTTTTGATGTTTGGTGGTTAATGACATTGCCATGTTCGAATTGAATGGGACTGCGCAATGACTGCGCTAAATTTAGCATCAATATAGATGTTGAAGATAGTAAAGCAGAGCATCTAGCTATTTACGCATTTTGATAGTCGCCATGGGCTTTAACTTCGAAAGTCTGAACGTGTACTGCATTCGTTCTAAATTTGAGGTTCATTTAAGGTTCGATCCGAATTGGAAATGTTTTGAGGTTCGATCAGTAATTTAGTCGTGGAGGGTCTAATAATAAGGCTAAGTTGACGTTTATTTATTTTACAATTATAGTAAAGTAGTAAAATAATTTTACACAACACATGTGAGCACTATGTATTAAATACTAAGTACCTACCTATGTCTTTAATTGACTTTAATGTGCCTTGACGTTTGTGAGTGCCATGCTCATTCGAATGTTTCCTTGATAGTGGCACATGTTTTAAAGATCATTCGGATGCCATCAAATTGATTAAGCTGCCGGTCTCTTCGATGCCTCGTATTTTGAATGGTTATTATTTATTAACGGCCAGGATTAATTACGTTGCACCCATAGAAATTCAACATGAATGATTTAATATTTTTGGGCTTTCAAAGAACGTCCAAGGAGTTGCTAGTTGCTTGCTCGTTCTCTATAGGAACCAGGAACCAGTTGCTCGTTCCAAACACTGGAACGAGCAACTTTGACTTTCTGACCGATCTCTGATAATTTCAAAGGGCCTGAAATAGTTTTTATTTTTATTTTGTTATAAATGATTTAAGTTTTAGTTTCATTAATTTATACCAACCTGAAGTCCATCTTGATGGTCATTTCTTATCATTTAAGTTCAGGTTCCTTCACATTTGAAAGCCGTAAACTACCTACTGGACATAAAACAAGCATCACCAAGACGACTGCAGCCAGGTGAAGAGAATAAAACAGGTGTTCATTGCGGAAAGTAGTACCTACAGATAACGGTGGAATTATATTAAGTATGTGTTGGAATGTTGCAGGATAATGCATTTGGGGTGTGTTACATCAGTGCTGTTTCACTGGCACGTCGCAGTCGAGTCACGCACTGGCAGGAAAGTGTATCGGCAGCATCACAACACGAGCAAGTGAGAGTTACTGTGGCCATAATAGTTCATTCCCCGCTGCGCGCCGCTGCTGTACACATTACGAGCTTGATTAAATTTTCCGATGCTGGAAATGTGCAGAGGAAAGTCCGCTAAGGCGTTATACTTAATTGTATCCTGGTCGTAAAATGTGTTTATGGATTTACTTACGTCATTATAAATGGCGCTGATGATGAGGTTGCGTTTTGGTAGAAACGTAGGGATGACGATGGGAGAATAATGTAGAAACTTTTTGTGGTTTGAATTATTCTTCTAATATTAATAGTTTGTATAAAAATAGAAGGAAAGCATCATTCATTATAGTAAAAATAATACCAATCCTTACTCCTCTTCCCTTCGTCTTGTACAAGTTACGTATATCGATACTGGAAATATGAAATATGGTAAGGGACATTTGGTCGAAAATCTCAATTATAACTTTCATTAAAAAAAAATATTTTTTTTCATTCTTTGTGCGTTTGTGTCTATTTCCCTTACGTTATATGTAAGAGGTTCAATGTCAGTGTCGGGAGTTCACAGGTCAACATGTAGTGTTTAAAAAGTATTCTTTTTAGTGACTGGTTTCTTTAAAATGAGTTTTCATGAATGAGATCAAAACAATTACAGTTACATGCTATGTACATACACATCCTATGCTTCTAGCAGGTATTTTGTAATAATGTGTATTAAGTAAATTCATTATGTATTAGATAACTGTTGTGTAGTACTTTATGTGACAAGCGTACTGTGATGCCTGATAATTTGTATTGATAGAAAGTGGATCAATCTTTATTCTGTGTGATTGTGTTTCTGAAAACAATTTATTTTTCAAAAAAGTATAAAGAAACGTGTGATTTATTTTTCTGGAATGGAACCACAGGTTAGTTGATGGTTTTTTTTGCAAACTTCGACATTTAAAAAATATGAACAATGTATATATAAAAGCTAATAGATTTATAATATACATTACACACAAGGCAAATATATAGGTAATAAACCAAAAAATCTACAAGGACAACGGTGCTTACAACTTAAATTGAATTTTAAATGGGGTTAAGGCCGTTAACAATTTCTTGCCATTTCTAATCGATAAGGATTTCGAAATTACCAACTTCAAGAGCTATTAGGAGCTACTGACACCTAAAGTAGTCCAAATACCGATAGACCAATGAAGTAGGCCTCATAGAATACGTCGACTACTGTGTGCAACATAAACACTGTGCATGCTTATTACACATTTAAACGCTTGGCATAATTTCACTAGTGATTCCCAGTACTGGTGACTGAGTTACCCGACGCAGTGGTATAGGCTAGTCGCCGGGCTCCGTTATCTGTCCTGTATCGCCTTTTTCAATGGCTTTCTGATTCGGCACGTATTCTATTTGCCGCCACAAAAGGACCTGTTACGGGGTCATATTCATATCGGCTATATACTATGCATCTGGGTTAGTGTACAACAGGTGAATGACCAGAGAAATTAACTGTGACCTGTTGATACTCTGCTGCGAAGGATAAACTATGGTTAGCAATAACAATTTTCTTAAAACGACTGCTGGTTTGGCAAGATAATTATCTTTCGCCTTGAGAGTTCAACGAAATCAAAAGTTTACCATTGAAGAGTTTCGAGCAATAAGTAAGATAAGATCCGAGTGACTCAATGTGCACATCGAATCGACTTTACTACATGGAGAGCTATGAATATATTAGTGGCCTACGAAGCTTTTGTCAATTGTGATATTGAATAGTACTGTATAAGAAAGAGAGATGTCAGTCATAATCAAAGCGTTAAACTATGCTTTATAAATGTCCACAAGTGTCTGTAGAACAGCTAATGAGCAGGCAGGTCACGTCTGCCATGACGCCTGCGCAGGCTTGTCACCGTTACCGACATTTTGTAATGGTGCGGGCGACCGACCAAGGGACCGCCACGGCCCTAGACGCAGGAGTCAATGTCCCGACGACTACACTGCACTCGCAGGGCACCCGTCAATTTGTGTGCGACCACATGAAGCCTCGCGGTCACCGCAAGTCGAAGAGGCAATTCTTCAGTATTGCGGTCGCGATACTCTTCTGGCATAGTTACAAGTCTTATGTAACGTATGCTCAGATAATTCAATTCGTGTGCATCGTATCGATTACCGTCAATGATTGGGACGAATAAACAGACAAATATTAAAAATTATAAGTTTATTTTCGAATAATTACAGATGGATGTAATTAATTAATAATTTATGTATTTAATCGATTCAATATTTATTAGAAAGGGCGTATTCAAAACAATTGTACCTATTTTCCCTAATGGCACAGTCAATTGTTTTTTTTTTATAATGCGATACAAGTAACAAAAATGTCAGTAGGTATAGTAAACACATCAAATATTTTTTATAAATATAAATAAATATTTATTTAAAATTGATATTTATGTAAACCTAAAAATAGGAATTACAATAAACAATCATACTATAATTAATAAGGAGGATCTCTGCAACCGATTTGGACGTTGGTACTGGTTTACAAAAAGATATCAGTGGTGGCAGTGATTTTAGTAAGAGTAGGTCCCTAGATTGCATAAGCGAGAAAACTTTAAATATTCACACATTAATAGGAGCAAAGTCAGACAGGAGATAAACATTTGACAGGAAACTAAAAAAAAACAGAAACAAGAAATACAATAAGAATTAAAATAACAAAAGTAAAAAACGTGTTCTATTTTAAAACGAATGAATTACTTTTCTGCGACAATCATTTATCTGTTTTTTTGCATTCGTTATTTACAATTATTTTGAATACGACCGAGAAACAAATAATTAACATTAATTAAATGTTTTACATTGATTACCAAATAAGTACATAAGCCAAACATGAATGAAAACGTCATTTATATCTATTGATGGTAACATTATGTTAGGTAACATGAAACTATCGAGTCTACATCCTAAAGTAGGTACTTAACTTACTAAAATTATGTAATTTTAAGACAATAAATAAACTAATTGGTAAGAAATACAGGTACATACTCCCCTAACTAATTTTAGAACTGTACAATTAGTAAAATAGATGCTTAACGTAAAATAAGTAGACTTATAAACTAACAATACTTAACAAGGTTTTTAGAATCGTGTCTCAAAGTTATGCCTGAAAACGGATAATGAATTAGATTAAGTAAGTTTCAACTATCTCTTTAATTACTGAAGACCATTGAATCATTGGAAGAATGTTCAATAACAATAGCGCGCTAATCAGCGCCTTATTGCTTGTAAACAAGTCTGAAAATGTAGTAACTAGGTATATTCTTACTATTTACATTATATTAGTTGCATATCAAGAGGTTGCGAGTTACTTATTATCAAATATTATTTAAATGGATTTTATACGGTCATACCGTTAACTTAATTTGTAAGTTTACGAAAATTAACCGTTGCCTTTTTAACATTTTTACCGTACCATGCATATAAATGATGGTTACAGTAATGATTTCGTGCGGTCATTGCATATTGTTAACTAATACTTTTTATTATTGTATTTTGATATCAGTACCTAATGTAGGTGATGTTACACATTTTGAAGAAGAAATTATGTGGTGTAATTTAGTTTGTATACAAAGAATTTACAAGAATTGCTTAGTTTAATGGTGAGTAAATTATAACAGGTTTACGAAGACACTTAATAAAGTTGCATGTTCTCCCATCTTAGGGCTGATTTTTCAATAATAGTTAACTCTTATCCAAAGAATAAGTATGGCGGCTATTTATCTCCCTCTCCCTTATCGCCCTCCGTTATGAGTTATCTGACGGTTGAAAAATTTGCCCTTAGTGATATATAGGTATTTTTTTACCATTGCTGAAAAACTTTAGGATATGGTGAAATTGCAATTTAAAATTAAAACTTTTAATACCCCCACGATTCCTGAACTGTTGCATGCACCTATAATATCCTGCACAAATTATATTGCTCGGTTTCAAATCCAAAAATAAAAGCGATAATTTTTGGTCGGTGTTACTTAGTTTGATGGGCAGTATGCGATGTTTACAGCTACGTGATGTGACTTTTCACACCCTGAACCTTTCAACTACAGTCCTGAGAGAATCAGCTGGTTGATTGGCCTGAGCTGGATTTTAGTGTAGTAGATGTTACCGCATTAGAGCATAGGCGTTGACCCTTAATTCGATTTTGTGATAAAATGTTGGTGTTGTGATGTTTCTTCTTGTTGACAAATATTTTAAGATTATTTAACCTAACCAGTCAGGTATCCGGTACGATTTTATTTTAACTACATACTTTACCAATTAATTGAACCAATTCACATGTTATGGGTTTGTAACACTACCTATTGCTAACTTCCACGTTTTTTAATGATTACGACATTGGGTAACATTAAAATTGACACACGTATCTACTTAATTGATATTTTAGGGAAGTCATTGAGTAATTAAATCTAGTTAGAAACTATCTACTAATATAATGTTGCTCAGAGCCTTACTTTTTATTATTTAAGAATTATTGCTAATTTAGACTGTTTACTTAATCTAGTTTCTTATTTAAATTCCCTACAGCTACACAAAACTATAATGATACTGCATTGTCTTACAATTACTGTACTTAATTTATATAATACAACCTACTTTTAGAAGTGACAACAAAAGGTATACCTCCATGATAATAATACGGGGTGGAAGGAATATAGTAACTAAAACATTAACAAATAGATTCAGCAAATGATTCTAGACGCCCTGAGTTAACGTTTTTTGTCAGATATTAAAAAGAAATTCGCTGTTCCATACATTTTGATCGTGTAGGTTTTCCAGTTTTGTATGGAACAGCTGTATTTTTTTTTCAAAATTGTAATAAAATTTTTTTTTTTCAATATTCTATTATTGGAATAAAATAATCGATTAAAATTAGAATCGATTATATGCCTGGCAAAAGTTGTGTGATTAGATTATTTTTTTTTCCTTGGGGTCATGGAATTATGTACAGAATTTATGGTAAAAGTTTTCGTTAGATGTGCCTTCTACCCATTTTGTTGTTATTCAAACATTCGTCATACAATCTACTTAGAACTTTAAATTAAATTCGAAAAATTCTCACTACTCACTGTCTATTGCACTTTGTACAGAGTATGTTATGATCTACACACATTGGTAACTATCATGTTTCACTTTGATATGGTGCTAGTGCCCTCTATCGTCAGTGATTGTAAATGTTCCGTTGCACGGCGAGTTGCTGTCAAACGCGGGCCTGAAAACAAAACACAACGTTAGACACTAACACAACATCACGTAAATTGATCGTAGGTATAGATGGCGCTAGTAGTAAGTACCGGTAGAAAAACTGCAAGGGTCTTGTTTATTTCAATAACAACACATACGGAAATTGCAGAGTGACCGCATGGGACACAAGGATTATTCACACCTTGACCTGGTTCTAGCTCCTGCGACAGAGCTTAACGTGCTTATTAATACAGTAACGCAACAGTTAACTACCTTGTTTTATTTATAGAAAGGACACAGTCTCAGTGTTTTCTTAATAGATACACTTCCGCGTTACTTTCACATTGTAACTTGATACATGCTGATAATAGTAAGGTACCCATTTTTGGTTGCAATATGGCAGGATTTAAAAGCGTTATAAATAATACCAGCCTATTACTGTCTCACTGCAGGGCAAAGGCCTATTTTCATACAGAGAAAGCATGAGCACTGATCACCACACTTGCTCAAGGCGGTTCCAGACTTATATTAATTACAAGTCCAGGTTTCCTCACGATGTTTTCCTTCACCGATGTCAGTAATGTCCAATATAAACTTGAGAAAGTACTTAAACATTATGCGTTTGAATTAAAGTACCTACCTTAATAAAAAAATATTAAACTTAATAAAGAAATATTATGAAAAAAGAAATAGGAAACCAGTAGCTTTTTTTCATAATGGCATTAAGTACATGGCATAATGTTAAGACAATAAGTTTAATTTGATAAGAATGAGTTTAAATTAAATTAATTTAATTTACAAGTTCATGTTTTAAATTCGGATTTCAGTCTGAATAGTTGTTATTATAGTAATTTCAGCCTTGTTAAATCCTTTGTCTATTTGGAAACCTCGTCAATTTAGTATTTAACTATTTATGTATATGTCGAGGATAAAATAATGTAACATTAAAAGATTCTAGCCGTAGTCTTTTTGCTTTGCACTATGAATTAATCGGTCGCGTTATAAAAGAATTTAAAAGGTATATAAAAAAAATTAATTCCATATATTTACTCCATACAATTTCCAGTTTTCCTCAATTCCACTATACAATCTAAAACTCAGTAAACTTGCGTACAATATATAAGTTACTGTTAAGAACCGGCTGGATTAAATTTTTCGTTACCGTAAGTAAAATATTTAAATCGTTACAAGTGCCATAAAACTTACATTTTCTTGTCGGTCACAGGTTTTTCCTCAGGGTGAGTGACGTCAGACAGCAGCAGAACTATCCCTCCACCAATAGCCGCCAGGGCCGCAATCGTCACCATCGGCAAGTGCTCATTTATCATCGTCTGAAATAACAGTAATAAAAGGTAATGCTAGTTAATATCATCTTAACTTTCCAGTAACATAACAGGATTCAGGAAGTCGTTTCTGTACTTGTAAGTTTATATACTATATTTATCATAATAACTTGTAATTGCATTTTTTAACATTCCTTTATGATAACCAGCCTCGGACAAAGGATGTCTGCTCGAAATGGCGGAACATATAAACAGGAAGTGTCTGTCTGTTTCTGTTATTTCAATAAATTAACTACAGTACTTATACTATTGTAATTAATGTTTTTTTCTTACCAGTCTCCATAAGTACGGAATGCATATAAGCGCTAGCCCGGCCGCTATCTGGCTGGCACCCACACCGAGATTACGTACCACCGTCGGGTATAGTTCGACGGTGAAAATCGGCAACATCATATTTGTGGAGCCGATAGCAAACTTCCCAATCATCAGGCAAGCAATCATGATCCAATCGTCATCGAACGCTATCGATAACAACTCGCTCGCAATACAAGCGAGTCCACAAGCTAACATACTGATGAAAATAGGAATTCTTCTTCCAGCTTTCAAAAGGATCGGGATACTAATTGCTATCGCTGGAACCTCCACGACGGCTAAGATTATGGATGTGACGTGTAGATTGCCCAAGTTGAAGTTGCCAATATTCAGTAGTAGTCCGTAGTACGCAATGGTCATGCAGAACCACGATAAGAAGAGGCAAATCGTCCGCTTTCGCAGTGCTCCGCGGAACAGCATCATGACGCTGGGTAACTCTGTAGTCTCTTGTGTTTTGTGCAACATTAGTAGTTTGTCAACATCTGAGGGCATTTCACGCTTGTTGATCTTAGCAGCTTTCTCTAGTATCACCTTGGCTTCCTGTGTCTTTCCCATACTGAGCAGCCACCTTGGTGATTCCGGTAGAACGAACCTGTAAATAATATTGGTTTACAGGTGTGTTGAGAAAACTTAATTCTGCATTAATTTTTCTGTGTTTATAAAGTTTTGATGTACATAGTTTAAAAAAAAAAATCGTTTTTCGTGTCTTACTGCATTTTAGACAATTTATTCCGATAATAGGTACCTATTTGATTTATAGTAATATTTATATTCAGCATAGAAACCTCAATGGTTTGGTATCCCTACATCAGTAAATTGTAGTTAGTTGCAGTATAATAACTGACGGACTGTAATATTTAGGAACAACTTCTACTCACTACTTTGTTTCATGTTTCAGAATAAACTTATTGGCAATACACAAGGTTTTATTTTCAATAACTACAGCTACAATTTAATTTAATAGGAACGTTTGTATTATACTAAAAAATAATAGTTACCTAAAATATATACTTTTATCAAGAACACAAATATAAAAACGTTAAAAATAAATTATTACCATAATGCAAGCAGCAGGCACCCGGGGACAGACAGGCTCAGTTGCAGGTCCCTCCAGTTGGGCATGAGCAGAGACAAGAGAGTCACTATGAGGTACGCCAGAGGCAACCAGAAGAAGTTGCACACTCCCGCGATTGTCACCCATTTCCCCCCCACTAGTTCCACAGAAAGGACGAAGGCGGCGTATACCACTGAGACTGACACGAACCCCATGATCAGCCTCACTACGAGGTACTGCACGAAGGATCGGACCAATAGTGACAGGATTGCCAGAGAGCTTTGCGCCACCATCATGCTCATCAAGATACGTTTGCGGCCGAATCTGAAATGTAAGAAAATGCAATAATGCAATGCAATTACGTAATTTTGTGTAAATTATGTAATCAATTATTTAAATTAGCTATAGATTTAGCTTTTATCAACTACAGAAAATATCAAATAGTATGTCTGAGTAATTACGATTAATAATATCCTATAACGCTTTCCTTGTACGTCCATATCATTAACCATGGAATCTGAGATTAAAAATACCTACTAATGGAATCATGAGAAGAAATCTTTGCTGGTAGTGATAGTTTCATGCTTAAGCAAACATAAGGGTCTCACCTGTCAGATATCCAACCGCCTACCACTCCACCGACACCGACGCCAACCAAGAACATAACTTCGGCCAAACTCGTGAGATAAGCTTTATCGCACACCAAGTTCCATTCAGAAATGATCGTGTTGCCAACTTCTGACCTATCATAGTCCCATTCAGTGCACCTTTGGAAGGCGTCTACGAGGGGAGCGGTGTGGTTCAATATGCTTTCCACCGTCACGCCCGCGCTTAGTGTCCGAACAGAGCAACTGTCAATAGGCTGACTATAGTTTATCCACTCCGATAGTGGCAAGCTTGATAAATTTTCCGGCTTTCGACACCAGAAATTTGTCGCCTTGGCCTGAAAAAAAAGTTAAAACTAATTAAATAAAGTAAACATACAAAGTGCTAGCTTGTTATTTAGCCATTTATCTATAAGTATCTTATAAATTACCAGTGTACCAAAAAGTAATACAATTTTATTACAAATTATGCAGTTTTATAATGTGAAAAATTAATTATATATCATAAAAGTGTCTAAAAAGTTTGACCTTATATAATAAGGTAGGTAACATTTTATAAATATTAGATAGTTTATTTATCTTTATTTATACTTTACCTGATAAGCAGTAAAAAAGACAGAAAGTAAAATGTCACTAACAGATCAAGGTGAAAATGTGCAAATTTTACAATTCGTATGTAAAAGTTAGATTTTACAAAAAAAAACGACCACCCCGTCGCCATATTTCTGAAGATTTTGAGGCTACCAGACGAGAATTATGTTCTTGTCTCATGCTTTTCTGTTCGATTTGTGTATTTATTTTTGATACTCACTTCCAAACACCAGTACTACAACCAGTCTGAGGATTAATTTAAGCACCTGATATTCATAGGTATTTAAAGGAAAATGTTGTTGTGCGCTTTCCATGTAACACGAAATTTTATTCACTTCAGGCATTGAATAAGACAATTGGAAAATACGTAAACGACTAGTCCTACAATGCACATTAACTGCATTTAGTGCAGCAATAATTGAATAAAACCATAGTAAAAATGGGTCGCTTACAGTAAATGTAGGCAGGTAGATGTGGAATGTGCACGGCAATGAAAACAGAGACAACAAGAACGTCATCAGCATCTGCCAGCGGCCGTACTTTCCGATCACAGTGGACACGACGTCTGGTCCATCGTCTTCCACGGGCGACACGGCCCGACTCTTCTCCTTAATCGTCCCTTGACTTGGGATTACTGGAATTAAAACAAGAAACAATACATGAATAATAGTTTTAAGGTTGAAAGAGATATCTAATTCTTTTTGATTGGTTTCTATCCAAACAGGTTTTGGGTGAACAAAAAAAGCACATGATATTGACTGTGCAATATCTTTATGATAGCTTTTCTATTTTAGATGATATAATAGGGTCCAACGTAATGAGACACAATTGATTTATATATGGTTCTGACTTACCGGTAAGTCAGCCGGGACTTGACCGGTTTTACTTATTTAAACCGGTCAAGTCGTTCATACCTGTATTATTCAAGATTCCTAGTTTTCGTTGTGTCTGCATCTTTTTGTGACTAATTGGATAAATGTTTTATTTTACAGTCATAAAAGTGCTAAATCATGCTGTGTTTAAGTATAATTAAAGACAATTGAAAATTATATTCCATTAAAATTAATTTAATATTATTAAAAGGTTTTATTTTTCTCCTTTTTTCGTATCTTTTATACCCTAAAAGAACAATAGCTAGACATTCAATAACCCCTGATATCAATAACCTAATTATTATAGAAGGAAAAATCATATTTAACACGAACGTGTAGGTAATACCCATGAGCATCTAATTCTTCGACTGTACGGTCGATATACAGGATTAATTACTTCTTAGTACCTACATATAAAGAGTATCTTTGTTACGCGAATTAATAATAGTTCTCAGCGTAATCTAATACCGACTGTTCCAATCAAACGAATTGGGTTTCGTAATACTAACTTGGATTTTATATTTTTTGTGACGCCGCCATTAGAGCACACTTAAAAGATATCGGTAATTGTATATCGAACACATATGGACAGGTATGTCTGTAATTAATATAAACTCATGTAGGTACTCCTGAGAGAAACTACTTCCGACGAGTCAAGGCTGTGTTGCAGCACTGAATGATCGTTGAAAAACCGCTAATACCTAGTAACCTCCTACTATTGGTAACGCGGTAATTATTAATTTAGATTAGTATTTAATTACAGATCATAAAACAGAACCTAATCTGATTGCCATTATTAATATTTAAAATACCAACAAGTTTCTAAAACTGAAGCTGAAACTAAAGCAACGAACTGTTGAAGTTTGTTGCTTTAGTTTCACAATTGAAAACTTCTAGCTACACAATCCTGAAACGTGGAAACTCTTTGAAGGTAGAAGAAAATCAGTTGTGCTCGAGTGTATGCCTAATTGATTTTGAAAGCTCAATTTATTAATGCTTGTCTCGAGTCGCGTGCGCCGATTCGTCGCTCCACGTGCTTTTCCCGCAAGCATTTCGCGCGCGCTTCACAATTAACGAACACATGCGCCCGCGCCGGCGCCTTGACAATGATCTTCACATCATTGCAACTATAACGAATGACCCATTGCTACAGAACCGATGTTAATGTTAGCATCATTAATAATAAACTCATTCATGACATTCGTAATAATAGAATTTTAATGAATATGATAATGTTTGATAACTTTATATGCCAATTCATCAGTATTGCGGTGCATTCGTAATAGTGACTTCGCTATGTAATTTATTCAAATGCTTAACATGTTAAACTGGTACATACGAAAGAGTTTATTTAAGCGAGTTTTGCACATTCCTTACATTCTTGAACAAATTTTTTTTCAGGTGCATTGTTGGAAATATTAAAGTGGGTACTAAAGATTTCAGACGCCGTTCAAGGTCCGTTCTTAACCCGAAGCGGGTTATTGTTCTAAGTTTAATAGGATACATCAATTTCAGTGTTATTTATCTGACGTAACGTATGATTGCGTGCGTAGTTTTACAACATAAACTGGAGAGGCGTCATCCGTTTAAACATTATTCTTCATCTCGCGGACAGCGGGCTGCATTCGGGGCCAAGGCCGGAGGGCATATCGATTACGTTTAGCTCGATTTGCATGGCTGACTTAGCACAACGAGCGAATTGCTTTTCATGCAACAGTTACAAAAATATGAACGTCTGAACTCCAACGCAGCTGGCCTCGTTGTACTGCGTGTGAACCAAGTACTTATTCAACGAATCCTATTTAGAGTCGTCACGAAAGCTACTGAAAATATTCAATTAGGTGCTTACGTCTAAAACATTTCAGCCTCCATTTTTTTTAACGATTGTTTTAACTGTTATGTTTGATTGAAGGTTTATAGCAGAATAACTTTAAGATAATAGGAAATTAGGCAGGATTTCGTGACAAACAAGTATTTAACTTAAATTGGTATTATGTCATTATTTTTGATGTTTTTTCTAAACATTTATTTGATGGTTTGACTCTTTAGTGTCTATCGCATTTGGACTAAGATATCAGGTAAAATTTTAAATGTTCTGATGGATCGTTTGGTCTGTTGATTATGAGTGGTCGACAGTCTTTCTGTTTACTTTTCCTTCCGAAAAAAGACAGAAAGGAAGTATGTTGTCCAAATTGCAGCAGGTGGATGCTAAGAGAGACTTTTCTCATTCAGAGAAGGAATGAAGAAGGAGTGTAGATGATGATCGCAAAAGACTAGTCGAGATTTTAGACGTAATGAACTAAGTACTTGGTACGACTTAGTAATATATTTTGTACATCAGAGTAGCAAAATTAACAGAAGCTTGTATTATGCGATAGATGACCGTTGATTAATCACTTGACATAAACGTATCGCTCTACGCCTCAGTTTACCGTCTAGCGGTTGTCTGTACGTCTGTCATGGCTATAACGAATCCTCGTGTGCGCTCAATCAATTCATGGATCTTCTAATCATTTCAGTTTATTTAAATTCAAACTGAAGGCGAAATAACCAAGATTTATTATATCTTGTATTATATTAGCATATTATATGTACTATTATATTTTTTTATAGGTATTTATTCAAGCTACCGTTTGCAATTTTTTTTTGTAGTAATTAAACGGCTGTTTGAATTTAAAATAGGAATTGTCCTGGCATAACTAATACACACCGACTACATAATAGAAAAATGTGCCATCAGGTTTGTGACGTGAATAAAGACGAGAAAAAGACTATAGGTACTAGTTGTTCATATTTGTAAAGTTGGAACTCTCGTCGGAGATCATCCCCCTGCCGCTACTGCGGACACAAATGGAAAGTATATGCAAAGCGACGTGTCAGACCTAGGCAGACAACTAGGTGACCATGACCGTGGAAAATAGCTTGCTTGAATAGGTGTATAGGTGTACACCTTTATCAAAACAACACATAAGACATGCATTTATTAATATTATCTGTTATATTCTAGCACATCTGTCGACAATGACCTGCTTTCTAAGCTTTATGTTTTTCTCAGGCACTGTTGCAATATTACTCAATAGCAAATTGTTACAACTTATCCGGTGATTAACATTTTCTACGGTGACTTATTAGCGACGCGTCAATAAATTGAACCGTCCACGAACATTTCAATCAATAAAAAACTAATTAAATCAATCACCCCGATGATGGGCTTGCTTCCTGGTGTGGTTTAAAAAAAATATTGTAATTTGTGACGGTTCCACTCTATTCGTCACCAGTGATCATCTTAACCCAACTAGTGACCTGTTAAATTAAATTTACTGCAGTACGTAGAAGATGATTTCATGTGTAACGTGATAGTTCAGTTCGTTATACTGCAATTTACATTATACTTGAAGGATTAAGAGGGAGCGCAACCTATGTTTGCGATTACGCTTGTTTATTTATAAAATATTTCCTCCGTAGCTTAGCTAGTCACCGTTGCGATTGGCCGCTGTGACCGAATAAATAAAAATAAATAAAAAAATCTTTAAAATTGTTGAATAGCGATAGTACAGTAGGTACCTACTAAATCACATGCATCAAAATACCTACTTGTTGGTATTTAGCATAAATATTATCAATAGCTCGGGGAGGACAACAGACGTATTATACATATATCAATCACAAAAATCTTGAAACTCCGTCTTCGTTCGTTTTTTTATCACGGGCAAGAAGAAAAACATCATCATCAGCACTATACCGCGGAAATCTGGTTTCTCCAACGGTGGCTGTAAGGTCAGGTGGCAAACTGTACATTGTTAGTAAACTTGCGTGATTAAACTGCAGACTGACTACCGTACTTGAAACCGAATGTGTGGCCAAACTGTTTTGCATGGCTCAATCTTTTTTAAACGATTTTTTGCCTTTTATTTTATTGCGTCTTTCGTTGAACAGAGAATCAAGAGTGATTTATGTAAAGCAGTCGTAAAGGGTTAATGATTTCTTACAGGGTAAAAAACTGGACAAAAAAATCAATGCTGGCGTAAATAGAGATTTCAACACGCTTTGTGTAGATTTTTCGTGAAATGTAACTAATGTGCGACAAAAAATCCGGTATTCAAAGCGATGTTACCCAGTACATCTGCATGTGGTGCTAATAATTCGCATAATTTCGAGTTGGATAGCGGCGGTGTGGCGACACGCCCGCGTCTGCATTGGGGGACCTCTCCGGAAGTGAACGTACTCAATGAAACTGATTCGACGATCCCGCTGCCACTCGGTCACTGTTCTGGTTACTCACTTAATATAACATACTAGCGTTACGCATTGTTCCCCGAATTACAAATACCTGTTTACAACTGCGCAGATGTTAGGATATACGCGACATTTTTCTATGTGTGATAAACCAAGGAAAATGAAAACCATTTGGCAATTTGTTTTGATTGACTACTAATGATAATTTATTCTTCATAGCACTACGAGTTAGAAGATCAAGCTTCATATTCAAGATTGCATAATTATTAATATTACCTACATATTATAATTATTAAATTACTTATTCATTATTTTCTGATCCATATATTATTGATGTTGAAACATTTATATCAATTAACCTCTCAGATAACAGAAGCATCTAAGTTATTGTGGACACCTCTATATTTATTGTCTTGTTTGTTCAACTTCCTGGTTACGCGCTACACACATAGATTCGAAAATCAAATGACCTACAAATGTTAGCAGGTTCAATATATAAAATTAGTAGCAATTGTTCTTGTGAATTTTGTTTTGTACCCGTTATAAGGAAAGCCTAGACTGCGCTGAAGCGATTGGCCGTGCACAAAGATCTGGCAATGGGCGTGCCCTTAACCGATAATTTGCGACGTGAACTTTTCGACCCTCCGGGCGGCTAACATTGAACTAATCAGTGATTGAACTGTCAGTGTCGATCTTCACGATGACTCTAACCGGGCTCCCTTCTGACTACTGCAGTATGACAACTTTGTTTTTACAAAATTGATCGTAAAAAAGTGGTTAATCTAACTGTATATTCCACACCATTCTAGCTCATGAATCAGACAATTCATAGAATTTCTCTCTCATACGGCAACCATCAAATATGACCGTGTATTAGTTAGGGACGGATTGCCGGATGAACTTGCTAATGTACAATTTCACATACGTACAAATCACCGGACATATTCACAAATTTCAATAATTCAATACAACCATACATCATGAACTTTTTAATATCCTACATTGGCTGAGGTTAAACATTTACTAAGTCCATGGTCGAAGTATATTATGTATCACAATGTCCCTTCCAAAGTGCACGTATAATCTTCACTGAGTTGAAATTAGGGTCATATAATTAACAAGTTCTGAAATTATTCTGGGATTCCTGTTTATAAACGTACCTTATTAACTACCTAATCAAACTCATAACATTGTGGAACCCATAACTGACAAACGTTACGAGAAAATGGGAAAAATAATGATGGACCTGACCAGTTACACTTTTCACAAGCGCTTGAATATATCTAGAGGGCGTCGACCCCCCCGAGAATATACAATTTAATTCATCATTTAAAATGAAACACCCGTTTATTGTATAACAAATGAATTCGTCAAAACGTGCATGAAGAAAATACACTGAAACAAAGTTGTAACTCGTAATACATATTAAGTTGTTGACACATAATGCTTAACAACTATTAGGTACGTGGATAAGACCTACTTAAACCTTATTGTTGTTATGGCTATGTAATTTTCCTTTGTGACAAAAATTGCGCAAATATTCACATGGTTATCTGAGAAATAACATTTCAAATTATATTGTTTTTCAATTTATTGAAATCATAAGCAACCACCTTAAACAAGAGAACGTTGAGGTGAACCCCCTCTTGATGCTTCTATGCTTTTTGAGGAATTTTGGTCAGCCACTAATGTAAATTAATACTATACACATCATCTAAATAGACACGAAGTTGTACAATGCTTGTAAGAATTTGATTTCAAATTAATTTAAAATGTGCCGACTGCCTCGTTGGTCTAGTGGTCGCAAGCGCGACTGCTGTGCATGAGGTCTTGGGTTCGATTCCCAGGTCGGGCAAGGTGTTATTGGGTTTTTCCATCAGGAATTTCTCAGTAGCAGCCTCGGAGTCTGGATTTGTGCCCGGTTGATGGCAATAGGCTCGCCCCCTATTACATGGGACTAAAAACATAACTGGCGAAATGTGGGTGTACTAATGGGTACACCTCTGCCTAACCCTTCGGGGATTACAGGCGTGATGTTATGTATGTAATTTAAAATGTTAAACGACTTTTATGTCTGACCGTACCATACGTACGATACGCCACCTTCACAAAATCATAAATAAATCTGAATGAGTTGGTAATTTATTTTTACATGAAAACTCATTGTCAAGTCTAGACATTTTCAAAGAAACACTCGCAAATGTACATTTAAACGGAAGGCTGTACGGTTACTTGTTACATTGTATTGAAAATGTGAAAATTATGTGCGCTTAGAAAAAAATGTCATCTCCACAGTAGAGTAGTTACCCACTACCTACTGTGTAGTAATTGACATATTAATGATAAGCAATAGCATATTTATTCACTCGGGCCGCAATTTGTAACATTACTTTAGGCTTTTTTTTTTTTACCGATGGTAAATCATCAAATGACTTCCCCCGCCCTGGGCGGGGCGGGGGGGAGTGTCAGACTTTTACTGACTAAAACCCATCCATGTTCCTTCTTGTGCCCTTTGCGTTCCGGGGGCGCGGTACCTCTTTCGAACAACCCGCAGCCCCGGCAGGGACATTACTTTAGGCTAAGATTTGTTATCTCGTATACTACACTATTGTGTTAGGTAAGTAAGCCTGTGATGATAGTGTATGTGTGTTATAAATAAATAAATAATAAATATTTAAGTAGTGGAAAGTACTAACAAGTACGTAGGTATCTTTCTCCTATTACAAATTCAAAATTTTAAATGGATTGATGTTTGTTACTCAATGACGCCAGAAAAATGAAAATTGACGCAGAAAAAGATCTGGCTGAGTCTGGAATACAATATAAGCTAGGTATGAAAATACCTAGCTTTACCCCGCAAAAATGTAGGTACTGTTCCCGTGGGATAATAATAATATATCGAATTTGATGCAAACGAAGCTAGTATTATAATAATATTTTTGTATTATATTATTAAATATAAAAAAATACACACGATTATTCACATTACAGAGGTGATATAAGTACAAAGACCTCACAAAAAAGTAAATAGTTAGTACCTACTCATCACGAAAACGGCAATTTTCTATTTCACATTCATGAAACCGGATTTTGTTATGTACGAATTATACTTTGCTTCTATTTTAATTTTAACTACTCTTGTTATAAAAAAAAAACATAGATGTATTTTGTAGCATTTTCTGTCAGTTTCTACTCCTCTTGTGATAAGAATGCATACATTTTACGTCTTGTGATATTTTGGGAGAGAGTTGTAAGGTTTGTCTTTTACGAACAATATGTTTTACGAGACGAATTGGCACAAGCTAATTCGATAATATCACATTAACTTCCGTCCTTCAATTTAGTGTCGAGGGTCCGTGACGAAATGACTGAATGTTGTGTCATTCTTATCTCTCATAGGTCCATCCGATAGTTTATAACGGCTGATTGCGATTATTAATTTCCGAGTTCAAAATCCAGGATTATTGCGCGTTAAATGATTGTATTAATCATTATAGTCTTACAACTTCCACTAGTTGGCCTTATGTAACAAGAACATAATAGGAAACACGCATTTATTAATAGAAAGATCTTGTGATCTATTGTTATTATTAAAACGTACCTACATAGGTATTCTTGTGACACATAAATTAATTAAAAACACATTGCACAATAATGTAAACATTAAACTTGTGCTCTTGCTGCATCTAAATGATCTTATTTTCAGAAACGTAAATTGCATTGTTATTTACGTTCTATGTAATACGCCTTCGTCCATATATTTTATGTTCCGGAAAAATATCGCCACGTGTCATCTCGGATATTGAAGATAAGCATGATCTTGAGTGCACTTAAGATCAAAAGTATAAGTTCCTGACACGCCCGTGCACTTAAGTCAGCTGATATTCAAAGAAAACTATCACGAACTCAAGAACAAACCAGTAATTCGGAAGGGAAATGAAGTCTTATTTTCGGGGAAGTGATTTTTGGTCATGACATTTGTCAAGGCATGGCCAAGGCCCAAGGGTCAGGTAACCGCGCCTAAACTACAGTTTACTTCCTATTATATGATCGAATGTTAAGTAACTGACTCCTTTGGCGGCTTCTGAATGTCGATCAAAGGACGACAAGTACATAATTGGCACTAACCTAGACAGAAAACAGACACACTGACCTTATAAAAAAAAACAAACAAAAATCGGAACTAAGAATATTGTGCGTGGGTTCCGAATTATTATGTATATTTTTCTGTTTATATATTTATGGTAATATTTTAAATACAAATTATTATTATTTTTCTAATTATAGCCGAGGTCAATAGAGTAAAACTTTAATCAATTAGGAATATAACAATTATGTCATAAAACAGTGTGTTGAGGTCGAAGATTGACCTCGTTTTTAGGACCCAAATATAAAATGCTTAATCTTAAAAACTGACATTAATTACAAGGATAGTATCCGATTTAGAAATATGTAGTTAAAAAAGGCTATTTCTTTAAACGCAGTTTCATATTATTTCAATGATTAGACATATTACTTCCTTACTGCCTGCATGCATAATGGTCGCCTGTTATTTTCAGGTATCCTAAAATCTTTGAAAGCATTATTCACGCGAACTTTGGATGATATGATAGTTTGCGTCACTAACGTCACGGCAAAACGTAAAACGTGGGCCATAAACACAAGTCTCTCTGCCTGAGGCCTCTCTGCATATCTGAGCAGTCTCTGAAAGAGTACGTGGAGCGACCCTTTTATTTATTCACACACCTCTCCGGGGACAGTGGGAATGTCTAAACGAGCTACTAGATAAAAAGAATATGAAATTTTAACTAGTTGTCTTTGATTGCATTGCTTTTTTATTAAGGTCTGAGCTTGTGTCTGTATTTTTTATATCTGTTTTATACACGAAGTTAATTTAGTCGAGGAGTTGTAGTTATTAAATGTATATAAATTACTAGAGCATAAATATAATATTTCAATATTTTTTTATCAGTTTTTACTGAAAATAAGCACTACGGACGAATAATATACCGAATAATGAATAGATATACCTATGTTGTTGCTATTAATTAAATAACCCTTTTATTTTTACTTATTATATTTATCTTAATGAAGTCAAAGTTCATAAACGAGTGTGCATAAATAATTAACTAGATAAATAATTGTAACGTCATTGTTTATTTGATATTTCCGCTCGGTATCTCCACTAATAAATCAATGCAATTTAAATGCGATCTTGATACAATTTACCTACATTTGAACTCTTGCGATTTTTAGCTTATTCATTTATTAATTTTGAATACTTTTATTACATATTTATTAAAAAAAAAAAACATTTATGAATATAAAAAATAGTAGCCCACCGGCATCGGAACAAGGTCCAATAAGCTACCGGTGGTCGGGGCTATATAATTATAAAAAGGTAATTATTATTTGTTATTTTTGTTTTTAGACCCTACCTCAATTTTAAAAAAACTGTAAAAATATAGTGTACAGTGAATATAGTGTGTGTATGACTGCCTCGTTGGTCTAGTGGTCGCAAGCGCGACTGCTGTGGGTCTTGAATGAGGTCTTGGGTTCGATTCCCAGGTCGGGCAAAGTGTTATTGGGTTTTCCCATCAGGAATTTCTCAGTAGCAGCCTCGGAGTCTGGATTTGTGCCCGGTTGATGGCAATAGGCTCGCCCCCTATTACATGGGACTAAAAACAAAACTGGCGAAATGTGGGTGTACTAATGGGTACACCTCTGCCTAACCCTTCGGGGATTACAGGCGTGATGTTATGTATGTATAGTGTACAGAAACCGACTCATAAATCGTCTCGCTTTATTATTAAATAGATGCGTATCGATATTATTCAAAAATTGTTTGTAAAAATCTCTACCTTCTATTGTTTTTAGAGCCCATTATTAACACAATATTTGCAAGTTTGAACATTGTGACCAAAGAATCCAAATCTATAGAAAAGCCTTTAATTAAATTATCTTTATTTATTGAAAACAGCCTGTAATAATAATTTATTCGAGTGTACGTAAATAGTACGTAGTTTATTTTTAATCAGATCCGAGATTCAGTAACTTCCTTCAACATGTTTTGATTTTATAACTTCAATAAATTAATAGCACCCTATTATAAATTTATTGAAGTTAGATTGCTGATTGAGAAGGTTGAGTGGCTCTCAGATAAAATAACATGGAAAACGTATTAATAATAAACTAATAAGAATATTTAAAATTAAAAATAACAAAATGTCGATGTAGTAAATAAGAAAATAAATTTAGTAGATATGTTAATATCAGCAACATTTAAAAATATGAATATACGTACTATATCGTGCATCTAAACGAATAAATTACCTACATATCATAAAAACTTAATTAATTTTGCCAACATTATTTCTTGATTTATTTTAAATAAATTAAAGTACCTACCTCCTTATTTAAATAAAATGTAGGTAACGATTTTAATGATGAACTGTTAAGCGATCTTAGTGATATGCAGTTTACTTAAAAAAATGTTGCAGTACATATATCTACACTAGCTGTGCCGGTGGATTCAATCTTGTGAAAATAAGTATCTATAGTACCTAGCTGGTCTAAGTCTTAAACCATTACCGTGGTAAACTGTGTAAGAAATCAGATAAAATAGGAAATTGCTCACACCTCCTACAAAAGTGCGTGGTAATGTACAGCCTGAGTTGACTGATCAGACTATTATGTAGGTAATATTCATGCAGAATCTATCCGTTAGTAATAGTGTGATGCTTCAACAAACATTACATTGTTACGATTTTATTATAAATAATAAATAAATAAATAACCGTTCCACCGATCCACACTGCACCCGCGTGTTAGATTTAGGCAAGGAGCCCCGTTTTCGTTCCTATCAGTGGAAACATAGTAAGTAGATAGTTTATAGATGGTGTATGTTTGATTTGATGACAAACAGGTTTTCCTGCTAACTCGTTACACTGGGCATATAACATTGTTTAATGAGCTGCGAGCACACTCTCTTCATAATATAGATGCACTGTGTCTTGATTACCGATAGCACGAATCAAGTTAACTATTGATTTAATTAGTTCAACGCTCGTGTACGATAAAATGAAGAAGTTTATTATTATAATCGGTAATCGACCTTATTTACAAACAAATGTTCTGCAAGGCAATTGATTCTTTGTTGTGGTTTTTGTTAAGAGGTCAATGAATGTATACCTTGCTAAATCTGTTTTTGGTAGATAATGGTAGACCTTTTGGTTTTTCTTTTGCTTTATATCCATGTGACAATAATTGGCATTTATAAACATCCAAATTTATTTAGCTAAATGGCGTGCAGGTAACCTCTTTATGTTTATGACAAATATAATAAATAAAGGTTCTGGTTGCTTAAAGCTTTTAAATATAGAATACAAAACAATAAAATTCAGAAACCACGATTAAACCAAAACCTAGGTACAAAAAAGAAGACACAGCATTCTAAATATTTCCAGCTTCAATATGAAACAAGGACACCAAAAGCATGTACCTATCTTCATAATAGAGGTAGGTGTAATTTAGCCAAAGTAGTCGGATAGTGTACCTATTATTATACGAAGTTGCATCAACAATATCCAAGTGAAGGGCGACACCTAGAAATTGCAGGTTGCACTGCGTGACAGGTGAACGGATCTTACGGCAATGACGATAAAAACGCACATGTAGACAATGCCTAATAACTTTAATATAGTGTTCATATCCGTTAATCTTAATGGTGTAAAGTTCACATGTAGCACTTGAGTTTTTGGCCTACAACTGCCAAAATCCTTTATTTTTATAGAAATAAACTGGTTTTCTTATCTTGATTATTCTTATTTTAAAAATCTAAGAGGTGTATTAGCATTTCTGCTATAAATATAAATCTGACTACTATTATAAATGCGAAAGTTTGGATAGATGGACATTTGTTTCTCAATCACGCCAGTACGGTAGAACGGGTAGATGGATAATAGAAGAGAATATATAGATATAGGCTGATAGCACATAGACTATTTTATTTCTGAAAAATGTTCTGTTCCCGTGGGATATTATATTACCTAACTTTGACTAGGACGAAGTCGCGGGCGGGTGCTAGTATAATAATATACCTAAGTTCTTTCAAAAACATTTTGAATTTGAGTCATCTTTTAAAATTATCAAAATATTTAGTTCTCTATGAGATTGAGCTTTGTCTAATTGCATTGAGAGCTCGAGTGCCGACTTGCATTAGAATTCAACTACTTATATAAATGGTGTTTAGCTATGACAACATTTTTTTAAAATTAATCTTATGTAAAACAGTTACTTTTACTTATCGCTACTATCTAAAGCGATTATATTAGAGGTCGACAGAATTAGTTTTAATCTTATGCAAAATTAAAAATAAAATACCTGTATTCTAAACACGTATGAACACGCAGGTCATAAATTTGATTGAAACAATACAATTGTCATTGTCTCAATAAATTAATAAACATTTTTAAATCCTTTTTATTAATGACATTGAATTAATCTATACTAGTATAATAAAGCTTAAGAGTTTTTTTGTTTGTTTAAATGCGCTAATCTCCGGAGCTATCAGTCGGATAAATTTTTGTACGTGATAGTTAGATTCATGAGGAATTGAAAAGGCAGCAGAGCTGAAATCAAAAACGTAACTCAAAAATATTACGAAGTGACGGGCAGAAGCTAGTACCTAATATACCTAGATGTACGCGGTACATTATTATTGATTTATATTATTTATTGAATGAATACAAATGATAACCCTCTGACGCACATCAGTAGTCGATACAAAGTTTTTCCTTTACAACTAGTTGATAAAGAAAACTAACCGGTACGAACATGCATTTTTTTATAATTGGACGCAATATTGTATTTACTCTACTGTGCCTTTAAACATAACATAACATCACGCCTGTAGTCCCCGAAGGGTTAGGCAGAGGTGTACCCATTAGTACACCACCCAAATTTCGCCAGTTATGTTTTTAGTCCCATGTAATAGGGGGCGAGCCTATTGCCATCAACTTCCGAGAAATTCCTGGTGGAAAAACCCAATAACACTTTGCCCGACCTGGGAATCGAACCTAAGACCTCATGCACCTCCGTGCCTCCTCTATGCCTTTAAAGTAAACATATTTAAAAGATAACAATATGGCCAAACAACAATACTGACACGTTTGCACTGGCAGCATTGTGCTCTATGGATGTTCAGTAAAAAACTTAATGTCTATGTAGCCATATTTTTATTTATATTATGTAAATCATGATCAAGGGTACTCACTATGTTCAATGTTAAAGTGATGCATATTAAAGTTAAAGATACCAAAAATAAAATATTGTAGCACTAGTGTTACTTGTTAACGATATTGCTCTAAGTTGGCATATTTGTGCTTAACTAAATTCTTATAAAGTCCAGACTTAAACAAAAATTAGGAAGAAAATTAAATTAAATAATCAGGATCTAAGATCTATAAAACATACGGTAACTGTAACATATGAGTACCTATGTATTACGTAATTTGAAAATCTTGTTTCGGAATTTTAATAAAACATGTTGTAGGTATCCCTAACACTTGTATATCAACGTGTGGAGAAGAAATTATAGAACAAAAGAAATAAATAATTACGGTCGACAAAAAAAATCCTAACCACTTAAAACTATTTAATTGAAAAATAGCGGATTTAACAAATATAAACGGAAGAATAATTAAGATGATAAAAACTCCTAGAATACGTGTAGTATACTGTATACTTGAAATAGCTAATGAAAAACAGTACAAATACCTATCTGTCGAATTATGTCTTTGAATAAAAGTATTTATTTTAACTACTCAATTAATTAACTTTTGTTGCTCATCGTACCTACTACTTAGGTACGATATCAAATATTCGGAACCATTAATCCCAAAAACTTGAATTTTGGCATGTAGGCAGTAGGTAAGCATACGTCCAACTGTGAGTTATTATTAAAAATTAACTTTATAATTTTTTTAGAAGCTATTAAAGTTAAGGTAGCATTTAGAAGTAAAAGCAGAATTAAAACCTACGTTCATTTAAAGCTTAATAAGTATGTTTTAAGGGATTTTTAAAGTTTATTTTCATACGCCAGTGGGGGCGGAGGGCGTGCCATTCAAAACATCTTCAACACACACTTTTTGAATGGCAATCTCTCCACTCCCAGCAGCTGTCCGCTGCTGGGTTTGGCAAATGGTTCTAGGGGGTAGCGCAGGTCGCGATGATCCCCTAAAACAAGGCCAGTGGACTATCCTTCACGAGGTTGCTGCCCGTTTCTTGACCAAGTGCCCTATGCAATTGGTACAACCGAAACCTCTGGCCGTCTCCCCCCAAACTCCCACCCACAATCCTATCCTTTATTCTCCTCACCAATCCCGCATAGCCGAACCGTGGCGGCGCATAACCACACCCAGGCCCGCATAGCCTTGAGGCACTAAATCCCCCCAAAAAGATTGCACCACACCTCTCAAGGGCGAATAGTGTGTGGTATTCATCCTCAGCCCGAATAAAAAACATGTCAGCACAGGGTAAAAATTTACTACCCCAGGAGGGTACCACTACCACCAGTAGTGGAGAATCCCTCACCGAGCCTAGCTCGGTCTGCCCCTCGTATTCTGGGGGGGGCAACTTGTGCCCTAGACCAGGCTCCAGCTTGGACCTGTCCGGCTTAGTGGAGGCCATACCCACTGTTAACTTCGAGGTAGTTAACATAAACAAAACCTCAAACTGGACCGTAGTCGCTCACAAGCGCCCTTGCAAAAGGGAATCCGCTGCGGAACCCACTTCGGGGCCGAAAGGCAAACCGGAACGCAGTCGCCTTAACCGGCGCGCGAGAAGGGAAGCTCTCCGGCCCTGTTCCAGCACGACAGGCACCGCAGCAGCGGAAACGCAGCGCGAGCCCGAGCCGTCCACCTCTACGGAGAAGGACGCGACGAAGGCACTGTCGGTAAAACCCATACCACCACCACCACCTCCTCCTAAACCCAACCGGCCAAGGCAGAGACGGAAGCCGCGGGGAAATCGTGGTCAGCGGACTGCTGCGGAGGTTCCCACTCCTCCTGAAAAGGAGCAGCCTGGCACTGGGATTGGCCCGAAAGGGCGCGCTTCCTCGAAGCGCTCTCGTATGAACGAGACCCAGTCTCCCAGGGGGGATACCAAACGCGCGAAAACTGACGCGAAGCCAAAGCGGGCGGTGAGCTACGCAGACGCGACCCTGTCGCATCTGAAAGTAGCGGTCATCACCGTCCCGCCGAGGGACCTAACATTGGCGCAGGCAGAGCAGCTGCGGGAGACTATCGACGATAGTATCCTGAAGGCTGTGCTGTCTCCACCGTCTCCAGGTGCGCAAGCTCCATCTTTCCGCGGACGTCCTTTCCTTTTGGATGGTGTCCTTGCGATGTGGTGTGAGAACGCGTACGCAGTTGGCTGGTTGGAGAGGGCGGTCAAAAACATGCCATCACCAATCCCAGACACCACCCTGGCTGTTGTAAAACAGTCAGAGCTAAAAAAGAGGATCAAGGCAGGGCTCCTCATACACACCCGGATCACCGAAGCCGCCACGCTGCAGAGAGTCCTGTGTGCCCAGAACCCGTGGTACAAGGTGGACTCTTGGCAGTGCTACGACATGTCGGTGAACGACAAACCACAGGAACCCGGTTGCAGTGAGAAGGTGGTTCACCTACTCCTGGGGATCCCTGAGGACCAAAAGCAGACCATACTGGACCGCGACCGCCGGGTAGCCCATATGTCCGGAAGCGGATACATCCGCTTCTTCACACCTGAGGAACCGACGGTAGCCGACCAACCATCTGTGGCGCACGGTACAGCAGCCTCCATCCCACAGCAGTCCAGCCCAGCTACTGGACTGGGTCTGTGTGCAAAGGAGGCAAGCATGCCGGCGAAGATTGAGGGAGTTACCAGCGACGAAGATGACGTCCTGCGTAGCCCGTAACTCCCACAACATTAGCGTCATACAAACAAACCTCCAGCACAAACAAACAGCGGCGGCCACTCTACGCAGAGTGCTGGAGGTAGACACCAAGACGGTCGCCCTGATCCAAGAACCCTGGATCAGAAACAACAGAATTTGCGGTCTGAATAACATCGGCGGTAAGTTACTTTTAAACACTACCGTTGATAAACCAAGGACATGTATCTTCATGCCAAATACCATCTCAACCACCACGCTTAACCAATTCTGTTCTAGAGACCTCACTGCAGTGAAAATACTCACGGAAAATAAAACTACCCTAGTTCTAGCCTCGGTGTACATGCCGAGTGAAGGTGAAGTTCCTCCCAAAGAACTAGCCGACCTGGTGCAACACTGCGAGACACTAAACTGGGAACTGATCATCTCCGCAGACTGCAATGCGCATCACCCGCTGTGGGGAAGTAAGGACACAAACAAAAGGGGTGAGTTACTTACCGAATATCTATTTCAAACAAACCTGAACATCATAAACAGAGGCACGGAACCGACCTTTGTAAGCTCCAGGTATCAAACTATAATTGACATCACTTTGGCAACCCACGCGGCGGCCAACCTCATAGAGGGATGGCATGTATCAAACGAGCCATCTTTTGCCGATCACCGTCGCGTGTGCTTCCAAATTAATTACAAGCCAACAGACCCTGTTCCATATCGTAATCCCCGCAAAACAGATATAACAAGGTACAAAAACTACTTAACCAAAACACTAGGTGACGTACAACCAACTGACGCGACACTTAGCACAGACAACATCGAATCAAACACACAATTCCTCACCTCAACGCTTGTAAAAAGCTATGAATTGGCGTGTCCTCTTGTAACTCCCAAACGTCTGGAGAAAAGTTCCTGGTGGGGACCAGAACTTGAACGACTGCGGAAGAGACTAAGGACACTTTTTAACCGAGCAAAAAATACCCGGAATGTTGAGGACTGGGATAAATACAAAACAGCACAAAAACACTACAAGAAAAGAATCAGATTCCGAAGAATGGAAGCCTGGCACAATTTCTGTAGCAGCATAAATTCTACTAACCAAGCCGCAAAAATAAAGAAAATTCTGGCAAAGGGAGACCTCAACCTAATGGGGTCACTCAAGAAGGAAGACGGCACTTACACAGTCTCAGACGAAGAAACCAGTGCAGTACTACTGGAAACCCACTTCCCTGGGTGTCGGGTAACGCCAGACCAGCGATGGCATGACGAGTACTACACCACACCAACAATCCAAGAATGGGAAACTGCCGAAAAGATAGTAACTGCGGAAAGGATCGAATGGGCCCTAAAAAGCTTCAATCCGTTCAAATCCCCAGGACTGGATGGAATATTTCCAGCACTACTACAATGGCACTCTCACCAAATAATCAAATTTTTACTACCAATCTACAGGGCCTGCTTAGCGTTTAAATACGTACCCAAAGCATGGAGGGAAGCGAAAGTAATATTTCTACCAAAACCAGGTAAAGATGATTACACCCACGCCAAATCCTTCAGGCCCATAAGTCTAACATCCTTCCTTCTGAAAACGTTGGAAAGACTTGTAGATAGACATCTCAGGGATGGAGCTTTAAAGGACAACCCGCTACACCCTCAACAGCATGCCTACAGAAAGGGCAGATCAACAGAGTCGGCTCTACACGCGGTAGTGTATAAAATAGAGTCGGCCATCTCAAATAAAATATCAACACTTGCGGCCTTCATAGACATAGAAGGAGCTTTTGACAAAACTATGCACAACAGCATCAACCACGCTCTTAAAAAATTCAGAGTGGAACCAGTTGTGAGAAACTGGATCACTGAACTAATAAGTAAAAGGGCGGTCCAGATAGAGGTGAACACTACCACAAGAGCGGAGGTAGTCAGAGGATGCCCACAAGGGGGAGTCCTATCACCTCTATTATGGAACATAGTAGCAGACAGCCTCTTAAAACGGCTAAATGAAAGAGGATACACTACTATTGGTTATGCAGATGACCTAACAATTCTGATAAACGGGAATGCAGAAAATGTGTTATGCAAAGTAATGCGTTCTGCCCTTCAGATTGTAGAAGAATGGTGTGACGAACAACAGCTGTCAGTAAACCCGAAAAAGACAGAACTCATCCTTTTCACCAACAAAAGGAAGTTACCAGAACTACAGTTACCAAAATTATTCAACACCAAACTCTCCCTATCGACGCAAGTAAAGTATCTGGGTGTCATACTTGACAGTAAGTTGAACTGGGCGAGTCATATCGACGCAAAAACAAAGAGGGCCTGTATAGCTTTTGGTCAGTGCAGAAGACTTGTTGGTAAAAAATGGGGTCTTAACCCAAAGATTACTCTTTGGCTGTACACATCAGTTATCAGACCCTCTCTGACCTACGGATCAGTTGTGTGGTGGCCCAGAACACAACTGACCACAGTAAAAACAAAACTCCAAAGTCTGCAACGCTTAGCGAGCGTAGCAGCCACCGGATGCATGAAAACCACTCCATCAGCCGCCTTAGAGTACCTCCTAAACTTGAGACCTCTAGATCTCATCATACAGGAAGAGGCTAAGATAGCCGCCTTAAGATTAAGGTCGCACGGACTGTGGAAATTAAACGCAGACACAACACACTCCAAAGTTCTGCAAGGGGTCCAAAAGGAAATACCACTCCTTGAGGCACCCATGGACAGAACTTCATGTCACCACATCTTTGATCGAAGATATGATATCCAACTTAAGGCGGAAGCCGAAGACTACTCTGGCATCAATGAAGTTCGGATATACACAGACGGGTCCAAAACCAAATATGGTACTGGAGCTGGCGTCTTCTCAAACGACCTAAACATCAAAATGTCAACAACTTTAGGTAAACTTAACACGATCTTCCAAGCAGAATGCATTGGCATCACCAGAGCGGCTCAAGCAGTTGCAGCCAGAGACGTCAGAGATCTCAACATTAAAATTATCTCAGACAGTGCATCGGTGCTTCAAGCGCTACAAAACAACACTATAAACTCTGCCCTCGTTTTGGAATGTCATAATACACTCCAACACATTGCGAATACAAACAAGGTAACCCTGCAATGGATAAAAGGGCACAGTAACTCACTGGGTAACGATGCAGCCGATGAATTGGCTAAAAGAGGTATGAAGACAACAGTATACGGCCCGGAACCGCTGCTTCCCATACCTCAAGCCCAAATAAAATCATGGCTACGTAAGAAAACCGAGGAAACACACCATACGGAATGGAGAAACAGTGTAACCTGCAGGCAAACAAAGAATGCAGTTCCGGAAGCATCAAAAAGACTTGCCCGCAGCCTTATTAGATTGAAACGGGACGAAATTCGGAAGATCATAGGCATCATAACCGGCCACTGTCCCCTAAACAAACACCTATTCACCATAGGTGTGACAGACAGCCCTGTGTGCAGAGGATGCATGGAGGCGGAAGAAACACCACAGCACGTGCTCTTGGAGTGCAGAAGCGTGGCAGATCAACGGGCACGGACTCTCCAATCGCCGGCATCGCTCCCCGAAGCCTGCAATAGTCTGAAAAGACTGCTGGCATTCTGGGAGGATCTGGGATGGTTGGAGTAACTCCTCAAGGATATCCTTTTCATACGTACAATGGCCCAATAAAGAGGCTAAGTGCGGAAACAGCCCAGCTAACCTAACCTAACCTAACCATACGCCAGTGGATGACATCTTCCTTAAAAAGGTCGGTTCACCAAAATGTAGCCTTGACTTTAAAAAAATATATCTTCGGAAGTGTGTACGGAAGTGTATTGCTTCCGTAGTAGCAATGTTTACGTTTGCGTAGTATCGATCATGACAGTAATGTCGACTGGTTTTCAGTCAGTGGTTGCCATTGAATCCAATTGTCCTCTCGTGCTATAGAATACGTGCTTAGATTTTTGAACTACGGTGAAGTTATAGGAAATAGGCGGCTACTGGCGCGAAACAACAACATCTAATGGAATGTTAAATTGTTAATCTTTAGTTTGCATCTCTTAAGGCCCGGCTACACCGGAGCGGACAACTTGCAGAAGCGGTCAGATACTGCAGGTGTACAGCTGTCAACGTTTGTGTAAACCCGTCCTTGCAAATACTACTTCAGTATCTGACCGCGACCGCAAACGCGCCTGCAAGTTGTCAGCTCTGGTGTGATCGGGCCTTAAGAGTTGCAAACGTGTCTCTGTATAATGAAATGTTAGCGATTAAGTGGAAACTGTAAGTTGGCACTTGATGACACTGGTGTTTTTTCATCATATCTTAATGCATATGCATGTTTAAATAACCTAACACGCCTTCACACTGGTTGTATGTACAGAGAAGACTAGGCGTCATAATAGATATAGTAGTCGCTGCTATCATGCATTGATTGTTTTATTTTTTTTACTTATAGATTACCTAATTGGCATTTTTCTGCTGTTATATATCGAAACTCACCAAAAAGGAATTTAAATAAAAATATATCCCTTTTCAGAATCATGGCCTTGCTCAAAAGATAAATCGGCACAGAAGATAAACAAATATAAAAAAAGACATCATAATTCAGTAAATAAATCATGAACTTCATCCTCGACATTATAATCTATAACACTCCGTTAACAGACTAGATTTTTTCCGGTACATTTGGAATAAGTTCCTAATAGTTTTTATGATCCTTTGTAAAGTACCGAAACTAATGGCCAATGGGTGTGTCGTCTTTATTATTTTGAAGTAAAAACTGCCTGCTTAATGGTACCTACACTGATGTATAACGATGAATAAATTTTGCGTAATTATAAAAGAAACATTAAAATCAATTACAACATTAAAATCGCGATCTTGACTGCTGAACCGTAGTCTTGACGCGATTCCTAGATCGCACAGTGTTATTGGGTTTTTCCTTTAAGTAGCAGCCCGAAAACAAAAATATCTTCAATACGTAGGTGCTTGAGGGGAAAATCGATGTTCGCTGTAGCCATGAAATCTGTGTACACATGTTATTTGATCCTATGCAAGGATAATCTTTAAATCTATGTGAAGGATATTTGAACAGGTAGGTAGTTATGGATGAGGAAATAATGCAGGGAGTCTTTTTGTTTGAAATTTTAAAGAACCAATTGCTGTCTTCAAGTCTCGTTTAGGTATAAATTAGGAACGGGAAGGTATTTAAGTTGCAGACTACGATTGAAAAAAATATTTGCAGCATCTGTCTGAAGTGGATGTAGTACCTTCAAAACTGACATCAGATTTAATTTTCCAGATGATTTTAGATCGTTTCAAATGGGATTTTACAAACTTAAACAAAACTAAATTATCAGAGCCCGAAGTGACGAGAAAAATACAATTTACATACCTATTTAAGACGTTTAACGACTATTTTATTATCGTACGACATTGTACGATTATATAATAGTTATTATTATGGAACAATATAACAAAAGAAAATGACATCAGCAATTTTCTTAGCGATCGCAGACTGTTTGTTGAAAGATCTAGTCAAAACTAAACCATTGGTAACCCATAATATTTGCATAGGTAGGTATATCTTAGTTCTTGGGTTAATAAACTTGCAACTTGGCACGAATACAAATCTAACATAATAAAGTTTGAGTTTCTTAAACTACCCCTCCTCAAAGAGGGCATAAGGGATGTTGAGTTTGGGGAAAGCGGAAGTACAAAATGTATGCAGACGAAGTCGCGGTCAAAGTATTTGTCTATTAACCTAATTTCAACACGATTCGTATTTTAAAGTTTTGGAAAAGAGAATCATTATCATTTTGAAAATAAGATATTAAGAAAAATATATTATACCTATTTTAAAATATTAAAAAAATCCTAGATGTAACGGCGACGGCATACATTCTGAGATTTTTTAAAATGCGAGCGTCTTAGAACAAAAAAGATTAGGTTGAACAAAACACCAGCTTTTACAAAAGTTTGGGTCATCGGGTGGGCTTTGATTTATTTCTGTTAATTAATAATGCATTATATTTCCTAATAGTGCTGTAAAAATATATCGTATATGATGAGATCATAAATATTGATTCCACCATTTAGAAATATTTTATAATTATACATACATACATACATAACATCACGCCTGTAATCCCCGAAGGGTTAGGCAGAGGTGTACCCATTAGTACACCCACATTTCGCCAGTTATGTTTTCAGTCCCATGTAATAGGGGGCGAGCCTATTGCCATCAACCGGGCACAAATCCAGACTCCGAGGCTGCTACTGAGAAATTCCTGATGAAAAAACCCAATAACACTTTGCCCGACCTGGGAATCGAACCCAAGACCTCATGCACAGCAGTCGCGCTTGCGACCACTAGACCAACGAGGCAGTACTACTACTTAATATACTTATGCTTAATATACTTACTTGGATTATTACTTAGATAAATTTATTTTATTAAAAACGTCACAAGAATTGTTGCTTATCTATCACACAAAAGTATTGTCGCAATAAACATTGCCTAAGGTAAACGCATTTAGCTGCTAAGCATGGCCGCAGGCACTCACTTGTAAAGTGCAATGCCTGTGCGTAAAGTTACAACACATTTTAGTTTGCAATCATTGTATCGCAAAAAATACCTATAAATCAAACTTTTTGCGCACTTATGAAATAACCCAGAACTAAGTTTAAATTAGATCTAAAAAAAAGCTTTATGATTTATTTTTAAACATGTGTAAGTACAATAAGTAGGCCTGTTATACTAACGAGTATACATTACCTACTGCAATTACATTCAATTAATTTATCTCGAGCTTTGTAATAAAGGTATATTTAACAAAACAGAACAATTAACGTTTTTATTTTTAACAACATTCAAATTAAAGTGCTTACATAATGAGTGTAGTTTCCTCTTGCTAAAATGTGCAGAACATCTAAGTAGTACCTAAGTAGTTCAGGTACCACGCTTGATAGATATTGAATACTCTGAATATACGACAGGCTGTGTAGCGTAGAGTCAAGAAAGATGATTCATTTCTTTTACAACTCTTTTAGCAGGAGTTTAATGAAATTTGATATAAGTCATATCTTTTATTTGTCTGTTTTGCCGCTTAGTTCTTCGTAACGAAACATTCTTCTTTTAATTTTCTTCTATCATTTAGAAAATTCTTTCCAAATGATTTTTGTTTCATAATTTTGAACTTGTGTATAGCACAAAAATCTCGATGTTTTGACATGTCTCCGCACCAGTAGATCGCATCCGTGCGTAACACGGGTTGCTATGTTACTTACTTATAATTTGAATTAACTAGAATAGCTTGAGATGTAAATTAGTATAGGTACTTAAGTAGTTTTTGGGTATGATGATAATTATAACTGCGCCCGCTTTGAGGAAAAACCCAAACGAAGTACTTACATGTAAGAAAATAATAATATTTTTGCACATTAATATTTTGGTTTTCCTTTCATTCTTAATTATGATATAATTACTGAAGAAGACAAACCATACATTCATACAATGTGGGAAAGTGTATTGATGTCGTAACATAATCCTTAAAAAAAATGTATTTTTAAGGCCTCAAGTGTTTATTTACCGGCAGACAGTTTTGTAACGCTGCGAATGGTCGATTATGGAGGTACTAGCATTGTCGGGTTGCAACGATGCATACGAGGCGCTGATTGCACCCGGCGTCGTGATCAACGTACCCGCTCGACCGAATAGATTGCAATACAGCGAAGCCCTTTCTCATTTGTATGGACTCCTTTAATACCTGTATCTGTACCTGTGCCAGATCACGCATTTAGTGGCTATTAAAAGTGGAAATATTTATAACAACCAAAATTTTTGTAGTTAATTTTTTTTTAGTTTAATGTGTGGGTGGCATAATTTATTTGTAAAAAAATGCAGTTTAAGGAGGTCATTTTATTTGCCAAAATGAATGTATTTGTGTGTGTGTATCCTTTTACAGAAAAGTGTACGAAACGGCATATCCAAAAAAGACCGATTATAAATAGCCTCCATATATTTCTGTTTTAGTATGTTTTCGAACGACTAATATTAGTTAAACAGGTTGGTCCATTTGGTCAGACTTCTATTTATAACTAAGAATGTTGTTGTCTACATAAATCTGAACGGTAACATGGACAAAAAATAATGACGTTTTTAACACAGTACGAATTATGGAAAATTAAAATGTGTTTTGATTTGATTTAGATATAATGACTAGATACGATATTGATTAGGACCTAATTTTATATTTGTACAAAAAAGAACAGCTGCAAGGCAGGTATTTAAATCTTTGGTCTTTCTTCATCGTGTGGGCCCAGTAAGGTCTTACGACCCCACACACCCTAGTGTCAGAGTTTCTAGACCGCCTCAAGGGCCTCTGACATGGTATGAGCGGAACAGTAAAGTCCAGGTTTCCTCACGGAGTTTTTCCTTCACCGATGCCAGCGATGTCCAAGATAAACTTAAGAAAGTACGTATGAAATGAAAAAGTCACATTGGTACTTTTCCGGATTTGAACCCACAACCTTGTGCATGAGAGGCGGGCGCCTTAACCACTGGGCCATCACGATACTTTCAGATTTCCTTCTTATTCAATAAATTTTCAGTAAATCTTTCGTGGTTTGGACTATTTTTAAAGCAAGATAGCATGCTTGCCAATCAAAATTAGCAACGCACAAAGTAACTCGCTGATATTTCTTTGTAATATTTATAGGTGAGTAGTGAGTACAAGGTTTGAATGACCTACGATATGGCATGGATAGGTTTATTCTTCGTTCGTCCCGAAGTTTCGTCCCACATTCCAAAAAATTCTTAGTTCGTCCCATATGACTATTGAAGTGGTGATTCGTCCCAAATTACAAGTACTTTAAAGGTACGGTCAACAAACAAAAAAGATACGTATTTGAAATTTTTACAAATACGTCAAATACAGATAAGTAGTTGTTTCGGGTCTGGCTGTTTGTGTATGTGAATTAATATGTTTGTTTTCCTTTCTATTGAGATCGTTTAGGGGCCTACCTTCTGTTCATTTCTGTCACCCTGGTACTTTTTAAAACAATAAATAATTCAATTTCAAAACCTGTATTTTAACCATTATCAAGCTAAGTAGTAGGTCGCTTAAGGATCTAGTTCCAGTTAATTTCTGCATTCCTGGTAGTAAAAAGTACTAACGAAAAGTCGAAAAAATTGTGATTATTACTAAGAATCATGCATAAAACAAGCATTTTAAAAAACAGCATTCATAAACTAAAAATTTAAGCAACAGTAAACTAAACTAAGAGAAAACAACTGAACTTTAATTTTATTTTTTTTTGCAGACCGTACATAAAAGTAAGTTTAGCTTATACAAAAAAAATATGGGCCGTAGAAGGAATATAAAATAGGACGAAACAAGAATAAAATATTTAAAATTATAATTTGGGACGAAGGAAGCATATTGCTTAGGACGAACCAGGAATTTTTTATGTGGGACGAAACTCAGTGGGCCGAACGAAGAATAAACCCATGGATAATTACTGCAAATAAAACACTGTTCATTTGAATTTTTAATGTGGGTAAGTCCTAAAATCTGTGTAGGTGCAATGATTCAATTATAATCTATTTTTATGAAAAAGCCACCGTCATTTTGTCGTTTTATCTTAAAACTTCGTTGGCATTCTAATCTGTCTAAAAGACCTATAAAATTACTCACATGTTTGACATTGATTGTTGTTGAGCTGAGATTGTGGCTAGATTTTGAATGTTTTTAATTAGTTAAAGTGGCCTTTTGAAGGCCTGTTTCCATAATGGTATTAAAATGTAGGAAAATTAGTTGTATTTTTGACAGATTGAGACTGAGATTAGATTGCGATCGTTCCTAAAAGTTAATACAATTACCCCTGGTTGCAATCATGCTATTAATGTAGATGGATAGGTATGAAATTAAAATCTAGATCGTATTTTTTACCTACTTAGTATTTTTTTCGCTCATCATGTCAAAGTAGCTTGAGTACCTACGATGTCATGTATGTCATTATAAAAAATGTAGTCAGGTTTTTTTTTGATACCATACATTTTCCTGAATGTATACGGTTGATTTTTGGGCCAGGTTTTTTAATGGGTCGGTGATTTCTTGCCTGTAGACATCTCAAAGATATGATATATTTAGTGTTCGTGGGATTTTTTATTAATTTTCGGATTATTTAATTAGTTGGGTATATTTAGACAGTTCTACTGCCCTCGAGATCTCGACCTTATAAAACAGGCTGAATAAATTTATTATTGTTAGTAAATTCTTTTTAATCGCAGACAAAAAATCTGCATGTGGTTTGTGTGCTCCGAATTCCAATTAGACGTTTGATTTCCTTGTGACAGGTGAAATCGCCTTCAAAGTTTAACCTTTTTATTTGCACTCGTAGCACATCAAAGTTTTATTTCTTGATTTATCTTTTATGTCACTCTCAAAAAAGCTTGGATGTGACTACATTTTTTTTGAGCATGCGTTTTCATTCTCTGTAGGTACCAACCACAGTATCTACTATTTTCCTGCATTCATAGTATCACATAACTATACATACTGTTATGTTCAAATATGACACAACAATAAATAAAAATCTCTCAAGAATTTTTCACCTATTATTTTTAAATGTTCAGTCTTGACTTTGAGTTATGATTTCTGAGAGTTCGATACCTACCTTCCTATGTTTACACGTGTGTTTGTTAGTAAATGAAATGCAACTGACGGTAGTCACGATTTGCAAAAACAACAACTACATAAAAAAGCTTTGCCTATTGAATGAGATATCTTTATTGTCGTTCAAAATAATCCTCATTTAGTAAGAATAGGTCGAAGGTATTGGGGGCTGTTTTATCTCGTTAGAATAAACTAAAAAAAAATGATTTTTAATTGATATTATATTTAAGTGATATGTGTAGGTAGGTTCAAACCTACACTAGATTAATGAAATATGTTTGAATACTAATTAATCTTAATATTTTTCCATTCAATAATGTCCGTTGAATTAAATATCTAGTGCAAAGGAAAGGCATAGGTACGGCACCACGGTTACATAAAGCAGACACGTAATGGTCCACCAAAGAAAATAGGTCAATATTGTGCTCAGGTCTAACAAGAACAACCATCAAATTGCTTCAGTTATTGCAAGCCCTAAATAAAACATTTTGCTATGTATCTACTGTAAAATCTTTGGCTGGTTTAGCCGTTCCCAACCTTATTTTAATAAATTATGGTGCCTTAAGAAAAATACATTTCATTGTTATAACTGAACTACAAATGACCCACGGCCTTTGGACTGTTGCTGGGTGCATGCAACAGTACAAAGGTAAGTACAATGTTTTGTATGCGTTCCTTTGCCCGTTACCATTCAATCAACAGTGATTTATAACAAAAAAAAAACCTAGCAACAATTTTTACCTAATGTTATTTAGTTTGTCGAGCAGTTTGCGTAGATAACAGGAATGTAATGTGTCCTGTATCACCCCGTATTAAAATAAGGGCCTGTCAGCCCTCATGATGGACTGTGCTTCGATCAAACACTTGAATTACAAAAATCACCCTTAACGCTACGACATACAAGTTCTGTCAATGTCAAATTGTCCCCAAAGACGTGTGAACTAAAGATTTAGCTTAAAATGGTATCTACTATTAAATTAAATATTGCTCATATGGATTCAGTTTAGCAGAGGTTAACCCTAATAAAGCCGTAAGCAGGACCAGTTAGCGACTAGTTTTGGCTGGCAGGATTACCATTCCAGCGACACGGGGAGCGATCGCGCATTCGACACCTAATCAAATCCTTTCCCTAGTTACATTTTCAAGGTGTTATTTAATTATTTTAGCCTTTGAACTGAAGCATATTTTCGCCTTTCGACTAAGTAGAAGGATTTTTAAAGACTTACTTGTAATGTTGACTAACCTAAGAAGAAATATGTATATATTTTTTGTATTTATTATTAGCTGTGTTTCACTCAGGAATATTACTGTTTTTTTTTTTTTTTAATAAGGTATTACATAGGCTATCTGTTTTATAGGATTAGTCAGAAGGTTTATTGAATATTTATAATTAAGTTATTAACTAATAAGTTCCGCCCACATCGATTACACGCATAAATTGTAATGGTAGCTATTGTTAATATTTACTAATAAGTTCCGCTCATATCGGTTACACGCATAACTCGGAATGGTACACGTAACTATTGTAATAATGATCGAATAGGATAAGTTTATTAAAATTAAATAAGAGATATCATTAATTAATAATTCGTTACTGTAGGTGCAGATAAACGGAATACTAAAACTGTTCATAGTACTAAACAGTTTAGGTATAGTTTATGACCCTAGTAGCTATTTCCTGAAATATTAGAAATAATAATATGGATATCCTATGAGCTGTGTTGTATATCCGGTGGTAGGGATATGGTAACGAAGACTTACCATGGATTCAGTTTTTGATTCTAGACTCAAGCGAGATGAAATTATGCGGCGGTTATTAAAAAAAAATCTTCTGATCCATAGAAAAGTGCAGTATTGGCATGGTGAAAATGTACGGAAAAGCCGTTTTTTTTTTAAATTTACTGACCATAAGTTACACTAGGGTGTATAGCATCATGCACTAAATCCATTATAAAAAGCTTCGTTGCGATGCCCCTTTCACCGTATTTTTATGTTGTAGGAGTTATTTAAATAAAAATGTGGTTTCTTAGAAAGTCCTTATCGAATAAAAAATAGCAATAAAAAAAAACAGATACAAAATTGCTGTAAAACATCCTAATTAATTCAATACTCACTCTTGAACAGACCCATCTTGAAACACTTTCTCATAATGTCGGGAAATGTATTAACTTTATTTACGTCTCCCATATATGGTGAGCACTTCCGTACACCAGTCTTTAAATGTAACGACTTTATATTTATATCATTAGGTAATTAATTAATCAAATTAAAACTTAAACCAAAAGTTTAAACTAAAAATTAAAATTACGAAAACCCGTGAAAATGGTTTGTTTAATGTTCATGTAGCCGGCTCGCTACGACCTGATACATTATCAGACTGAAGCGTCGTCGCAGGCGCAGCCACCAGGCGACCGGCGCGCGCGCCGATCTCATTGCCGCGCTCCGTATAAATCATACACGCGGATTAACTTATTAAACTACGAATAATCGTATCATAAGAGCCCATTGTTTGTGTGTAAACAAATATAAATATAGACGATTGTAATTACGAGTTTATTACGTAGCAGTTCAATTAATGTATGAAACGAGAGAGACTGTAATAGATCACTGAAGCGTAGGTATCGTGTATGTGCACTCATTAATTTTATAGCAGCGCACATCAATCTAGATTCTAGTACATATACCTTGTTACTTGTAGGTTAAGGGAACCACTTACTTATTTAAGTATTCAATTAAGTTAAAAAGAGTAAAGGATTACCTAATATATATGAACGATAAAAAAATAACACAATCAGATCCACTAACTAAATGGTTTTAAATGCCTAATATTGATTTACAAATAGAATAAAATGACTGTCGCAAAGCGCGACTGCTGAGCATGAGGTCTTCGCTTCGATTCACAGGTAGGGCAAAATGTTATTGGGTTTTCCATTAGGAATTTCTCAGTAGCAGCCTCGGAGTCTGGATTTATACCCAGTTGGTGGCAATGGCATCGCCCCCTTTTACATGGGATTTAAATGTTAAATATGGGTGTACTAATAGGTACACCTCTGCCTAACCCTTTGCGGTTTATAGGCGTAATTTTAAGTTATATTAATAGAATAAAATGATAGAAAGTAAGGTTTTCTATATTTTTTGCTAATTTTTCCATTGAACATTTTTGCAATGGCACTCGCTAATGACCCCGTTTTATTTTTATTAGTTTCTATATTTTTGATCCTTGTGTTTTTATTTTCCTATACCTTTTGTTATGTCGCTAAATATAAACCGCATATGCATATAATAAATTCACTATCATTTTAACCTTAAATTATTAAAGATTTCTCGGATGGTTGTCATTTGTTTATGCAATAAAAAATATTATTGATTATTATTATTTCTTATTTCTTATTGGTGAATAAATCGTTGGAGTACCTACCATTATATAAATAAACTAATTTTAGTAGTTCATACTGATGTCAATAATTATAATCAATGTCAAATATTAAATTAAATTTTACTGTCGTATATAGTTAAGTTGTATTGTTATTTTTCAAACCATTTAATATGAAATGTTTCTGTACCCTACAGGGTCCATTATTGTGCCTAGCTGTGAGCCATTTAAAACATAGGTAGTTGAATGCAATAAATTATATGAATAAAAAAGATGTTCAATCATTGGGCATTTTTTACACTTTCTTTGATTTTCCATGTGTTGCTTCAGGACGATACGACATTGGGACATAAATCAGGACGATGGCCCTGTATGCATACTTAAAGCTTCAAAAAACACCCATTTTACTAGTTAAAAATAATAAAGAATATATTAATATCACTAGTAGTAACCGTAGATTATTTAATAATTATCATATCAGCCGAAAACGACGTCCACTGTTGGACATAGGTCTCCCCTAAAGATAACCACGATAACCGGGTTCGGATACTTATAAAAAAGTAATTCTTTCTTAGGAAGAGTAACTTGGAAACACAACATTCGTTTTAAAACCGATGGTTATTGAGTCAATATTCCGTTTAAAGAATTTAATTCGTTTACTGTCAAAGAATTCACGAAAATAATGGTTGTGTTTTATTTGCTATACGTTTTCATTTATCTGTCTATAGGTATATTTTATTATAAAGCTGGTTTATACAATACGACACAAATAGACGTCCAGTTCAGTGTCCAGTGTCAGGCAGAACTGGTGTGGCATTTTAGGTAAACTGGTCCGGTTTGGCACATCTGTAGTTTACATAATAATGATAATTTTATTTTTGTATTTTTTATACAAATAATTTACATATTATGAAAATGGTCTATGTCAAACAATCGCGATGTGTCTAACACCCATCTTAAATTTCAAAGATTGTAATTCCAAATATTATGTTTTTGATGTTTGTTTCATGAAATCTGCGCGTTTCTATCAACCTTCACGATTTATGGCAAACAATAAAACATTATACGTTTTAATTTTTATACAAATAACATTTACCGTCTCCAAGGTGTAAATCTGCAGAGTTGCGAGCGAAATGAGAATCTACTAGTGTCACTAGCTAATCAACTGCTGATAACAAACATAATAAAAATACGAGAGCGTCTGTGTCCTAGAGACGGCATTATGATTTATGACCCAATAACAAGTGTAGGAAATTATGTAAAATGATTACCATGCTGACTCAGGACCAGAATAAAACTTGTCATTACGTAATGACGTACATTACGTGATAATATCTTATTAATAATAATTACCATTAATTAATAAAGGGACATTAAGAATTAGGGTTTTATTTATTGTATAAATGTCGTAGTTAAGCCCTACTTTTGCTATACGACTATAAGCAAGGCATCAAGAAGTAACTAATCCAAATTCTTCGCACACCCTGAACTGTAAAAGTAAGTTTATACACACACTTTCCTACTTATTTGGTTGTCAATATTTTTAAGGCCTGCGGTTTTGTACGCAAAGGAATGTTTTTGCAAGTACCTATATAACTTGCCTTTATTCAGACAAAACATGTTTCCTTGATGGTTATTTACGGTTGACTTTTAATCGTAGTTACCTTATATAAGTCAGTCAAAGGTCAATCTTATTAAGCATTTCTTTCTTTGCTTATTTACGACTACTTTTCTTTTTGTTCTTTTTTTAAGTGTACCTTTCGTTGACTTTTCGAAACCCCTTCACTCGATCTTCTACACTTCTTAATTCGATAAAAACATTTTTTAAGTGTGCTTTCTAAAAGTCCACAATTATTCCATAGAAAGTTAATAGTTCAACTGGTATAGTATTTCTGGATAAAAAAAATAAGTAACAATCGGAAATAGTATCAATAAAATATAATACCTATGCGATGTATTTTTGTTTTAAACACAAGATTATTTTCTCTATGTTTTAAAATTATATTTATTTTCAGATGCTGCGTGGTATCGTTTTTATTGTGACGATCCTACTGGCTGTTCAGAATGCATGCTCAGATCCTACATCATCAAGAAATCAAAATATCCGCACAGATGCTGAAGCAGGTTTCATGCTCGATCGGGGTGGACCACAGAAAAGAGAAGTAGACACAGTGTTGCTAGCAGTCAAAGATCAATTCAGGGGAATCATTGAAGAAATCTTGGGCGAGGCTTGCAGATTCTTGAAGAAAATGTTATACCAGTTTAAAATGAATCTGCTGAAAAAGTTTGAAAGCTACACTATGGCTAGTTTGCTACGTGTTATAATCAATGGTCTAACGGATATGACGTCAGCTTCTGATCCTGAACCGTCCCTCGATGCTGACGTGGAAGTAGTAGAACGTATACAGGTGGAACCAGTGGAAACATATTATAGAAATCCATATTACCCTTCGGGTTTGGCAACTCTATTTAGAGATAAGAGAGAATAGCAGAACATAGTTGTGGTTTGTAAGCCTCTGATTTTTAAATACAGATAGGGGTTAATTTCCCTTTTCGGGTTTTTCTATTAGGAATTTCTTAGCAGCAGCCCGGAGTTTGGAATTTGATGATTTGACACCCCCGTGCCTCGGAAAGCACGTGAAGCCATTGGTCCTGCGCGTGATCTCTTGTTGATCGTAGCGGATTGCCCTTTGGACTATAAGTGTGTAAAAGAGGGAGTGCACCTGTTTTTGCGCATACACTTGAGCTGTACTTTCTCCTGTGTACTTGGCTAGTCTTGTGATTGAGAGAAATTCGGTCGGGATTAATAATGTATTTTTAATTGGATTAAATTATTGTGTTATAACCTACATTATATTTTATTTCAAAACCTTGTGGTGGTCTAGCCATAAAATATAGCAAAATGTACCAAAACATTTAAATAGATCTACACATTCAGTTGAAATTACGAAAACCATGAACTACCTTTTATATTTATGACTAGCCTTTTATATTTCTAAATCAGTGTAATAGGTTACTAGATTATTGTCTGACCGTGACTCGGTGCAAACGTGACCAAATGTAAAAATTTGGTGTTATTTGTTACCACAAATGTCGCGGAGATCAATAATACTCGTAACAAGAGATTCCCAAAACTGTTTAACGTAGGTGTACGTACAAAATTATCGTGTATGTTACAATCTCATTAACATGTGTTACATATTAGCTATTAAAATTAGTGTACAAATTGATACTGAACGTCTTGTAACGAATTTTACAGAAAAATGTACAAAATACATTAACGTGAAAACAAGCGTTATTCGGGAACGTCAACTTAAATAATTGTTTTTAGGTACACTGGACGAGACCTAACTACAGAAAAATAATCAACTTCGTAACAAATTCATTTACTTTTTTATTACGATACGTACGATTCCCTTTTGCTATGGATAGTTCATTTAAAAAACTGTAGTAATCGAAGGATAATTTCTTATTATTTAAAAAAAAAAACGTTAAAATCTAGTTGCAATCTCATCTCAGCGACAATAAATGTCAAAAAATGCAGGTAAAAATATTCGTTTTTTTACACTTGAGATTGCGATCGGTCCTAAAAGTTAGTAAAAATTCCTTCCAGAAAAAACTTAGATATTCAATATATTTTTTTATGGGTCCCCGAAATAATGAGACACTACTATCAATATTTTATCAATTGAAGCGATTGTGAAGCTTAATTGCTGCTGTAAACGATTAATGTTTATTTAAATCGCTATATTGACTCATATACATATATCATGTTTCCTCCCTCTCCAATTTAGTATTCGTATATTCTCTTGCATTTATTGTAAGTACAGTTATTTGACGGTACCAAAGCTAGGACAGTCTAAAGTTTCTCGCGGTATGCATTTAGTTATAATAAGTAAATTGAACATTAAAATGAAATCGTGTTACATAATTGTGCCTTGACCAATATAGATTATTGAAGAAGTGTTGTAAAACAAAAGATTACTGCATTACTTCAGATTATCAGCTTCGATTAGTATAGTGTAGGGCTTTATTATGATATCTAATGGTATTAGTATTGCACATAAATGTATTAAAAACTTGATAACAATCACTTTCGATATTATGGCCCCGTCCAATTAGTTAACGGCCCCGTACAACTAGTTAACCTGTAGTTGGTCACTTGAAAAAGATAATCTCATGCAGTTGAACGATGTAGGTGGACCACTGACATTGAGGGACGCGAACATCGAAATGTCCACTTATGTTAAATACACATAAACTTTTCTGATAAGTTATCAAGATTATGGTGAACATTACAACAAAATTCATTCCTAATAAGGACAGGATTGGGTCTGTGTGCTACGTGGCCTACGGGCTACGGACGGGGTGTATGTCGTAGCACATTATCCAGTAGTTACACCCCGTAGCACGTAGCGTCTACGAATTTATAGGTATAAAATTGTCATGAATTTGTCTAAGACTAAATACCATTATTTGTGTTTTTGTTACATAGTTTATAAATAGATTAATCAAAAATCGATTAATTTTAAATGTCGTAAGAGACGAACGTTTGTTTTCTAAGTAACAAAAAATTCAAATGTTAAATTCAATTACAAAAAAAAAAACAAATGTCTGCATGTGAAAATTCCATCGTCGAGTTAACACACATTATTAGTGATTATGACATCTACATAACGATGATTTATGGGATGTGTTTAGTTACTCATCCATAATTTGACCACGGTAACGTTGACGACCTTATTTCACGGACACCCGTTACCCATGAGCCATTATTAAAAATTAACTAAGAAACCTTAACTAACTCGGTGAGATATAAGCACATGCTTATAGGTACCTACCTCACCGCCGGTTCGCCTTTCTAAGAATTATATATATGACAAATTAATATTCATTAAACAGATGCATTATGTTTCTCAAGATTCTACAATTTTTTATGAAAAAATCTCTAATTTACTATCATTTTTTGACATTGATTGTCGCTACGATGAGATTGTGACTAGATTTCAAATTAGTATTATTGGTCTACAGAGTTCTATGTAACATTTTGATTAAAATTTCATTTTGTGTTACGCTCGATAAGCTTCCCTTAGCTTCTCTAATTGAGAGCGAATCAGAAAATTCTGGCCATAACGTGTCGGAAATATTGCATATATGGGTAGTCTCGACAATGTCAGTCTCGAGACACGAGACAAACTACAATTACAGCTCCGAGATATACGGTATATCTCGGAGCTGTAATTGTAGTTTGTCTACCAAATACCCAACCCGGTATATCATATACCCGAGACTTCGAGATTACTCAGAATATTTAAGCCGAGTTAATTTGAGCAAGAAGTGTCAATCAAATAGCAATTTTAGTAAAAACGACTATTTCGGTGAAATCTTTCATAAAAACCTTGTCCGTGAAATTATGACCACAAACAAAGGATCAGCCGAATCGGTGCAGACGTTTTAGAATTTTGTGCTTAGCAACACATTTAGCCATTCATTTTTATGTATATAGATATAATCAAATCTTAACATTTATAAAGTTAATTAAAGTTAAAATAATAAAATTTGTATGTTCATTTGGTTATTTTTTATAATGCTTCCACACGTTTGATGAACGTTCTATGAATTGGTTGGTATCTATTCCAATGTCTTGTTGATGTTTCACGTTCACATCTTGTCACAAAATAACAATTTGGCGGCAAAACATTTGTTGTGTATTCACAAATAAGTTACGTACGATTATCAAGTAACTATAGCGGCTCCGTGCGACTTCCTACGTGTAGTTTCTTTTCACCCGAATTGAATTACGTCTTATATTACTGCTCCGCTCCTGTGGGTCGTAGCGTGTTGTTGATGTTATAGCCTATACCAGGGATCACCAATTAGTTTCGCTCAGGGTCCGATAAAAGTAATGAAATAACCAACGCGGACCGCACAACATTTTATAGAAAAAAATACTAAACAAATGAAATTACGGAAATAAAAAAGGTACTTTTTGCAAATCAATGAGAAAAATGACACACCGCGATGTTCAACGCTTTCGCAATCCGCGAACTCTTTGTCGCTTGTTAGCTCGTTACTTCGTCCGGCCGTTTTTGATTTGATGTCAACAAAGATATAAATATATGTAGAGTTAAATAATTTACTAAATACGTAGCTTAATCATAAAATTATAATTGTATGATTATGCTAATAATACTTTTGTGAGGCACTTACTGCTAAAAAGGTTTTAGCAGTAAGTGCCTCCCAGAAGTATTTAGCACTAACTCTGTTCTATTACCACTATCTACAGTCTCTTCAATTTTATTTATATCTAATAAATTTTAAAATATGGACATCGGAAATCGAGTTTGGACTAGGTAGGTATTTTTTATGTTTCCTAATAATGCACATCTGTTTTGAATAAACTACAATAAAGTCAGTAGTCACTATGACTTGTAAAAACCCAAGAGCAATATGTCTTATGAAATTATGATGCTATTTGAATCAAGCAGGCGCCAAAAGCGTTTATGCGTAGCGGTCCTAACGGCTATTATTATAATACTACCCGTTGCCTGCTACGTCGCTTGCGTGAATTTTCTTTCGGATCCCTAGTATTGCTGGTTGTTTGTGAAAGAATTCTCAGAAAATGACCAGTAGTTTCGGGGATAAGCGCATTCATACAAAAACCAACAAACTCGTCAGATTTGATTTATTAGTTTAAATATCATATTTTGTGACTCAACGGTAGAAAATCAAGAATTTAAAAATGTTGCTGAATTATAAATGTAAATCTTATTATATGGGAACCATTATAACAACGGTTAATATACTTTATTATTACTGCTAAGAGCTTTAGTAGTAAGAGCTTTTTTTTAGTAGCTTACACAAAGGTAAGTTAAACATAATTAGCCAGCAAGTTAACAAATGTCGTGAGTCGTAACAAAACTCACATTAAATACCTTATAGCCTTAAACTAATATGTGTGAAAATATTTGAGAAGGATTCGGCTTGCCCTGGACGGTATAATAATAATACTAACGTATTATTGTCCTACTGCTAGGCAGCAAAGGCCTCTTCTCATACAAAGATGGCACGAGCATTGATCACCACGCTTGTTCAAGGCGGCCATGTAAGACTCTTTTTAATTTTAAGTCCAGGTTCTCTCACGATATTAGAAGTACCTACACTTGCATTTAAAAAGTCACCTCAGTACTTGCCTGGTTCCGACCTCACAACATCACCACGCGACACTAAGATAACAATTGCAACATTGCGATACTAAGTTGGGTCTAAGATACCTAACAAAAAATGTACTTAACTATAACCTGAGATATTGGCTAATAAAATTATCCTGCAGAACAGCCCAGTTCGCCATTCAGTCCATATGGGTTGCAATATCTAGTAAATCGGCTACCGTGGTTGTTTAAGCTGTTGCTAACTTTCTTCTAGAAGTGGTTTCCCGACAGCCAAAAAAAAAACTTTTAAACGCCTTACAGATTTTAAATACATACATAGCAATGTATCAACAAGTCATTATCCAAATTATAAACATACCCTAAGCTTTTACTGTAGAAGTAAATTCATTAGCATAGGGAGCTAAGATACTTAAATACTATCGCTAATATGCGGTAGGTTTAATCAGTTTCCAAAAAAAAAGTTAATGTCTTCTTGTAAAATATATTTGATCACAAGCGCCTGCCATAACTGACGCAACTTCGCACCGGCCACATGCTCTTGACAATCGCTAAGGCGCACGTACGCCTTTGATTATTTTAATAGCAATCAGTTTATTTCATGCAACAAAACTAAAGAATCTAACAGTCGGATAATATAATATAAGCAATTGCATATATTATAGTTTCAGAAGTGATCTGTTGTTTTTATCAAATGTTAATTATTAATTTTTATGTGTTATCCTATTTCTAGACATGCTGATTGGCCTGTATACCACAATTACTGTCAATTTATTAATATCTGTTGTAGGTATACAAGAGCTGTTACAAGAGCTGGGCTAACCATAGTAAATAAATGAAATAAATCAATCAAATATAGTCTAAGTTTACTAATCAGCATTCTGGGTATATAGTTGCGGTTGATAAGGTTTTAAAAATAAGTTTCTACTCTTAAGTTTTACCCCATCTAACTAATAGGTAACTTTTCTTTTCTAAAAGCAAAGAACGGATAAATCTGATCATAATTATTGTAATTATCTGTGTCATAATTATAGGCAAAGTGTTGTGCTGTTCAGAATTTTTTTAGCAATTAAAAAGTTGAGTTTAGTTTTCACTTTTTTGAAGTCCTGCTTACCTTCACATTTTCAATAGAAATGCAATGTTCTAATTAGTAGAGAACTGTTTAAAATAATCTCCTAAGGAAAGTTTATTTCAATAACACCTTAACGTGTTACGACTGTCATAGATATTTTCATGACAGCCGGGGACGACGGCTTCACGTATTTTCCGATAGACATGCTTGGCCATGGCAGTTGCTTGACCTCGATCAATCGATCTTTGTGGTAGATGTTTAGCTGGATCAATTTAAAATACAATGTGATTTATACCTACTAAAATTATTTCTTTACTGTTTACCAAAGTGCACTAAACAAGCCCCCATTTTTACAATAAGTAGCGCAGTATCAGGTTGTATGTGCAAAACATTATTTGCGACAATAGCACAATAGTCCAATTACCTTATCATTTTTACATTATTATTTTATTTACTCTACATATCTTAGGACCCTGAGGCCTTCAGGCCTTTGTGTGGCGTACAAGGAGCCTCAGTCAACTCGCAGAGGCTTCTTAGGTAATTTAAGATGAAATAAGGCAACTACCGACGACGATTATTTCTGTATGCACTATGCAAGTGCATCCAAGAACCACTCCGGTTGGTGCAGGACTATTAAAGGTTATGGAAAAGATTGTATTTTGGTTAATTATGGTTTTAGATAGAGTAGTAAAATAAGTAAAGTGTATGGGGAAAAAGATAGACCAATTTGAACCTATAAAACAGTGTTGATGATTTAATTGATCATAATTATAGAAATACCTACCTGTTCGTTACTACCGCATATTACATTTACATCAACATTATGTACAACCTGATATTTACTAAGCTTCAGCTTAAGACCCTTGCCTATTGTTGAATTTAGATGTCGTGAATTTGATTATAATAATAATAGGTATCAGCTTTTTATTGTCTCACTGCAGGGAAAAGGTTTCTTTTCACACAGACATGCTCGTAAGCATTGATCACCACTCTTTCTCAAGGCAGGTTGGCTATTTACTTACTTTTTTTTAAACATTTCCCTACACTTGGAGTTTCTCCTATGTTTTAGGTGCGTCTACAAACACTGCACCAACATTCAAGTTTCGATTGGTGGATTCAATTGATTAATTTAATAATCAGGCGCTACGGCAAGTGCGCGATGAGGTACCTACTGTCAACTCTGTATATCAAACTCATCACTTGAGATCACTAACATTACGGATTAATATGCACGATTGCATGCATCAATGCATATATCAATGTAGCCTCTGACCAAAACGAGTTCAATAGCTGTATGTTTTTATCTATCTATCCTAATTACATCATCAAATGTTGATGGCAATAATTCACTTACAAAAAAATAGGTTTACCAGAAATAAATGGCTTTTATTACACGTAAAACAATCTGATGTGGCTGTGCCTACATTCTATGATCAAATGCGCTTTAATAAACAACTTCTACACACTTACATAATAAGAAATGTATAACGACAGCGCGCTCCAAAATAAAAGTAGGTACTTACTCTCGATTAAAATCGATTCTTAATGAATTCAATGACATTTTGAAGATATAATAAGAGCACTATAAAATCTTGTATTGGAGTTAGGCAGCTTTCCATCCAATAAATTTCAAATGTCATACAACTTAAAGTTTCGTATGCCATTTATAAATCAATGTTTTCGAAATTAAGTTATTTCTAGATTAATTTTGCGTGTGAATTAAAAAAGGAGACTGTACTGATAGTGCATCAGCACAGTCTCCTTTTTTTTTAACTGATAAAACGCAATTGCAATGGCTTAAACTAAAGTCTAAAGAGCAAAGCCTCAATATTATCAAGCCCATTTGTTTTGTAACGCTAAAGGTATAGGAAGTTTAATGGATATTTATAGGTAGGTACCTACGCTTAAGGTGATTGTATAAAAGTAGATAATTGCATACACAAGTGATTGTTCGAGAGTCATTACTTGCACAATATTGTAAAGTCTATCGTGATCAATGTCACTCGCCGACTGAGACCGTTCATAATTTTTGTCAGCCTTCACACTTTTAATTAGAACCGCCCTTGTTATAAATTAATCCTTAAGATTCATGGCATTGAATTCTAATTACCGTAATGTCTATTGTGAAATAGATTTTCCAGGGAATGACGATATTATTTCAATAGGTAACGTGCACGAATCTTTTGTGGGTAAATCACAATCCAGAGCGATCACAGTTTATATTCTAGTCACAATGGCAGCTGTTTTGTCACGGAGACGCGTTCTAATGTTTAGCATTCATTGCGGAGAGGCAACGAGAAGGCATTCCAATTTTGTTTGAAGCAAAAATCTCGAGGGACTTGTCCGAGATGTAAATCGTATCATTTTCACGAGTTACATTTACATGAACCGTCGGTAAAACCGATACAGTTGCAAAATAGTATTTGGTTTTGAGAAGTGGTGAGTTAATGACGCCTACGCTTCACACATACAAATGAGTCACGTTACAACATCACCTCCAGCTGTCAAGTGTATCGGCTATGGACTGCAATGTTATCTACGTCTAGACTAGTAATCGAAGTCCAGATGTAGGTCTAAGTCACACGTCGATAACAAACGACAACATAAACAAACTTACAATATTGATTAGGTTATTTCTATTGGCACGGTTAGCATAGCGGCTGAGGAATTGGCTGCCGCGCTGCGTGTCGCAGGTTGGATTTCCGCACGGAATAAATATTTGTGTGGTCTACAGATAGTTGTTCCGGGTCTACCTGCTTATGAATGTGAGTTCATTTGTTTGTAAGCTCACGCACGATTCAGGAGATATTAATAGTGTGGGGCAAAGTTTAAACAAAATAATAATAATTAAATACATTAAAAATATTGCCAAAAAATGTCTTAGTATCTAACATTAGGTTAGATATAATACTAAAATCGCCCTGAGATAACGCAAAAACCGAATGCAGGTAAGAACTCGAAAACGCCCATTTCTCTTTCAACGAGTCAAGAAATCTTGTAGATAGATTTTAAATGGGTACAGCCAGGGTCCTACATTATCGGATCTTTCTTAGAAGAAGAGGGGAAAAGAGGGTTCAAGCTAAGCAGAGCACTGGCGGTACGTAAAATCCCATACCTATTTATGATTGTCACCTGGGAATACTGGATATAAGATTTCGAAATAATCTTCCTCCTACTCATCATCGACCACTACGTACGAAACACTAAGTACACGAGTGATTTTGAATTAACATATTTACTTGTAAAACTTGTTTGTAGGCGTTCCTGGTAATCTTCGAATCTATACTAATATTATAAAGCTTAGCAGTTTTGTTTTGTTTGTTTAAGCGCGCCAATCTCTTGAACTACCAGTCGGATTGGATATGATATCAAATTTATGAGGAATAGTATAGACAGTAATATAATAATATAGTATAGATATAACATCGCGCTACGACGCACGGGAGCAGAGCAGTGACTAAAAACGTCACGCGGATGAAAACACTACGCGGACGAAGTCGCGGGGAGAAGCTAGTACTTAATACTTAAATCACAGGAAAACTTTAATTAAATAACTTTGTAGTTTAGAATTATGCGCTTAAAGGCGTAAACAGACTTATAACACGCCACGCCACGCCACGTCAGTGAAGCGTACTCATTGGCCTTTAGCTCTTTGTCTTTTGGCCAAAAAGTACGCGTGGGCTGCCGTAGCGTGTCATAAGTTTGTTTACGTCTATATCGTCGTGACGGTGATAAGCTTAACAAGTTGTTACCGTGGAGCGCTTGTGTCGTTTAGACAAACGATCCTCAGGTATTTGCATAACGAGTACTACACAATTTGTCTACGTTTTCTCAGTAGACCCAAGTAGCACTGAAGCGTAATTGAATAGGTATAATGTTGTTACTGGCCTCTTGATTAATAACTCTATTAATTGTTTGAATAATGTAAAAACTATTTATATAAGCAGTGCCGTAGATTGCTCTAGACGGGCTCCTGTTTCAAATTTTGTTTGGTACCCCTTCTACCTATTTGCGGATGGTAAACATTTATGTAAAAGAAACAATAAGTTTATTTTATCCCGGTATAGCGTTCGGCATCGCGAAATCCTCATCTTGGGGGTGACGAAGGAGGAGGAGGGCTCTTACCGGCTAAAGCCATCGCAATGTTCCTTCCACCTCTGCACTCCTCGCTCCAGGCGTGCGAGATTCGCATAAGCATTTACCCCTCCCCCGGCACTTGGCCTATGGTCTAAGAGTTTGTGAGATAGTAGTTAATATTTTTTGCTTACGCGGGTTCAGGGGCCCCTCCAGTTGGGGGGCCCGCATCTTGGATACGGCGGAAGCTACGCCCCTGTTTGTAGGCTACAATAACTTAATAATTATGATGAGGTAAGTAATGAAGTTACCGTATCTAGAAAATCTAGAAATTTTTGAAAAGTTCTTTGATATTAGATAACTGCAAAATCTCATTGAATTATTTTCTTCTCCGGATTTAATATATTTTGATGTAATTCGTTTATGTACACAGTCATAATGCTGCTTTAATTATGTTTAACGACAGTTATAACTAAATTGTCGGATTTCAATAAAACCGGTGAAATACGAGTCGAACTAGCAAACAATATGTTTAACTTATTTCTTTTTATTACGGCTACTTATAGTACACTGAAAATTTCAACTATCCTTCTATTAAAGTTCATGAGTCCGCTGACAGATAGGCGTATGAACGGATAGCAGAGGCTTAGTAATGGGGTCCCATAGACATCCTTCGGTTACGGAACCTTTAAAATGACACACCAAGATCATTTAGCTATGTCATTATTTAAACCTCATTTGCAAAATTACTTGACCCTAACTAGATATATCCCAAGTACATTGAGCTATTCTTTAGATCCCGTGTGGTTCACATGGTGAGATCATGTGCTATTGACCAGAGGGTCGGCCACGAAATATGCGTAAATTCAATGTCACACGCGCCTAGCAATGTTAAGACGCAAATTGTGCAATCGGCGTAAAAGATAGAGCGGACTTTGTAACTAGAACATCAGATACGTAATAAAAAAGCGTTTTATAAAACTAGTTTCGTTGGTGAAATAATAAAACGTAGGACTTGTAGGACTTGTGTCCGCAGCAGTTGTTAGCAGTAGGCTTGCCCTATTATATTTGTTTTTTACCTATACATCTACACTGGAAGAGACATCGTGAAACATACCTTAAACCGACGATTCAATACATGAATCACGCCAATGGTGAAATTTTACATCGCTTTTTAACAAAAAAAATCAGCTGTTATATGAATTCTATGATATTATGTTACTTACACTGTTGTTTTCGAAAAATGTTGAGACTCTGCTGTCAAAATCATATACCTACTAACACTGATACTTATAACATTTTAAAATTCTCAATGATAGGTACATTTTCTTATATGCCTACTTATTTAATCTAAAACCTTACTGACTAACGGTGAAGGAAAACGTCGTCGAAGTCAAAGTCAAAGCATTTATTTCAATTAAACTATTTGCAGACAGTTTTGAATTGTCAAGGAGTCGGTCGTCAGTTACTCAGAAAATGATTAAAATGTGATGTGATTGAATATGATCTGAAGTAGCCAAACAACCTAATTACGCAAACGCAGTGATTTTATGCTTGTCCCTTCAATGCATAAAGTACTCTTGTTTGGGTATTACAACCGTTACTAGGCCGTTATAGTGGGTAATATTTAAATCATCAAAAATCTAAAATCATATATTTTTAGCTCTGTGACTTTTCATGCAAGCGATTTTTTTATTATTAACACTGGCTGGCGCTCCAGCTTTTCTCATGTTTCGCACGCTTATGCGGAACCATTGTCATAATATGTAACTGTTAGAACTAGGTCTATAAACAAACTTTAAGAAATTCCTCATATCTTGTTGCGAAGATATGCAGCATAAACCTGTATTTATAATTAATGGTATTATGTAAAGAAAAAAAATAATGTGACATAAACCAGATAAACTTGTACTTTGCTAACAATGAATATGAAGAGGAAATAAAGAAAAAATATAATATAGAAAGTTGGACGCCGCTGGTCTAAAGGAAACTAGTTTCTTAGCGCTCGCTTATCCTTAGAAAGAGGCTATTGAAGGAATAAATAAATCATTTAATAGGATTAATCGACAATTTATGAGTTGCCTTCCAAGTTCCCTTCATTTCCATTGAAATGCCTATGTGTACAGTGTAGCATTTAACCAAGGATCACCACATAAATGACTATTTGACATAATTTATAAGATCAATTTATTTAATATCACATTTATAACAAAATTATCTTGTTATGCATAGCAAGTTGGCAACATTGTTTGCATCACGAAGTAAATACAGTTTAAATGAATCCTTTATAGTTTCTGCCCGCGGTTTTGGTCGCGTAAAAAGTAAGTTTCTGTAAAGAAAGTAAGTTGAATTAGTATCCTCAGGAAACATATTACTGAGATAAAAATATCCTATCCAGGAAATGTTAGATCTATGTGTCAATTTTCATCTAAATCTGTTCAACGATTTACGAGTGATTGAGTAACAAGCATCCAAAGATCTTCACAAACTTTCACATTATACTAGTAATATTAGTTGGAAGTAGGGTATCTAAAATGAATAAACATTCAAGTACCGACCCGGAACGACTAGGTATAAGGACAAATATTTTGTTCCTTTCGTTTGAGACGGAATCAAAACCTGTATAGACAACATTAGACTAAAAGTTCCTGCACGAATTGAGCAGTCGTTTTTGTTTCTGATTAAAAGGATCTACATGAACATAGCGTAACTAGACTTTACCTCTACAGAATAAGTTACGCCAGGTTCCTGTAACGAAATCCATCTCAAAAAAAAGAAAGAAAAAAAGTAATAAGAATAATACAGATCGATTAATGTTTTCATGTACCTATGTACCTCTTAATATAGTATATCGGGTGTCCGGTAAAGAATGGATTATCTTGAAATGGGTGATAGTAGAACAAATGGCGATTCAGAAAAAAAATACATTAAAAAATAAAAACAAGTAGTACCAAAGATATGATTAATTTAATAATATTCATTGTTTTTTGTTACCTTATTTTACATTCTTGTACACCACGACCACGAATTAATGAATTCCGTCGGTTTTTTATTGTTAACGTAATTAACGTTAACTAAGCTAATAGATAAGTAATCAAAAGTAGGACTGCTATTACACGGTTTTGAAAAAAAACAACTTAAAGTATGTTCTTTTGGAAAAAATTGTGAAAAAAATTCTATTTGAAAAAGTTTAAGCGTCCGTAGTTTAAAAAAAATGTATCGAAACACAAGTGGCCAATAATTTTAAAAACTTATGTGTTTATAGCCGATTTCAAAATGGTATGATTTAGTTTTGTACCTGATGTAAATAGTGAATTATTGCTATTCGTTTTCAAAAGGAGCGGAATTAGGTTAAACAACAAAGTTTGCAATATTGTAACAAATTTGAACATTACATGAACCTGACCATCAGGGTTTAAATAAAAAGATTTGTAGACGTTAGTAATTAATAGGAAAGCTTGGTTAACCTGTAATGCGACTTGTGGGATGTGATATGATGAAAATATGGTGTGACCGTGTTTTTTTTTTATTTGGGCTGTCTTAAGGAAAATTATTACGCGAAGTCGATCCTTGAAAGTCTTAGGTAGCCGTGTCCGGTCAACCACATCAAAAATAAGCGATCGACGTGATATACGACTACTTAGGAGAGCATTTATTCTAAAATGTAGGGTCTGAATCAGAGTGGGTGGCAGACAATTTACAACGAATGTAATTTACAACGAATACAGTCTTAACATCACGCCTGTAATCCCCGAAGGGCAGAGGTGTAGCCACATTTCACCAGTTATAACACTTTACCCAATAACACTGCTCGAGCTGGCAATCGAACCCAAAACCTCATGCTTAGCAGTTAAAAACAGTGCCATTAATATCAAATGCTGTTTTTTATTAAACCCCAATGACCAGATACATTTAATGTAAATAAATATTCTAATATCTCAAACTTTGTTGTTTACCCAAATTTCGCTCCTTTTGAAAACGAATAGCAATAATTCACTATTTATATTAGGTACAAAACTGAATCATACCATTTTGAAATCGGCTATAAACACATAATCTTATAAAATTATTGGCCACTTGTGTTTCGATACATCTTTTTTAAACTACGGACGCTTAAACTTTTTCAAATAGAATTTTTTTCACAATTTTTTTCAAAAGAACATACTTTAAGTTGTTTTTTTTCAAAACCGTGTAATAGCAGTCCTATTTTTGATTACTTTTCTATCAGCTTAGTAAACGTAAATTACGTTAACAATAAAAAACCGACAGAATTCATTAATTCGTGGTCGTGGTGTACAAGAATGTAAAAAAAGGTCACAAAAAACAACTAATCTTATTAAATGAATCATATCTTTGGTACTACTTGGTTTTTTTTTTATTTGTATTTTTTTCCAGATTAGTCATTAGTTCTACCATGACCCATTTAAAGATAATCCATTGAAAACCGGACACCCTGTATTTAGCAGGTGGCGTATGCGAGACCTTAAAGCATTATTACATTAGGATACGGTACCTACTTACTTAGATTGTATCATCAAACAAGACCAAGGATTACACAATAATTATTGTAAATATTTACTCAACACTTAGGGTTTGGTAGTCACATTTAATTTTAAATAACTTTTAAACCGGGAAATTATTTACGGAAACACATTTTCGTACTTTATCAAGTTTTTGTACAACATCTAATTCATTGTAGGATTATTTTGGTGTGTAAAATTGGTTAATACAACAACAAATGTCTTGTGTGTATTTAAATAATTAAAGCTTGACAATAGCGGAATGGTGATACCTATTACCAATTTATAAATATAAATAAGTATTAATTGTTTATTTATTTATTATCAAATATTATTATAATATTTATATTATTATTTATTAACATTAATCGTCAAATGTTATATTATTAGATAATTATAACCTCACTTTAGATAAACCACTATAATAATGGCGCCTTCGATATTAATTACCGTGACCGTTACTTCCGTTATTAATGCAACAACTCTTCTAAGGTTCTAATCAAACACATTACTATATTATTACTATTACATTCTTTACATAAGTAACAAGATGAAATAATTTACACTAAACTAATACTGTATATAAATAAACTAATTAAATAAAGTAGTATGGACCATTAAATACAGTGTGCGTAGTTGAGCACCTAATGAATAAATAGTCAATAAGTTAACTTCGCTTATGTATGGAAAATACTGGACTCATTTTGTTTGTCAACTTCCTATATTTATGCGAATCACAGTGTAGGTTGGCCGTAAGTCATAGTATACTATACAGATCATAATTGGTGTTAGGGTTGTTCCAGAACTATTTGTCACTCACACGTAGGTACGTGAAAATTCCAACAAAAAAAAGGACGTACTTTTTTTTAAATATGGTTGCTTAAAAGTGAAGTTTATTTAACAATTAAAAAAAATATCCTAATTAGTAACTGTCCGCACTACAGCCGCTACAAAGCTCACTTGAAAAAACTCCAAAAATATATATTTTCTACTGGTATGCACACGAAAGAGGAAAAGAAGTTTCAATATTGATTTTTCGTAAAATAAATCTAGTTTGTTCGAATTATTCTAAAAGGTAAATTCCCAATTTGTCATTGTGTTTTGATTCTAAATAAAATTAGTCATTTCATCGATTGTATCGTTTCTTTTAAAATGATTTGGCTTCAAACAAATCAAAACCAGTTTTCGACTCAACCAATAATTTTAGAATATAGGTAAGTAGTCGCCGATCGCCTAAGGGTTAAAACAGACATTGTATTAAATTATGTATGTCAGTGGGTTTAAATTATCATTTTATCATCTCAGGAATTCGCTACGACCACCGCTCTATCGACAAATACAAAATAATAATAAGGTTTTGTAATACATTTTTTTACACGTGTAGGTATGACCGAATTAATTTAATTTTAAAATTAAGTGTAGGTATGTACCTACCTACTGCTTAGGCATTACTCACTTGGGTATGCTAGTAATAAAATTACTATCATTATTTTTATATCAGACTGTATGTTTATATAGGTAATAATCATAAGTTCTTTTAAGTTATTGGTATACTTAACTGACTGTCCTTATTAGCCTCATATTATATTAATTAATGAATTCTGAAACATTTTACAGCTTTAACGTAACTTTAACGTGGCTTACTATACAATCTCTGCCACTTTCTCTCTGTTCTCCCCTACCCTTTAGAGGGTAATGACGTACACTTATATTTACAAAAAGGCCAAGAAGATATTTTTTATTGTTGTATCACAATTATAGAAGAGGTATTATGCATTACAGGAATCATCGTTGTTAATAAAATCGCTTGTGCACCGGTCAGTCACGCTACCTTACTAGACTTGTTTAATCTTTATGAAGATTAACCAATTAACAACGTAAGCACGACAATCCAAGATATGAACTATTCTCATGGGTATAAAAAAGCAGAAGAAGAACTAGTTTGCCAATGGCAGAACAGTGAATGCTGAGGTCTTCTGTAAGTGAAGGAGTACACCTACCTAATACCAGAAAAAAAATCGATAAATTAGCGGCATTTTTGACAGATCGAGACTGAGATTAGATAGCGATTGTTCCTAAAAGTTGGAAGACTATCCCCCTTGACTAAAACGTATTTTTTTGCGAATTAAAAACACATTTCTCTTCTAAAAATAAACTATATAATAAATACAAACTGTAAACGTTTAGTGAGTCAACATCGATCGGCTATTAAATGTGCGGTTATCATCCTTAGGTAGATGTAAATCAGAAACCGCAGCATATATTGGTACCTCTCAATTCCAATTAAATCAATGTTGCAGGTAACTTAAGAGCTGTAAAGGATTGAAGATTGTTCTTTGATAACTTATTTTTAGATTGTCAATAAACCTATACCGATTAATAAGTACCTCATATAGGTACTTTAAAATAATAAATATTTACAAGGTTGTTTTTAAATATTAATTTATTTTTTCTGTAAGTCTATAAAATTTGTAGAAATCGGGCATTTGTAGAATCGGAATTTGTATTTCGGTAATTACGATAACCGGGTATATTTCGATTTAAGCCGAAGTAAAGCCGTTGGTTCTGGCCTTATCTCTCACTGGTCGTGTTGTATTGCCGTCCCATTGAACAATGAGAATGCGGTAAGAGGGAGTGCACCTGCGTTTGCGCACAAACTTGTGCTCTATAATACATACTTGCTGCGTACTCCCATGGAGACTAGCCAATAGTCGCCATTGAAAATTGGTTACTGTGACCGAAAATTGGTCCTATTACTTATATTTCGATTTATATTATTAATTTCCACTTAGGTACGTGCTCTTTAAATAACTATTACCTATTAGAGATGAACTATGATAAAATTGATCACCAATAACACACACGTACTTATGACGTAGAAATTAAAATAAATCGGAAAATACCCGGTTTTCGTAATCACCCCAATTGACTGAGATTTATTGATTATATATAAAGTCTTAGATCATCTCTTAAAACGAACAAATGCACTTAGATTATCATTAAATTACGTACATTAAAAAATGGCATGAATAACAGAGTTTAACAGACAATAGGTACTAAACAGTAATTTTAATGTAGGTATTCATTTATTTACTAGAAGTAAATAAACCATCGCTTATTATCGTGTACTCATTAAATTGTTAATCGCTTAGTCATAAAATGTTACTCTTAGAGTGTCTAATTAAACAATTAGACAAGTATTTTTTTCCGTTATAGTCATATTCTTTCATAATAAATCAAGACACGAGTAAAACAATGAAATGTATCAACACCAGATTGCATGCGAGCAGCCGGCCTCATAACATCTTAGTCTCTTCCAACTGTAGGCTAAAGTGTACTGTTCATGCAGTTTTTTTTTAAATAAATAATTCCTATATACTTCCTTCTATCCTACTCCTATTTTATACAGTAAAAACGGGATGAATAGGAATACAGGGGTGAATCGGGACGAAACTTTATAATGGATTTTAACGACACAATAAATAGTGAAATATAATTAAGCAAAAAAGTCCTCTTTAGTAACAAACTATATTATTTCAACGTTAAAATCCTTTTTAAAGTTTCGTCCGGATTCACCCCTGCATCTATATATTTCATGTATGGTGGATCTGTTACTCTTTGACGCTTAAACGGAGTTGAACGGAATTAGCTGAAATTTGGCCACATTAATTTTATTTGTGTGCCTGGTTTTGTGGGAACTCAATTATGGAATATCTCCCATGTGTTAAACCAAATTAATATCTATAATTTATGTAGTTTAACACATGGGACATATCCAGTTTTAATGTTCCCATGAGATCATTTAGGACATTTATTAAATTCTGAAGTCTACGTACTCACGGGTAGAAGCTGGTAAACACATAAATTAGGTTGGTTTTAATGTGTGTACAGTCGCATCTTAAGGTTGTAAATATTTTCGGACCGCGACTGTATGTTTGATTATGGCGTTCAGTCAAATAACAGTCTACATAACCATATCTTTTTCCTACGTATCCTTCCATGAAAAATTACAAATAGACATGTTCGAATCAAATTTTCTTGGGTAATTGTACTTATTTGTAGAATTTTCACGCAAGTAAAGGTGCGAGCACCAAGCGCCAAGCAAAGAAATGCAGACATTTTATTATCGTGTGCTCTGAGACCGATTTAATGTGGTTATTTTTTAGAGGGAATTTTAATGCAATAGCATTCCATTCTACTGCAAAACATTCATACTTTGTCGTGGGTACACGGATTCATCTATTTCACAGCCTTATTTGCGTTTACTTAGAAATTTACTCTTCCTCATAGTTATAAAATAACTAATTATTAATTAGAAACATGAAAGGAAAGTTACGACGTAAGTATAACGTATATTACGACGTATAAAAATAGTTAATATTTTAATCATGTTTAACGGGTTTTCTGACCTTACTATCCGTTTTCTAAAAATAAACACAAAGGAAAAACAGCAAGAATGTAATCAGTTATCTTTGAAAATAAATCCTTGGTATATAATATTTGGAAATTAATTTACGAAATAATCAATAAGGTAGGCCTTGGAGTCTGAATTTGTGCTTAGTTGATGGCAATGATGGCAAAAAAAGGCTCGCCCGCTATTACATGGGACTTCAACATAACTGGCGAAATGTTAATGGGTACACCTCTACCTAACCCTTCAGGGATTACAGGCATGATGTTATGTCAATAAGGTAGGTACTTATCAACGGAATCTCGGGGTATCTACCTATAATTTCTGTCATCCAAGTAGGCAATCATATAATCAATATGCAGGTAGTCAGAACTTCCCCGTTTACAATTGGATGGGAATTTTAAGTGTTTTCCTTTACCATTACTATGCCTATATACATTCATTCTAGTGAAATATTTCCGATGTGTCATAATATTTCACAGAATTTTGGTAGATTATTTTAAAAAGGCAGTACCGGTTTTTTTCATGTTTAGAGCTTAAAATGCTTAGTAAAAAGAAACAAATTCGGAATGTGGTTAATACCTTATTAACCACATTCAGAATTTGTTTTTTTTTTAATAACGTCAGTTATAAGGTACCTATAAAAAATATATTATAAGTAGGTTACTTATAATATTATTTTGTGTTAATAACTGACGTGGTTGTGGTACATTCGTAAAACCCACGCGAACTGATTAGCATAGTAAATATTGACAGAAGTTCATGTCTTGTCAAACATGTCTCCGAAATAATAGATATTCGTAAAAAGTCAATATAACACGTTCGACGCAACATTCGAATTCTAGGGTTCCGTAAACTACAAACTCATGTCAACAGGCTATTTTGCTCTTGTACTGACTAATACGGACAGATTACCCCCTTTTCTAGGACTTTTAATTGCATGCAAATTGATACAGCTGTCTGTAAATATTTAAACAAAAGTGCATTCTTTTAAATTCTTGTAGCTTTTCAATACAATTAATATAAAAGGTTCCCTTTTTAAATTCAACAGTATTCCCTTCGCTTTGCTTATTTTTATTCATTCTTTTTATCTGCAAGTCTGCAGGTTATTTTATCAATACACTTAACCGTGTCATTCAACGCATCGTAACAGTTCGACAAAACTAAGTAAGGAAAGGTTTAAATTTTGTCGACATCACAAAATGTTTCAGCACTTTCATTATAGTCCACTGTCCAACTGATTACCAGGAAATTTGGATGAAATAGTTTGCTATACCTGTTATTCGAAGATAGTGAAGCCAGCCCTTACTAAAACAAAAATTCAGCCATACCAACAACACGTGTAACTAATACCTAGACATATTTACCCATTCCATCAAATAGCGAGAGGTGTGTTTTGAATATTAAAACAAGGAATTAGTCATAACCGCCATAAAATGTTTTTTTTTTTTATATAAATTTAAAGAACAGTTTAGTTATACGGGTTTCTACACGCGTCAGTGTTTCTTAGGAAAAGGATTTGAATCTGCTTAATGCAAATTAATGTCAAGGATTATTGTAATCTTAAGACGCGGTTACGACGGAACTAAATATCGCTACCAATTGATATAATTATATTTATTTACATGTTGAATAAATTAACATTTTTGATCTGCCTGGTAGAACCTTTGCAATATTGGAAAGCTGGCATCTGCTGCACATTAGTATATTAAATAGGTCAAGAATATTTTTAACACAAAGTTATATGATTGGAGAAAGTCTATACTTATTATTTCGTTGTTATTAATATCAAATTTGGGGTAAATTAGACTAAAAACATAACTGGCAAAATGTAGGTGTACTAAACTACTAATAGATACCTACACTTCTGCCTTACCCTTCGGGGATTACAGGCGTGATGTTATGATGATGTTTTATAAACAACACTTTTCAAGTAGTACCATTTATATAATTCCCACAGAGCACATTTTCCGATTATTTTCTTTTATATACTTACCGCAATCTTCAGTTATTACCTATAAATTAAGTAAAAATACATATCTACCGAAATAGAGTTAGACATCTACTCGGTAAGTATATATAATAATAATTTATTCAAATAAAAACGTTTACATAAAAGTGTATATTTAGCCAACAGTAATAAGATCTTCCATACAATTACCTATAGTGTCAAAGTCAAAGTCAAATCATTTATTTAAATTAGGCCACTATAAGGCACTTTTGAAAGTCATTAAATGAAAAAAGAAAATTGAATTGAATCTAGTTGCCCCTTTCAAAAGGTAGTTATGTATGGAGAAGAATGGGCAAGAAACACCATAAGTACTCTTGTCTGAAAATAAACTAAAACTAAGATAATATTATTATAGGTGAATAAAAACATGGTTTGGAATTACAATGTTGGGTAGCCACCCGCTCGACCGATCTAGCTTAATTTAAATCTGTGTTTCAGGCCATCACTTTATTTATAATCCAAATAAATATTCTGGGAGAGTAGAGTATAAAGTTAAATATAATCTACCATTAATATCTAAAAGTAAAACTATGTTATAATACAAAAGTAATCAATTACTAGGGGATCAAATATCGTCATGCCAAAATTTCTAGAAGTTGTTCTGTGTCTGTGGAATTGTGTTTTGCTAAATATTCTGATAACATGGAATCAAATCAAGTAGATACAGGTAAGAATCATAGTAGGTATCATTATGCTTATTTATATTAATTGTGTTACTACTTAATACAAATTTCACTAACACACTAACACTAAAATAGTGCAAAACTGCAATGTTTTGTATAATAGCCTTATACTCTACACCTAATAAGCAATATTAATATTTTATATCATAATAAAACTTAATGGATAAGTATTATGGGCAGATTAAAATGCGAACGTTCTAAAAATAGGTTTTTTCCGGAATGAGTGTACGCTTATGCGATGTTGGAAGGTTTGTTTAAAAAGAAAATGCATGCGCACCGAGAGTGGTGCGGGTCCAGTTTACCGAATCGAGGTGATAGGGTTGAGTTGCCCTGGAGTTGAATTGTCACTGGATTGAGTTGTCCGGGTTGATTTCTACGGGACGTGTTGTCGTGGAATCCCGTCAACTTATTGCATTCAACAAGCTACTTTTCATCCCCTTTTCGCTTTAAGAGTGATTTTAAAATTTTAAGGGCAAGTCATAAATATGGCGGTTTGACAGCTTTTGTATAGGAAATATGTCAAACTGTCATATTTATTCTTTGGATAAAAGTTATCGAACTATTGAAAAATCAGCCCTGAAGTAAATATTTTATCCATGAAATAAAATTAACGTCTTAACCCTGTCAGTTTTTCAGTCAGTTTTTATCAAAAACTCAAAATATGTTTACATCATTAGACTTGTAGTAGATATTATAAGTTTGGTCGAATTCGCCCAAATAACGTGTGCGTGTAGTATGTAATACCGACGTATTATGTCTGTTACGAGCTGCAGAGAAAGACCTTGTGACTCATTCATTCATGGCTGGACGTAACATTGACGGTGCATGATCACTATGACGTACAATTTGTTTTTGTTTTAAAATCAAATGTCGGTGAACGCATATACCTACATAAAATTATATGCTTTTATTTACAAAGGCACTAAAACGTACATTTTATGCTCCACTTGAGCTTTATTATCACTTTTTAAACTTGGGTAGTGGTTATTAGTACAAAAAATAAATAAAAAATAAGAATGAGTACCTAGCTACCGAGCACCGAGCACTTTGTCAAGTGTCGTACCACCGTGTCGTATTCATCGTTCAGACGGGTAGAGAACTGGAGAAGATGGCGGAATACGTCGGTTAAGGATTAACTTAGCTCCTCACATTAAAAGATGAGAGATAATTTACTAGAATGTAAGAATCGCAAGCCAAACCTTTTTCCGTACCTACGCCTAAGTTCAAACTTCCTTATCAGGACGAGCTGCGTAGCGCTACGCCGCGCGCCGTGCACCGTGCACTCTGCGTCCGCTACTGTCCGTACCGAGTGCCGTAGCAAATCGGAAGATTTAAAATAAAGAACTTAAAAAGACTAAAAGATACTACACAAATATAAATATAAAAAGTACACCATTTTTCCCTAAGTAACTTTAACATTTTTATCCTTTTTTTGAAGTGTGTAAGTATATACAGTTTTGTTGGTAATATTTCAGTAATATGATAAGGTAATATTGTCGAGGTCATTTGCATCCAAATAACCTCTAATGCAAATGCAAATGCTAACCATTTAAACTTATTTGACATTTTATGTTTTTTTTATGACCAAAATAGAAGAAGAAATGAACGGACAGTAGTTTTTTTATAGTTCAGATATTTCTTTAGCATTATGTTTATACGTTCCTTTTTTATTTTATTTATTTATTAATGCATTTATGTAGTGTATTTAAGCACATAATTGTTGTGTAACTAAAAGGTTAAATAAATAAATAATAATATTAAATAGCATTTGAAGGAAGCTATCTCAATTTACCGATTTTATTAGAATACTGTTTGATTATAAAGATATCATCGTTATGCTGTCGAAAAACAAACCTGTTCAGACTGCGTTATCATAATTATATATGTAATAATGTATTCAGTGTCATTGATAATTAAATTCGGTTGATTTTGGCCGCTATTTTACGTCATGAAATCTAAATTATCATAAGTTCCGGTCTTTAAATATTTCTGTATTTATTTATTCTTTACCGTGACTAATCAAACAATAATTGTTAAACGTTACGTTCAAAATGCAATAGGTGATACCTAATTTTGAAGGCTGAAAAACATAATATTTTATATCCTCGCTTGAGTACTTATACAAGGATACTTATAAAATTGTATGCACCATGCCAACCATGCTAAATTAAGTATTTCTTTATATTTCAAACCAACTAGGTACGTCAAGAACAAAGGAAGAACTTAAAGATGACATTAAAAAAAATATTACAATTATCTATCTAAAGAGGCAGTTTGTGAGATTGTAGGGGGTAATCTCTGATTTACTGAACCGATTTTTAAAATGATTACGCAAATTGGAAGCATTACACTAAGAAGCGTTAAACGTTATCACTGAGTGATGTAGGCTACATTTTATAATAAAAAAATTAGGAATCTATAAGAATAATCACGCGAACGAAGTAGCGGGGAGAGTGCTATAGTTATGTATAAAAATAAAAAGATGCCTTTATCATGTAGCATAACTATGGTTTATTTACGATGCTCACTGCATATTTCTAATGATTGTATACAAATAAAACAGCTTATGTAATATTATAATATAAAATAAACAACTGAGGGAAGCACTAAGATAAATACTATAAGTAGCACCATAATAATGAGGTTTGTGTCAACTAATAGTAACAGTAACAATGTATGAATTAAAACATTTATCATAATTAAGTGTATTCAATTGAAATTACATCTGAAGATGCCGCGTCAGATTTGTAACAACAATTTAATTACTCAAGTTGATTGATGCTCGACGTTTTGTAACAAATACTTTTGTTTACGTTATAAATCTAACCCTACACTTAGACAATACCTCTGCATACTGAAAACCTGGTAGGTACATCTTCTCATGCACAAACTACGTCATCAATGGACATTCATAGTTCTTTGCTGGCTGAATTGACAATATTTACTCAATTTTCTGATATATATAAAAAAAACATATTTTTTTTATTAATTGTTCAGAAAATAGCTTATACCCGTGGAAAAATGTTACACTGTAGACTGATCAAGACTCCCCAGCGTTAATATTTGTTGTCGGTTATCGTTGACAGCGGGAAAACACACCCGTTGTACAGCTACAAAAAAACGCGACGCAAACACAACCGTCTCTCTTTTCCTACGGCGAACACACCAACTGTGTAGCCAGCCGCACTTAGGCTTGGCGTACCACCAGCCGGGCTTGGTGTAGCGAATATTCGCCCGAAACAACAGGTTAAAAAATCTGCTCCATACATTTTCATCAAGTCGGAGCAAATAAAAAAAAATATATCAACTGAAAATGTTAACCCTGTGGGTCTAGAATCAATGTGGGTAGTCGCATGTACCAAATACTTGATAAAACTTTGTGTCGTGATGGGGCCTTCTGCCGAGTTGCAAGGTGGTAGCGACTCTGATGGAAATGTCACTGCCTATTTGCATTCACCTCAAAGATAAGCAAAGATAAACTAAGCCAAGTGAAACCAAACAAAAGCTTCTAATAAAACAACCAATCGTATTCTTGATTGAACTGACATTTAAGTAGGTACCTGCCCATATTTAGAATTCCGTGTTAAAAGATTTACTAGTACCGGATTGTCAATTTTTTTTACTTAAAATCCGGCAATAAATTAAGTAATATAGTATGTTAAATCACCAATTTAATTATACAGACACAGTCACATCTCAATTTTTTAATTATCCAAGAGAACACATGGTCTGGTTCGGGTACATGTTAAGAACAATTATCTAGAACACTCGCTCTGTAGTCATAATCTTAGAAAACCTCTTTGTGTTCTATGATCTCTATGGTTAAGTAGGTAACTAGGTAAAGAAAATAAGTATGTTTTGTCTTGTATTTTAAATATTGAATATTAGTTTTAAAGTGATTTCCGTGACTTTGAAGCCTGCTTTTCTTTATCAACAATTAGCTGCGACCCTCGACTTTTTCCGCTTGGAAGTCAAGTACCGTACTTTAAAACGGCCGCAATTGTGTAGCTTTCTATTATTAAAAAAAATCTTTAAATCGGATTAGTGCTTCCAATTAGCTTTATAGTAAAAATTGTTTTAAAACCAAATCAACGACTCATACAAATATTTGTTGCTTTAGTCTTTTAATCTTTAAACCACGCCTGTTTTTCCTAAATGTTTAAGCTACATAAATATAGAAAAAGTACTAAAATAGGTTAGTGAGCTAGCATTAGCTCATAATCATAGATATAGGTATAGGAAACTTATTTATAAAGTTACAAAAGCTAAACTTTTGACAAAAAATCGTGAATTTGCTGTAAAATCTAGCATTATATTCGCATTATTTAAAATTAATACAATGAACTGTCAATCAAAATTTAACATCTAACTAAATCAACCTGAATAAGAGAGGATGAAAGACCTCATTAAAGTGGAATAAGTTGAATAACTGGTTATTTAGGTGAACAGCCTGAGAGCGGCTCGAGGGACAGCCCTCACGTTGGACCTATAAAGGTTATTATGTACCTATTTTTGTAAGTACAAATGAGAAAAGTCAACCAAAATCAAGTGTTAAAATTATAATTTCTATTCTCCATTCAATGTAACATTGGAAAAATTAAAACGTTATTTATTTATTTAAGCTTTATGCAACATAAAAGCACAAAGGCGGAATCAATGCCTTAGGTATTCTCTCCCAGTCAACGACACAACGCTATCGTTATTTTAATGAAAGCGTATATAAACTCCGTTATTTCAAAACAACTTAAAAGTAACTTTCAACATTTTACAAAAAAAAACACCAAAATGTAGTCATTTTAACAATGTACCTAACACAATAACTACCGTTATTTGGCCGTTATTATTTAAAGGGAGCATAGGAAATGACGAAATATACGAAAAACAAGTAATATCTATAAAATAAGTAAGAAACGGTGCCCACTTCCTAGTATAAAGTGATGGGAGGAAATGATTATTGTTTAAATTGATTAAAGTCATGGTTATATTTCAGTCCCTTTTTTCGTACTAAGTAGTACGAATTATGATAAAACACCTGCCTAGTTATAGCCCCACTGGAGGGTAAAGACCTCTTCTCATATAACGAAAACAAAAGCATCGATCACCACACTTGATCAAGGCGGATTAACAATTGACCCCTACAAACGTGAGGAAATCTACACACATTTAGTGTGCAGATTCTCTCACTGAAGTCAGTGATGTCCAAGATAAACTCAAAAAATACATACAAATTGAATATGTTACATTAGTATATGCCCGGCATCGAACCTGCAACGAATTTACGAGCGGTAGGCGCCATAACCGTTTACCGGGCATCAAAATCTCATGCCGTAGTAAAAGTACATATTTGCCAGATTATTATGCTAAACCAATATAAACGGTACCTAATTTGACGTCATAACAGTAGTATGCCATTTTCCAAGAAAGAATTTACCATTTTGTGGTTTCCTACTTTAATATTCAACATTTGTGTCGTCACAAAACTAAAAATCAACAGTTTTTACGGAATACAAGTATTAATCCAGTATTTTGGACTTATGAGTAGATCTTTAACAAAATCATAAATACTAGAGAGTTTATCAAGGCCTTTCGATCCCAGTCTTATTTTTCGGTCAATACAACGAAATAGCCGTGACATGTGAAGCCTTATATCAATAGTATTTGGATGTTTGACACACGGGTAGACCTAGATTAAACCTTACGATCATAGATTTTCTCTTATCAATAAATTACGGTATCTACGTTTCCGGGAGATAATAATTAAAACATTATTTTTGATCGTTTTTCGATATTTACGCCTTCTCTTAACAGTATAAAACAAAGTTGCTTTCCGCTTTTTATGCGGTTTTCATCACTTTCTAAACTAGATAGAGTGATTCAAGACGAAGGTTCGCGGGGCGGTTCGCTAGTAGAGTATAAATTACACTAAGCTCCACATGGATGAAGCTACTAGTAAAAAAGTATTTCATAAATACGAGTACTTACTTTGCAGCAAATTTAGTATCAACGTGACTTTTCAATTCATATTAATCTATGTTTATCTTTGACATCACAGAAATCGGTGAAGGAAAATGCAGGAGAATAAAAGCAGTATTTTAGCAATCTTAGCCAAAATCTAAACACTGACAGCTTACATAATTCATTAATGATAGATATGTGAGAACTGTTTTTTATCTCACTAATAATAATAATACCTACATTTTTAGAGACATTTTCTTGTTTATTTACTAAACTGTAATTAAACTAATTAGAGTACGGACCGTAAGCTTATAGATGTTTTAATCACATTTAACAATGATGTAAGTATTTATTAATGATGTTATTATTGCTTACATTCCACGCACTATAGTGATATATTACGCATTAATAAATAACAGGTACGCATAACAGGTATAGATTTTCATATGATTTAAAAATGTTATGCAATAATAAAAACTTATATTTTTGTGTCTACTGTATAATATTGTATCCGGTTCGGAAATGCCGCCATCGCTACTCGCTAGTGACGTGCGACAGTGTAAACTATATTTCTATTTCCTAATAATATTCTAATATTTTTCTTAAAATGCAATAAAAGCTTTAATTTTATGATTCGCGAATATTAATGTTGAACTAATACCGGAAATTATAGTAAGTATTCAAATTAAACTTGAGACTAAGTGCCGACAAGATAAAAATCTTGCATAACCATAAATAAGCACGACATTAAATTCGGATTTATTAATTTGATCAATTAAGGCCTAATCTCACGCATAGTGACACGATGACACTGGGCAAACATTGAGCTCAATGACATCGAACTAAAGATACTGTTTAGTTCAACTTTTGCTTTTATTTGCAAGGACAAGTTTATTTACTTCCTCTCTTAGATCAAGTCCCCTCATAACAGGCTTTGTAGGTGCAAATTAAAAACCTTTATAGAGGTAATAATGAAATCATCGATGTTAACCTTTTGTTATTGCTGAAGGATGTGTTCCTCACTTGAAATAACACTTAAAATATTAATTTAAAATTTTGTAAATAATGACTAGGTACATCATTGTTATGCGCGATTTACTACATACGTCCATTCACCGGAACGGACGCTATTGAGACGTCACTCTATTACTTTAAGATATTGACTGAAAGCTATGAAAATAAGAACGTACTTGTTGCGCGTTTGCCGTCAGCGATCAGCGTCACACTGTGCGGCTTCTGCAGCAGTTCCTGCAGCTCCGGCTGAGGGTCTGATGAATTCTTCCTGGACTTCATGTTGACAATAGTTCACTAGCACAAGTGTCAATTATTTCATTACAACTCCTTGGAGTGAGTTAAGCACTTTTGGAAAATTATGATAGTTGACAATATACACATCCGATGCTTCATCCGTGGGGCGGAGGCGCATGGCTCGTGGGTGCGAAGTGTGCCGGGAGCGAGGGCGAGCGACTATATAGTAGTGCACGGTGAGACGCGAGGATACGAGCAGAGCCGCGCCGCGACTGAGCTGAGCGCCGTCATCCGGTCAAGGGTATAACACCTCGCGGACGGCACTAGTGCCTAGCGGCAGCGGCTAGCGGCGCCATCGCAGCTTACACTGTACGCAGTAGTACGCACTCATTGTTTATTAGAATTGATCGTAAATATACGTTAAACAAACTTTTTGTGACGTTATGATTGACTGATAATTGGTACAATTAATAATTGATAAACTGATAATTAAAATGATCAAAATCCAGTCGTAATCTTATCTCAGTGACAATCAATGACAAAAAAAATAGGTAAATTTCACACATTTTTGACAGATTAAAATTGAGATCAGATTGCGATTGTGATTGTTCTTAAAAGTTTTAAGAATTGCCCCCTGATAATTGCCAACATTACTCTTAGCACTAAATTAAAAACTAAATGAGTTCTGTCAAATATAAATCAAACATTCATTATGCTGAACAAACATTTGAAAGGATTGCATGAAATTCTCAAATTAATCTAAATCACTAATCAGCTACAAAAGGGAGTGGTTAATATGATGTAAACTCCATAGTACTTAGTGTGTAAACTTGTATACAAACACAAACACACTTTCATAGTATACGTATTGTAAAGGTGAATGACACTAAAAGTAAAGGGCTTAAGGAAGTAGTTTTCGAGTTTCTGAAAACAACACTCCGAACATTAACTACGTTAAGTAAGCGTAAATAGTTAAATAAATGTATACAGTCAATTATGACTGATTTCATAATGTTTTTATCATGTAAAAGCTGAGTTAGATACACGTACAGAACTTTGATATTTTCATGTTTTTTTTTCAATTGTAATGGATGTTCAATGTATAATTAATGTTGCTGACCTCTCAATTTGACAACATCTGTAATAATATTATAAAGTGTAAAGTTTGTTTGTTTTGTAAAAAGTAAATCTCTGGAAAAAAACTTTCACACAAAAGCTACTTGTTTGATCTGGTCACACGGCACTGAATTTACACTAAATAATACACTGTACTATTTGATGTATTCCTTTATTCAACTAACTTGAACTTACAAAATTCGAACATACCGCAGAGGGTCATGAACACCCGGAGAATCTTAACAGCGAGTTATAAAATTGTGACGTAATTGCACAACGCCATCTATCCATCAACTTAAGTACTAATTAAATATACGCCATTTATGACAAAACATGTGAACTACGTTGAAATCAATGTACGTAAATAAAGTGTTAGAACTTGAACATACCGCCCACCAAGGACATTATTGCAGAATGTCCTTATCAATTGAACTGTAAACCCGAATACTACTGTTAACTAGTTGATCTTTGACTAACTTATTGGATTTAAATAGTGTCTTTGGTAAGTGGTAGCCCGTTAGAAATTTCAATACCAATATACAAACAGTAATAACTTAAATCTAATTGCACAAAAAATTAACAACTGTTACAAGTGAACTTAAAATTTAACAATGTTACAACAATGTACTATCCTTCTAATACTTAATCTAAGAACAAATATAAACTCAATTAACACTTAACAAGCACTTGCGATGACAATAACCAAATAAAGACATATAAAGTTTTATTCATTTACCGGTAGAATACATAGTTTTGAAGTCGGACGCTTCAAGAGACCTTTACTAGTGCGTAATGTTACCACCCTAGTTATACCATCAAAACCAGGATGTTTTTCTACTATTCTACCGAGCAACCAGCAAGCAGGAGGTAAGTCTGACTCTTTGATTAATACTATATCCCCGATTTTAGGCTCTGGAGTTTGAAGAGACCATTTGTATCTATGAACTAATCCACTCAAATACTCCGTGGACCAACGCTGCCAAAAGGTTTGTAACATTTTTTGTATGTGCTGCCACCGAGACAACGAACTAACATTGGAATTTGTATAATCCGGACTAGGAACATTAATTAATGCTTCCCCAACTAAGAAATGACCAGGGGTCAATGGCATAGGTTCACTAATATCTTCTCCACTAATGACAGTCATCGGTCTTGAATTTAGACAAGCTTCTATTTGGCTTAATAGAGTACTCATCTCCTCGTATGTCAGAGTAGTGTTACCGATTACGCGTTTCAAATGAAACTTCGTGGATTTCACTGCTGCCTCCCATAGGCCACCGAAATTAGGGGCTCGGGGAGGTATGAAATTCCACGTAGTTCCATGTGCCTCTACATACGCTGCACTATCTTGCTGGACAGCAAGTATCTCTCTGAGCTCTCTTGCAGCTCCGACAAAATTTGTTCCATTGTCGCTCCATAATTGTGCGCAATGGCCACGTCTAGCTACGAATCGACGGAATGCTGCTATGAAACCTGATGTACTCATATCGCTTACTACTTCCAAGTGTATGGCCCTAGTAGCCATACACACGAACACACAAATATAACCCTTATATGAATGGTGACCTCGACCCTTGGCCGTACGAATTTGAACGGGACCTGCATAATCCACCCCGCTATGTAGAAATGCTCTAGTTGGAGTACAACGTGCCGAGGGAAGTGATCCCATCAGCTGATTGTAGGTTTCAGCCTTGGTCTTTACACACGTTACACACCTACGTACGTGACCCTTTACTGCACTCTTCAATCTAATAACCCAATACGCTGATCTAATAAAGTTGATCATCATCTGAGGACCACCATGCAATGTACGCTCATGTGAATCAGCAACTAACAATTTAGTAAGATGCGCATTATGTGGAAGTATTATAGGATGCTTCTGTTGATCGGACAGAAAGGTTTGTTGTAATCTGCCACCAACACGGATTATATCATCCTTGTCTAGAAACGGACACAGTGATTTAAGTTTACTTGATTTATTTATTAATGGTTTCCCTTGTTTTAACAGATCATATTCGTTTTTGAACTCTATTCTTTGACACCGTCTTATACAACATTTTAACGCCTCATCTAACTCTGACTTACTTAAATACTTAGACCTATCATTTCTAATCTTACATTTGATATGAACGAAAATCCTACATAACGCTATCACTCTTAATAATTTCCTTAGCGAACTAAACTTGACCCATGGAGAATCTTCTTCGCTTAGAACTAAATGACACTTAATATTTTCTTCTAAGTGTATATCTAAATTAACTGGTCTATTATATGTAATATTTGTATTGTATAAAAAATTTGGCCCCTTAAACCATTGCTCCCTTTCGGATAGCAATGTAGGGAATACACCTCTTGATGCATGATCTGCCGGATTGTCCTTTGATGACACGTGCGACCATTGATCTGCTTCAAGTGTTGTTAAGATTTCTGACACTCGATTTCCTACAAAGGTCTTCCATCGACTGGGGTGACTATTCAACCATGCGAGGACTACCGTCGAATCTGTCCAGGCATGGACCTTATCCCTTTCAATATTCATTGCTTTAGCCACATCCGATAATAAACGGGTCAAAAGCAGTGCTGCACAAAGTTCCAGTCGCGGAATGCTTACTGTTTTTATTGGTGCGACCTTTGTCTTGGCTACTAAAAGTGTAATATAAATTTTGCCTGAACTATCTACATAACGAGTATAGACAACCGCAGCATAAGCTGCCTTTGACGCGTCGCTAAACCCGTGCAATTCTACTTTGTCCTTGTTTAATACTCCTAACCATCTAGGAACTCGCACTTTATGAAGCTGTATTAAATCGTTACGGTAAGTATCCCACTCATGTTTTATTGTTTCAGGTACCTCATCGTCCCAACCTATTCCCGATAACCACAGTTTCTGGATAAGTATTTTAGCCAGTATTATACTGGGCGCTATCCAGCCTAAGGGGTCAAACAGACGCGCAATATCAGAAATAATATTGCGTTTAGTTACCCTTTCAGATCTTGATGGAAGCTGCACTGTATACTTGAACTCATCTGTACTCCGACACCAGGTAAGTCCCAATATTTTAGTATGATCTACCATTAGCTCTTTCTCTTCCATACTCTCACATGACTCTATTTCCTTAAGTAATTCTTTGTTGTTGCTATTCCATTTCTGTAGCTGAAATCCTGCTTTACTTACTAACTCCTTCATTTCTAGGTACAATTGCTTTCCCTCTTCTACCGTAGAACATCCTGTCATTAGATCATCCATATAATAACTAGTGGGAACTCTTTCAGATGCCTTTGGAAACTCTTTGTGGTGGTCTAACGCGACCTGATGCAAAACCTTTACTGCCAGGTACGGAGCGGAGGCAGTACCAAAGGTCACGGTAAGTAACTCGTAATCCTGTACTTCTTCCTCTAGACTCTGACGCCACACTATGCGTTGATATGCCACATCTTCTTCAGCAACTCTCACCTGTCGGTACATTTTAACTATATCCCCTGTTAGTGCTATACGATGAAGTCTCCAACGAAGTATAATGTGTCTCAAATCAGACTGTAAGGTGGGGCCCACCATCAGCGTATCATTAAGTGATACACCTTTGCTGTTTTTACAGGAAGCATCGAACACTACGCGGACCTTGGTGGTGGACTTGTCTTCTCTAATTACGGCATGATGTGGTAAGTAAACAGCTTCATTTAATTTACAGTCTGGTTTCTGTACTCTCCTCATGTGATTTAATTGTAGATATTCCTCCATGACCCTTGTATATTCCCTTTTTAGATCTTGATCTCTTGCAAACTTCCTTTCCAATGCTGTGAATCGTCGCATTGCTATTTCTCTTATGTTACCACCCACACAAGACGGTTTTGACTCTTGGAATGGCAGCCGCACTGTGTAACGACCGTCAGTCGACCTTATTGTTGTAGATGTAAACAGCTCTTCACATCTCTGCTCTTGTTCGGTAAATAACCTTTTAGTGTGAGGCAGTTGATCTTCAATCTCCCAGAACTGTTTTAAGAGATCATTTTGTTCTACGTGGGCGTGTAAAGAAGTAATTTTAGGGAATAAAGGTGATTCGTTATCCGCTTGTGTTGTACCAGATAGAATCCAACCTAATCTTGTACACTGTGCAACTACCGACCCGGTGGGCGCTCTCTTTAGACCTTGTTTAATTATTTTGCTATAAATATCTGCGCCTAACAAGATGTCGATCTTATTAGGCTCACTGTACTGAGGATCTGCTAACGATATCTGCCTTAACTCAGACCACATAAGAGGCGGCACTTGTTTCTCAGGAAGATACGTAGTTATGGTTTTTAACACATATGCCCTTACCTCGAACTTGAACTGAGGATCTGTCACCGATCGCAAAACTAATGTGACCATGTGATTGGCTATTGTAGTCTTGTTACTACCGAGCCCTGACACGATACCCCTAACCGGAACTCTTTTTAACCGTAAAAACTGTACCGTAGCTTCAGTGACAAACGAAGCCTGGGACCCCTGATCTAACAATGCTCGAACTACCTGATAATTCCGCGAAGCTGTTTGTGCCTGAACCAATGCTGTAGCCAATAATACTTGTCTAGTGCTAATTGTTTCCTTAGTAGAAACACAGGATACTATTGGTGTTGGATCAACTGAGGTACCACTGTCAGCTGACTCAGAACTTGGCTTATTAGAGCTATGAGTATCCATGTGCAACAGCGTATGATGTTTCTTATTACAAATTCTACAATTCGTTGACTTTTTGCATTGATAAACTAAATGATTCCCTCCCAGACAATTAAAGCAAATCTTTTTACCTTGCACAAACTGTCTCCTTTGAGAGACATCCATTTTTATAAAAGACTCACAAAAACATAGTTTATGACCTTTACCACAATTTTCACAACCTATTTTTTCCTGTCCTGAGGGGGTGGGATTCTTACTATCCGTGACAAGCATGACCTTCTGATCTGATCTTTCTATCCGTGAACGACTACGCCACTGTCCCGTTGCCTTCTGCGGTTCGACAAACTCAAGGGCCCTAAACCTACTTTCAAGAAACGTCTTGAACTGGCCTAAAGTTGGTAGGTCATTTGTCTCTTCGGAGGCTACCTTCAACTCCCACTGCTTGCGGGTCTCTTGGTCTAGCTTAGCTGAGACAATGTGAATTACAATTATGTCCCAGGTGGAAACATCAATGCCAATATTACCTAACGCACTCATACAATCAGTGGTTGTATCTAAGAGGTGTTTTAACGTTACAGCTGACTCTGTGCTCACTCTTTTCTGCTCAAACAATCGATTCAATATACAATTCGTTAAGTGTCGTTTATTATTATATCTATGTTCTAGCTGTTCCCAGCATATGGAATAGTTAGCCGCAGTTATGGGTATTTGTCTGAGCAGCTGTTCCGCTTCACCCGTTAAACATCCCTTAAGATAGTGCAATCTCTGTACATCATCTAAGGTCTTATTGAAATGAACGAGCGATCTAAACAAGTCACGGAAACTAGTCCACTCTTCGTACTTTCCAGAAAACGACGGAATATTGATTTTGGGTAATCTAACATTATAAATTTTACTATCATTGGTAGCTATTGTTTGTTCTCGCGGTTCTTTTGTTACAGACTCTAATAATCGCAATTGAGTATCCTTTAATTCCGATTTGTATGCAATATAGATCTCTTCGGTTTTATCATATATATCGGACGTAAAATATGCATCTTTCAGGTCATCCGCTGAGGATTTTTCAATTATTTTCCTATGAGTATCACAAAACCTTGTCCATTGTACTTCTAACGATTCTAATCGGGTTTCAATATATCCCCGAGTTATTCTCTCCTTGGGTGATTTTTTGAAGTTAGATTTCCCTTTCTCTATTGTGTTTTTAACATCAAGTTGCAACTTTAATAATGACTCCATGATAACGAAACAGTATAGGTAAGTGTTGTCTTTGAAGTTCTATTACAAATCTTAAATTAATTAAAAGCTACTCACAATTTTTCACTGCACTCACATACTCTGTTCTGCTTTAGCGACGTGACGTATCGATTCCACGCTCGCCTTGCTCTCGTACTGTCGACACCACCGCCGCACTTTGCTTGATTTGTAGTTGCTGCACAGCTCCTGAGCGCGTGCACTGGCGTTGCTGTGCGCACCGCACTGGCGCTGATGAACGCGCCGCACTGGCACTGCTGAGCGCGCGCACTGGCACTACTGAGCGCGCGCACTGGCACTGATGAACGCGCGCACTGGCACTGCTGAGCGCGCGCACTGGCACTACTGAGCGCGCGCACTGGCACTGATGAACGCGCGCACTGGCACTGCTGAGCGCGCGCACTGGCACTACTGAGCGCGCGCACTGGCACTACTGAGCGCGCGCACTGGCACTGATGAACGCGTGCACTGGCACTGATGAACGCGCGCGCACTGATGAACGCGCGCGCACTGGCACTGCTGAGCGCGCGCACTGGCACTGCTGAGCGCGCGCACTGGCACTGATGAACGCGCGCACTGGCACTGATGAACGCGCCGCACTGGCACTGATGAACGCGCGCGCACTGGCACTGATGAACGCGCGCGCACTGGCACTGATGAACGCGCCGCACTGGCACTACTGGGCGCGCGCACTGGCACGGATGAACGCGCGCACTGGCACTGATGAACGCGCGCGCACTGGCACTGATGAACGCGCCGCACTGGCACTACTGGGCGCGCGCACTGGCACGGATGAACGCGCGCACTGGCACTGATGAACGTGCCGCAGTTCTCGAACTCTTCTCTGCCGCTGACCCCTGCTGCTGTAGCTCCCGCTGCCGCTGTTGCCTGCTGATGCTCCCGCCGCCCTCGAACTGCTCCGCTGCCGGCTGCCGCTCCTCTCGAACTGGGTGTTTCCACCTCGGTGCAATACTCACCAGCACCTTGGCACCATCAGCAGCGATCCACTACTGTGTCGGCGCCCTTCTCCGACGACCCTAACCTTGTGACAACAGTCACTCTCCGACTCGTAGGACCAATGTTTGATCTGGTCACACGGCACTGAATTTACACTAAATAATACACTGTACTATTTGATGTATTCCTTTATTCAACTAACTTGAACTTACAAAATTCGAACATACCGCAGAGGGTCATGAACACCCGGAGAATCTTAACAGCGAGTTATAAAATTGTGACGTAATTGCACAACGCCATCTATCCATCAACTTAAGTACTAATTAAATATACGCCATTTATGACAAAACATGTGAACTACGTTGAAATCAATGTACGTAAATAAAGTGTTAGAACTTGAACACTACTTATTGCCGTGTGTCATAAGATATGCTTTATGGTATTTTTAACTTTCACACGGACGAAGTCGCGGGTAGAACATAGTTATCAAAGTCTAAATGGAACATCAGCTTAGGTACCAATATAATGCAATTATTATGATTATGCAATTCAACAGTAAGTATACATACATCAAAGCAAGAACATTACTAGTACTGCTGCGGATACCTAATGTTCAACCGATTACCTATAAAAATTATGACGACATAGTTTATGATTCGGTCTTGCTTCGACTAGGTACCTAATAATAAGATCAGTTATTGGTACAGAAATCTGGAAATCAGGGTTCATGAACAATTTAAGAAATTAGATCTGCGATGTACAAGAATTATTACCCACCACACGTACATACAACGACAACTTTATGCATATAAATTGGTTTTTGCTCAGAACTCGAATTTATTTTTAAACTAGATTGTGTTTTGGCTTCTTACAATCGTTCGGTTCCTCAATATCGGTAAGGTACCTCCTATTGCGTTTCATATAAAGGCCTATCAGGGTCTGATCTAACTATGTAGCTGCTCTGGGCAAAAGTAATATTCGCCGCCCTTTACACTAACACCATATATTATGTAATGAGCTTGCTATTCCGGAGATGGGGTGATATATATGTGATATTGTTTTAAGTGTATAATATTCACATTCGTTAGTCCACTACGACTTCTGAACAAAAATTCTTGAGAGTATGTTGGACTTTGTGCAACCGCCCAGCACCTTTAATTTTTGCTGCTCTGGGCATTTGCCCGATGTCAATGCAGTTCCTTAAAATATCCAAGGGCTATCTGGAGAATTACAGTTAAAAATGGGTTGTAGGAGTTGATTGCAAAAACATTGCATAAAACTACATTTTAACATGAATTTTCCAGTTAGGTAGGAGATCCTGCCAGAAACATTTAAAACAACATGTTATTAATTTATTAAATGGGGTGGAAATGGAATGGTAATATATTATATGAATGTTAAAAGTACCTACCACTTATCACATTACTTAATTTTTCAATTGACCGTCGTGCGTCGTCGTGTTGTGGCGATCTGCTGCAGTTCAGACGTACAGAACAAGCCATTTACATAATGTTTAGGGACTCCTATATTGGTTGGTCATTCGGATAATCGAAGTTTATCACTGTTTTTTTATGTGTGCTCCACACTGTACTTTCTTGTATCGTAGACACATTTGCAAACATATAAACTCACATACCCGATTTTCCCATACAAATAGATACTAGTTTCATGCCGGGAAATTGAGCTTGCTATACGCAGAGCAGCAGCCACTGCGCCAACCGTTTCCTCAAATTTTATAGTCGATTTAATTATGTATGGTGTGAAGTAGATAAGTAGGTATGTCAACCTACCTACTCAATAATAACTTTAAAAACATCATGGGTAATCAAAACATGGTTTATAGGTATATAGGACCTATGTACAATAGGTATTTACATATTATCATTATTTTAGGCACGGGTCAATACAGCGTGATTAGTAATTCGATGTATTCCTTTTATGAGGCAGGAGGCATCAGGAGACAGAGGTTTTCGTAAGATTCATTTGTTCATTTGGAAAAGTAAATATAAAAGCGCTCAGGGTTGAATAGATTTCTTACAATAAGGTACTTAGCAGTAATTCATACCATGGCATATAAAAAAAACGAAGCTTAAAAAGTAGAAGACATAACCCAAAATCAGCCTAGTGTTGACCTCAAGGTTTTGAGTCGGAATTATTGCAATTTTTCCGCTTGCAAGGATGTCCAAATGCATCAGATAATCAATCACCCTGTATATATTGGTTTTGCTCAAAACTTCAATAACACATGGTTCTTATTCCCGTCACCTTTAAATTACGCATAAAATTATCCTAAATATTTCTAAAGTGGATACTTAAAGGTATTCTTGAATGCCAATTACTTGATTTTGCATTCATATTGCGACCATTGGTTGTCTAAACGACATGAGCTTTGCCAATAGGTATTTTACATACCTACCTAGGGACATTTTTTGTAAGTTATTATTATAGGCGAGGTTAGAATAAGTACTTAGGAAGTTTTTTGTTACATACCAATCCGAGAGCTGTTAAACATGGGCTTCCCAATTGACATTAACATTGATTTGTTTCAAGACATTTATTGAATTACTAGCTTTTGCCTGCGACTTACCTTATATTCTGAAACTGGTTACCTATTATAAAATTAAAAATTCTAAATAGTTTGAAGAATAGTCATCTCAAACCTTAGTTTTACCAAGGAAATGCTAGTAAAACCCAAAATTAACAATTAACGTAGAACTATTCAAACTTTTAGCAATAATACTTGATTAATTTTAAGATTGACTAAAAACTCTAAGGATTAACCATAGTTGGAGATTTTACAACACATGCATGGGCGAAAAAAAATGATTTACAATCCAGAAATTATACCATAGTTTTGTACATTTGAATGCAATATATTTGTCAGTATTGCCCCACCCAAAATGAAACCTTGGCTACGCCGATGTACACATTATGTTTCTGTGTAAAGAATGTTGCAGCCTATTTTTGTTTCTTTATTTGCACTCGCATTTTTTAATTGTTTTCACCGAGACGTCTTCAGAAATATATGAGATTTGCTCGTTGAGGTCATTGGCGTTACCGAGCGCCATTCATGCATAGATACAAATAATTGTTTTAGAATCAAAGAATGCTTTGTACCATGAGAACTGCAGTGCCCATGACCTGACCTGAGACTTGAACCTAAACAATGAAGGCGTTACTATCGGCGGGTCATTAACATTCAAAATTAACGATTCACAGATTAGCTTTTAATTTAATATTAATTAGCAAGTAATTAATCTGTGACTAATCGCTTTTTATGTTATCTTGTATTCAATACAAAGAACCGAAACACGTCATTATTTTATTGATTATTGCATCGTTTTATTATTTCTTCTTCATTTTTTTTTATATTCACACTCAAATCATTTATAAAATATTTTATAAAATCAATTAACAGCCATTTTTAAATTATAAAGGAGTCAGTCAGGAGATTGAGATTGAATACTGGTATTCAGCTGCATTCGGTTAGACTGGAAGCCGACCCCAATGTACTTTGGAAAAGGCTAGGCAGATGATGATGAGTCCGAAGATTGAGGTTAGTTGCTCATTCCAAACAGTAGGTGTCTTTGGAGAAGAAGAAGAAAACAATTCTAAGGATATTATTTTATAATAAAAATGTTGGTTACTTCATTCATCATATTAAATCTTTCGGTACGATGTAAGAACAATGTAACAAGTCGCTAACTTTTAAAGTGGTATGGAGTAAAAAAATAAAATAAGAAACAAAATAAATTTTAATAGATTGGCTGGACATCTTATCCAGGACCTCACGCTCAGTAGTCGGCACAAAACCAAAGGCTAAATTTACATAATTATACACTAAATTGTCGATTATACAAAAAAAAATCCTTTAAAAATGATTTACTAACACTGTATCGTTTTAGCAATTTAGAAACAATCGACAATAGGAACAACTTATGTTGCCAATACATTATCTTCAAACAGGTCCTGCGACTATAGTACGGTTGTAGATAGACACATTAATTATATGTTACGTTGCCGGTAATTAATCGATCTTATAAACGAGATCAGATTGCGTTGAGATCGCTTATTTAATCTGGGCTTTACTCTTAAAAGAATGCAGAGATCTTTTATGTCATTACAAAATCTTCTTCTTGTTATGGGGGTTTGGTTTACGCACTAAGTTCTCGATGGTGGACCATTGTGCGTGTGAATGTACATACTATTTTTTAATTAAGTAAATATAATTTCCGTGCTAATGTATCTGTTTCTCAAAATCATTGAATTTTGATACTAGTGACTGTCAACCTAATTTGTAGTTGCAACACTTTGTTCTTTTTTTAAGGTTTATTATTGACCTTAAAGTAAAAATTATTTATTATTGTGATATTGTTTATTCTAACATCTCTAGATAGCTCGTGTATCTAATATCGGAAGTGGGTAAGTACATACATATATTGCTAACAACTTCCCTGAAAAGCTACAAAACAATAGGCTATTTGACTGTGTTTAAAATATAGAACAATTTGTTGTCATCCTAATAAAATGTAATGTAAAAAGCATATTTTATTGATGTTCTGAAAAAATACGGTCATTTTCTGTATAAAAAACATAAATGAATTTTATTTTTTTGTGGTTTAATCACGTGTTTAAAAACGCTCTGTGATTGGTTGCAACTCAGATGATATCACACAGAAGTAAACATTAGTTTCAGTGCACGCTTTCTGTTTTTCTTTATATTTATCGTGCGATCTACGTGTTATTTACGTTATTTCCCAGCCGTCCTATTACAGTTTTGTTTTGAAATAAATACATTAGACATTGTAAACACTTTAAGTAGGTAAGTCAATGGCCTGATTGTACTGTTATCTTAAAGGTTACGTATAGGTATGTTAGCGTGAGCTTGCTTCTCTAGTAAAAGCTACTTATTTTAATATTTTTTTTTAACAGTACAAATATTACTTACGTTAAATTGATCTTCACACATATAAACACTTGAATTAGGTCCAATGCTTTCAGGGTTTCGACGAGCTACACTCAACCACTTTTTTCGTCTCTCAGGATCAATCGGATCAGGTAAAAATAGTTTATCCGGAGTCTTTATCGATGTACCTACTTGCACATTTTGATACAACACACCACTTATAAACCATTATATATGCAATAAATTTCAAAACTATTTCAACTGTTTGTTGTTTACTTATGTGTGACGTCATCTGTCAAAATTGCGTTTTGGCGCGTAATTTTTCAATTCAAACTTTAACATTGGGTTTCTCCGTATATGCGACAGATCTCCAGGAAATATTAAAATGGTTTGCATTTTATGCAATAACAAATAATGTAAAACTATTTTCCAGACAGCAGAAGTAGAATAGCCTATTATAACAAAAAAGACAGAGAAACAAACTTTAGCAGGATTTTATCACTTACAAATGTTCTATTAGGTATATGAAACAGAATAAGTAGCTATCTGTTAAATTGTAAAGCATTAACTACATAATATCAATATAGATTCAAGAAGGAAGAGTTCGAAGCATTATGCAGACTAAAAATTATCATTTTGGACCACTTTCTTTTTTTCGCATAAAAATATACATCAAACTATCGACGGAACAAATTAGACACCTAAATGTCATATGACTTCGTTATAACCATTTGATGTCTGCTATCGGATAATTAATTATAAGTTAAATAATTTGTTCCCGCGATTAGTCCGCGTGAATGTCGGAATTATCTGTGGGGTTTTAATTTTTTTGCGCCAATTCTTAATTCTTTTTCAAAAAAATAAATAGCCTATGTTAGTTGTTATGATATCAGCCAATGAAAGACCCCTCGAAATTGGTCCAGCCGTTTCGAATATTAGCCGGAAAAATAGTCATTATTTTTTGTTACGTGTAAGCATTCATACATGCATTTAGTAAAAAGCTGATAATTATTTTGACATTAAAAAACAGACACTTCAATTTTATTTATACGTAAGTATATGTCACAGCACAGCAGGATTCGAAGTAGATGGCAAGAAGAATATTTCATCTCGCCTGTACAATTGTAGTTAAGAAGAAACGACGTACCTACCTATGTTGGTTGCCGTTATTTTTTAAACCAAAGTTACCCATGGATTCTTTAATGGTCATAATTGATCATAAAGCTTAGTAAAGCTTTGAATTGAAATATATTTCGGTAGGTACCTACATATCTCGGCCTGCAATATTATCTAATGTAAAAGGAAATAATCCAAGACGCGGGTCTGTGGACGGTGAGCAATGGGTAGCTCACCGTCCGTTCGTTGAATAACGACAGACCGTGTCCACGGCGCGTTCGTGTTCCACGCGCGCCTCAAAAAGATGTCAGCAAACAATTGAAGGGGCCACTAAGGGCCGATGCCTGCCGGGGCTGCGGGTTGTTCGAAAGAGATACCGCGCCCCCGGAACGCAAAGGGCACAAGAAGGAACATGGATGGGTTTTAGTCAGTAAAAGTCTGACACTCCCTCCCGCCCCGCCCAGGGCGGAGGAAGTTATTCGATGATTTTCCATCGGTAAAAAAAAAAATACTACCTAATCACTTGGAGCTGTTACTGAGCTTTTAACGACGTCGCCTCGTCGTTGGTGTCATACAAACAAAGGGCTTGCCGCTTAACAAGGATGTCGAAAACACATAAATACAGTTCCTAGTTTGTACTTGTAGATAAGGTTAGTAAGGACACAGTCACACAGCCTTCATGAGTGCACGACTATAACTATCTACTTAAAATAAAAAGGTCCTACCTTACCTTACATTTCCTATAACCGGTGGATAGGCAATCGTGATTAAAACTTTTACTATAGATTCAATTCATGATTGTAAACATCCCTTGCACCAAGAAATGCAATTTTTTGTCGACTGGTGCAAAAATCAGGTGTTCCAGGATTGCAACACCCACACGGTTAAAATTTCAAGAGCAGCAATTTTTTTTAATTTCCTATGAGTAGGTAATGTTAATGTTGGGGCCTAGGAATCAATTAAAAAAAACCGCTGTTACCTTTGTTTGTTTAAACAAATACTTATTTATTATTATCGTAATCTGTAAACTTGGCTGTGATTTGTCAATTCGCTTGTTTTGACCACGTGACTTAACGATAAAACATGTTATTCCTATACATTTCTTTTATACTCGTAGCGTAGATAGTCAACTTGGCCAGGCCATTTTTTTTTGGGATGGTAATAATCATCAAATGAGTCCTTCCGCCCTGGGTGGAGCGGAAGGGACTGTCAGACTTTTACTGACAAAAAAATCACCCTGTTCCTTCCGTTGCCCTTTGCGTTCCGGGGCCACGGTATCCTGTTAAGACATCCCGCGACCCCGGGCTTGGCTAGGCCCTCAGACACTTTCTTTGAGCGCAACTATCGAGAGACGCTATGAGATCCACGACCGTCGGCGTCGTCTAGCTTTTCTTTCATAGAGCAAGACGGCCCGATTGCGTGCCATTTTTATAATGAAAATAAAATACTTACTCTTATGACTCATATTGTCGGTATCATAAACCAACGTGGGCAACCACAGTACAAAATAATTACCCTAGTAGGTAGGTACGACATTGATAAACAACGGAAATTAACAATCACCGTTTGACGTGCGAAAGGTTAACAAATCCAGATTTTTTACAAACTCTTTCCAATCGTACAGAACTACAAGACTTAACTTATTACAATAAGACCGATGATTGTAAAGGGCGTAAGGGCCATTGCTTCGAAAGCAACCTTTTTGTTCATTTCCTATTCACATTATAAAACACTTCTGGTCAAGATAAGCAGTGTTAATTTAGGCAGGCACCTACCTACCTAATAAAGCATTTTAAGTAAGTAGGCAGTAACTAATTTAGCTACGGACCTACTTAGGTTGGTAGAACAGTTATTACTTTACTAGGTACCTATGTACTTACTTATGAAAATTTTATAATATTTTTTTTTTAAATGTAGGTGTCCTCCTCTGTCTTCTCTCTGATTGTATTAGAAAATTTTGACAGTTTGGTATGTAGCTGTATGTTTGAATTCATCATTGTTGGATGCAGATGCAGAATAAGTAAGTGCTCCAAAAACAAACATGATATTTTGGCTGAGATTTCCCAAAAAGTACCCACGTGCCTACTTATTGTGCAAGATGTCTTAAGTAGGTAGGTACCTAACTCGTATCGTATCGAAGGTATCGTTTAACCAACACTCAACAAATTGTTGATTGCTGTAACTATAGTAAAAATGTTATATGTTTATTAAGTTCTATGTTTTATATCAGCTAATTAGTTATTTCTTAACCTCATGATACCATTAAAATTCTACTCACGTACATAGGTAGGTATAGGTACCTACCTACTCACTGAGAATAGTAGGAATATAATGTTTTGACACTTGACAAAGAATTATTATAATTTTACTGGCCAATTTTTATTTTATTTTACTTGAACAATATAAAACAAAGACATTTTTTCTTAACAAAAGTTGTTAAACTGGCACATTCGCGCCTCAAAGTTATTTGACGATTAAGTTAGCATATTCGCCGTAGATAAGTAAATTACAGTAGACAAATTTTAAGTACGTAGATTAATAATAATTTTATCATCCATTACGTATTTATAGAAAAAAAATATATTTATCGTCGAGTGCTTTCAGAGGTAAATAGGTACCTACTGGTTCTGCTGTGAAGTTGAGACCTACGAAGGCTGTTATAATTACGATCAATATAAAATGCAGAAAGGTAATAGAGTCTCTAATATTACATTTTCTACCAACATTACGTGCATTCCTAAAACACAATAAACTAATCAATAATATGGATGCCATCTAGTGGCCTTCGATTGAAACATTACGATTGTGGCAAGTGAAAACTATGAATTTTATTATCGTTTCAAGATGGAAGTGTCTAGTATTTCGTTGCGTGGATATGCCTTACTCTAATAGATGGCGCTTATCTCAGTTTCCACCCGTAGCTAAAAAAAAGTACTTTGAAAATATTATTTACAAAAAAAATCCTCCACATCTTTTTTTTATTAATAATATGAAATATTAATATAAAACCTAAAAACAAGCTGCTTTTATAAATAATGTGATACAAGGGATAAAGAAAAGAAACATCTATATGAGATATTAGTGCATTTATTCTGTAGCTACATTCTGTACTTGTCTCGCTGCTTGTCTCTCCTTCTTTCTCTTAATGAGCATCTTCTTTTTCTCTTCTGGGGTCTTTTTCAATCCCTTCATCTTGCGGGTCTGTAGTCTGTTGATGTCCTGTTTGCCCATGTGCACACGACCCATCTTGGAACCAAATGCATCTCGGGATATGTTCTTCTTTGTGATTGGTTTGAGTTCTCTGGGAACTTTGCAAGCTTCCTTGAACAGATCATCTGACCCTAGTCTAGTTCGTCTTAGCTTGAAATCGATTGAAGGACCTTAGAATAAAAAAAGATTTGTGTAAGTAAACATTGTTTAAAAAAAAAAATAAGCTGCACTGAAATGCGTGTTAAGAGCGAGGATGGCCATAAAAAACTAATGTAACTTCATGCGTTATGATTTAGAAAGAGTACCAGAGTTTTTTTTTGCTTTTTTGCATTGACTGCTTACTAATGCGATTATTGTGAGGAAATGACATAGGTGGCAAAGCATGATACAATATACTAAGCAACAATCTGATCTGATTTAAAACAATTTTTTTTATGTTATGTTATGTGTTTATGTACTGAGTCTTGTTTGCACTTGCATGTTTAGGCGTATGAGCGGCTCGGCTTAATGAGCCGCTCATTCGCCTTTACATAATGTCACATTATGTAAAGGCAATTAAGAATAAGAATGGTGTGCACATAAGGAAACGGAAATGAAATAACAAGATGTTGCGAAAACTAAGTCTGCGGCACTTTACAATTGAGATTGAATGAATATATAATGTGCAATAAACAATCACTGATACTAACCTATTTCCTCCAACTCAATTCTAGGTGTTCTCTGGCCACTCTTCTTTAGTTGTATTCTGTATGATCTGAAGTAGATGTTCCCATCTTCAGTAGCTGTGAAACTGATTACATGCTCCAATCCCTGAAGTCTTATTGTTTCAACCTTAAAATACATAACATTACACATTTAGATGATTGACATCTATTAATACTACCTAAGATTAAGTGCAGTTCCTTCACTCGGCTTTTACTAATGCTGCACAAAGTGCTTTAACCACTAATTACCAGCAAAAAATATGGTGTAAAACTTTTTCTTAAAAATTAATCAAGCAGGACATATTGTATGAATTAGACAATATATAACTTTGCTTCTGATTCCATAAAGTTAAGTTTTTTTTTTTTTAAATAGATGATTTTTTTAACGTTTTTCTTTTGAGATGGGTTCAATCTTGACTCTAGTATAAGTCAGAGGTGATCAGAATGCAAAAATACAGTTTAATCCTGTGTTTCCATAATAACATGTATCATACATTGGGTATATTTTATATTTATATTGACTGTCCATTGCCAGCAAATAATGTTTACAAATAATTACCATAGAGGAATAATACCCCCTAACAGATCTGTACATACCTTTTCTCTATAAAAAAAATCAGTGAATAATGATTTCAATCTTTTCAAATCTTGGTTCAAATCCCATGCTGGTCCATTGAAGACCAAACAAGGTTTTATGCCAGCAAGCACTTTCATGTTGTGAAATTCTGACATTGCTTTATAGTTGTCTGCTCCGAGTTCTATCATGTCCAAGATACCGTAGTCAAATGTACGGCCAAGTACTATATTGTGAGGCCTCTTTTTTGAGTTGGAGCCAACTCCAAATAGTGCTGCTTCTTTCTTATAACAGAGTCTGTAATTAATACAAAAATTTAATCAATTGCCACATGTGCAGTAAGATCTGAATCCGTTTGGACACATTTACATATGTTTTAAATAAAAATTTAGTACTTATGAGGTTATGTAGGTACCCACACCTGTTTCAGTGACAAAGTTGCACACATTGTGCAGTTCTGAAATTAAGTACTCACTATTCCTTGAATAAATTATTTATCAGGTAAAAACAACCATCACAAATATTGTCAAGTGTACAGGATATTTATATAAGTAGATAAATTATGTTGCTCAATCATATGCAATAATATTAGGTTATAGTAAATTAACCCCCTGAGAACTTACAAAGCGTATTTTGTTACTTACTTCTCAATGAGCGTCGCATCTTCAAAGGGGACAAAATCATTTTTACGGCTGAGGTACGCTGCATCAGGTTTCTTCAAATCATAAATGTCTTTTAAAAGTTTGCGTGTGCGTTCTGATGGGTTCCGACCCTGAAGAAAAAGAGCTTGTTTGGGCCCTTCAATAGGTTTTGGCTCTTTTGATTGCAAAACTTTTTTACCCTTTCTTGTTGTAGGTTTCCTGTAAAATAAATAGCCTGTGTTAGTTGTTAGTCTACACACAGAACAATATAGCTTTTTAAACAATGTTTATGTTTATTCTTACTTCACTCGCTGTATTATACCCATCTTGTAACAATAAATTACAATAACTCAATAGCTACACTATAAGTAACACGTGTGTGTAATAATAGCGGTTAGTTTTAGTTTCATTCAGACAGCTGTCATCTGTCTGTAGTAAAAGATATGTCTGTTAGTCTGTTGTCACTGTCAGTTTGACATATATCTGTACGAACCATCATTGACATATATCAACCGTCATTGACATATATCTATGAGCTTGCAAGCCTAGGAAAAAAGGTGCCGATATGGAATCTATGGTCGATCCTTGGACAGTCCATTTTTAGACTACCCAATAGTCCATTTATCGAGGAAGCCTATTAATGCTAATATACAACAACAAAAAAAGCTACTAAAAGCTAAGAAAAATGTTGCAAATACGGGAATAAACATTCCTTCTAACAGCTTCCGTTGCGAGAGCTGCGTAAACGGTTAGTTACGGAGAAATCATGAATAACTCTACTTTAAAAGTTTTAAAAAATAGTCCGCGTTGCCATGCGGTCATGAGGGTTGCTATATAATTATGCCAGTCAAATTGATATGAAATTTAAAATATAGGTTAGATAACATCACGCCCCTACCCACGGGAGCGGCCCAGTAACCAAAGACCTAATTGAACGTGGGTGACAAAAACCACGCGCACGAAGTCACGGGCAGAAACTAGTCATTAATAGATTAGAGTCTAGACTACTCACGATTTTAACATTCACCGATGTCTGATATTCAAAATACAGAAGACATTTGTCATAATCATGAAATAGAAAAAATCACATTGGTCCATCTCCTGTATTAGAGGCGGGTGCAGTAACCAGTGGGCCACCAAGACAGTATAGAATATTAACCAATGTTAACTTCCAAAATTTGTAACAGCAGACACTCTGATAACTCTATTTTTATGCAAAATACACAATTCACCAAAAACACTCATCACACAAAATGGCATATTCACGTATTTTCGACATATTGCCACACTCGTTAGGTATTTCTGATTTGAATAGATTGACAGTAGTGTTATCTCCATAACTTTCTTTACTTTATAAGTAACTATATAAATTATATCATACAACTTGGACGAGTTGAATCGGGGCCGATAATAAGCACGCACAGTGCACGCGCTTGCTTGCTAAGCCATTGCCAGCCATGGCTGATGGACAGGCAAGCATGTGTATGCATATGTCACCGGAAAATAACAAGATCCGTAAGTTTATCAATTTACTAGGAAGTTTATAAACTTTCGTAAGATTCTAAACGGGAGATAAATTGTAATATTTTACGTCCACATTTTCGTAAATTGATAAACTTACTGAACTCACTCGTAAAATAATAAGTAAGCAGTAACCAAACGCTACGCGCGATCTGATTGGTTGGCTGTCACGTGTCACTTCTCCTTCCTCGCGGCCGCCATTGCTGGCCACGGAACATAAACAAACCGGTTTGCTCGTGCGTTTTTATTAGTTTTGAATGTTGAACTGTGTTGCAACTGTGAAAAATAGCTTTATTTTGTTAAGATTATCTAGCAGTAGGTACCCATAATGAGTGACCTACAAGCTGCGGACACCCAAAAGCATTGCCACTATGAACATTGACCAATCAGAGAGCAGTGTGTTATTTTACGTATTTCAAAGATCGTATATTTAAAAGAGTTTCTGTGATTGGTCGAACCATATAAAATCTTACGAATAGATATTCGTTAGTTTATAAATTTACCGTATGACGTCGGAAATTGATAAATTTACGAAAATGTGGACGTAAAATATTACAATTTATCTCCCGTTTAGAATCTTACGAAAGTTTATAAACTTCCTAGTAAATTGATAAACTTACGGATCTTGTTATTTTCCGGTGACACATACACCATACAGCTTGCATGCGGCTATTATTATTAATAATAATAGTATCTACAGACCTATAAACGATCACCACGATTGGAATTATTAATATCTACTTGGTTATGTTGTTAAGCAGGTACTCTAATGACCAATAAATCAACTTATTACCTACTGCCATAAAATGTAGAGTATTTTCCCTGTTTACCAAAAAATATAATGAAGGCGAATTAAGGTAATTTTGGATAGTGCATCAGGTTTTTGTCACTAGCAGACTGAAATAGGAATCCGAAACTAGCAGTTCTAAGAATCTTGCAAATGTGTCGACGGTTATTTTGTTCTAAAGCAACCAAGCGGAAACTGGGGACACCCCGGCACGGACAGGTTTGGTTTGATGGTAGGTAATAACGGGGGCTAGAATGAGTCAGTAAAGAACGTCAAATAAACCTACCTACAGTACGTACATATTTATGTAAGTTGATGGTTTTTTTTTTTCATCAGTCCGTTTAAAGTTTTTGTCAGACAGACTTTTACTAAACCAATGGTATCCCCTCTTTTTTTTTAATCCTCATGGATGTCTTTCCCTTGGGTAAAGGTGTCTGTCAGACTCTTAATGACTAAAAACCACTCCCGCCCGGTGGGTGTACGTTGCTCTTACATCGAAAATCCCGGCAGCGTACGCGCCTTCCGCAATCCTCGACTGATGCCCGCCCCCACCGGCCTTTTTTGGGTAGATAGGTGCTTGGCCACCTAGTTCACAGGCAGACCCCATCACAACTAAACTATGACCGGAAACGAAAGGTTACCCGCAGTGCCGACGGTACAGCCCTTACTGGGCTGTACCCTTACTTTCTTCCATGGTGAGCTGCGCCATGTCGTTGAGACTGTTAGTACAATGGTGGCAACCGGGCATCGGCTCCCGGTTTATACAGCACAGGATCTTTCCGAAGTACCCATGTCCGACTGAAGGGCACCTGATTCAGCCGAAAAGTAAGGATGCATTAGGTAAGTACTTTCTCTTCAACTCCTTCCTTATGAAGATTCTAACCGCCATTATAGCTACGGGAATACTATTAAAACCCTAAAGCTGATTCTAGAATACCCATGTAACCTTGTTTTGGCGTTAGTTTCCTTGAATAAATAAACTTCTAATAGATGAACAAATTTCATATTTCTAAGTAACATTAAGGCATTTTTTCAAAGTATGGCAAACGTTAAAGCTTAAAGGAACTATACATAAACATTAACTTAATTAATTAGGTAGTTACGGCGATTTGTTGTGATTACGCATTCACAATTTTACATCGCATAAAAGATTCCCACAAACTGGTTCGCAAGTTTTCCTCGACCACATAAGATCGAGATTAGCGTGCGTCAAGTAAAGTTGTGCGTATGTTGTGACCGGTGCATTCAAGCTTTTGACAGGGTTTTATACGTCAGAGCCTCAGAGGAACGACGGCTATCTATATACTTCCACACGTGCCTCTGTTGATCAATTCGTGTTTGAGCGCGGCACTGATCGCTGCTGCTAACAGTGCGACCGCTCGCCACTCTATACAATCTCGCCGTTTGTGTGACAACCTTCTGAAACATCCCCATACTGAAGATCACACAAAAGTAAGTGGTTTTCTTTGACATTTTAAGGGACAATTTATAAAAATCGAAAATAAATTACTTGTTAAACCACTAGCAATATTGTCTGGTTTATAAAACACTCCAAGGGCTGGTTTCACCTCCTCCGGAAAGCACTATTCACCAGATATACTTATTTAGAAAATAAATAGGTATAATTTGTATGAAATTTTAATGATCTGCTAAGTAATTGAATAGGACTTTAAGTATTTGATGGTGGTGAAATAGACCTTTAAATCTTTGAATAACAGTGATTTGTTTACTGAAACTAATTTTTTTTTTACTGTTTATTTACCTCTACTTGGCGTAGGTACCTACTACTAAAATTTAGTAAAAAAAACTATAAATGTGGCTTTGGTTAGTTTCTTTTTAATTACTAAACTAACTAAAATCATTTCTCGTTTTTTTATATTCATATTACTTTTGTATTCGTGTATAGATTGGTAAATATTGTGAATATTTATATATACATATTTTTTTATGGGCTCTTGTTGCTTGTAAAAAATAAAAAAGAAATAAACAATTAATTATAAATAAAAACACACTGCTTTTTAAGTACCCACGCTGATTTTTCTCATGTAGAGTATTTTGCTGATACATGTTGATAGAACATAATTAAGTGCAAGTAAATTAAATACCATAACATAACAGTTGTAATGAATTAAATACAATTATTGTCGGTTGTCCTTGCTCGTGCATCCCAGGAAATGTTCCTGTACACATTACACCGAGGCAGTTTCCGCAAAATATCCGCGAATGTCGACTTCTTTTTGCTACCTTTTAAATGTTATACATGTTTGCTATTGATTGGCTTGGAATGGTAGAATTCGTTATAATAAAAAATACTCACTTCCGAGATATTTAATACAAAGTAAAGATCAAATTAGTATGACCTTTTAATGAGTTACTGATGAGAAACATTAACACTACATTACATCACTTTATGTGAACTTATCGTAAAGTTAAATAAATATATAAACATTGGACTTATTGTTTGATTACAAGGATCAAAGGCAAGGTGGCTATTAATTTCGAGGAAGAACGATTGATAAACATTTTATCTTATTGTAATTTTACAATAAAATGCATGCATGTAACATTTCTATGTCAATTTAAAATTGCACATCTATCCACCGAATTTTCTAACAAAAAATTGAACAGTGTTCGAAACAAGCAGTGAAGGGGATCATTATTTTAAAATAAAACATCTCTAATTGCTTTGAACTCATTGTCTGAAATCTTTGTCGAAAGAAGAAGTCAAACAACTTGTTCCCAATTACTGGTCATAAAAGTTTGCGTGAATAATTTTGGAAATGGACACCTTTATGAAAAAAGTAATTGGTTTTGAGATTGCACATTGCGTAATGACTCCCTTCCTGGAGGTAATTACCTAACATTTTTTTTATCAGTTAAACTTAATCACGATTGAGTAACTTAACCGTGATTTATAAATTTTAATCATAACATAATTTTCACTATTTAAATCAATTAGTCAATTAACATTTAAAAGTTAGTTATCGATTTTTTTTTATATTTAATGCAAAGTTCTCTGTTACTGAAAATTTATTATTTATGTAAAAAAATGAGCTACAGGCAATCATTCTTGAGTAGCCGAGCATTGCACGATTAATGTTTAATAACAGTAGGTAGTAGTGTACGTTGTGCCCGTGTAATAACAGACGTAGTGTCCGTTTGAAGGGTAGTGTTATTGTTTTCATATGTTAGTTAAACAAAACTTGTCTATAATTATGAAAAAAAAATAAGAATAATATACATAGCTTGGCCTGTTTAAACACTTTTAAAAGTATAAGTTACGAATGAATTATTTGGAAGAAAATTTAATTTAAATTCAGTTCTGTTTTTGAATATAACAAGTGGGGAAAAAAAATTCTTGATTTCAAATAGTTTTATACATAAAAGGTTATGAAACACTGATCTAGTGAATAATGTTCGTTTAGATTATTAGTCAAACAGGCCGAAAATAGCACTACTTGAGAAGCACAAGTGCTGAAAGTCCACTTCACGTCAACATGCATAAAGTTAATACCTAGGTACTACTAGAAATTTATTGACGGCAGGCAATAATTTAAATAAGTATTATGTACTTATGTGTTATGGATATTTTATTAATGAATTAAAATTAAACTATAAAATTAATATAATTTATCATTTAGTCATTATTTATACATGAGTTAGGTTCATAATTCATTGTGATTAAGTAGATACTGCATCAAACAAAGTTAATTTTACCCAACACTGTCCCCAGGGGCGATTGGCTTCATTGTAGTTTTCCATCCCGACACGCACTACCTACGCGTAGGTACGCAGCAGTCAGTGCGACTGTTCTCAATGCTAACGTTGATTAATTGTATGCATAGGTAGGTACAGGGGTAGTACGTATACGTCTTTATGTTTGTTAGTAACAGTTGTCATTGTTATTATTTTGTATGATTGCACTTAGAACCTATAATGTCCTAATAAAATACTGAATCGCGTGACAACCGCATTTGCAAAAGTACAAGACTTACCTACTTTTGGTATGCTTCAACAAAGGTTATCCACGCAAACAATCGCTAACAGTCAGTTTACTCTGTTAAATATCCCTCTGTTTCAACAAAGGAGATTTTTTTTTAGAATATAACTGAGATTGATAAACACTTTTTATCATAATGTAAACTGCTGAAACAACAGCCAGGTTAATGACTTCACGAGTTTAATTATTTTGAGATGTCATTGATGATAGCCTTTTAGATACAAGGTTTTGGTCTATAAACATCTGTGAAGTTTCAATGTATGGTCTGCAGTACGGTGTAAAAACTAGCCGGTGACAGCAGTAATGTATAATGGGAAAAATAGGCTAATAGGTACCTACTATGCTTTATAAGAAATAAGGTAGATATTTGCATCTAAAAAGAACCGTTTATCTTATCTGGCACATATTTTTTAATACATATTTTAATTTATTTGAAAGATAAATACGTTTTGGAATCTGTTAAAACCCCAATGTTGTTAGATATTTCAACGTATTTGATCGTGCTATGACTTTCCAATTCCATTAGTTAGTTTCCTTTGCGACTTTTAGTTAGTAATCATGTTCTGTACGACCATTGATTACGAAGTAGTTTTATTCCTTGTGTAACATTTTAAATTACATAGTATAGACCTACATTTAGATTCCTAATAGCTAAGTAGGTAGGTACACAGTTTTCAGGCCGTGATAAATACAGTTGTAAGTTTTGAGCAAAATATTGGTAATTCCCCTTTGAATTTATTAGACTGCACGCAGTTTACGCAATGTTCAACTCTATTTCCGTTAAATTTGCGTTTATTATCAATTAATCAATAAATCCCGTTTGAACATAATGCTTTTGTCTGACGGTTGTAAGTTACTTAGATTTAATTGACAATAGTATGTGAAATAATCTTTTAATTCATAGTTTAAGAAGTTATAAATATGTCTTACTAACAAAAATCTTTTAAGCGAAAAAAAAACATCACGTGTTTTTAGTTTACCTCTGTAATCATCTTGCTAGTTTTCCTTGTACGAGGTGAATAGACCCTAACAACTTTTATGTAGGTATTAGATACATCATCTTGTTAATACTATAAACGCATCAACAATCAAGTGTTGCCGATTATTGGGAATCATTTGAAAAAGCTGTCAGCGTTTTTTACAAAAATATTTTATGTTTATTCATTATTCACTGATGATATGAACGCAAAAGTAACTCTCTATATGTTTGTTACCATAAGAAAGCAGAACCACTGAATCGATCTTAATGAAATTTGTTAAAGTGGAAGCTGGATAAGGACGGCTACATTTTAATTAGCGACGACGTCGTCTGTGTCCGCGATAATCGACATTGACACGGATGAAGTCGAGGGCAAAAGCTAGTAGTCTAATAAGGTTACGATTATTTGCATTGCAGTAAAATTGTAAAGTCAATCTTCGAATTTCGTTTTCACGATATGCTTGCTATACGTACCTACCTACTATTTTAAGTTATATAATCTCGCACATACGGTACATATTATGGCTTAGTAGTATGCAGGTATGTATTACTCACTCAAAACTTAATAACGAGTGACAGCAAATTACTGGCCTAATACCTTATTATGTAGGTATGCCTAATTGCGTATGACTCAATGTTGTCATATCAATGAATACATATTAATTGTTTATTTTATCTGGTGTCGTCGCATGGAGGCTTGGCTCCTCGTTCCTCTGATAACGAAGATTGACGCGCCGAGCGTCGCGCAGACTACTCACTGATAGTGAACATAGACAGCACAAAGGTCAAATTAATTATAAATTCCAAATAAACACTCCGAGTTCGGATGGCATGGAAGATTATTAATTAGATAAAAAATATTATATCTCTTCGACCAATTTAAAACTTTGGGAATACCTAAGTACCTACGTCTCTGACTAAAACAATCAAAACAAAAATTGGTAAAACAGGTTATCATAATAATCTTCTTCAGTTTTCCTTAACTTATTCTGTATAAATTAAACTCTACTCTACCGGAAACCAAAATTGCACTTCTTGCTACAGGTAGGTACTGACACACCTGTAATTCGTTTTTTAAGCATGGCCAGCTGCTGTTATTAATGGTTGTCGTTAAAAAAGTAATATAAATACGTCCTTCTTCAATCACATGCATAGCCCTCGTGTAAGTCACACGTGTTATAATAAATGATATCTAATATTCATAAAGACGTTTCACTGCACTGAAGCGTCGACATGGCCCTGACATGATCATGTAAACAGATCACCGTTAGGTAGAAGACAGAAGGCTTATTTATTTTATTAAAATAATAAAGTCAATCAATGATTCATAATAAAAATGGGGCTACAGAGACGGATAGTACCAAGCCTATTTATTACATATTTCTTAATGTCGAAATTTTCCATTGCTTCCCACGCGATTAAAGAATTTTGAACAAAAAAGTAATTTGCATACCTACCTACCTGTATTTGTTTCCAACTTCTCCAATATACCGATACTTTACTATGTCCATATTGCTCAATCATAATAACATTGACATTATTTTTGATTTTTTTTTATTGATTGAGCAATATTTAAAAATTCACCATAAGCTATACTTAACTACTTACCGAGTACATGGTTGCATAAAAAGTACTTAACTTTTTGGTACCGGCCTTGATCATTAAACTAAGCGGTCAGGCAGACAGACACCTAGCGACTAAAATTACATTTTAAACGTTAACAAATTAAATACATAGATGTCTATTCTTGTTGTTTGGCGCTCCTATACGGGCTATATCTTTGCTGCAATACACTGCCACAAATGTTTTAAGGATTGTCGGGCCATACTCGAAATTGTTGCATTAAAAGTATCACCCGTTTAGAAAAAAAACGGTTGTCATTAATGGCCATTGGGCAATCATAACATATCTGTTTATTTACTTATAAGGTTATCGATCTGTGACCCTGTCATTAGGTTTATAGGGCACGTGATACTGCGGTTTGTGCCCCTAACTAACTTTCTTTCTACCAGTAACATACGATAGATTCTAGTCTTCAACTCTTTATTTTTGAGAATGAATAGATTGAGTTCAGTAGCAATTGAAACAAAAACTTCATATAATAACAATACCTGCTCATAGTTTGGTTGGAAATTGTGTTGGAACTACCACCCTGAAGACGAAAATCTGATGATATATCTCACACTCTATTATGTAGGTAACCTATGAGACTACAACGCAAACATTTATTAAATGTTGTCATCGGTTTAAACATGGATATTCTTTCATTTTCAGTGTTGGAGAACGGAAAGAAAGACGTTGAAAACCAAACAGTAGAAGAGGAGGACCCTTTGACGAAAGCCATCGGAGCGCTCGGAAAATGGCAAATATGGATATGCCTCGTCGTATTTCTTGTCAAATTCCCAGTGGCCTGGCATCAGATGAGCATCATATTCCTCGCACCGCCGATGAACTTCACCTGCGCTACGACACAAAACAGTGGATTTGATAATTTCTGCTACTCTAACTGCACAGATTACGAATATGACCGTAGTGTCTTCCAAGAAACGATCGTATCACAGTGGGATCTAGTCTGCGACAAAGAATGGCTCAAAAATCTCACGCAGACAATCTTCATGCTGGGGATTCTGGTCGGCAATATGATGTTTGGCCATCTCTCTGACAGGTTAGTTAAAATTTATTGGATCACAATGTTCGAATCGCGTCAATCTTCGACCAATTGGCATATCCTGTATTTACTGCTGCATGTCGTAGTAGGAACGCGAGGGTCCGGATGAGATTACTTTAGCGAATATCGCTCAAGGGGTCATTCATTGTGCTATTGTGTTTAAAACTTACATTGAGATGCATATAAGTGCATCCTATGTGTATATAAGAAACAATTTATCGTTGATATAAGAACTTTACGGGTGATCTGACATCAGCAGACAGGTCAATACCACGTTTGTTGATAACCCCACTATTAAATCCTTGGACGGAGCCGCTTCCTCTGTAGTCACGTTTCTAAACATGAGAAACTTGCATGTGTACCTTGCATGTATATGGCTACTAAACATCGATAAACCTGTACATTAATGTTTTAAAAGTTTTCCCAAAACAAGATTGTGTCGAGGAAACAAGATTTCACATAGGTAGGTACGGACAGCGTCATCAACAGGTTACTCCTTTTTCAAACGAAGCGAGATGGGTTAACCAGTTAATGACGCTGTCTGTACGTATTGGAAATAAAAATAACAGACAGGAAAAGTCACACTTAAACAGTATCGAAAACTAGTTTTATGTTTTAATATTATTATTTTAACTGATGACCTTTTATGTTTTTTATTATCATAAATTCCTTAACGGAGCGAGAGCGAGATTTTTTGTAATCAAAACCTAGCCTTATTTCTACTTAGTTATTGCACAATTTAGACGAATCCATAAAACACCTCATAAATCAAAATCCATCGAGCAGCCGTTGGGATAGTTTTTGAGGATTGTGAAACCCTGAAAAATAAAAACATAACTCTGCCTTAGCTGCCGCGCAGCTGGTATAAAACGTTATTTATTTAGATATTTTTCTAGTAGCAATGTCGTGGCAAAAATATACCAAATTAAAGAGGCTGAAAAAAAGGTCGCTCCACACACGTGTGATATTATCACAAGGGAGGTAATATTCCAGGTTGCATAAGTCACCAATGTGTGAAGGATCGCACAAAATATTTTGGAAATTGTTCTACGAATAGATCTCAATATCGGGATTGTGATACTATCGCATCTGGTGGAGAGGCCATAAATTAAAACGAAATTTCATTGTGAGTAGCATTATAGTAGGACGCCCTCATCCCCGATCTTGGGTGGCCTTCTAAACGATATCTTAACTATAGGGACAAAATACTAATGGAATTATTTATGTTTTTACAGATTTGGACGGCGCAATCCATTTCTGGCAGCAGTATTCCTTCAACTGATATCAGGAGTAACCACAGCATATTCTGTGAACTGGTACATGTTTACGACTCTTCGGTTCTTCCTCGCAGTCGCGACTGGAGGCACCATGGTCACCAGCTTCGTATTAACGATGGAACTGATTGGAGCTAAATACAGAGATACTGTGGGAATTTTATACCAGATACCATTCAATTTGGGACATCTGACACTTCCCTGGTTCGCTTACTACCTCCGGGATTGGAGTACGTTTCAACTTGCGATTTCTCTGCCATCTGTTATATTCCTGAGCTACTATTTCCTTCTGCCTGAATCTCCAAGGTGGCTCCTGACTACTGGCAGATCCGAAGAAGCTATTAAGATCATGGAAATTGCAGCGAAAAGGTAATTTTTGTTTTTACTTTTTCTAAAACGTTATAGAATAACTAATATAAATGTCTTTATTTCATTGAATGGTCTTAGTAAAATTAAAAAACCAACTAAAAAAAGGGGGCCAACAAAGTTACTAGGTTTGCCTGTGTATTAACTACTTAATATTAGTGTAAAGTAGTACTTATGTAGTGTTAGATAATACCAACTAGTACAAAACTAATAATAATAATGTGCAGTAGTAATAAGTTTTGAGAATAAAAAATACAAGTATGTTCAAAAGTATGCACACCTTGACGACAATATTCCTCATAATGTCGTCGATACTAGTCAGCTAAGTTTGTCATTAAACTCGAGCTGAGATACTTATGTAAAAAAGCTCTCGCATCAAATACGACATTAGGAAAAACAACGCACTCGAGCGGTTATAGAATGTTTTTTATATCGGATACTCATACGGATAACCAATCAAAAAATTAAAATCAAACTCATCGATTTCAGGAACGGCCGACCAACAGAAGAAATAGCAGCCTCTACACAGAAGATGGTAGTCGACGTGGGCGGCAAACAAGATGAGCACGCGTCTTTCCTCGCGTTGTTCCGAACACCAAAACTGCGTGCGCGCACCATCGCCATCTGCTTCAACTGGTTCGTCTGCGGACTTTGCTTCTTCGGCGTCTCACAGTACATGAGCCATATCTCTGGAGATATCTTCACTAATGTCGCTATTTCTGCATCTATTCAGGTAACTTTTCGGTTTTTAATCCTTATTCGTAACTAATGTTTCATAGTTCTATAATCTACTGTTACATTACTAACTAACAACGAGCCATCCAGTGTTATAACTACAAAATCTGTAATGTAGTTCATAATTATATTGAGTTGTGTAATTCTCTGCACCATTGGTTTTGGACATTGAGTATTGATAAATTAGATTCAGGAATGACGAAGATGAAAATTAATATAATCTGCGATATCTTCCTCGTGAATGACGGTTATTTTCTAAAATAAACATAGCCTCTTGTTACTTTTGCATTAGCGACCATGCCTGCTGCCAGCCTGTGAAAGTTCCGTAAAATCAGTCCAGCCGTTCGGCAAATTACCCAAAACAAACAGACAGACAGACAAAAATTTTAATAAAGGTTTTTTTCGACATTATGAACAGACACGTAGGTAAACTAGTTATTTGTATAGATTATTCGTGTCACACAAGTGATAAGCTATACTGGTCCATCCAGATTTACCCGGAATCATCTTATAGACACTTCTTATCACAACGAAAAGCCTAATAACTTTAATCACGCTGTGAACCGACACGAAACACGCATAATATAATCACTGATTAACCTTTACCTACTCACAAATAAATAATGGAACTTTCCGTCATCATTTATTAAAATAAACGTACAATAAACATACAAGGTATCTAATAATATTGACCTAAGTAGCTAATCTAACATAAGTGCCTACATCATCTTTAATTGCGCAGACGGTGTTACCAAGTGGCACTTCAGCCATAGAAACTTTATGACAGTGTTGTTAACTTTATGACAATTGTTGTTAAAGTAATTAATTTTTTTTTTCTTCCAGGTACCCGGAACTATCATGTCAGTCTACTTGAATAAATTTCTCGGCCGGAAAGTGACACTGATCAGCGCAAACTGCGTAACTGGTCTCAGCTGCCTCCTCATCATTGTCGTCCCGCAGTCTGGAGTCAGCCACCTAACACTTGGCTGCACCGGATTATGGGGGATGAGCGTATCCTTCGCCACTGTTTACTTATATGCAGGGGAACTATTCCCAACTGTCGTCAGGAATACAGGTGTCGGGCTGTCATCAACAGTTGCTAGAATAGGTTCAATGCTAGCCCCGTTCGTGGCCACTCTTGCACACACGAGCGCCTGGTTACCTCCACTAGCTTTCGGAATAGTGCCATTAATAGGTGCTGGTCTTTGTTTTATATTACCCGAAACTCGCGGTAGGAAACTACCAGACACATTAGAAGAAGGCGAAGCGTAACTAATGCTATGGCTTTAAAAAGAGTATTCATATTTTTTTAATCAGTGTGATATTGTAGGTATGCAAATCCCTTTCGTTTTAGTTGTTTTAAACACTGAGCTAGTCTTGCAAAGTTTATTCAATTAAAAACAATTGGCACTGCAAATGTAAAACCTAATTCACCATCATACTGTAGATTTTAAGTAATCTATAACTATACTAGCATGTGGGTGTTTTTAGATACGATAAATGGATAGCAATGGAAGCAGTATCTGCTGTTGTATAAATGCAGAGTGTGAGTGTATGAGAACGAAACCTACCTAATTTAAAGGCTATTTAATTTTAAATAGCGTTTTCGACATTGTATTGTAAATTATTGATATTAATTTGCAAGAAAAAGTATTTATAAAAAATAGGATTAAGGCTAGACCTAGATTATGAAGAAGAGAAGGTCTATTTTTATAGGCTGTGTTAAATACTGAATTTGTTATTAAACAACATAAAATATAATAAAATGACGTGTTTTATTCCCACACAAGACACTGAATCAGTATTATAAATACTATGGCACCCGTTTCTAATGAATACATTGCGGGTTCGAAACCGGACAAGTACAAATATGACTAAGACATCACTGGCGACAGCAAAAGAAAAGAATTTCCTAGTCTTTTTTTTTAACGTTGCCGTAGGTACTCTGTAGGCCGTATAAATATTTGTTCCGACCCGCAGCGCAGCAGCCAATCGCTCAGCCACTGCGCCAACCATGCCGTCATCTATAAACCAGTGTGAACATTCTCTTTGTTAAAACAGATTTCGAAGTATTCGATCGTGTACTTTTGTAGTTGTAACATTAACCAACGTTATCTTGAAACTAACCTGAACAAATGAAAAAATATGCGGGTCCAATTTATTCAGATAGTTAGATACGCCTGAATTTCTTCAAAACAACTAAATACATGAAGTAGGCACCTACCGACACTTCACAATCACCAGTGTGGCGAACTAAATTCAAGCGTAAAATATTTTTGAAGAATATTGTTTATTTATAAAAACAATTTTGTCAAAGCCTTGCAATGTATTATTGTATCATGTAGGTAGGTGAATAAAATAATAGGCGCCATTAGGTACTGACCCCGCATCAACTTTCATTTCCCGTTGTTTTAGGTACCTGACATACTTCAAAGTTTTCATCAAGCAACAATAGTTTTTTTTGAGGTGGTAAAAATCATCAAATGAGTCTTTACGCCCTGGGTGGGGCGGAAGGGACTGTCAGACTTTTACTGACTAAAAAACCACCCTGTTCCTTCTGTTTCACTTTACGTCGCGTTAAGACGTCCCGCAACCCCGGCAACATCCCGCAATCCCGGCAAAGCAACATTGGTGGATCCAAATGTCTATGAAATGTCGTTTGGGGGACGGGGGGGCTTGACCCCGCTGAGGGTAGGTTATTTGTAGAATTATTATGCTCTTTGGATATCCGGGTACCACATTACCAACCCGAACCAGTTCGCGACACAGATCACGCTCTACTGGAATCATTGACAGATTTATTCTTGATAATAATCCTGTTAGTAGTTAGTATTTTCATCATTATAGACTTGGTTACATTACGCTTGCAATCCAGGCTCGGCCGTTACGACAAACTCACCTCACTTGTATCATAATGTAATGTTATCCCACGTTTTAAGCGCGCTGCGTACCTAAACGTTTTAATTTTTTTTCGCAACCCATAACAGGTAGGTAAATCAAAGTAAAAGTTGTTACCTACAGAATACGTAGACGATAGCTTTGTATTGTGTCATTTACATCCTATTATGTAAAATAAATAGGATTGTAAAAAGAATACTTAAAGTACCTACTCTGCGTTTATTATACCTAAAAATTGTTAGAGACAATAATGTAATCAGTGTGGCAGCTAACTCAACTGATGCCTCCTGATAAATCATTATTTTATTTTATTTGTTAGGTTCCTCTGAACACCTCTGAGCTGAGTAGTCTGTATTATAGTAATTGGCACTGCAAACATAGCATCTAATTTAACATCATCCTGTGAAGAAAACTATAAATAATGTGGCATGTGGGTTCATGATACGATAAATGAAAAATAATGGAAGCAATACCTTCAGTACCCATTACCCACCAGTAAGAGTACCTTTCTACCTGCTTAAGTATTCGCAAAGAAGTCAAACTTTCCACCACTGACAACGCAATAGAATACGTAAATACTTTCTATACTAACTTGAGTCATCAGTTTGTGTAAGTGAAACATTGTCATTCAGTGAAACAAAATGGATGAAGATCATATAGAGGCAGCGATAGGTCGCTTTGGAAGATACCAAACGTGGATTTTAATTTTAATTCTGATAGGTAGATTCCCATCAGAATATCAACTGAATAATGTAGTCTTTCTCATACCTAGTGTCGAGTACAAGTGCTTGGATAACAATGTGACCAACTACTGCCCTTGTGAGAACCCGGAATATGACAGGAACACTATTGTGAGCTCAGTCACAAGTGAATGGAATCTTATATGCGACAAAACATATCTAGCGAGTTTATCCCAATCGAGTATGCAAATTGGGATATTAGGAGGAAGTTTCATTTTTGGACATGTTTCCGACAGGTAATAGAATTATATTGTCACTACATAAGAATACATATCATTATCATAATCACTCGCCCGTTATCGGTCCACGTGTAAGTAATTGAACTTTCTAATGTCAGACCATACTAACGAGGGCTGGTCATCAATTTCATATACTTCTCCTTGCCCTTTTCCAGGTGAAACAGCTGAAATAAAATAGTGAAAGGTTTTTTGTTCTACAGTAGGTACACCATGACGTAGACATATTATCTGTGACTATGATAATACATGAAAACACTTATGGTAACGAAGACCACTAATTGAACGTTCTGTTTTCTTCGCAGGTATGGCAGAAGACCAGTTATTACAATAACGCTCATTTCAGATGTAGTGTTTGTAGTTATCTCTGCCATAGTTCCAAATTTTTGGATGTTCTTAACCTGTCGATTTTTAAATGGGTTATCTATAGGTGGTTCTATGTTGACTTCCTTCACATTAATGGTTGAATTATCTGGAAAGTCCTTTAGAGCACATGTTGCAGGTCTGAATCAGATAACTATATCAACGACATACCTGACAGTTCCTATTTTAGCCTACTTTATGCGAGAATGGAGAGACTTACAATTAGTGACATCAGTGCCTTGGGTTATAGTCGTTGTGTATCACTGGTTAATTCCTGAATCACCTCGATGGCTGATTACAGTTGGAAGAAAAAGGGAAGCTATTGATATTCTTACTAATATAGCTAAAAGGTAAGGTATAGATTATAATTTAAGTTTAGTTTAAATGCGAACCCACAATCTCTGAATAATTAAATTAAATACGTTAGACTACTTAATTCAGTATGCGTTATGTGGTACATTAGTTACTATCGAGCAATAACAGTTCGATGTACATGTAAAACTATTTTTCAGAATAAAATAAAAATGAATCACCTAAAATATTTAAAATCATTACAAATTCGTTGAAAAATAGGTCTTGGCAGAACATGTAACTACCTATGACCCTAAAAAAATTACTAACAGTGAATAGAATGTTACGATAATTATATTTTTTACAGAAACAGAAGACCAACGGAGAATATTGAAGAAATTGTTAAAAAAATTGAATTATTGAACAGAAGTCAACCATACGAAACTGGAACATATATGGACCTATTCAGGACTCCTAAAATAAGAACTTATATAATAATAACAGCATTAACATGGTTGTTTTGCTCCCATACATTTTTTGGTATTCACCAATACATAGGCCGCCTTCAGGGAAACATATACCTAAATGTGATATTATCTGCAGCTTCTCTCATACCAGGTTTAATTCTAATGGTTATCGCCACTTTGTATTTTAGAAGAAAAGTTACCATAATAACAAGTTTCATCACGGCAGGAGTATCGCTGTTAGTATTCATTGCCATTCCGAAAGAGTTGGAAGCTGCAACCCTATCTTTCGCTATAATAGGTATGACGGCAGCATACACTGCGTTCGTTCAAGCGTACTTATTTACATCTGAAGTGTTTCCAACGGTAATTCGGAATACTGCAATAGGTTTTGCTTCAATGTTTGCAAGAGTTGGAGGATTTATTGCACCTTTTGTCGTAAATATAGGAATAGAATGGGTATCTATTCTCATATTTAGCGGCATAGCATTGTTGGCAGCGATACTTTGTTACTTCCTTCCCGAAACGAAGGCGACGACACTCCCAAATACGATTGAGCAAAGAGAACATGCAAACGCGTAAGATGTTGATCGTTTGCTATTATATTTAATGCTGGTACTACGAGTAGTGATCAAAAAAACTTCTTGTACAGATTTAGAACACTCTTTGATACATGGAACAGATGGTTATCATCATTTAGACCCATTCTTAAATTAAAATATAATATATTTCACATAGTTACTGTTACACAAGGTAAATGAGAGTAACCAAGAATCAAGCTTAATGGCGTGCAATTGAATCAGCCACTATACTAAAGCTGTGCACTGCTTAGGACTTCTGACAATGGCTTGAGATATCTTCCCCATAAAAAATAATTTACCTACGAGAAAATTTTAAAACGAGCATAAAACAATATTGACTTGCGCACAGTAAGACAGTAACGTAACGTTTTAGAGTTTCCAGAGAATACTTAAATATTAATCTTTGCAGTTATAGTTTCTAGATCAGAAAGTGCAGCGCAATTGGGATGAGCAGCAGTGGTTTAATAAGACATCCTCACAATTATGACTCTGATCAATTCAAAAACTAACATGTAAAAGTCGTATGTACCTTTGCTATTTATAATAGCGACGAATCCAATGTATTGTAACTTTTTAAGCGATGAATAATTCCAGAGCCATTTAATACAATTCTCTTTTATTTTTTATAATAATTATACATGATACGGGTATGTAAGTAAAGTAAAGCAGCCCAAACCAAAGGTGAGGGCATAATGGAGCCATAAGCGTAATGATAAATGCGCACGCGCGTCATACAACGTTTTTTAATACACTAGTGAGAAAAAAATGGCTATAAATTAATTGCTACCAAAATAAAATTACAATTAAAAAGTATGCCATAAAACATGTAAATCTCTTTGCTATTTCTCAGGGTGTCAACAAGTTACTTTTACAAGCGCCTAGAAATTATTAAAAGAAGTAAAAAGTTATAGGCCGGTAATAGGTCCAATCAACTGTTCTGTTATTTTTGTTTACATAGCATAAATAAATGTTTTTTTATGTAATGATTTGAAGAAATATAATATCAAATATCCTACTTAGAAAATCAAATAAACATGTTTGAAACTTTGAAGCGTTTTCCTGTAAAATTTGCACATTGACGAGTGGATCTACTAGATACATAGGGACCGGCTCCTCCTCATTTTTAGTCAGTGCTTTGGCCTCGTCATAGGTCGAAATTCTGTGACTGTTAACAATAATAATTAGCATACCATTAGCGCCTGTCAGATTTGTCTCAACAAACGAAATACGTCAGAGTCCAACATATATGCTTAGTTATACCTTGATGATTATGTTTTATTACTCAAGTCCCACGTAATGAGGCACAATTGATTTTCTATTGTTCTGACTTACCGGTAAGTCAGCCGGGGCTTGACAGGTTAAACTCGCACTTCTGTAATTATACAGGGTAATTGAAAAAAAACCCTTCAATTACCCTGTATAATTAATTGTAGCAGTTTTCTGTAAATTTGGCGCCTGTCAGTTTTAATAATTACGGTATTAGATAACTAACGTGTCTTTTTTGTTTGGAGGAGTCCCGTAGGCGTTTAACCATTCTTTTAAACTGAATAAGTTATTAGTTTACGACATTTTAAGCGTATTCTGATTATAGTATTCATCGCCAATTAATACTAAGTTAGGAAGTTGCGCACATGTAATAGGTACCTAAGTTTTATGCTCAAGGTAGGTAAATGAAAAATAAAGAAATTGAAGTACTATTTATTCACTTGGTGCATCAGCCATACCTACAGTTCGGTCTTCTCAATTCAACCTTTGATAATGAGCAAGTCTTGCTTAGGTACAGTTTATTTTTCCAAAATTCTCTATCGCACCCAGAAATATCTTCCAGCCAGCCGTGGCTGTCGTAAAACAAAAAAAAAAAACAAATCAATTCAAGGCATTAAGGTTATCCTGCAAAACACCACCGAGACCACATTGCTATAGATTTTCAGGCAAACGTAATACTAGGTACTTACTCCATCAATTTAAAATAATAACAATATGACCAACTGGCCATGTATTTGCGACATCACAATGATAGCTAGCTGGTACCTACGAAATAATAAAATTGCCATAATTGATTGATGAGTGAATTGTAAGGGCCTTGAGATCAATAGACACTGAAAATTACGTGTACATAATACAATCAGTTACCAATGTAACGTGTCTCGCATACCGAAATGGTTCTAGTATCCAAATCTATCATGTTTTTTTAAATTATTATATTATTTATTATTCTAAACACCTAATAAAATTATTTAGTGTAAAAGTATACTTGGATGATTTCAAGTGACCGTGACCACATCCTATTTTGAAGGCTGGATCCGCGCTTCTTTACTAGACTAATAAACTAGTGCATTACATTTCCTTGCATGACATGCCTAGTCTACCTAGTATACCTGGGCATTATACTACGAAATGTTCGGTGCTGTATAATTCTTTTAAAACATACCTCATTCGTTTATTTATTTGTACTTAATTATCTAATTAAACCTTAAAATATGGTTGTATTCCCGCAGCACAACCGATTTAAATATTTTTTATAAAAATCCTTGCTGTCTAAAAACTTTACTGTTTATACAAAAATAAAAAGTGACCTCAAAATAATTAATATTATAATGATGATTCTTTTTTAAAATTTGAAAACACAAACATTTTGTTTTTTTTTTATGTTTAATTCTTGGTTTCGATTGTACTACTGAAAAAATCATTCTGCCACGGAAAAACAACAATTCAAACAGCGTGTAAGTCTCTAATGTTCCCTAAAAACGGAATACCACTTACTGGTTAATCCCGAAATCATAATAATCATAATCATATAGGTTATGATAATCACAACCTATGAAATTAATATTTGGCAGGTAGGGAGGAGGTGTCAGCCAAGAACGGGATTTGACTTTGATTTCCACACGGACCAAGACGCGGGCAAAAGTCAAAAGAAATCCTATAAGTTGTATATTTTCTCAGCGTGCTGCAAAGTACGATTTCAAGGCTGTTATAAATTATTTGCTCATTATTCAATAATTTTATCGTTAGCCATTTAGTTATTAAAATAATGACTAACCACAATGTTTTAAAATACACAATTTTTAAATAAACAACTTTTGTGATAAAACTAAACTAAGTATCCAGGAAGACAACAATGTGACTGACAGTGACTACGATAAGATCTCCTCATCATCATTTCTTTTTATATTAACAGAACCAAAGATTTAAGTCATTACGGAACCCTATAATATGATGTGTTCCTAATGCCACTGAAAATATGACGTACACCTTGCCAAGGGCATATTGACCGTTTGTCGGCACGCGACGAGATTGCCAATGAGACATGCATTCACCATTCATTTGCAAAATTATGTAACACACTTTATTTTCTGTCTCTTTTACAAATGCAAATAGAAACGTGAATACTCTTTTACTTACTTTGAGATAACAGTTTAAGCTGTTAATCTGCCGACGCGACTGAGACTGATAAAATAATATTTTATGTGATAGGTAGCTGCTGTGTCACTACATTTTATCTGGTCACAGCGTGAGTGTGATCAGTGATTGTTCACCTTTTTAATAATATTGGCTACCACGAGACAAACGAATTATTTAATCATGTAAATTCAAACGTAATAAGTGAACGTTTGGATAATAAGTTAAACTCAATATAATATTTAATTAAGTGAGGTAAGTTAAGTGTGACCATTATTCCAAGCCTGTTAATATTCATAGCTTATTTACGGATGTAATTTTCTTATAATTTCAGACAAACAAAAATGGACGAAGATCACATAGAAACAGCAATTGGCCGTTTTGGAAAATATCAAACATGGATTTTATTTTTAATTACTGTGGGAAGATTTCCAGCCGAATATCAATTAAATAATGTCGTATTTATTATACCGAGTGTTGAGTACAAGTGTTTAGACAACAATGTTACGAACTACTGTCCTTGTGAGAACCCGGAATATGACACAAGTACTGTTGTCAGCTCAGTCACAAGTGAATGGGACCTTATATGTGACAGAACATTTTTAGCGAGTTTGGCTCAATCTATGATGCAAATTGGAATATTGGCAGGCAGTTTACTTTTTGGATACCTCTCAGACAGGTATCTAGCTAATTACTTTTTACTCTACAGACCTTTTAACCAGTAACTTATTTATAACTAGCGATCCTCCGGGGCTCCGGGCTATAGAAGATACATAAACCTTCTTCTTAAATCACTCTATTTATTGATGAAAAAACGTTCATTTTTACGTCTTTCCTTACTGCTCCGCTCCAGTGAGTCGTAGCGTGAAGTTAAATAGCCTATACTATTCCTCATGAATATATAATTTTATGTATTCGACTGATAGTTCCAGAGATTAATTGTTCAGCTTTATTAAATTAGAATTAGATTTTTTTCATCCATAAAACTGGTTAGGGAAGTCAACCCACCAGAAAAAATGCAAGAAGGCTATGGGTAGTACGGAAGGGAAGACCTTTACCCAGCTGTGGGACAAAGGCAATACACGTTGATTAGAAAATATACATATACAATATCTTGATTTGCCTATGTCAAGTAAATATTGAACTGTATTTTCCTTTTCAGGTACGGTCGCAAATCTGTTGTGTTAATATCACTATTCTTTGAAGTAGTCTTCGTAGTTTTATCAGCATTCGCTCCACATTTTTGGATGTTTCTAATCTGCCGTTTCTTGATTGGAGTGACTCTTGGTGGAGTAATGCTGTGCTGCTATATACTACTCATTGAATTGTGTGGGAAGTCCTTTAGACCATACGCTGCTGGGCTTCAAGAAATGCCTTTCTTAATCTCATACTTTACGCTTCCAATCATAGCTTACTTTGTAAGAGAATGGAGACAATTGCAGCTGGTAACCTCAGTGCCATGGGTCATAGTCGTCGTGTATTACTGGCTCCTACCTGAATCACCGCGTTGGTTAATTACAGTAGGCCGGAAGAAGGAAGCTATTGATATCCTAACGCTTATTGCAAAAAGGTAGGTGCAACCAAAACTGACAATTATAATTTCTAAGTAACTACTGCCTATTATTCCTAAATCAATATTTTAATAATAATACTAGCCCACTTTGTACTATACCATTGTAGAGCAAAGGCCTCTTCTTATGTCTAAGATATACTTTAAAAGTATACATAGGTACATACTACTACCCTTTTTCCATGGTGGTTAGACATTTTCTATTTCATATACTTTGAAAGTAAGTACGTGAAATAGAAAAATTTATATGCCCGTTCTGAGTTGCGTAACTACCAGCCTCGTGCACGAGATGCGGGCGCTTCTAAGCCACCACAACATCAGTCAATATAAGTACCCACTAAACAATAAACATATTATATTTTATTTCATCCACAGGAATAATCGGCCGACAGACAATATAGAAGCCATTGTTGAAAAATTAGAATTGTTGAACAAAAATCAGCACCAAACTGGAACTTACATTGACCTGTTTAGAACTCCAAAAATCAGAGTATACACAATAATAACAGCATTAATATGGATGTTTTGTTCACATACGTTCTTCGGCCTCAATCAATACATAGGTCGGCTACAAGGGAACTTATACTTGAACGTGCTACTGTCGGCAGCGTGTCTCACACCGGGTTTAATAATAGTCATCATCGCTACATTGCATTTAAGAAGAAAAGTGAGCGTTATATCTAGTTTCACTATTGCAGCAGTGTCTTTATTAGTTTTTATTTTTATTCCAAGTGATTTAAGAGCCGCGACATTAACATTCGCTATAATAGGTTTAATAGGAGCATATACTTCTTTTGTACAAGTATATCTATATTCATCAGAAATATTTCCGACTGTAATAAGAAATACAGCGATTGGTTTTGCTTCTATGTTTGCAAGACTTGGAGGTTTTATTGCCCCCTTTGTTGTGAATATAGGTATAGAATGGGTATCTATACTCATATTTAGCGGTGTAGCACTCAGTGCGGCGATACTATGTTATTTCCTTCCTGAAACTAAAGCAACTACCCTTCCGAATACAATTGAGCAAAGAGAGCAAGGAAAGACGTAACGAAAAGGTTTTATGGAGCAAGGAAAGGCATAGCAAAACGATTATTATAGTGAATGTAGGGTACTTGACTATATTTATTTGTACTGGTTTAATTTATTTGGATATTTTTAAGTGGGTATCTAGATACTCACATTATGAACTCAAACGTCTTATTAAGTTATTTTATTTAATGTACTAAATATAGACAGATAGATAATATAATTTTAAATTTATTTTTTATTTCAATAAAATAATGTTCTAGGGATTTACGATCTCTAGTATTTTAACTACAAAAGCTTTGGCATCGACGAGAACTCACAATTGTTTTTAAAAATTTCTAAAATCTATTTAAATATAAAACTATGTATTATTAATTCTACTGTGTTTTTTACATTATTAATTTCTCTAGGAGTTTATACTGAATATTGTGGAAACCTCCAAAATACCAAGTAATGAATATGAAAAGTAAACAGTGGTAGAGGACCCAAAACTGGAACATGATGCTGTTTAACAAAAAGTATAAGAAAATTATATCAATTATGGTCCAAAACAGTAATCCTAATTTTGCTGGTAAAAGCGTTCTCGGAGATCGATGTGGCGGTGCTCTGTTGTATTGTGGATCTATGAAATTACCTGAAAATGTAAAAAAGAGTGTTCGAAAAAAGTTACTTACTTAGATTTTTAATTACATCAACAATCTAACGTTAACCTCTATTGTATTGCCAACAATTATGTCTTTGATATCGATAGAATCGACACATAATAACTACAAATAAACTACCTATATCCCAATTAACTGTCTATTATAAATGCAATCAACAATCCATTTTTAATAACTTTACGTCGTAAATTTTTCGGAATTATGTAAATAAGTTGACAAGTGGAACATTATCCCCAAATTAAATGATGTGCTTTTAAGTCTTAGGTACCTAATTTAAGAGTGCCATAAAATACTAGTTTAAAATTAATATGTGCCGTCGGGCTGTAATTTTAAGAAGAAATTCACTAGATGGCGCTGATATAAAAAATACCGCGAGATTTTTATCAGGGTTGGTCCCATATTAAAGTTAAATAAATATTTCAGTCTAGTTTTTATTTCATTTGGCAAGCTGAACCCATTTTTCATTTTCTCCTTTCCTACCTCTTCATTAGGTAGGTTGGTATACTTTTCACTACCAAACATTGTATTGACATTGATTCAATACATGTAAAGGCTGACTCGCGCTCACCTTTTTGCGGATTCTGTGTCAATACCCTTTCTCTTTTTTTATTTTTGAATAAGAAATCGTTCCAAAAACTTGTTTAAGCATCATGCACTACTTCCATTGCTTCATCGCCTAAAGGGGACCAACCAACTCGGAAATGAACCATCAATGCACGATAACCAAAGAAGATGACATCATCGAAGCAAGCCTCATCCTTTTGAATTTTAAAAATATAGAATATTCTGATCAAGGCATGTAACTTACCGTCATTGTGAAATCTTCGAAGGCTATACTCTTTTTCCCGCCATCGATCACCAAGCCAAGTTTTAAGTTCGTTATCATCTTGAGGAAGTTTTTCAATAGAATATCTACAACAGAAAAAAAATAGTTTGGAAAAAAATAATTTAATAGCTGACCATTAAAGTCTACCTATGCAATTCCCTGAAAATATACCAACCTTTTAAAGTAGAAAGAGACATGCATCGGTATTTTTCCTCGAAGTAAATCCATTTCAGTTTGCGCCGGAGTATCATAGGCAACGGTGACGTCATAGACGGAAGCAAGGCCAGATTCCCGCAGACGAGAACACAATGCTACCCAACCCGTGGTCCGCGGATGTAACACGTACTCGTAATGCTGTGGAGATTTAATTGTCAAACCACTTAATACACAAAAGTGAATTGTGATCCGAGAGTCATTAGAGGAAGTAATCACGAAGGTCACTGGTTTTTATTGAAAACACTGGAATTTAGATGTAACGCTGTTGTCGAGTTCCGCTGGTTCGGCCTTCAGCCAATAAGTGGGTGCTCTGTTCCTATCCAGCACATATTGGATGGCTGTATTAAAAACATTTAACATTAGTCTAATAGGTTATCTACCTAATGTCACTGAGTTGTAAGCTGAGGATGAGACCAATGTGAATATTGTTTTAAAGATTAGCTGAAATCCTGAAAACAGGACATTGACTGCCTCCTATCTCATGCTAAGCATGAGGTCTTGGGTTCGATTCCCAGGACGGGAAATAGTATTATTGGATTTTCCATCAGGAATTTTTCAGTAACAGCTTCGGAGTCTGGATTTGTGCCCGGTTGATAGCAATAGGCTCGCCCCCTATTACATGTGGGACTTAAGGACATAAATGGCGAAATGTGGGTGAACTAATGGGTACACCTCTGCCTAAATCTTCGGCGATTATAGGCGTTGTTTTATTCTCATCATTCTGAACCTCTTTTACTATTGGACCAAGTAGAAAATCATGAATTTGTTGTTCAAGTTCCAGTGTTTCAGGTTTTCAGTTGACAAACTACCTACCCACTGATTGACTAGATACTGTAACCTTACATTAACCTGAAAAAGAAAACCAATCGCGCAGTACGCCGATATTAGCAATATTGGCGTACTGTAAACTTAAACCCCTATAAAACTAAAGAGCAGCTTATCATTGCGATTCTTACCCTCTATTATAGTTTAGTAACAAGAACTGTTCCACGCTGGTAGGGCGATGTAACTGGTTATGTTATAACTTTTTCCCTACCCGCACAAAGGGGCTATTAAAAGTATATGAGGTTGATGAAACAAGTACAATGTATTATTATTACTTATTGCTAAACCGCGACACTGTTTACCGTAAACCACTATGACGTCACATATCTTAAGATTATCCAGTGCACATTTCGCCTCCGCCTGTCATGCTGCGAGCGCCCGCCACCTGCACCTTTTCCTACCCCCGCCTACTTAATTGCGATCCTGCAGCCGCAGGACGGCGAGGTGCGAGGCGAGGACCGCAAAACCAATAAGATGGTTAAGCTATAGTTGCGGGACGTCTACAGGACGGGCAACAGAAGGAACAGGGTGGTTTTTAGTCAGTAAAAGTCTGACAGTCCCTTCCTGTCCACCCAGGGCGGAAGGAGTCATTTGATGATTAAAAAAAAAAAGCTATAATAATATCTAGGCACTAAATACCTGAGGTGGCTGTCACTTTGCTGCAACCGCTGACCTAACAAAATATTTAAATACCTATACCCTCAAGTTAACTACACGATAGTATATTAGAAAGTATAAGTGTTACTTATGTATTAGGAGAAATAATAAAGCAGTTTAAAAAATTAAATTATTGTTGCAAATAGGTTTAAAAACATGTGGTACCTAGTTCTTAGGAATTGAATGCAATTGAAAATGATCAACGTGTTAAAAGGCGACTGGAAGCTTAGAAACAGAAGGCTTATTAATCAACGTCATAATACCAAAGTTCATGTCTGTTTGGTTTTTATCTTTTTTCTGCAAATTAGTATTCCATCTGTTACTCTCAAACTCCCTTCTAAATATGTTTCTCGACATTCCAACCATTCGTCATTCACATGAATGTCTAGCTCTTTAAGCACCGGCCATGCATTATCAATTTATCAACCTTACATTAAAGATATGCCTACAAATTCATAGTTTTTCAAACGTCACAGACTAAATATTCATTTTATTAATACGACGAATTTTTACCAACTATTTAACATTCATGTTTTTAATAATCCGATCAAATGTTTTTAAAATATAGGTATATTTATAGATACTACTAAACCTTGACAAAGACAATGAATAAATATACTGAAATCTATTTAAATGTTCGAAAATCTTTGCTTACTTTTTGTTTCGCCGAATAATTAAAACGCCATACTATTAAATTCCCCTAATTGTATAGCGATCTCAGCTAGTTACTAGTTGTTCCGAGCGATTTCGAGCTCGCTTCGTTTGCTTTTGGACTAATTAGCCGGTTGAAGAGAAACCGTCCAAACCGACCGATCAGAGTTGACGAGGCTTCTATTTTACAACAGGGGTTAGAATAACCGTGTTGAGGTGATCCTGATCAAAGTCAGACAATACCTATGTACGTCGTTCATTGTGGTGTTGATTATAATAAAAATTGCTAATAGTTTAACAAAGACATAAAAATTCATGCAATCGTGTGACCTTGACGTATTCGACTATTACAATATTTTTGTGAATGAGTTTTTTGACCAACAACTTACTCGGCGAATATTATCGGTGTAATGAAATTCGATTTAAAATAATTAGATTAAAAGGCGAGCACGCATCAAACAAAAAACAATAGCCTTCATTGAAACCAAGAATCAGTCGTCATGGTCATAACTTTATGCATAGAAGATAAGTAGGAATATAATTAATACCTGCATGTTGTTAGCATGTGCAAATTTTTCGCCACGTCGGAGATTCTCTTCACTTAAGTCGGTTCCTTCAGGAAATAACACGAGCCTGTAGTCATAATTCAGTTTCCGATAATAATCTACAAACTGAGACAGATTGACTTGATCTTCACGCCAATTCCTCTTTACATACAGGAAAAAGTTTAGTTGCATTATCCAGCCTGCAAGGTTTTACAAAGCCGGTAAGGTCATGCCTATAAAACTGCGTTAACTGATTAATTTAGAAGAGGTAAACTACCTGTGTGAGATATTTTTGCATAGGAATGTACTAAGAATCACAATTTATTATAAATTCACAGCTGATAGAGGTACTACAAACGTGATTGGTAAAGAATTGATGTCGAAGGTTCTAAGCAGTTTAACTCACCCATGCCAGGAATGTTTTTGATTTCATCCTTTAAAACAAATTTTATTTTCGATTTGCCTCCAAAATCCAGAGCACTATGATTAGATACACTGGGATTTTTAGCTGTCTGTTTACAAGAACATAACTCGCCAGAAATATTTTGCGTTGCGTGGTAAAGAGCTATCCATACATAGTTCCAATCAACTCTTGTGCGATGGTTTACCACAATAATGGTCTTTTCATCAGGATTCACATAATCACCAAAATGATGCAATTGAGTGTTACAGCAACATTGAAACAGCGCCTGAAATATTAAATTCAGCTGATAATAGCATTCAGTTACGATATAAATTGTTCATAAAGTATTCTGTAGGATTACGTCTTACCACAGGATACAGTTCCCACAACGAAAATAATGTATCAACTAATTTTCTATATAATCTATGACTAAAAAACACCACGTACATAACAGGACAGTAAAGAATGAAGAAGCCTGAAATCAGAATATAAGAAGAGACAAGGTGCTTTTAATAGGTAGACAGTACCTATTAATTAATCAAAATCCAATGAAAGCCGTACCAGCAAGAATGGTGAAATACCAAGCAGTGCAGAGCAGGAAGCCCACCGCCATGGTGCCGCGGCCCGCGGGCTTGCACTGACGCGCACAGGAAGCCGCGTCGGTGCCGATGTCAGCGTCGTAAGATTAGAACCCCTACATGATCCACTAAGCCCTACTACGTAACACCTTGCCGTGGAACGGTATTATAATATCTATTATTAAAGTACCTTATTCTATTATTTTACTGCGTTACACAAGTAGTTTAACCCTCTCGTGTTTTCCACATATTATTTTAGTTGTTCACACGTCTCGCTCTGTAATATTGATGTTATTGCTTGTCCTTGGGGGTTGCGGGTTTTTTTTACCTAACTCTTCAGCTTCTTCTATTGTACTCATTAGTTCACAATCTTTAGTTTCTGGTAGTAACAAACATAGAACTCCTGCGATCATTGGAAAGATTCCGAATGCAACAGGTGCACACCATTTGCCATAGGGTCTTAAGCCAGCCGCAAAAGGTGCAATCATGGCACCTACTCGAGCCATCATCGAGCAAATTCCTATTGCTGCGTTTCGCACTACAGTTGGAAACATTTCGGAGCAATAAAGATATACCACAATGAATATAATGTAACAGAGCAATTCACCGATGCACCCGAAAACTACTGACACTTTGCCTTCAGGGACAAAGCCAACTATGAATAAACATAAACTGCATAAAGTGTTTCCAGCAACAACAACGGTTTTTCGCTTGTAGAATTTGATTAAGGGAATGCAAATAATACACGCACATAGACACACACTACCGGTGGCCGCGACATTTATAAAAACGTCGCCAGTTAAATGGCTGATATAATAAGTGACGCCGTAGAAACAGTAGCTGCAGACGAGCCAAGCGAATGACATTATAATGATATTTGTTCGTATATTCGGAGTGCGAAACAGATCCAATACTGTACTTCTGGGCTTTAAGCGCCTGTGTTCTAATTGATATAATTCAATGTTTGGTCTTACTAGTTCCGTGGGTTTCTTATTGCTGAAAAAAAAAAAACTTTATTTAAAGTATGTAGACACCTTTTAAATCAGGCAGACCCTGTACCTATCTACATGTAAAACATAGGGCATAACAAATTATTTTATTAAAACACTTACATTTTTGCTACTCGTTCCATTAAACTAATTGCTTGCTCGGTTTTGTTCATAACTAATAACCATCTTGGAGTTTCTGGCAATAAACAAATATAGAACAACAGAATAGCGTTTGAGGTTGATATAAAAAGTTGAAAATAGCTATAGTCTCTTATGAGATAGCCTACTGCTGCCAGTAAGATGTGACCGGTAGTGAAGGGAATGTGAAACAAAGCAGATACCACATCTCTATTCGCACTTCCTACATATTCCATGACTATCACAAAAGATATGATCATAATACCACCATTCGCAAAGCCTACCAACATTCTGACCAATGTAAAACTCCAATAATCAGGCAGAAACGATGCCATTACTCCTGTAAATACCTCTATAATCACTGATATGATTAAAGTCGGTTTCCTGCCATATCTGAAATTTATTAATAAGCCTTAATATTAAGTATTTTACCCCAATTTAAATAATATAACATTTAAGTAAGGATGCCCACTTGTCTGATGCAATACCAAATAATAAACTTCCACTCAGGACACCAAATTGAAAAATAGTTTGAGTTAAATCTTTGAGCCAAGAAGCTTTGCATATCAGATTCCATTCGGTGACTATAGTCCTGGTGAATATAGATTTATCGTATACTGGGTTCTCGCAGCAAGTAGCATTTGATCCGGGACAATAGTAGCGCGCTGGTGGAGCCAGGAAAATTATAGCCATTTGGTGGAACGCCACTCCGAATTTGCTCAAAAACACAATAAAACATAGCCAATAATGATACCGTCCGAAGTTTCCTATCAATTCATTGATGAGTACCATTATGGTAGAATGTTCATGGTTGAATCAGGAAAATAAGTTACAACAAATCTCATTATTATGTGTTACAAATAAAATGTATCTAATTTTAAAATAGTTCTAATAAAGACCACTGTTAACAAGCTATAATCATTGTCGTTTATTGTTATGCAGATAAAAACAGGTTGGTCTTGCTCAAGGTTGGTTTTCACTGCGAGGCGTACAAAGGTATCACTTATTTTAAATGAGTGCATTTGATGATATATCTACGTCAGTTGTTTATGTAGCGAGGTCGTACACTTACATTAATCTTTAAATGCACAATCCCACATTGTTAGTAAATTGATGTTTACCACAAATAGAGTGTTTTCGAGTTCCAACAAAGTCATTTGTAAGATCCAGGATCCAGGAAGATTCACACATAATTGCCGCATCCTCTGGCGTGTAGGTTGGATAAATTGTAATTTCTGTCTAATAATAGGCACGTAGTTGTACTCATGAGTATCACGTAGGCAAGTAATGTTTCGGATTCATGGCATTGTAATATATTTTTATATATTTAGTGTGAACTGTGATGTGAGCATACGTGACTAATGGAGCAAATAAATTCAACGGCATGTCCAACATTACAAATATTTAGATTCACACAAACATGATGTGATACTTGAAATGTTATTTCAACGTCATTCTACCCTGTTGTTGTAACTAATATCGGATAAAGTATGTACATATCTAGATACTATATAAATGTACGATATATTTCATAATTACAAAAAAAAAAAGGCTTTGAATCAGGTTAAAGCCAATTTTTTGTGTTGTTGTTATGATTGATTAGGTACCTTCTCTATACTGTACTCTCATTTCTCATCGCTTCGTAAAATAACATAAATAATATAATAGAGCTTTTATGGCAAAAAAAGCACATTATAAAACATAAACAACAGCCTGACATTTGGCAATAAAGTAGCTTTCTATCTGTAAAAGTTTTTCTTGATTGGACTAGTACTTCCAAGCGCCGAAGCTTTGAAACGGATAAATCAATTTTGATGTAGTTTCTATTCTGATGACTAGAAAGAAAATCTAAGCGAAGGTGTTCAAAATTAAAAATATTTATATCTAGACAAATGGTATATCTGAATAATTTACATAATTATTATTACCTTCTTGTAGTTAAACAAATGACAATATGTGCATACGACCGAAGATGTCACATGCACTTATTTAAACTATAATTTCAGGAAAATAACATAGTAAACTTGAAGTAATTTTACTATGTTATTTTCTTGAAATTATAGTTCAGGAAATTACGTAGTAAAATAGAGATAATTTTACAAATTTCATGGAATTATAGTTCCTATTTACTGCATGCGACATTATGTTAGGATTTATTTTTGCCTACATAATATTAAAACAACGCAATATTGTAAATCTGTTATATATGGATCGAGAGATGACCGTATTATGTATTTTTAGAGAGAAAATAAAATGAGGTTAATGTTTGAATAGTAAATTGTTTTATTATATTTTATTATATTTTTACAGAGATAAGTATGAGATGAGAAAAGCAGATAATATGTGGTTAGAACACCTATTATCAAAACCTTGACGACACACTAGATTAACACGTTAGCAAAGCACGTGACATAAAATTATATTATTTATTTACATGTCACTTAATACATAAGAAGGATATCTAAATTATATACAAATTATGCACAAGTTTAGTCGAATAATTCTTACAGCGCACTGCGTAAAGCCATCTTAATACACCTGCATGGTGAATATTTTAACACTTCAAAGTCATTTGACTTTTAAAATGGGTTGAATTGTTAAATTAAAACAATGATAATCTATTTGAGAAGCAATTAGTTGTAAATTAGATGTTTGACTTCCTGATTGGTGTGGTGGTCGCAAAGCTCAACTACTGAGCATGAGGTCTCGGGTTCGATTCCTAGGTCGGGCAAAGTGCTATAGGGTTTTTCCAACAGGAATTCCTCAGCTTAGCAGCTTCGGTAGTCCGAATTTTTGTCCGGTTGATGGCAATAGTGTTAAAGTTGTTATATTACCTCACGGATACCGTAGATTTCACCCTATGTGCTATTCAACACACATCTATCTCTGTGCCAAATTACACCCAGATTCATTCAGACATTCTAAAGTGATTAAGTGAAAAACATTCATACATCCAAACTTTCGCATTTATAAGTAATAAGATAGAAGTTATTATGTGTGCTTTCAACATATAAAGCTAACACACTTAAAAAAAGCTGTCAAATTTTGAAACAACAATATGTTATCGAATTTTCTCTACTTCTCATCTACATATCTGTTAATCTTCTACATATTTGTGACAGTACAGTAAGTACTAAAATATAAATATCAGTAGGTAAATGTTGTGACGTTTATCTCAGCTTCCACTTATCGGAGCTATAAACTGACAAAAACGTTCTTTCAGAAAATTCTGCTCTTGAAATTAGTTGAGGATCATGAAAGATAGTAATATCGATCTCGTCTTATCTTACACACAAACTCTTATCAAATAAAGCCAAACATGACAGTTATTTTCAAACATAAATAAATAAAATACGTATTGCTAAGTATTGTTAACCGTTTTCCCGTTTTTTAAAAATTTTGTACCGATTTACCAATGTCAATCAATACAACATTTTGAAAGCTATTTTAACGTTAATATAATAAAATTTGTTACCGAAAAGGAGGCTACATTCAATCCTCGTGACATCACCGACTGACCTGACCTGCAAAAATATCACAGTAGGTATGATTATGTAGGCAAATGATGTTCATTTATTACATTCACGTTAGGTACATTAAATTGTAGGTACTGGGATCGATCCACCATCACGGACAGGTCTAATTTAACCAGTAGTAATGGTAAATGGTAGTAATGGTACTACACCCACATTTCGTCAGTTATGTTTAAGTCCCAAATAGGTATTACGAGGCGAGTCTAATACCATCATTAACGGGGCACAAATCCCGACTTCGACGCTGCTACTAAGGAATTCCTGATGGAAAGGCCGAGTAACACTTTACCCTACCTGAGAATCAAACCCAAGATCTTTTCCTAAGCAGTTGTACTTTGCAACCACTAGACAAACGAAGCAGTCAACAAGTCCCGCATTAAGGTCAATTTCGAGACCAAATGCCAATAAATATTTTTGTTGATTCAATTCTCGTAAAGTAAAATAATGATAACGTATTATTATCATTAGTGTGACCAAAGTCCTCTTTAGTAATTTCACAAAATATTATTAAGGAAATTATGTTACATATTTGCGTCACTCAAACTCTTGATTGAGATGCGTATTATTTGAATAAATAAGTGATAGGTATATTTGATTGTTGTGTGGCTTCATATCATGAAATTTCTGAATTTGGCCCAAGATTAGAAAATGGCCTATGACGTGAACATCGTGAAGGCCGAAACAGACAAGCAAATTACGCAGAAAGATTCAAAAAAATTCTAACCGTCAGGCAAGTCTTTGTTCTGTGCAGTGTTATGAGAAAACACGGCCCGCACCTCGTCAGTAGCAGGAAGCGCAACGCAGACTTGTACTTCCCACAGCCACACATAGAACTAAATTCGCACACACATAATATCGCCCGCACTTGTTAAGTACCTCTAGAGTCTAGGCTACAAAATTTTTAAAATTCCAAATTTTGCATCGACAAGAGTTTATAAGATTAAATTGTTGGTTATACTGTTAAGTAAGGCCTCTCCATTCACGATATTATCAAAGAGGAGATAAAAACCCAGGATGCGCACGTCGTCTATGTGTTAAAGGTCGTGAGAGATATTCTAGAAATTACATCTGTGTGGAGAAACCTTCATGGCACTGAAAATCCACAGTAAGTAGTAGTAATGTAACATTTCCACTTTTTCTCTTGCACATATACACAAGGCATATATAATAGGCAAGAGATGACAATCTGTAGGTACCCTATGATATAAATACCAACTTCGAATCGTGTTTCTGGCAAAAAAAAATGCTGTAACTAGTATATCATTTACTCTCATTCTGCAGTTACACAACACAAATCTCAGAATACAGACTATAGACCAAAATATTTAACAACCAAATAAACAAGATGCTATGCTTAACATTTTAGGAGGTTTTCATAAAAGACATAAATAATCAAAAAAAAAACCAAGATGGTGATTAATTAATAAATAGTATGTCAGAATACACCTTTCTCAAACAACAGAATCGCCCCATTGCGCATGCGGTAGGCAGTATCGCACGGCTATATTTTACTGTGTGCGTGCAGGTTTATCGCTCCGCTTGCCTAAACCCAAGGACAAGCTGGTTAGTTCAAATTCGAAAATAACCAACAAAAAAATATATTATTTTATTATTTAATATACTTTATTATTTAATCACTAGCATACTTACTTACCTCCTTGAATTTGACGAGGTTGCAAATTGCACCTTATATAAGAATATTATATCAACAAATAGCGAAATTACAAGCCTTTACTTACAGGAAATAAAAAATTATATGAATGCTTTAATATGCATTAAATTTAATATTTAGGTACCATGGAATCGCCAGATCGAAGTCTTTTTAATATGGCTAAAATGCTGACAATAAAGGCAGAAAAACTTATAACACGCTACGCCACTCCACATCAATGAATCGTACTCGTTGGCCTCACAATAGATTTTTGTATCCATGAAAAAAGCCTTATTAAGCCTCATTCGTATAGTATTCTCAAAATTTCAGCCATGCTAAAGAGACGTAGTTAAGTCTAGTGGCTTAAGGATCTCAGTCTATAATGTTAATTTAATAAATAACAACATATTAAATCATTATACTATGTTACTATACTACTACGTGACATTACTACTAATAGTCGATGGTGTAATGGAGAATGAACGGAGCAATATAAAAAATAACTATTACTCTCCAAATTCATTGTACATTTTTATTAACCTATAATACAGTAATACCTATACGGCGGGTATGCGGAGTGCGTCTACTGATCTGCAATTCGTATATCGTCATCGGAGTGCATGGCGTCGTCATCACTGATGCAGACGGATCCGATGCTCCAGGTCCTAACCATGCGAAGCAGTGGACGCACTTGTATATGATATTTTCGTCCGAAAGTTCACTTCATAGTTTATTTATTATTGTTTTTTTTTTACTGATAAAATGATTAAACAAATATATGTAGGTATACGAGTATTATCTAATTTTCAGCCACACCCATACAGTTATAACACAACATAATAAAACTGACCCCGTCGACGAGGTGTACAATGCGATTGAAAATATTGGCTTACGAAATAATAAGTTATCTAAGTACGCCTCGTATTGTTTATTTTTTAATTTCTTTACTTATCTACTTGCTTTTTTGTACTTTTTTCCCAAACGCTTCTCCCTCTTCTATGGTGGTTGTCAGTTCGCAACCTTTGGTTTCCGGTAGAACTATAGTTACACAAGCTGCTATTATAGGTAACACCGCAAACGCGACCGGAGGCATCCACAATGCCTTAGCTCTCGTCTCTATCACGAATGGTGCGATCATAGAGCCGATTCGGGCTGTCATCGACGAGAAACCGAGTGCAGCGTTTCGAACCACAGTAGGAAACAACTCTGTACAATATAAATATACAACTACAAATACAATAAAACTAGCTACAACGCCAATGCTGGCGCAAACTACAGACCCCACACCTTCAGGTATTACTGCTAAAACTAATAAACAAACTGCACAAATGATGTGAAATATTATCACAATTGACTTTCTTCCTATAAATTTCATAAGAGGTATAGATACAAATGTACCAAGCAAGGTGACACTAGCACTGCATGCTACATTGATGAAAGCATTACCGCTAAGCTGACCTACATACTGCGATACACCATAAAAACAGTAACTACACGTCAACCAGTTAAATGACATAGCTATGATATTTTTCCTGAGGTTCGGAGTTCGAAACAGATCCAAAATATTTCCTTTCTTTAATTGCTGCTTCTCTAGAGATGCTTGATATGCCTTGATATCCGCTCTGATATTTTCTGTAGGACGATTGTTTCTGAAAATAAATCAATTGTGTATTATAGAAATATATCTGAAAATTTTTTTGGGAAAAAAAAATAACTTTTTTTTGGGCAGGAGGTTACTTACATCTTAGCAACACGTTCCAGTACAATAATAGCCTCTTCTGTCCGTTTTACAGCTATCAGCCACCTCGGTGTTTCAGGTATAAGGAAGAAATATGATAGCAAGATAATGACCGGTGCAGATATCGATAATTGGAAATCTGAATAATCTCTGAAGAAGTAGGCGAATACTGGCAACAGCATGTGACCAAAATTAAATGGTACTTGATAAAGAGCTGATATCAGATCTCTGTACTGTGTTCCGACGAATTCCATAATAATGACAAATCCAGTAACCATGGTGCCGCCCACAGACATGCCGACAAGGAATCGTAAGAATGTGAACGTCCAAAAATCTGGAACGTATGCTGCCGCTACTCCACATGATACTTGGATAACCACAGCAACTAGAAGAGGATATTTTCTCCCGAATCTAAAAGGCAAGCAAATAACTTATACATAACATAACCATAGTACATGTACAAAGGGCAAAGTTGTGTAGTTTGAACATATTTTGCGAGCTATGTCTTTTAGTCCCATGTAATAAGAGAGGAGCCAATTGCCTTCAAACGGAGGCGAGTCAATGCTCACCGGTTACTACAAAAAAAAAATTAAATGACCACCTAAAGCCAAAAAATAATGCTCTTAGAAAAAATCAGCTATTAACAAAAGCTACGTTGCTCTGTAAGTGTTTCATATTATTGCTAATACATAATAATCATTAAATGGAATTATGAAATATTCTGTTATATTATTTTCCTATAAGATTACGTTCCTAAAATGCAGCTATGCTTAAATGGCGATTCTGGGCTTTTTAGGAGATTTATGTAAACTATAATTATTACCTGTCAGAAGCCATTCCAAATAATACACTGCCCACTAATGTTCCCAATTGGAATAAGGTCTGTGTGAAACTGGTAAGCCATCTCCTTTCACAAATCAAATCCCATTCCATTATGATGGTTCTCGAGAAAATTGAAGTATCGTACGTCGGGTCTGGACATGGGCATGTATTGTTCATTCCTGATGAGCCACAGCTATAAGAAACTTTTGGCGACAAAAATAGAATGGCCATTTGATGAAAAGCGACGGGGAATTTTGTTAAAAATATTAACAGGCATAGCCAAAGGTGATATCTTCCAAATGACCCAATCACCTTTTGAATTAAATCTTGTGAAACCACTTTGGGTGGTTGTACTTCTGAAAACAATGAAAAACACGTTTTATATTTACATAGCTGAAATTATAAAAATAAACATACATATAGTCAAACAATATCTACTATTAAAATTTCCTCTATACTGTCAGTATTCATTTTAATAATGCGGGTTTATTAATTACCTACTATTTATGGCATTCTTATGATACTGTATAAAAGATTTAACTACTCAGCACGCGTTCACAGTTTCAAGTTAGTTACACCAATTACCTGTATACCAATTACCTGTATACCAATTAGATTTTTGAACTGTAGGTACATATGCAAGCACAACATAATTACCGATTAGGTATGCGAAAAATACTACTTGATACACTATACAAATCACAAAATTTGATCATTTATCGACCAATAACCAAAAATATTTATATAAGTATTACTAAGCTACACTACATCGACTTTTATAAATCTAAGTCGAACAAGTACTTTAATGATGTCGATGTATTTGCCCTATCTAAACATGAATTTAAAAAACAAATTGTAATGCGCCTTGCTCAAAACTTTTAATTTTAATTTAATTAAGTATTTCCTTTTTTCATTAGTTAACTATCAGACAGCAAAAAATTGTATTGTTGTTTTATATTCCTATTACTAAAGTTTACCAAAACTGTATCTTCTATAAGCTAGTAATATGTGGAAACGTAGTGGATTGTACATTTACTTATAGCATACTGTATATTTAGATGTAACACTCAGTGTATGATTGTTTGTTTCCCAAATAAAATAAAATAAAAGTAAGTTGAACATTATAGAATACAATTGATTATCATTATTTATTTTTCTTATTTTTACAAGGTGTTGTTCTCGATAAATCTTTACCTCTACGGTAAATGGTGAAACATGGTCATGGCTGCCACCTCAGTTTCTCAAACGAAATTAATCAGACAGAGTCAAGCGCGTGAAAGTTGCAGGTTGATTGATTTATCAACAACCAATCACAAAAGCTAAACGCGTGCTAAACCGGTTATGTAAAACACGAACAGATTTAAAACGGATTCTTGCTCTGAGGTGCACAGGTTGCACAGGGATACACAATGCGTACCTAAGGTATGGACAGTTTAGATAAGGTATGAACTCAAAGGGCAACAGAAGGAACAGGGTGGTTTTTTAGTCAGTAAAAGTCTGACAGTCCCTTCCCCCCCACCAATGGCGGAAGGAGTCATTTGATGATTCTTGGCACCTAAAAAAAAAAGCTATGGAGAGTTTAGCACTGTTTGTGCGTCGGATAACATCAAAACACTTTTTAACTTGTTCACTTGGGCACTATGCTAGTGATGAGCCCCTCACTCGTGAGGTACCTCAAGTGAGTACCTCGACTCGACGAATTGAAAGAGTTACTCGATTCTCAAATTTGAACCACCTCATTCAATTCCTCACGAGGTTTACAGATGATTTACTACTAACGAGTAGTGCGACTCGCATAATGTTTCGTCCGAGAACTCACGAGGCGAGCGACGAGTCTAAATCCCTTACTAGACAATCTAAAGCCCTTACTTGATGGCAAATCATTTGCTGTAGAAGCCGTTCTGCTATAACGAGCGATAACCTTGCCTTTTTAGCTACATATTTTTATGTCAATAAACAATTCCTCTTGTTTTTTTTTTATTCTACCTAATTTATAGTTTAAGGGGAATTTTAAAGTTTGTTGTTTGTTTTTTTTTATCTGTTGTTATTTGTGTGTTGTTGTTCATTTACTATAGATAAAGGCTGGCTGGTAGATAATGGGTTATCTACCATCGGTCAAACTTTAACTATAGTAAATTATAAAGTTATCTGTTACATTAAACTCTAGACCTCTTTTAACGCGAGTTGTTACATTGTTCACACATTGCTTCCGTAAATGAACAGCGGGAATTAATAACTACATACCTATATTAATTGTATCTGCTACTTAATATTTTGATAGTAGGTTTTACCTATTTATTTCAATCAAAACTGTACTATTTCAAAATAATTAACCTAAACACAAATCTTTTAAATAATACTTACTTAATAAAATTACAAAGTATGTAACTACAAAAAAGTATGTAAATTATAACAAAGAAAGGAGGAAGCTTAAAGAAACTTAGGGCATCAAAAAATTGATCCACATGCTGTCAATGGGACATGCGCTTAAAAAGCTTTGGCCCAAGAAAAGGCCAGCCCTCTGAATATATGAGGAGTCGACCAGTCGCTTGGCGATGTCCCGAAAAACAAGGTGAGCGCTCGGACCCAATATGGCCCTATTGTTTCAATTCAACCCCAAACGGCTCAAACAAATATAACTTCCAAGAAGGTTGATATTTGCGTCGTTTGAGGTTTTCGGCATCAGTAGCAGCTCCAGCACAGGACGTCGTGCTAAGAAAATGGATGGTGCACTCCGGCGGAACCGCGGAAACAAGAACACAACGGAATAATATGTCGTTAATGCTAGCACACACATAAGGATAACCCCCCATTTTTTTGTAATATTCGGAAATAGGATGAACGCTACTCCTATAAATTGTAAGTTGGAGTATGGTCCTATAAGTGTATTGTCAGTACAATACAGTGTTCATGATTTTTTACACAACTTGTTAGCATTAATTTTTAACGCTCGCCTATCTAATGTTTGCTTCCAAATAAAATAAAAGTTCTAACTTAAACGCTGTGACCACTTGCAAAACACTTTATCTTCAGAGTAGAGCTAATAAGTAAGTAATTCAGTAAATTCCTTCAAATAAAATTAACTACTTACATCTTATTCACAACAATTTGTCGCTATTGTATTGAAATACTATACAGATAGTATTCAGAATAGTTTAAAATTTGCAAGATTTTGAAAAAGATAAACTTAAAAAGTGCTATGATTCAAAATCAGCTCGGTATTGACCGCAACTTTTCGCAGTCCAAATTGTTGCAAATAACTCTAGTTAAATAAATGCATCAAATTACCAATTACCCTGATGATTGGTACAGTACCTACCGTGTCTGCGAGGGTCACAGCGTTTCCGTTTTTTTTTTTAAATAAATAAACACATTCTAACAAGCTGTGATACAATTTATGCAATAATTAAACACTGCAATATTTAAAACATTTTCTCAATGTCAATAATAATTCGCCAAGGCCTTTTATATGTACATCGGGGTCAACACACTATATACAAGTCAATACACTCACTTTCACCGCAACTTATTCGCTTACCGTTTCGCTCCTGCATCTCCATATTATTAATACTATTTTGCATTAAAACTACTATCACTCAATGATTCTATTGTTTTATCACACGTAAGTTTGCATATGCACTAAGTTAAGTCGATGCGGTGTTCTGCACTACGCGACCCGCTGCTGCAGACTAACGACATTGCTTTGTTAGTGAGCCTAGAGTTGCGCCCGCGCCGCACAACGCTATCTGATAATGTGAGTAGGTACTTAGTAGGCGCGAGGAAATGTCAGTTATATGACATTATTGTAACAGCAAGACAGTGAGACCTAACGATAATCTATTCTATAAAAATGTAAATAAAAGGCAACCGTTAGGTACTGACTAACTGATCCATCAACACAGAGCTCAAACCACTGAATGGATTCCACAGAAATTTGGAACGCAACCAGTTATAGTGTCGGAAGGATTTTCCAAAATTTACGGACAAAGTCGCGGAGAGAAGTTCCATATTAAAATAAAATAATGCTTTTCAAACAATTAAACATACTTTTACGAAATACATCATCATCGTCTCTCTCTTTATCCTCAATCTATATTATTTCAACGTTAAAACCCCTTTAAAGTTTCGTCCCGATTCAACCCAGTCATCTCTATTCACCCCGTAAATAGGTATTAAACAGTGCACATGGTCTCATGTACAGTCAACAAAAGAGATAGGTATCCGAGGTCGTCAAATACAGATGAAGTTTTTTTAAAAACTGATGGATGTCGGTTTCAAAGAAAACTTCAACTATATCTCACGACCCTGCATACCCATCTCTTTTGTTGTGTGTAATCTCATTTGGTCCAGCCATCCTGACGGTCACGTTATTTAGGGTTGTTTACGAAATTTGTGTCCGTTCCGACTGCTCGGACAGTAGATATCGCAAAAAAAAAAACTACGTCAACATTACGAAAAATTTGTAAACCACTAACAATAAAAGTCGTCGACCTCTTTTTTATAAACGTGTGGTTACACCAAAGTGGTGCTATGACTGGTGATATCTAGTTTATCCAGCCTGGTGTCGGATCGCCTTTGGAGGTTGAGATTGCTTACAGCTACTTAAGTACGTTGGCGAGTTTAAGTTGATAGAAGATGATCTGTGGCTTCTTAAATTCCTCGGATTCTAGGATAACTTGATAAAAAAATTGCTAGTTTGTCAAATGGAAGTTCAATTTGCTGGATGATTAATCATCAACCTCTTACCGCATACCAAACCACAAATGCCCATAATTTTTTCCTAGCATAATTGAACTCGATCTTCGAAAACTTAAATTAGAAAAACCATTTAATTATGAAACATAACGTTGAAAATAATTTGTGGCCATAGACGTCTATCAACCAATATTTGACGATACTTGAAGCGTGTGCCGGTACCAATGCATCACATCGGATCGGAAAAGATACGAGTGAACGTCTTGAACAATAAACTATCAGAGGATCCGAATCTATTGGATACGGAAATTGTATACGGTATAAGAAATAGAAAATAAAGGAAACACAAAAAGAAACACAATTACAAAACTTTAATAAATAAAAAAAAAACAATTAAAAATCTGCACAAAAGTATTAACAAAGTCTGTTACGAATACAAAGTACAATACATATTCAGAACGAAAAATCACTAATTAGAAAACTTTCATATTATTTTAGTACGAGTTAGGTTGACCTGCCTTCATCCAGTTTCCTGATTAAACACAATGTAATAGGGTTGTCATTCCATATTTGCGCAAGATCATTTTTAATTAATATTTTTTTATCGATTTACCTTCATCGAGTTTAATTTAAAAATATATATTCAAAATGTAGGTAAAAATATTGAAAACACGATGATATAGGGTTGCCTTTGCAAAAGTACACAAGTGACAGGGTTGCGGCGATATAAAAGTTCAAATACTACGTAATGTGGTGTGACAGAGAACTACTAACCAGAAAAAAATCAATGCGTTAGAAAGTTGCTTATGAGATAGTTGAGAGTTAAAAAAAGGCGCAAAATAAAGGAGACTGCGCGTGATTTCTTTTTCAGTTTGGGCAGATATGGAATGGTAGCCCTGCTACTGTGTGTTTAATAACACGTGTTAGGTATTTCATTAAGAAAAAAAAAGAGGGTAGATCAATCTAACTCAGTTCTTTGACCATAAGAGGTCTATAAGGTAGGTATAATACCGCTGCATTTATCCTTTGACAAAAGTTAGCCAGAGTTACCCCAATCCCCCTTAAAATAGAAGAGTATCATAATGTAGGTAAATATTGTCTTAACACTCCCCTCCCTAAGGCATTAAGTCCGCCTTTGTACTTCTTTGTTGCATAAAGTTTAAATAAATAAAAAATAAATACAACCAGTTGCAAAAGCAGTCTATAAATTTTTAAAGTGTCTAAACGAAAATGTTGCACAAAATAGAATATTTTAGAGCAAATTTTATGCTCCTTTAAATTTTGCTGGCGAAGTATCAACAAAAGCAACGTCTTATAAATACAGTTGCAGAAAACTTTCTTAATACTGGTTTAGTTAATAAATCATTTTATTTCTTTTGTTAATTATATTTTATTGTAACTAAAAACATCGTTTCTGCAATAAGTTGCTTTACATTTGAGAACCCAGGCCTCGGTTTTATAAAACAATATCATTTGACACAGTGGCGTAGCGTGGGTCTTCGCCGCCCGGGGCCGGCCGGAACAGACCTAATGCTCATCATAATTATGACTCATTGAAAGTAAAGATAAAATTTTTCATTGCTTCCGAAGGAACATACATCTATGGGAAGAAATGGGGGCCCACCGCTATCTCTTAAAACAGTACCATTTTAATATTACTTTGTAATTTCTGTGGTTGGATTTGCTTGACACGTAACATTGTGGGCGTGATTTAGAGTTTTTTTTTAAATTTCCTATTATAAAAATCGTGGCACTTGCCGCCCCCCCTGCCATATGCCGCCCGGGGCCATGCCCCCAAAGCTACGTACGCCACTATTTTGACTTTTAATGTTTCTGTCATAAATAAAAGGTAGTACCTAACTACGTGTGCGTAGGTACAGCGGGCTATCATTTGTCAAAACTGAACAGGATGGCAGCGAACTTTAATCATTTTTTTGTAGGTTTGGGTTTAAAATTTTCAGCCTCTTCTATTGTAGTTAGTAAGTCACAACCTTTTGTTTCAGGCATTACCCACGTTACAAAGAAGGCTACGAATGGTACCACAGCGAATGCAAGCGGCGGTAACCACTCTTCAATTTCTTTTAAATCAATTACAAATGGAGCTAACATAGAACCAATGCGAGCACACATCGATGAAAAACCGACAGCAGCATTTCGGACTACAGTAGGGAACAACTCTGAAGCATACAAATAAACAACAACAAACACGATGAAAGCAGTTACGGTACCAAAACTCGCGAAAACTACAGCTGTTTGGCCACTCGTTAATGCTACAATTATCAAGCATCCGCTACATGTTGCATGACATATTAATAACAAAGTCTTTCTTCCGAATGCTTTCATTAAGATAATAGAAAAAACTGTGCCTGCAGCAACTAAGGCGGCAGTGGCTGCTACATTGACAAAAATGTCACCAGCTAAGTGTCCTACGTACTGCGATACACCATAATAGCAGTAGGAACACGCTAACCAATTCCACCCCATAGCCAGAACATTCCTTCTTAGATTAGGAGTTTTAAAAAGATCGGCTGTACTCCCTTTTACTATACTATTTCTCGATGATGCTATATGAAAAGCCAGGACGTTTGCCTTTATATTAGAGGTAGGGCGACCATTCCTGTAAATAATACAAAATACATATTTGTATTTATTCATTAAGCGTATTTCAGCAGTCGACTAAAAAAATGGTAGATAGGTACTGAGGGCCTACAAAGAGTGTGATAACGTTCAAAATTCAATTTGAATAAATTTACAATTTGGAAATACTGCACTATCCTGTACCATTTTGTTTATACAGGGTGCCCGGTAATGAATGGATAATCCTGAAATGGATCATGGTAGAAATAATCACCATTCAGAGAGAAAAAAAAAAAAAAAAAAAAAAAACCAATTAGTACCAATATAAGGTACCAAAAACATCGATTTTTATATATGCATATATACATATCGCTGGTAGGTACTACTTGTTTTTTTTATTTTTTATTTGTATTTTTGCTGAATGGCCATTAGTTATACCATGATCCATTTCAAGATTATCCATTCATTACCGGACATCCGATATATTAGTGCATTACGATATTAAGAAAACTTTCAAATAAGATAAATATTTTAATATCCGAACATAACATCACGCCTGAAATCCCCGAAAAGTTAGGCAGAAGTGTACCCAAAAGTACACCCACCTTTCGCCAGTTATGTATAAATCCCATGTAACAAGGGGCGATCCTATTCCGACAACCGGGCATAAATCGAGACTCCGAGGCTGCTACTGAGAAATTCCAAAAACTCACTTTAGAAACTCAAAGTGTTATTATGCTTTAATTTTGCAGTATAACTCGGCAATTTAAACCCCTAACATAAGTCAACTAAATGCTGAGTGAAATTTCAATTGAAAATAAAATAATAAATAAATAAATATCTTGGGACAACTCACACACGGCTATCTGATCCCAAGCTAAGCGGAGCTTGTGTTAACCATAACACAAGCTCCGCTTAGCTTGGGATCCAGACAACTGATATACATACTTATATAATTTATAAATACATACATATTATAGATAAATCACACCCAGACACAGAACTAACAATCATGCTCATCACACAAAGTTTGTCCTGGGTGGGAATCGAACCCACGACCTCCAGCTTAGCAGTCAGGGCCGCTAACCACTAGACCAACAGGCCCGTCAAAGATAATAATTCTATATGTATTTATTTTTATTACAATACTTACATTTTAGCGACACTTGTCAAAACTTGAATAGCCTCTTCAGTTCGACCATGTATTATTGACCATCTTGGTGTTTCAGGAACAGTAAAGTAATAAATAGCGAAGATGATGGTGGGTGCAGAAGTATAGAACTGAAAATCCCTCCAATCTCTGTTAAAATAAGCAATAAGTGGTAACATTGTCACTCCCAGATTGAACGGTACTTGAAATAATGCTGAGATGACTTCTCTGTACTCTGGGCCAATAAATTCCATTATTATAACAAATGCAATAACCATTGCTCCTCCTACAGTAACGCCCACCAACCATCGACAAATAATAAACAAATAATAATTGTATATATAAACGCCAGCCATTCCAAATATAAATTGAAATACGCAAGCGATGACCAAGGGTTTTCTCCTGCCATACCTAAAAAAAATAAGAAATGACGTCATTGCATACAAATTTAAAAGAAATAAGTATAAACATATTTCTTTAATTCTGTTCTAAAAGACGCGTTCCTATTTGACCGTTCACAAGACAACATAGTGATAACGATCATATATGTAATTACGTGCAAGATATAAATGAGCCCTTTTTTTGTATATGGTAAAAATCATCAAATTACTCCTTCCGCCCTGGGTGGGGCGGAAGGGACTGTCAAACTTTTACTGACTAAAAAACCACGCTGTTTCTTCTGTTGCCCTTTACGTTCCGGGGCCACGGTATCCTGTGAAGACGTCCCACCACCCCGGCAGGCGTTGGCCCCATCCATAAATGCGCCCAGGAATTATTTATTGCACGCAATTTTCATTCCAAATCTGTTTTTTTTTTATTCATATAAAAATACTTAATATCTTATATCAAATACTTAATCAATAAAAACTGCTCGAGCAAATTATAATATTGCTGTTCAGTGGCCTGTCTGCGCTACCCCTAATAATATCAGGGTATAATATAGTGATTTTAAGAAAAAAAAAATATACCGAGTTTTAATTTCTAATACCTACCAGTTTAATATTTATCACCTAATCATCAAGATGAGTGTTAACCATTGCACTCTGGGGGAGTCCAAAGTTACAGCATAGTATATCAAAGTTTTAAAAGTGAAATTACTTTAATTTGTTATAGACTAGCTTAAACCCGCTACTTGCACCGCGTGTATGTTGGTTATCACGGACGTAGACGAAGTCATACATCCTTACTAATATTATAAATACGAAAGTAACCAGCCTGGTACGCTTTCACGACTAAACCACTGAACCGATTTGGATGAAACTTGGTACCTACTGACTGCGTAAGATTGAACCCGAAGGAAGGACATAAGCATGGAAATTAATGATTCAGAACCGATACAAAAATGAAGTGCATAGTATTTTTATTAAATATTATCATGAATTACTTTTAATAATTTTACCAACATACATATTATTATTTTTGACGTAATAATAATTTACTATAAAACTGAATCTCACCTGTCAGAAGCCATTCCAAACCCCATGCTGCCAACTAGTGTGCCTGCCTGGAATACTGCTTGTACCCAAGGTACTTTGCCTTTCTCCTCGCAAATCAAACCAAATTCCATTGTCATGGTGTTCGTGAATATTGACTTATCATATATTGGATTAGGGCATGGACAGGGCTTTTTGGAAGCCTGTCTGGCGTCGCCGCCGCCGCCCCCGCCGCCACATGTGTACTGCAGTGGGGGCAAGTAAAAAACAACGGCAAGTTGATTAAATGCGACGGGGATCTTGGAAAGAAAGAGTAGAAAGCAAAGCCAAAATTGATATTTTCCAAATGGTCCGGTAATTTCAAGGATCACATCTTTCTGTTTTCCTCGACCTCTGAAATAATAAAATTGCAAATCAGAAATTTCTTAAGCCGGTGACCCGGTTATACACACTACATGAAACATGGTTTATGTAGCGTGTAGGGGGAAACACCCCTCAGAGGTACTATTTTTTGTTTGCAGTCGACCTTTGGTTATGTCTTACTCTTACTACACCGCATGATTCGCGCCCCCCACTGGACCCGGAAAAGATCCTGCGTACCTAATACGTGATACGCTGCATGCAGCCAGTATTTAATTATTACCATTTACATCTTTCATCATCTTTGTTATAATATATTTAATAGTTAGATAGGTACCTAGACATATTCGCGCGATACACGTTGTATAGGTCTCATCAGTCATCTGCTTACCTCAAAGTTTGATCCAGATAGGTAAAAATCCACATTCTTTATGATTTTGGACAGTATCTACAGTAGTCCTCACACATTTATATAAAAACCATAATAAAACATTAGGTCGGTACCTGTCCAAGTAATATAATATTTGACGCGAATGTCAATGCTGGTGATATTGATTTGGTTTTTTACGTTGACATTATTTTGAAAATCGGTCGGTCAAAAAAGTAAATACTTACATGCACAAAAAGTTTCTTTTTTCTAATAAGTAAAAAAGGACGCACAGCCGTTTAGCAAAATACTAAAACTAATACGGTTGTGGGGCTGCCGCACTCGCGTTTTTTTTTTTGTAGAAACACATCGGTATGCTTTACCACAGTCAACGAACAACGGCTAGTTTTTAACGGTATGGTACCCTACATTTAATTTTGTAAATAGGTAATAATTGGTGATGAAACGCTATCGCGGACACCAATCCTTGTGTACTTAGACCTATACTACTATAACTTTTATATATTTTTTATCTTAGCTTTAATAATATTTTCTTATTATTGCTTACTAAGCCTAGATTAGCCTTCTCTCAGTAGCCAGCCTCTTTCTGTAAGGTGAAAGGCTTGCAATTGTGGCTTAACCATACCTACAAGTTGCTAATGTGATATTGGAAAGGTGGTTCCAGGAACTATGCGGCTGAAGATCTGCGCAGCTGGCTGACTTAATTACTCCTCTGGGCGGCTGACTCCGAGGCTATCACCGACCTTGCTTACTATTATCAAGCAGGAGAGTGGGGTAACGGCCTGCTACGTGGTCCGACCTTTCTACCTGCCTTACCTCTTGTTTCTTTTATTATACTAACTTTACATTCCCATAGATTATTTTGGAATATAGGTAGTTATTTTCTTGTTACACCTAATTTCGATCGTTTCATTTTTATCACCTACGTATTTATAAAAATGAACATGACAGGGAGTAACTTTAAAAGAATTATATAACATAACATCACGCCTGTAATCCCCGAATGGTTAGGCAGAGGTGTAGGTACTTATGGGTACCTATTAGTACACCCTCATTACGCCAGTTATGTTTAAGTCCCATGAAACAGGGGGCGAGCCTATTGCTGTCAACCGGGCACAATTCCAGACTCTTTCCAGACTCCAATAGTGAGAAATTCCTGATGGAAAAATCCCAATAATACGTTGCTCGCCCTGGGAATTGAACCGAAGACCTTATGCTCAACAGTTATACCCTGCGACAACTAGACCAACGCGCGAGACAGTGTAAACAAGTAAAAGTAAATTAGTCCATAGATACTCTATTATCGGAACAACATTAATAGGTAGGTATCAATATTATTATTTATTACTTTAATTAACAGATAACATTGAAATATCACAATGATGAAATGTCTAAACACAATAACACATAATAATGGGAAAATTAATTACCACGGCATTAGAAATATAATTGGTAGTATCTACAGCTACGTCTTCATCGTTACCATTACAAATTATAATATATTATGTACCTCAGGAACAACCAATAAAACGCAAAACAAAAAACAAACCACTCAAACATGAGATATGAATTTACATTATTGTGAAAGACTAGCTTTAATTTATAAACACTAAATCGTCACATAAAATCACAGCTTCTATTGGTGTCATTGTGCTAATTTCCCTAAATGAGGACCATAAGGGGACGTTCACACGAGCGTGACTATTTCCAACGGGACACGCAGCGTGCGCAGCGCGCGCCGCTTATTTGCCGCTCTCTTCATAATACTGCCGTGATTCTTTAAAAGGCAGTCATCTGACAATTTACCGATTTTGAGTTATAACAATGAGCGACATCAGGAAAAAAAGGCGCGTCGACCTATCTAACCCTTTTTTCTGTAACTTATTTAGATTCTGAGATATTTTTTTCATAAAAAGCAGTGAAGTGGTTTTGATACCAGTGCCAAATTTATAAAAAGACAGTCATATGACATTTATTCCTTAAAAGGCAGTTAAAGTCCCTTAACTGCAAATGTTTAGGAATTTTTTAAAGCAAAAACTTACTTAAATGGCAGTGTTGTACAAAACTGTCTTTTGCAAATTCTATTCTATAGAATTATTTTCACAATAATTCCCTTAAAGGCCGTTTTTGAGGAATAAATTCTTAAAAGGCAGTCATGTGACTTTGGCGGCCTTTTTAATAATTAATTGATAGATATTATTTTCTTCTATACTCCAAAAAAAGAAGTTTACTTTGCCTTCAACATTTTTATTTACCAATATTTTGAGTCTATCGGATACTAAAAAGCAGTTTTCTAGTAATAATTCATTATAAGGCAGTCAAGTTTTGTCGCGCTAGAGTATTTTTGTGTAGCATCAAATCAAACTTAGTACCTAAAAATGTGTATACATGTCAGATTATCGAAGACTAAAATGTCAAAAATCAAAATGTCGAAGATCAAAATATCGAAAATAAAATATGAAATGTATTATAATACCCCAAAAATGAAAATATCGAAGATTAAAATGTCGATGGTCATTATACTTAAATTTAAAATGTCGAAACTCAAAATGTCGACATTCAACATTCTTAAAATTAAAATATCGAAATAAAAAAGTCAACTCATTATAATTCAAAGGCTCAGAGAAGGAGTGAATTTTTTTTAAAAAAAAAGTTGTTTTTCGTGAAAACATATTTGCCGTGTAGCGCCTTTTGCAACTTGCGTCAGTACCATAGACTACTTACTGTATGGAGTTTCTTGCCCATTCTTCTCCATACGACACCACCTTTTGTAAGCGAGCGAAGCGAGTTCGGGACTTGGGGCACCCCGACTCGGACAGATTAGGTTAGAAGGGGTTGGACATATTATTAAATACGAAGGTTCATGACGATATCATTGACTATTGAAGCGTTATCCTAAACGGAGACGATTCCTGTTGCAGCTTCATTTCACCATCATAACGGCAGTTCGCTACCTATCTAACCTAGACATGTTAAATACGAAGTTTCATGACGATACCATTGACCATTGAAGAGTTGTCTTGCACGGAGACGATTCCTGCTGTAGCTTCATTTTATCACCATAATGACGGTTTGCTATCTAAGCTAACTATGTTGAATACGAAGTGTCATAACGATACCATTGACCAATGAAGAGTTACCCTACACGAGGACGATTCCTGCTACAGCTTGATTAATCATCATCATAATTACAGTTTGTTATCTAACTTAAACATAAATTGAATACGAAATTTCATGACGATATCATTGACCATTAAAGAGTTATCTTACACGGAGACAATTCCTGATGCAGCTTTTTTTCGTCACCATAATGACGGTTTGCTATCTAACCTAAACATATTAAATACGAAGTTTCATGACGATACCATTGACCATTGAAGAGTTGTCTTGCACGGAGACGATTCCTGCTGCAGCTTCATTTCATTACCTTATTGACATTTTTTATCTAACCTAAACATATAGTTTAGGAAGTTTTGTGACGATACTATTAAACATTGAGGAGTTGCCTTGGACGGAGACGATTCCAGCTTTAGCTTCACTTCAGTACCATAACGGCGTTTTTCTATCCAACCTAAACATGTTGTATACGAAGTTTCAAAACGATACTAGTGGCTGCTGCAGAGTTGCCTGACATGAAGACGTTTCCTGCTGCAGCTGCACATCCGTATTATAATGACGTTGCTACGTCCAAAATTTCAATGAGACCATACTCTTTTCAATAAAAAAAGAAACATCGAAATCGGACATTTCAGTAAAAAGTGGTCAAACATACAAATTCTATATGGACGTCGACTTGAAAAGATCTTCTTTTTTTACATCGGTTAAAATCAAATAATTTTAAATCTATAAATAAATAAATAAATAGGTTTACACAAAAGTCCCCACAAGGTACTTAAAATAAGACGGAAGTGTATGACGTAGTGTGTAAAAATTGCCTAGCAGACACACACTGTCGGGGTGTGAGTATGAAAGTTAAATAATAAATAAATAAATAAATAATAAATGAATTTCTGTGACCAAACCGAGGTTTGAGTAACTTTTCCTTACGAATAAATTTTGATTTTACTATTATTTATTCCTTTAATTTGAAACTCAATTACCCTTGACTGCTGCTTATCCAAGCTCAGTTAAAAGAATTACATAAGTGGATAATTGTTTAAAAAACAGCAAACTGCAGTTGAGAATTTTTGGCTGCTTTTTAATGATTTCCTTAGATTCTATATTTATTCAAAAAAGGATTTTAAGAAAGTAGTTTGCTACAAAACTTTATTATAAGGCAGTTATTGGACTCTCACGTCTTTGTTAGAAATTTTTAAAATAGGATTTCTGTTTTCAATACTTTTTAAAAAGGCAGCTCAGTGAATAAACGGCCTTTTAAAGAATTATGTACAATGAATTTGGTGACTAAATGATTTTCAATAAAAAAAAGTAACTGATAATTCACAAAAAGGCAGCTTCGGGACTGAAGCTGTCTTTTACTGGATTATTATAGGATGTAAAATTATCCCAATAATGTGAAAAAATATATAGTTCATAAAATTTATTTATTTAAATGTTAAAAATTGATCCAGTAACACTAAATAAGATACAACGGGCACCCCTTTATAAAAAAAACCCACCAGATATGTCATTTTTCTTACGCAGATCAATTAAAGTAAAAAAAACAAAATTAAGACTGCTTTCGCGATTTTCTCAAAAAACTGTTTTGTCAGAAGGTGGCCTTTTAAAGAATCACGGCAGAATAGAGACTTGAATTCATACTTTATGCCTTGTAAGGCGAAAGCGGCATGACGCGCGCTGGTTCACGTGGGAAATCATGGCGCTGATGTAAACGCGCCTTTATATAAATGATGAGGATACATTTATTGGAATAATTTGAAATACATCTATTTATTTATTGAAAGGCACCAAGACTCTAGTTTACTATAAAATTTCTGTACATGGTAGACATTCAATTTAAGTTTGTTATTTTTCATGTAGTATGTAGGTACCTGCAGCTTTACGATCAGGCAATATTTTGAGGCACGACTAGCGAAGATTTATGTAGAATTCATTTAAACCTAAATAGTAACAGCCAGATATCTACTTAAACGTTTTAGAAAGTTAATGGAATAGTTAGGTAGGTACAGTAGGTTCCAAATGCAATTTTACATATTGAAATACATATTTACATAATAATACTTCAATAGTCAGATAACTTTTATCTGAAGCATAAAATATGTCAATTTTACAATAATATCCAAGTACGTTTTTTTTATAAAAACTGTCAAACTGCCATTTGTAATCTTCACAGGAAAGTCTGCAGCTAACAACCTTCTTAAAAACTTAATATTAGGTATTTGACATGGAGAAACTGCCAACTTTTTTCTCCGTCAAGTAATCATAATAACCATATTATTAAAATAAAACAAGATACTTTACAAATAATCACCACAATCCACGAATTCAATGTTAATTTTTCAAATTTAAATTACTAGATAAAACATATAGTTTATTTTATTATTTACATACTTATAGGTAGGTACCTACTGTAGAGGATCTGGCTGGATGAGCAGTATAACAAAAAAAATAGCCGTACAATCTTGTTCAATTAGCCATGAGATAGACTATTAAAAAAAAGAAGGTCATGACAGTTTACGGCTGACAGGCTAAGACTAAAATTAGAACAAAATCTAACCAGTGATAATTTAATATACAAAGTCCTGCATATACTGTGTTTAAATTTTAAATAGTAGGTATATTAATTTATCCCGGTGAAAGTAGTGAGCCCACGTCCGGGGATAGAGTACCTACTATAATCACAAAATATTTAAATAACATAAAAACATTTATATTACTCCTTGCTGAGATTTATTTAAAAAAATATTCCAAAATTGATACCACTTAGTCCTAGAATGTGGTAGTGCATACATACTTGTACAAATCCAATAAGCTCAATCACAATGGGGCTATATTGCTTAGTTGAAGAGTTCTTATTGCCACCTTCCGGCTCCATCATCAGATTCTAAAGTCCAATTTTAATTATTGATTTCTTTTGAAAATCCCTAGCGTCGTTACCTTGAATTAATCGAGGATGTTAAATTTTCATTGATTTATTAGGTTTGATCAATATTTCCATTGCGTTAAATATGATACTAACATCATTAAACTCCTCCATTCAATAACACTGGAAGTGAGGCTGGACACTATCTCTTCTTCAGCGCCATTAATAGTGATATATGTGCGGCCTGACGCATCAGCGTTACTGGTAACTCTGCGCATTCGGCTTCGGCAGGATGATCACTCCCCCCTCTGACCTAAGAAGAGCACCAGTCGGGAATCGTGCAAGGCGCTTACGTTCCCGGGATCAATTCAATCAACAATTTTCATACTGGGACTTTTTTTTATTTTTTCAAGCTATTATAGGTACCTATTCGTCATTAGATAAAATGTTACTCTAAAATATGATTTTTATTGCTTCATTGCTATTTTATTTGGTAGCTTATACTTTAAAGTTACGTTTTCGACGTAATTAAACGTTCTAAAACATCAAGCAGTTTAAAGATTACCTTTAAACTTTATAAATCCATTTTCAATAATCATCTACGTAGGTAGGTGCATGAACTTGACATTGATGAATTTGCCGTCAGAGTCCGATAGAATCCATAACACAGCAAAATATAAGTATGGTTTATCAAGTCTTCATTAGTGGGTCAGATCTTTGGAATTACGTCATGTTCCATAATGAATTTGAAGGGAATACTAAGTAAAAGATGGGTCTCGTAGTTAACCCTAAGCCCGGATTAGGATCAAGTAATAATGGCATACAGACAGAACGTTTTTTTTTTTAAACTTTGCGTTAACTAGTACAATAACTGAAACATCAGTCTTATTGAAAAGTTTTGACTGTTCAACAAAATTATTTGAAATGGATTTTTAAAATCAATCAACAAAACCAAAATTAAGGAACTTTTGAAGGAGACAATAAAGACTATTTAAGTGATACTATATACCAATTTCCTTATATCACATAATTCGTTCATTCGACTGTATTGATAATCTTTACATTACCAATTGGCCAGACGTTTGAAGATGCGTTAGAAGGGAAGCATAAAATTGCTAGCAATTTTACAGAACAGCATACACCCAAAGCCTCTAGACCGGAAACTAATCACTACCTAATAAGCGTGTAGTTGCTAACTTTCAATCATCAGATGAAATAAAAAAGTTTTACTTGTTGGTTTTGACAAATATATGATTAAACCTTTTAAGAGGTCGTGAACCTGCGACCTAATAAAAGGTTTCGAAAATCAAATTGTTCGTTTGAAAATTGATTTGTTGGTACGGTGCAGTATTAGAATAACATGTAGAACATTTATTGTTCATTTACTATAAGTAGGCACTTAACATGCTTCATAAAAATAGGGGTAGATTTGTGTGCGATCTCTTTAGCCTAAGTTTAATTATGGTCTTTGCTACACCACCCCATGATGAGATACTTCTAACAGATTATATGAAGTGGGTTAGTGATAGGTCGATATTATTAAATAAATCCAATAGCGAAACACGTTTAAAGGGGTCTCGGGGGCTGAATTTGATTTAGAACTAAACCTTGATCATGAGATTTCTGAAATATGAATGTGTGTTTAAGATGTGAAATAATATGCCAAGAACTGTTCCTTACTCATGTTTTCAATAAAATATTGAAATAAATCATCAAAAAAATATCGTCCCTTCCTAACACGTTCCATACGGCAAAGTAAGAAAAAGAAGAACGCATTTTTTTCAAATTCAAACTGTATAACGTTGGTTCCAGTTTTTAAGTTACAATAACAATATTCGTTTGGTTGTAAACCTATTATGGACTTGAGTTAATATTGTAAATTAACAATTTCCTTTACTTCCCCATAGTGAAATAACAACTTGCGCTGTTTTGTCCTTGTCATTACTACACGTTACAAGTTTCAGATTCTTCTGATGATTAGACCTCAGTCCTAATTTGTGTCAAATAGCAGTAATTATTCAAAAAAAAACTTTGGAAAAGATATTGTCTAACTCAATTGATCGAATGCGTAAATTACTCCATCAGAATAAAAAAGGATTACTCAGAAAAGGATTGGATTTTAGATCACGTTTTTTTTACAATGACTTGTACCTAGTTTATTATACGTTCCATGATTAGTAATTTTTTTTCTTCAAAATAATACGTTTAGTTTATTTTAATTTGTATTTTAACAAAGACAACAATAGTTGCAATAATTCGTAAACTGAGTGTAAGATATCATCAACATCTCAATACCGTGTATATCTATCTGTACACACCCGCGCGCCGTCCCGCGATTTGGAAGTCATCAAGAAAGGCGCGCTTACGGCAGTCAGCCTCTCGTTAAGAACCCGTTTTTAGTCAGAACGAGCGTTTTCTCTAGTTAAATCTAGTTTATACAATGTGCTTTCTTTACAACTAGAATATACTGCCTAAAATGAATGTCATTTAAAACGAGTTGATTAGTTATAAAACATTTAACAATAACTAGTTTTAATAAGAGAAAAAGCGTTCTAATAAAAAAAAATACGGTTTTTGCTGTAACATAATGTACTTACTCGAATAGGTTTTCTACTTTTATATATCTAAAAAGTGAGTTTTAACAGCCATGACTCCTTTTTCGGCCGTATTAAACTGCGTGTTTCAATACGTTTGAAAAAGGAATAATGATTTTCTAACAAGAAATCTTTCTATCTCTAAGGAAGGTCGCCCTAGGCGACGTTTTACAGCGCGCTGGTCGTATATCTTCGCTCAATTAACCACGATTCTGCATCGCTGCAAAAAGTCGCGGTGAGCGACCTCGTAACTATTGCAATACTTGTCGCATTCATCCATGTTTGTAAACTTATCCCGTTTAATGGAAATTATTACTAGTAAAAACAAATTAATGGCGCTGATCCAGAATTTTAAATTAAACATAGTATGCCATTAAATGGGTACTTCAAAAAATATCTTGAATCATAGGACGGTAACACAATAAAACCATATCGTATTTGTGAGATTCCAAAAAAATAAAAACAGATTCGATAATTGAAAATAAAAATGTGTTTCCAGATTTTAGAGAAACGCTTAATAAAAAAAAAGAAACTTATAGTTTCAAACTCTAAGAGTGAATTATAATAATATTATTGAATATCTAGTACACAGTAGAGTTGCACACGCTTAGGTACTATAATGTCGGCGATTTTTTATTTTTGATACAAGATTGCAAATTTTTAAAGCAGGTCCTAGCTTTAGTCCCATGTATTTCATCATCATGTCAGAGTTCAGCAATAACAACGCTTTCCCATCTATTTCCTGTAACAAGCAAAAAGTAAAATTAGTGAAATGAAATGAAATGAAATGAAATGATATTTATTCAGTAAATTGGTTATAAATAACACTTTTACACGTCACATTTTAAACTAGATGAGTCCAGTGTTTCCTAGCCGACTGCTCTGAGAAGAAACACCGAAACAAACTCAGAGGTCAAAGTCTCTTTTAAAGTCCATACAATTATTTGTATTGGTCAAATCATATGCGAACCAAGTAGGTTAATGTCCGAGGTGCTCCCTTGAGGAGAGAGGCACACAAATTTGAGTCGGCCTGTCCAGTCAATGCACGCATTTGTCAGAAATCGTCAAGCTCGACTCAGAATTTAAGGAGCTCAACGACACGACGAACAATACCAAAGAAAGGACATTTGGGTAGGCCGCATCGAGTACTCAAACTGTCAGACAACCATAAAATCTAATCAGAAAAAATGCAACAACCCACATAGTTCACATATTTACAATATAACATATAAAAAAAAATACTTTTCAAAGTATATCCCAATGAGAATAAAAAACAAAAAATAAATAATAAATATAAAAATACAAGTCTCTAAATGTCATATTAACGTTAAATTAAAAGATCATGTTTAGTAAAATATGTCAAAAGAAAAAATGTAATTAACAAAGGGCATAACCACAAGGCTTAGCAGAGCGAGCAGTTCAATCCCAAGCTTTTTTATCATCTAAATAATCCGAAATTTTATAGTAGCCCTTTTTGTATAGTTTGGCTTTAATACAACTTTTAAATTTTTTAATTGGTAAATTTCGAACATCAATGGGAAGTTTATTGTAAAAACGTATACATTGACCCATGAACGAGTTGCCTACTCTGTGGAGACGAGTGTGATGTAACACAAGATTGTGCTTATTTCTAGTATTAAGTCCATGGACATCGGACACTTTCTTAAAATTTGAAATATTCTTGTGTACATACATGAGGTTTTCAAATATGTATTGTGAGGCTACAGTCAGAATATTTATGTCTTTGAATTTCTCTCGAAGGGAATCCCGTGGACCTAAGTTGTAAATGGCTCGAACAGCCCTTTTTTGTAGAACAAAGATAGTATTAATGTCCGCACAGGTTCCCCAGAGAAGAATCCCATACGACATGAGACTATGAAAATAACTAAAATAAACGACTCTGGCTGTATCCACATCAGTTATTTGTCGAATCTTTTTAACAGCATAGGCGGCCGAACTGAGCCTGCCTGACAATTTTTGTATGTGCGGGCCCCATTGTAATTTGGCGTCAATGGTAATTCCAAGAAATACCGTTGACTCAACAGGATTCAACTCTATTCCATTAAGCTGTACATTGGTGCTTAGCTGCCTGACATTTGGCGTTGAAAATTTAATGAGATTCGTTTTTTTTTCGTTTAACAGAAGATTATTTACATTAAACCAATGGACAACTTTACAGAGTGCATTGTTAACTTCGTCAAAATTTTCTAACTGTCGCTTGATTTTAAAAATTAGTGAAGTGTCATCCGCGAACAATACAATCTTGTGATTATCCCTTACGTGATAAGGTAAGTCATTAATATAAATCAAAAACAGGAAAGGTCCTAGAATTGAACCCTGCGGAACGCCCATGGTAACCGCAGATCCTGCAGACATTTTGCCATTGACATCAACCCTCTGAATTCTGTTGTTCAGATAAGAAGTCAGAAGGTCGAGTGTTAATTAGTATTAGCTTTGTTTTTGTCTACGATTTAGGGATGATTCCCATTAAAGCGGGCCGTGCCCGGGGCGGGGCCCGGACGGGGCATGGTTTTAATTTGTTACATATATTTTGTATGAATCAATTTATATTACACAGTGCATTATCCGTGTCCCGTCCGGGCCTGCTCGACGCACTTCAATACCACGTTTGTTGCACCGTGCCCCGTCCGGGCCCCGCCCCGGGCACGGCACGCTCTAACGAGAATCATCCCTTAGTAATGTAATTATAATGAATGTCAGGTGTTTTCAATGTCAAAATAATACAATTTCCGTGCATAGAGCAGATTAAATAATTGTAATTTCAATATATTCAGTTTCTTTTAGAAAGAATAATAAAATACCCTAAAAATACAGTAAAAAAGGGGAAATTAACAAAATCTGAAAACAAGTAAAATTTTCCCAGTTTAAAAAAATACGTTTTGCTCTTACTCTACAAAAAATCATAAAACTTACATGAGGGTATTATGGGAAGCCCTTTGAAAGACGCTTCCAAAATCTTATTTTGGACGTCGCGACTTGGGCCTCCCTGTATTTTTATATTTTGACCTGATAAACCCTAAACAGTTTGGTTAGGGCCCCAGATTTTTTTACTATAGTCACGGAACCGCTACCTTTAAACAATCGAGTATCATAGTACTCACGATACTCCATTCGCTACTCACATGCTTCCTAAAGAGATCGGCGTGAGCGGCAAGGGCTTGATCGGCGGCTGCAATGAATCCGATGACGTCCTCGACGGACCAGTCGGCAGGCGGCGTGGCGGGCGACGGTGGCGGCGGCGCCCCCGTGGTCGACGACGCCGGCTCGGGCCGCTCCGGAGACACACGCGCCAGCTTACCGCTCGTACACTCGCCCGACCCATTTACGTTGCCTCCCGTACTGCTCTCTTCCTATAAAGCGGTAATTCACACTGTCAAGATACCAAGACCACAAATAGTTTTTTTAGAGATGTTAGTACCTAAACACGCTTTACAACCAAAGTTAGGCATGATTAGACCTAAGGTAGTCCTGTCAAATTAGCTCGAAAAATAGTGAGTAAACTTACAACAATTCGGAGCACGCTAAAAGTTGTACCAATGTTGGGAATACCACCATAAACAATCGAATGTCTATTTTGACTGGACTAAAAGAATGAAAACGGAAAATGCAAGAATTTACGGAACCATCGGAGAGCGATTCCGATTTGAACCGAGGTCTCTTTCTAATTAACAATCAAGTTAAGTGTTTAGAAAGTCCTGGTTTTGAACAGGAAAGAATTAGAAGATCAGGAAGAATGTCAAGAATTTACGCAACATTCTGAAGGAAAAGTCTCGAATTATACATTGTACCTACCATTGTAAATTATGTGATGCTAAAATGAATATAATATCATCCATGTAGTTATGTACTCACACATTTAGGTCTTTTGACAGCTGATGTGACATTATTTGATGTAGACTCGCCACAAAGAGTGCAAGGCCGACCTGCAGCCTCACCGGTGTCCACCTCTATCATACCAATACAGCTGCCAACCCCACTGGATACTCCTTTTAGCCAGTTCTTAAGTTCTTCTATGGTCAGCTCTGATGGTACCTTTACTGGGTAGTTTTTGTTTCCTGATGAAACCTGCAAAATGCAAATAATATGTATCGGTACAATTCTTAATAGTTTCTTTAGCCTTCGAAATAAAATCAAACTGAGGAATAAATCATCTTTAGGTTTTATTTTACCATTAAATATTAAATAGTTCTGATGATCTCATTTGGGCAATTTCAACAGAGACCTAGTGGTTGGCTGCTGCGTTACGTGATTCGATTTCTAAACGGAACATTTTTTTTTTGGCCCAGTAATAGTTTTGGACCTTGTTTAGTACGTGAGTTTAAATGTTTCTAAACACTAGCCACGTGTCGATTCTAGTGTGGGATAACGGTTTCAACAAAACAACAATAAATTAAAATTTAAAAGCGTTTCCCAGTCTGCATACAAAAAAATCAATAAAATATATCCAGTAGTTTAGAGTTTATAAATAAATAAATAAACACCTATAGCCAAATTCGTTCGTTTGACACTTACAAAATACAATAATATTGACTAATACTGACTTTGGTTATGGACATGGATTCTTTAAACCCCTTTTTAGTTTTTAGGTTTTTAAAAATAATAATTTTAAAATTTTATTATTTATTTAGGTTTGTCAAGTTTTAAGTTTAGTAACACAAGGAATTTTCATAATTAAAGAATTACCCCCTTTCACTTACAACTTTGATTTTCCATATATCATTCCCAAAAGATTTTCAATTGTATGTATTAAAATGTTGAATCATACCTGTACATTAGATATATTAGAATAGCTACTGGAAGCTGTAAGTATTGCTCTTGTCAGCCTTTGCGGGTCTGGGTGGACACTAAGCAACTCCTTCACCAGTGCCTCAGCTGCCCCAGAAGGACCGGAGCCAGACACCGAACTTGGTAATGAGCTACTGCCACCTGTACAACTGCTTCGAATGCGAAGACTAACTGTGGCTACCGGCGTAGGTGTTGCAGAGCTATTTGAGTTTCCAGCACCAGTAGATCCACCTTCTGGTAAAGCCGGGTTGGGCATACCACTTGGCCTCATTTTGAATCTGTAACATTTATAATTTATTAATAAGGCACTCGTATAAAATTAGAATTAAATTATCCTTAAGGACTCACAATTTAGAACATGTTCCAAATCTATTACCATGACAAAAATTATTCATGACAATAATAACAAACCTGCTCATATCAAAATATTAATGCCTTGTCTATATTGAGACTAGTGAGACTATTACACAAGTACACAAGGAGTTTCTCAAATTAAATAAGCAATTACATGGAGGAACAAAAATATTTTTTTCTGGCAGCATACATATTGTGATTGGTTATGATAAACACTTAAATTAGGCACAACACAAATTGTATTTACTTTAACCAGATTGACTCTGGTTCTTGAGATTAATAACATTTAAAGAAACAAAACAGTAATTATATTATTATTACTGTGCTTTGCGCACTGTCGGATTTTTAAAGCTTGGCCCAGTGCTGAATATTAAAAATCCAACAACAGAAATTAAAAACTAATAATGATGGCGGAAGGACCCCTGTATTTTCCCATACAGATAAATTTAACAAACAAACGAACTTTACCTTAGTATAATATTGCTTTACATTGAGTATGATAGTCTCCAACACTTTTTGTTTTATAGCAACTTTTAGAACAAAAACAAAAATGTTTATTTACAATAGATAAACCAATGAAGAAAATCAATTTGACATATGCTTGGAAGAAACATTTTCTAATCATTTGGACAGATTCCCAGACAACCCTTGTGTTTAAAGTAAGGAACATGATCCCACCAGTATATTATAATAGCAATGGAGAAAAGATACCAATGGATGGATTACCTTAGGATGTCAGAATTTTGCTTGATTTTAATAAGATTATTTTTATTATTTACTTTGTGTTAACAGCATATACCTACCTATTAATGTCATTATTATAATACCTAGCCTAGCTGCTTATTAAAATATATTTTTAATAAGTGTGTATTATATTTTTTTAAGAATAATTTTCAGTCAATTAAGTCTTAACCTCATGAACTAGTGTCAATTTGACAAATCTGATATTTTTCTTATATTCAGCAATAAGTACCATGCCTGACATAAAATACTAAAAGTTAAAAAACATAAAACTGGTTTATTTCACAGTTTCTCAACAGATTTGAATTATTATGTTACTGGTTTCCATTATTAAGTTGTTACTTTTTTTGAGTATTTTTGTTATTTTGCACTTTTTAGTAAGTAATAATGCAAGTCCAGAGAAACAATAACATTGAAAAAGTAAAGCGCATGTAGCATAATAGCTCATTGCACAACAATATCACTCACCTTGCATTTATTTAGAACACATGCACACTTTACTCTACTATATAATTATAATAAATGTATGGGGGGGTGATACTGTTGTGCTATGAAAATAATATTGTAATATAGCAGTCTGAAATGAACTTTACGCAAGTTAATTGCAAAGTTTGAAATTAATTCAAATTACCCATGAATCTGTAAATTTACAGAAAATTATGGATCATCAATTTTTATTTCCCAAAACTCTTTCAAAGTTCACTGCCTCAGCAGAATTTTTAAGACAATGAATATCATGTCGCCGAAATACATCAATTTACACCATACATTTCCACAAAAAAATATATATAAATTTTACCTCAAAGTAATGTTTCATCAGAGCTTTCCTCCTTAACTTTTGGAGTGGATATTTTTAATTCATATTTCGTTGTTTCATATAATTTTATTTTATTATTTACCTACATAGAAAATATGTTTCAATGACAACATAATTCATTGACCGGTTATAAATCAACATAGATTGTAGTTACTTAACATGCAGACCCAAAACAAAATTATTTAGGATAGGTTTAACTCTGATTATAAGCATGAGCCGTGTGTGGTGAATGAGTGGAGCTGCTGCTATATCTGAATGATAAATCCATATTTGTCATAATTGCAAACTATGGGCACCCAACCATATCTGTTACATCAAAGCGAGCTGAGCTGCTGAAATAACCCAGCTGAACTACCTACATGAAAATTGGTTGCTGTTGAGATTAAGATTGATAGATCAACCACCAATTTGTTGCAACACATTCTTTGGTGTTCAACAAAACATAACTAGGTATAAAGAATGATTTTATGGAAACAATAACAATGAAATATGTTTTGTGAATTCTGTAAAGAATGTTTAAATTATCACATTAGCTGATATTTCTGTAAAATTTAAGTTCAACAAAGTGTAATTTTTTAAATTTGTGATGTGTTTCATTTTTTGTGAAACATTGAATAGTTTTCTGCAACTTGAAAATCAATATAACAAGTTTCTTCAAATAATTGAATTTGATAGTCACTTTAATTACATATCCAATACCATATCTACCTTAAAAGACACTTTACATAATAATGTACATAAAAAAAAAACATATTAAGTATATATCACAGGATAATGCAGCAAAAGAAATATAACCAAAATTATGTTAGTTTTAATTACCTTAATGGAGTTGTAGCACTTTTCTGACCAGGAGGTGCTAGAAGATGCCCAGCTCTAGCACACCAACCAACTGGGAATATATCTCTCGAGTCATATCGGCACCAGTAATCAAATGCACCCCTCCATCCATCAAATGTTACATGTATCTGATCATTTTTCACTGCACTAACAGTAGCACAACAAATTAACTGTGGATTTTTCTTATCTACTGCCTCTAATTTCTGACCAACAACAAACAAATTTGACTTAGGAGTTGGGGGTTCAGGTTGAAAAACTTTAGCAGGAGCCATATCTGCACCATTTAGAGTTTTGAGTAAAAACATTGGCCAGCTACTGGCATTCATACGAAATCCCAGAGGTGGCTGCAACATACCATCATTTCTTTCACAATGACCTATTGGGTGAATGTCCCCTGCATCCACAAGACGCCAGAAGTCATTTTTGTTGTCACTACCATCAAGCCTTAGCCTTAATCGAGGGCCCAGGACCCCAACAACAGTTGCAATACAGGTAGACGTTAGGTTTCGGGGATCAAGAGCCTCTAATTTCATTCCTACTTTGAAGTCATTTACTGGAGGCATAGGTGCCTGTTTAAAACACTCTTGAGGTGCTGCCACACTATTTGTATCCTTCATGTACTCGTTCCAATCGAAATCTTGGTAAATATCATAAAAGGAACCTGTCGAATTATTATTTGCATGATTTTCTGATCCATTAGCTCCATTTCCAGATTGTGGGGATATAGTACGCTTCTCGGTTTTCTTTTGATACTTATTCAAACAATATGTGGAACAAAAATTCTTGCTACTGGAAGGTGCATTACCTCGAATAACATTATCACAGTGAAGACAGGCACCCTTACTATACGCCTGTCTGAATTCAGACAAACACGTTTCAGAACAGAACTCTTTTTTCCCATTCTCTGTTGGCAGAACATACTTCAATGGCGTTTTACTTTGAGCACACCAAGTGCATGTTCGTTTAGGTGGCCTTCCAGGTCCACGTATTTTGCCGGGAGCAGGCCCCGATGAGCCGACAGTGTTGTTTGACATCGTTTCTTATGCAAATTTAATACATTATAGGATTCGTACTTCAATGTACAGGATTATCCACTTACATTATACACAAACACAAAAATCTCATTAACTTTTAATTAAAATCATATATTTTGCGCAAATTAAATGTCAGTTGCGTATATTTTTATGACGCGGATTGACGCGCTTCAAACGGCCATCTTGGTTTTTTTTTTCTCGAGTCAGTCAGTGATCAGATACAGAGTCAGTTCAGTATTGCTGAGTATTCAGCATGGATAAATAAAGTACCGCCTAAATAGTACTGTGAACTATCATCTTTCAGCCCCTTCTTGCCCTGAGTTGATCTGTATACTATGTTAGATACTGTGTACTATATTGCGGTATGATAATGAAAGTAAGGACTATTATTTAATTGCATTATCGAAAGAAGACGAAAGAAGTTAATAACTACAGTGGCAACTTATGACGTGGAAAACTCAGGGCCAAGCACGAGTGGATTAGAATTAGTGAAGATACAGTTTCGATAGTTTTGACGACAAATAATTGTATTTCATAAACACTTTTATTAAATATCTCTCTTATTATTCTAACTAGATAGAATATCAAGTTACTTTTTTCTATATCAATAAATAAAATTTAGATTTTTAAACTTTCTTTAATTCTAAGACTTTAAAAAAATTTAGATCTAATCTATTAGCTCTTTTTCGAAGGTGATCGATCTAGCTCTCTTTGAAAAATTGAGTTGACAACACTGACTGGAACTGATTAGTGATGGACCGATTACAATTTTTAACACCGGTTTATACCAATTAGTTATTTAATAAAACCGGTATATCAAGGTTACTTTTTTGGATTTAAAAAAAATAGCAGTATTTAAAGGCTTATTATTTATTGTTACCGACTTTTCTTAAAAGACTAAGTGTAAACGCTTCAAAAAACAGCAGCCGTTGTCACCTATTTAAATTAAAAGTAAAAAAATAGGAACTCAAACCGAAAATTGATTAATCATACTCATTGCAACGAGTTATTTGGGAAATTAGTAACAAGTGCAGCATATACATGGACAGGCACGCTTTGATTTAATGTCCGAAATATTATACAAAAGAAGCAAATATGAAATAATAAGAAATTCATATAAAATAAAGAACAGAGTGAGAGAGTTGAATAATAAACGTTCCTTGTAATTAAATCAACTTTAAAAAAAAAAATTGCTCCAATAAAACCAGATCAATGGGTTTTTACACGGTGTTTTTACCGAATACGTTCACCGGTGCTCATTGCTCCATTTGCAAACACACATTCACAAAACATGTAAGTATTAGAGATGAGTCGTATATAATACTGGTAAAGGTATTTATACCAAGTATGTGGTTCCCAGTACGCAGCCCGGGTACAGACTGAAATACTGGGTAAATACCTTGAAGGTATGACGTCAGACGTATAGGCTAGTACGATACGATCCGCTACCAGAAGGTAGCGGTAGCGGCCAGTCGTACGGCATCGGAACGCCAAAGCCACCCGAAGCTACCCGATAGCTTACGGAGGATCCGACGCGTCATTCGTGCTTTAGGAACAATCTAATTTAATTAGTAAAAATATACTTTAAGTCTACGTTTTTAGGGAACATAATTGCGTAATAATGTTATTGCATAATAATTATTACGAATTAAATTTCATATCTCATAACGCATAATGGAAAAGTCGCGTGTGGTACCAATATTATATTGGAGGCATACCGTACTTATCGCATACGTTTACTTATCGAAATCATTACACACCCAAATACTTAGAAGTATTTTGAAACCCGGTTTTTGTACCGGGTATTTAACGATACCCATACCTGGAAGGCATATGGAGAATAGCAGGTATATCTAGAGATGGGTTTTTGCCTGGGCATTTACGGACGTATTGAGTAAATGCCTAATAAACGTCCATTTACGCCCAATAAATGTCCAAAAACAGGGCATTTATTTTAATTGTAAAATATCATAAATTATTACATCATAATAAGTTCAAATAACTTTAAAGTGTTTTATTTTTGTAAAATAAAACTATACTTAATTCCAAATTTAAATACCTAGTTTTGTAGACACATACCTATTTCTTATACTCACCTAGATGTGGATACCTATTTTGTGTTCCAATTTAAAAAATAAAAATATTTTGATTACCACCAGCTTGCACCACCAGCTTTAGAAGGTAAATATGTAATTAAGTTTACATAGTACCTAAACACACTTAAACGTGGATACGTGTAGTGAAAAAATATAATTTCCAAATTTCTCTCCAAACAAGACAGGAGACAGAACAGAACAGGGCCAGTAGGCACAAAGGAATGTTTGTAACTAGGAGAAGCATTACTATTAGACGAATTATTATTAAATTTATGGGTCCTAATGTGAGTTGTTACTTTTGATTCCAGTAATAGGTAGGTATGGCATAAACGCTTGAACGCACAGAAATTAGTTCTAGTTTCTACAAGGTCCGCATAATAATCAACACCGGATGTAACCTGTACACTATCTAGCATAATATTGCGTTCGTTCTGCCAAAGAATAAACTCCCATAAGATGTGATGAGCAGATTGTTCATATTCACAGTCGGATGTAGAACATTGACACAAAGGAGAAGCAACAAGCTTGAAAGAAAATAATTTAATCTTAAAGTTGCCATGACCTGTGAGAAATTGGGCAACACAGTGGTCCACCTCCAGCCATGTTCTGGCCAGCCGCTCACAAACTGATGAAAAGAACTAAGGAAGGCCCTTGGTAGAATTATCCCACAGACCTACATTGTTTAAAAGTTCTTCCCAGACGTCAGCCTGCGATTTAAATAATCTGGAGATCTTAGCTCGGTCACGTTGTGTTAGAAAGTTTGCGTCCATGGTCTCTCGCGTGGAATAGTACATTGCAGCACGTCGCTGCACCTTGAGATCGACTGGAAGTACACCTGCAAGTACTGGTAGGGCTTCAGTATTACGGTCCTATACACTTTATTTACTTAAAAATATTAAAGCTAACCGTTGACTTTGAAGCAATTTACGTCGTACCGCCCCTATGGTGGCCCTATCGGCCCAAACAGGTGCACCGTGCTCCGGTGCGATCTCATGGCGGAATGGGAGATGCGACTGTCGCAACCCAAGTTCGGGCACGCCGCAATCGCGGCAGACCCCTCTTTGAGGAGTGGCTGGAGAGGCGCTACAGCGTACTCACCTACCGCCTGACGCAGGTCCTCACCGGACACGGTTGTTTCGGGAGGTTCCTGTGTCGGATAGGGCGGGAGGAAACGCCCGGGTGTCACCACTGTGTGGATCGCCCGGAGAACACGGTGGAGCATACGGTGAAGGACTCCCCCGCTTGGGCAGAGCACCGCCATGTCCTCACGGAGGCGATAGGCGGCTGCGACCTCTCGCGTCCGGACCTGGTTCAGGCCGTGCTCCGGGGCGAGAGGGAATGGGATGCAGTCACCTCCTTCTGCGAAGCAGTAATGCTAGCGAAGGAGGAGGCGGGCCGCGTGAGGGAGAGAACCACCTCACGCTCCAGCCGCGTGAGGGAGAGAACCACCTCACGCTCCAGCCGCCGCGGGAGACGCCCAGGGCGTCGGACGTCGCGAGGCGACATCCGGCCACCGTAGGCGCGGGCTTGCGGACGGCGAGTAATGGGTAGCTCGCCGTCCGATTAAGGACCAAGCCCGGGTCGACGGCGCGTTCTGTTCGCGCGCGCCTCAAAGAGCTGTAAGCACAGGGACGGGGCCCCCAACGGGGCCAGCGCCTGCCGGGGTTGCGGGACGTCTTAACAGGATACCGTGGACCCGGAAAGTAAAGGGCAACAGAAGGAACAGGGTGGTTTTTAGTCAGTAAAAGTCTGACAGTCCCTTCCGCCCCACCCAGGGCGGAAGTAGTCATTTGATGATTTTTACCACCTAAAAATAAAAAGATAAGATCGCGTCGCCCGCTGTTTTACACGCTTCTATAAACATTCAATTTGAAATTATCTTCACCCGATGATTTGTCAAGTGGTAGTCTCTTGATAACATTTATGAACACGTCAGTGGATGGTAAATCTGACGCTGGTGATTCAGGAGGCACAGCAGCCCACACTCTGATCTGCTGGTGGTAATCGTTATCGTTGACCGCTAAATCATCGAGTATAAGAGTATTAAATAAAACCTTTTTGGTCAACACAATTGTTTTTAATATTATACTTAACTAGCAGACCCGTGCCCACTTCGTTGGGCGGTAACCATTTAAACTTGTGATGAAATTATGAGTGTGGTTCGGTTAGTACTAAGTGCTATGATTTATTTCCTGCCTAAAGACGCTGCGCACGTTCAGCGCCAGATTCCCGAGCACGGGCCTGCGATGTTCTCGCGCTCTGGCTAGCGAGCCTCTGCGAGCGCTAAGCGCTAGACTCCCTATTCCTTGTTGCAGAGACATGCTGCCTTAAATCACTGAGACGCTACGCATGTTCAGCGCTAGATTCCCGAGCACGGGCCTGCGATGTTCTCTTTGGTTAGTAAGCCGCTGTGAACGCTCGAAGCTAGATTCCCCAGAGCGTGCTTGCGAAATATTTTCTCTATTCCTCAAGAGGCGCTGATGCTTTTCAAGAGCAGACTCTTCCGTACGGCGTACTCGAGCTGCTCTGGGATGTCTGACGGGAAAGCTGTGATTTCCTTTTAGGCATGATAAACAATCGCTGAAACTGTCCGATATCCCAAAAACAGAAATACCATGGGTAAATGGATAAAACGTCCGTACAAAGCATGTTCTAATGTGGTTCGGCATTTTGCGATTTAGTAATTTTATATTATCTTCGAAACTATTTAACCAATTCACATACTGTTTTGGGCAAATCGTATCTCTATGATGTTCTTGTGATGATAATATTTTTTTTCGATAAGGTTTAATATTTTGTTGTTTAAAAATCGTCCAAAGGTAAGTACATCGAAAAATACTTTTATTAACACATAAAAGCTACTTTAACTGCTTAAATATAAAAGATAGAAATATGGTGATGGGGACTTTCTTGTAGAACTATTAAAGGCGGACCAGGTTGCCATACATTGTTTTCAATTATATACAACCATTAAGGCAGCGCATGCAAAAAACTTTGTTGCAAGAGCTATTTTTTTCCACCTGGCTAGACAAAAATTGAGATAGTTCGGCTATTTTGCATGATATCTTTATAATTTATAGCCTATAGCACTCACGAATAATGTAGCTTTATACCAGTGAAACAATTTTTAAAATCGGTTCGTTACTTCCGGACATTACCCCCTACAAACAAACTTACAAACAAATGTTACCTCTTTATAATATTAATTATTATTAATTACTATAGTATAGATAATATAATATTTATCTTATATTAATCTTACCACTACTTAATGAAAAAGTCTTAATAACTATGAAATTTAACTAATTATAGTTTCTGCCCTGTTTTTGGGCATTTAAAAGGACGTCAATTCGTTTTTGCCCTATTTGCCCAGTTTATGCCCTTTTTGCCCAGTTGGGTTTAAACCCACTGCCCATCTCTAGGTATATCTCATCTCTAGTAAGTATCCACATATATGGTGTGATTGTAATCGGTTTTTCAATCAGAACCGGTGATTATCGGTTTTGTGAAAAAACGGGTTACATCACTAATACTAATAGTAATACTATTCTAAAAATCTATAAAAAGTGGGAATATGTCTGTGCTTCTGTGATACGTATTATGTTATCGCAATTAAAGAGAAACATGTCTCGAAGTCCTATTGATAGACTTTTAAAGAATGCTGAAATAGCTGAAAAGAGGCTGGCTGAAGTCAGAAGCAAAGTAAGCGTTAATCTGTAAAATATTATTACATGTGCGGGATAGGCACGTCCTGGTCTAATTTTAAAGAATAATCAAATACAACCAATAAGAACATAATTATTGAATGAATGTAACATAATCTTATTTTCTGAATTAATTGTTATTTTAAGTAGATGCCTACCTTCTTAAATTCTGTTTTTTGTAATGTAGCTAATTAGTATTTAATGATTCGACGTAATTTTGGTGCTATAGCAACAATATAATTTTACTTTTCAGCTGGGTGACGTTAAAAGGTGCAAAATTGATGAACACGTAAAAAGAATTAAAGAAGCAAATAAAGCTTTAGCCGCTCAAGTGGAAAATGCTAAGGCTGAATTAATCAGGTTGGAAACAGCGAACAACAAAAAACAGTATCCTTTACCACAGAAGGCGTCAGTGCCATCCGATGCCGCATGTAAATCAGAGGATACAACAGCTCATTCTGAGAAACCACTAGTTGTGAAAAACCCTGCCAAGAAAATCAAGGAGAAACCTGAGTCTGCCAATGATGCAACCATCATAGATGTTAGAAAGTTGGATTTCAGAATTGGAAAGATTGTCGATATTAACAAACATCCTGATGCTGATTCTTTGTATGTGGAAAAGATTGATTGTGGTGAAGACAAACCTCGAACAGTTGTTTCAGGTCTTGTAAATCATGTACCAATTGAAGAGATGCAAAACAAAATTGTTGTGATACTTGCCAACTTGAAACCAGTAAAGGTAAAAAAAAAAATTGGTCTTTAAATACCTACTTAGTTTCAGTACAATTTACAGCCAAAAATATGAGATATTTTTATATCATTTTCAGATGAGGGGTGTAACCTCGGAGGCTATGGTAATGTGTGCTTCTTCTCCTGAAAAAGTAGAAGTCCTTGTACCACCTAGTGGTGCTGTTCCTGGTGATTTGGTTGAATGTGAGGGCTACCCACGAGAGCCAGAAGCTGTTCTTAACCCTAAGAAAAAAATATTTGAGGCTTGTGCACCTGACCTTTTGACAAATAATGACAAAATAGCCTGCTACAAAGGAAGCCCATTAATGATTCCTGGCAAGGGAGTAATAATGGCACCAACTCTAAAAGGAGTTAATGTAAAATAATTATAATTCTTGAAATGCATTGAAAATGGAGTTTATTATTTCCTTTAACCTGACTTTAGCAAAGCCTGATGAGGTTCGTGCTTCTGGTTTGTGTTATCAGAGTGGATTAATTTAACATTTTTTTTTTTTCAATATTTGATTAGTTTCCGTGGTAGGCAGGACGTAATGGTGGAGTATTGTGGAAGCAGTTTGCCACACCTAGACAGAGGCCATTGACATGACATTGACTGGATAGTTATCTACTGATCAGAGGGTTATATGTTTAACATGAATGTATGATGTATGTATTTTGGGAGGTTAAGACAAATACTTATTTATCCTCGGTATAGAAAAACCATATTGATCTGTCATTGTTAGGAGGCTATGTATAGGTACGAAATATTTTTTTTTCGCTGAAATTACCGGTTTTATTTCATTATTGTTACTTTTTTATCCCCCCTGTATGTGAGAGATTTTTATGTGAGAGTGAGAGACATTTTTGTTGGCACAATTAAGCGTGTATAATATTGCCGGCACGAGTCGTGAGCACAGATTGTAGGATTTCGCGCATGTACACTTTTGGCCAAATAGGCTAATACATAATAATATTCCTTTACAATGTCTTCAAAAAAATTTAAACCAGCAATTTTATAAAACGAAATAATAAAAATGAACTAGGTATATTAAACAAAAAAAAAGAACAAATATGAAATTAAACTATGTTTAAAAAAAATCTTATAAGTAATAACAAAAACAAAGTATTTAAAAAATTTAAACGTTATTCACTAAAATTGCACAAAAGTGTACAGTAGCCGAATGACATGCGATAGTCCAATAAACGATGAGCATCAATAATTGACGAACTAATCGCATGCAGCCGACTGCAGGATCAGCGCACCCCGCCTTCTTCATTCCGCCAAAGAGACCGAAAAATTAACAAATGCGCAGGTGAAATTTGATTGCAATTGCTCACTACTCGTGCCGGTAACTTATACCTATAGGGCACAGGATAACAATGGTCTAAGCATGTACGTTACCAAAGTAAGACTTCATTTATAACATTAAATCATTGGTTTATTTTGTGACCTACTAATATAATATGATAACAAACACAAATGAAACTACATTATAAGCAATATCAACAATATTTATAGGTATCAATAATCTATTGATTTCTATGCAACAATTTTTGATGCCATTATTCACTATTATAGAAATTTTATTTTAGATAGAAAAATAGATGTGACATAACATTAACATCCAAGACCACAAAACTTCACTCATTTAATACTTTAAGCTAATGGGGCGAATGAAAAGTTATAAATCTCTAATTTTTCTATTCAATTCCTTGATTTGTGGTCTTGTAAAGATATTCTGTTATAAGTAACAAAAAAGAATTGCTGTCAGTTCTAAAATTTAACATGTCATTGTGTAAGTTTATTTTTGTATGCTACATTTTGAAGTGTCCTTGAAAAACTACCTACCTACATCAACATACCTATTATTATTAAGAGCCATTAGGAAAATATTTCTTTATAACATTAATTAACAAATGTGCAGGCAAGCTCGGTCCAAAGTGATCATACATCAATTTATTTAACCTATTACAGTTTTATTAAAAAATAATATACCTATGGTCTAATATTAGTCATATTAAGTACCGTAGGTAGGTACCTACTTATTATATCTGTTACGGTCAAAGTGATTATCGGCTAGTATGAATAATAACTGGTAATTATTAATACTTGCCAACGCAGTACCTACGTTAAAGTGATAACGAATAGTGGTAAAAAAGTTAAATGTCAATCGATCAATCTGAAATTAGTGCCAGTTGATGGAATCATGGGTATCAGTATAAATTGCACTTGTTAAATACATTGAATAGAGAAATCTAACAATATATTGTTATGGTATAATGACAAAAATAACTATTGAGCTTATTTTTTTATCATTAAAGTAGAATACATACAGGATACGTAGCTAAACACCAACTCAGAATATGCGCAAAACAGATGTAATATAGTAGGTACACTAGTATGCAAATACGAATACTCAACTCCAACAATATTTCCTACACTTATGGATTTAGCTAGTGACACTTACACTGATACAATAATTTTCTTAATTGGCATACGTATCGCTGCGACGCCGACTTATTTCAGGGATTTGCTTCCATACAACTTGACTATCCTTTATCACTTTAACCGCTTATGAATTATGAATAATTTCCACCCAAGTTTTTTATTTCAAATCCGACCTCATTATCGGTATTTAGCGCCCTCGAACATCATGGAACGTACCCATGACGGCAATATTTAAAAACCATTCAAATTGCAAGTTCATAGCTTGAGTAGTTGCTGAAATAAGTAGCTGTGACAGACAAACAGACGAAGTCGCACCATAAAGGTTTATTTTTGCCTTTTTGGTATGGAACTCTAAAAAGACAGTACCTTTTTAAAAATATTATGCTCTGTTAATTCATATTTCCACTATAATGTAAATGATAATGTAATGTAACTCTATACTCTATAAAACAACTTAAACAATGAAGTTATACACAGAATAAATTTTTGTGATGGGACTCTAGGGTGAGCAATGTGATCCAAGGAACCAAGAGATTGATTTGAACGAATATTATAGAACGTGCACTTTTATACTGTCCTTTATTATCGCGCTGAGCGACAGTGCTGCTGAAAAATATTAAATACAACAAGCAAGACAATGCAGAAATGAGAAACTGTGGATGCAAAGAAAATAATGTATATTCTCGATTAGGATTTTGTTAAAATCCTTAATTTTTTTTACAAAAGTCGTGTCTATTAAATTTATAAACAATAACAAAAATCTTTCTTTACTTCTCATGGTTCCCTGTATTTTGACTAAATCACAATAAACTCAAAATCACCCTTGTTTAACTCAGTACTTGAATTGTCAGTGTCTGGTTGAAATACACATCCTATTTAATTCATAATAGGTCATAATATGTAATATTACTTATTTAATTGTATGCCGCACACATGCACATTTTGCTTTTTTCAGATATGTTTGATGTCAGAATGTAATAAATTCTTAGAATCTTAATTTAAATACATCTATTAAAATTTATATTTTATTTTAATATCAATTCCTTCAGATGATAAAACTGTAGCCAAAATAATTACATTTAAATTTGGTATAACATGACGAGGTACCGACTTCAGACACTCGAGCGATCACAATATTTACCGTAACCACAAGTACTCGTATAACATTACGTTAAAATTAGGAAATCTCTCGTTAAAGCTAAATATGATTTTGTTAAATATGATACCCAAGTGTTGCTATGTACTTAATATTATGCTAACTACACCTTTAAATATAATAAATCTACACATCCTAAGTTTTTGCACGATTTTAATCTTGTTAGAATACAACATCTGTTAAGTTAAGAATAAAACCTTCTAATCTTTGGTAGAAAACCAATCACCATAATATTATATGTGTTACAAACTATTTATAAATTGTAGTAAAAAAAAATACAATATGTATAAAAAATATACATGAATATAGACGACAGTTACCTTAGAATGAAAACAACACAGATTAGTAGTTATAGTTACGTAGTTGAATGCAATTATACAAAGAATATTATTTATGATGGTATGTATTTATCTTATTTGGTTCTTGTGACTTAGAAATTGACAAATTTTCGAAGAACCTCATATGGAAGTAAACCACAAAGTAAATATAACAGAGATGGTGAAACGACTGATACATTGTGATGGTGCCATGACGCCATCAAAATGGCCTTGGTCAGCAAAGCTGCAATCGATTTGGGCATTTGACGTTCATGTTGCCAGATATTTTTTTTATTTTTTTTTAGAGACGAAGCATTGCGGTTATCCTGTACAAGCTACTTAGATAAACGTTCTGATGTTGGGAATGGCAATTCATTTCACCTGTTCCAATTTTTTATTTTTTATACGTAACTAGCGACCGTTTTAGCACTGGTGCAATGTATCACTCTTAAAACCGTGTTAAAATCTGTTGCGTCGTATAAAAGATATAAGCGTACAGACCGCGGGAAGCGACTTTGTTCTATACTATGTAGAGATTAGAAGTGTCACTCATGTGTAATTTCGAAATTCTGTTTATGCCATCTGCTCTGTTACATTTGCTTTGTGAAAAAAAAATATTCAAATTTTGCGGGAATTTAAGCAAATGTTATTTATCTTATATGTTAGTATAATTGAATAATTTGGCATAGGGACTTGCTCGATCTAAAGCATAATACTGAATAATTTTAAATGTAACACTGAAAGTTAGTCAGTTTTGTTAGCAGTAAGTCCAGTTCTTGATTTTATTTTCAAACAGAATGTTCATTAAATGAAGGAACAATTATTTTGGAGCATTCGTTTTTTAATTCATGTTGGTATTACATGAATTTAAAAATAAATTATGTCGTATACAGGTCATATTTTAAAATATTTCTTTTGATTAAGGTAAAATCCATAAATAGGAATTAAAGCACAGGGAATGGCACAGTTAAATTTGGGCGATAACTACAACATAATAATAGTTTTAAAAAGTATCTAACCTAATTCATTACGCTTAGGTAAGTATGAAGACATCTAATACAAATAACAAAAATATATGAATAATGTTTTACTTAATCTACGTCATTAAAAAATACTAATTAACGTTTAACATGAAAGTAACTTGAAGAACTATAATATGGGTAATTGAAAAATGAATTATGCTTTTATGACCAAGTTAGGCTATTGATATAATTATGATAACACTACTTATAGTAAAATTATTGGATTTGTTCGACAAAATATATAACATTCAATTTGGGCAAAGTAAAATAAATACGAAACGCATAAATATGTAGGGAGGTGATTGAGGTTAAAAAATACAGGCTTTTCCTCGCGACTTTGTCCGCGTGGATGTCGGTTACCTACGGAATAAAAAGTAGCCTAATTCCTTATCCCGATCTCAAGCTACTACTTTTTAAAATTAATGGGGATGAATAAGTTGACACTATGAAATGGTACATGTTTTCTTATACAAATAGATAAAATTGATTTTTGTGTTTAGATCGATTAATACATAACAATTAATATGTCTCACTTAAACGTGTCGAAAAGTTATGTAAGAAATTAAAGATAGAAGATATATAATAATTGTTTCTTTTACGTATATCTGATGGCAAAAAGTTGGAAGATGTTCGTGTTATCGCTGTCTTTTCAACATTTTTTAAAAGTCGGTCACTTACATTTAACTTCTAATCTTAAATCGAATGATACTGTTTTATAAAAATATAAACAATTTTTCCATTATATGAACAACATCAAAATAAAAGAAATTTGAGACAACTAATGACTATGAGTATCTAAAAAGAAATAATTATTATGAGAAAATACTTCCAGAAGATAATACTTTACAACTAAAAAAACACATCATTGCTAATGAGCTTATTAAGGTACACCAAGTAGGTAATAAAATATAATTATATATTGCACTTGCAAGCATAAGTATGATAACGTAATGGCACAGATAAGTATTCAAAGTATAGAGTAGGTACTGTACAGGTGGGTAAGAAATTTATGCCGTTGTAAAGTCAACATCACGTCGATGTCAAAATGTTGCCATGGACGTGCGGTTCACTATATCTGCCTTCTACAATAAAAAAATTCGCAGGAAGACGATTTTCATTTGTCACAAACAGTAAAGCTCTTTTTTGCACTTTTCTGAAATGCAGCTGACTGAAATGTTCTATCTTAGATTAATAATTGATCGTCGTGGCGACGACTAGATACGATTCAGTGAACTTGTGAAATGCGGCAACAAAACCGAACTCGAGTGCACTCAAGTGTCTCATAACAACCAATGTTTGACGCCGGTGTGACGCGCGTGTGCAATATAATTATTTAGGGAAAATGCTGATTTACATTGTAAAACTATGTTAATAATACAATAAAAAATGCACACGTACATATCAACGGTAAAAATTGCATAATTTCTTTATTACAACGTAAACAGAAAAGCTAAAATTTCAAAATAGATAAAAGAAAGAATAAACGCAACAGAATAAACGCGCAACAGAATAAACGCAACTCCTGAAGTCCTGAATCGACATCTAGGCTCGATTTCAGACACTTTCAGTACGTGTTACTTTTTCCCTAAAATATTTAGTCGCCGCATTTTAAGAGTATGCATGCATATAGGGCGGCATCTAGTCGAGCCACGCTTAACCAATTAAAAAACGAAGCTTTTTAGGTTTCATCAAAACAATCTATTAAACGTTAAATAATTCAACAGGCCTAGTAGAAAAATATCGTACGTAAAAAGCAAAAAAAAAGAACATTATTTTCTACAACATCAACCACAAATGAACGAAAGCTGTGGAATGTCTTATTGGACTGAGATCTTAGAGTCGCTAGAGCTACGTCATTTTAGCATGACTGAACATGTAAGAAAAAATATATGAATAGTATAGCAGTTAAGAAGGTGAGAGTACTTGCTAGCTTCAATGCTGGGCCATCAGGATATTATTAAAAAATAACTTACATTTACGTTATTGCCAAACACTTCGTGGGCTAAACCCCTAGCCAAATGCCCACGGAAAGTGTCTGTCAATGACGAATAATAGGTTTAATTATAACAATATCTTGTTATATGGCCAGCAGTCACAATTGAAAAGTACTGTGAAGGTTGCTTTCTAAAGCAAGCAGTCTGGAAGACTTATGTTCTAAACTCTCTGACAAATCATTCGTACTTAGAATTAGAATAAAATATTTTCTATGATGACAATTGTTTGGTCATTCGCTCTGCAGGGAGCAGTAGAGTCAAAAGTCTATCTTTAATACATAGTTTAAAAGTATTCGTTTCAATTAATATTTGTGCCCTGCGAAAGACCCCATATATCCAAGAGGCGATTTCGGTACCACGTCACGCCATAGTAACGACAGTACACAGTCATGCAAAAATGACGTCGGTCTGGCGACTCTGGGATCTCGGACCATAATGAACTTTTCTTTGATTACATTATGCATAAAAGTTATGTGCAACAACAGTCACAAAAACAGTGACTAGTCAAAAAAAAAAAAAATAACAATGTAAACAGAAAGTTACAAGTAATTATATTACTTTAGTTAGTTTCGATTCAACATAATTTGGTTTTTCAAACCGTTATTATGGAAATGGGTCTCATGACATTATGGAATTTCAACAACTTTATAGACCTCATTGCGAGCATCTTTTTTGTGTGGTTATATTATGAAACATGCACTTACATTATCAACTAAATGTACCCATTGAAGATTTCCATTGCGAAGCATTTGCCGGAAGATACTTTAAAGTTGTGTCGGTGGAAAACGTCGCTGAGGTTTACTACGACGCTGCGCAAGAGTCGATTGAGACACTGGACCCAAGACTTGTGGTGTAAGCGGCGAAGCTGTCATTGCCTGGAAGAGAAACACAAAAAGTGTGTGAAGTAAGTTCAGTTAACAATCTATAGTTGTGGCTCGCGCACGAGGCCGGGGCGCGGCGTGTAGTAGTGTGTGTTGTCATAGTATAGTTACCTGGAAGGTGAGGTCGACGGCGCGGCGCAGGTCGGCGGCGGGCGGGTCGTGGTCGGGCGCGGGGTGCGCGGGGGGCGCGGGCGGGTGCGGCGGCGGCGGCGCGCACAGCCAGGGCTCGCGCACCAGCTCGGCGGCGCGCGGGCGCAGCGCGGGCTCCAGCTGCAGCATGCGCCGCACGCAGCCGCGCGCGCCCGCCGACACGTGACGCCATACGCCGGTCGATAGCTCCACCTGACACATATAATTAAGGGCGTGAATTCCAGATTCACAAAGGTGTATTGCATATGAGAAAAATGTGCTTTAAGTACCTACATCATCTTTTTTAGGATCACGTTTTATTATCAGATTGGCAAAATTTAATTGATAACTTACTTTTCCTGATTCGATTCTCGCTAAAATTGCTTCCGGGGTGTCATCTCCAGTCGAAGCGAATGGTGTTCTACCAGATAGCATTATATAAGCTAGCACACCTGTAACCAATAAATTAAAGTTTTCTCAAACAACAAGCTTCGTGTTTAGGTTATTAATCAACTTTAAAAACCCGGCCAAGTGCGTGTCCGACCACGCGCTGTAAGGTTCTGTAGTTGCCCATCACATTAATGCGGACGATGAAAAGAGAAACAATAGAATTATTACAAAATTTTTACTTCTCCAAGTACATTTTATAAGGTGGTCAACTACAACTGCCGTCGGCATTCTCAAAACATAAGGGCCATTTAAACTGATTTATGCGCGCGATTTCGCTCACGTGAATGTCGGTTATTACGGGTTTTTATGTATTTTGCGCGGAACCCCTAATTATGGTTTTAAAGCCTAAGTTACTCCTTATAAAATCGGCTATCTGCCGGTAAATCCCGTCAAAATCGGTCCAACCATTTCAGAAATTAGGCGGAACAATCAGACAGACGGAAAAAAGACATTCATATGCATTTAGCAGTAAGTTGTTATTCAGATATGTATTTCAAACAGACACATAAATTTTACTTATTTATATATAAATTGCAATCCTCTAAAAATGTATTTTTTTGCTAAATAAATGTCAATAAAATGCACTAATAATTAATGAATTCATACCTAAGCTCCATATGTCACAAGCAGCATCGTATCCAGCTCGTTTTAGAACTTCGGGAGCGACAAAGTTAGCAGTATAACATGGCGTCATCAGTAAGCCGTTTTCAGCGCGCAACTGTTTCGCCAAACCAAAGTCGACTAGACGAATGTCCTCAGGCCTCTTCTCTGCCGTTGCAAATAATATGTTCGAAGGTTTTATATCTCTGAAAAATATATTATAAACACTGTATCAAGAATGTGTAATGAACCGCACATCTATTGTAAAGAATTTGACACTCAAAGCCTCTTTATTTCGTAGTACTTCGTTAGGGCGGTTATCGTAGTTCAAGTATTGCTGCTGACGAGTCGTCGTCGGCTAACTCGCGACATCGACGTCTGACTAACTACCAATAATCTTTTATAATTTTATAAATCTGTACATCATTTAGAAATGTTTTTAAATTCCATCTGTTGTTACTGAAACTACGTTTTAGATAATGGAAGTTTTTGAAATTATGTCATTTTTCAGTAACTTTTAGGCGCATGGCAATCAGAATAAAGTCATTAGCATCAAATTATGTAATAATAATGTGTTTCTGATGGTTTTTATTGAAAGATCAAGTATCTCGTTTATAGTATTTCAATGTGTTCAACATATCTACAATCGTCACATGAACATAAACTTAACTTTAAGGCGTCTAAATTATCACTAACATTTTATCTCTGAGCGATAAAATGAACAAAGGTTAGTAACTTAATTGGTTTACTGATAAAACCGCGTTACCTATGCACGACGGTGTGTCTATGTAGATAATGAATGGCGTGCAGGACATTCCTCAGTATAGGTGCAGCCTCATGTTCGGGCAGGTACCGGCGTTGCGTGATGTGTTCCAGCAACTCGCCGCCGCGACAGAGCTCCGTCACGGCGAGAATACGGCCCCCTTCTTCGTACACGCCGCGCAAAGTTATTATGTGCGGGTGTTGACTGTATCTGTTTGAACATAACATACACTGTGACATACTCAAACATACACTCAGAAGATGTCGGAAAAGGTGCATATCCGTTCAATATACGGTAACACCAAGAATTAGTTTATTTGACACATTGCAAATTTAAAACACCTATCAACGCGTATAAAATTCATCAAGTCCCCTACTTCCTTCTGACGTCAGGATTTTTTAAAATCTTTATATCGTGTTTAACTTACTGCTGAATTTAGGCGATCTAAACTGTACAGACTAAAAGAAAAAAGTGTCCAGTCGTACAATTGAACTTTGAATTATGTGTCTTTTTATAGCTACTAAATAAAAACAAACATACATAATAAAACGTCTCCTCATTGATTACTATGCCTGCACATTGCCCTCATACTGAACAGTAAGGCTTCGGACTTCTAATGCTTCTAAAGTTCTAGGTCCCAGGTTATTAGGTATTGTATTATCACAAAACGTCAAGTTTTCCTTGGCCTACTTTTAGTCTTAAGATCTTACGTTTTTGAATTTGAAAAAAGATCATGCACCTATATTTATGGCGTATAGTACCTTATTTAAAAATTGAAGTAAATTACTAAATTAAAAAATAAATCTCAGCTCCAGTGTTCCATAGAGCTATTTGGTTTGTAGTAATGATGATTACCAATGCGCTTAATTGTACAAGACTACAAAGCAGTTAAACTAATTTCTTTACTCAATATACGAGATACATTGTGACCTACTTAGTAGATCATGTCATGTAAACTGCTTGCCCTACTTTATCTAATTTTATAACATACCTCAGAAGTATTTCAATTTCTTCACGAGGATCATACTGCAATTTGTCCATGATTTTAACAGCATACTGCACCCTTGAGGTTTTGTGTTCACAGAGGCGGACGACTGAAAACGATCCAGTGCCTAGTTCTCCCATTAGCCTGAAATAATTTCATTTTAATAAATACCTATTGAAACTTTTTTTAAACTCCTCATAGGTGTTAAACGTGAGAGTTTGGGTTTGATTCACAGATCGGGTACTATGTTCATAGATTTTTCCGTCATGAATTTCTCAGTAGCAGCCAGGCCAGTCTGAATTCAACCCTTCAATCATTCGATATTGATAGAAACTGTGTAAAAAAATACTTCCTCGTCGCCTACCTGTATTCATCAAAGAAATTATTCCTATTGACGAATCCAGCCCAAAACTCTTCAGTGGACGTCTTATTGTTCGTCGTCACATGGTTCTGGTTTTGATTTGTAACAGTTTTGTTACTATCGTCGTTAAGTAAACAGGGTGCCACGAAACTAAAACCGCTGAAAAATAGAATTAACGATTTATTTCCCGTGTGTGAAAGTTGAAACAGTGACACATGAGTTTATCTTATCATTAGATAATCAGATATGATTAAATGGTGTACCTACTAATATTTTGCAATTATTGTTGATTACAAATAGTACGGATAATATTTTTATTGTAATGTTTATTGTTTTTTAACATATCAAATTATCACAGAAATTGCATTTATGGCACAAATTTAGCCTCTGTTGACATCCATAAAATTGAACCTTTGACCCCAAAGGAGCAAGGTGAGGTTTAGGTTTAATGCTCAAGCGACGACTTTACAATAGCTAAAAAAAGTATTTACAAGCAAATTAAAAAGCATTGACTTATTAAATAATTATGCATTACAAATTGAATTCGATCTATATACAAATAAGTAAGTACATCTACTAATACTTCATGGTTTATGACGGTAAATACAATATCGTTAAAAGAATGAACAGATGACAAGTATCCACGTTGAGCAGCTTCCATTTATAGTTAGTGACCACGTTTTTTCAAGTAAAAGTAATGTTCTTCAGGAAAAATCTTACCGGAATAGTTCATGTGCATTCGCCGAAGCGGGTATACCCGGCGAATCTCTAGGCGTGCGACACGTAAACTCTGAATCAAAGTAGAACGCGTCATCGGCCCGAGAGACTGCCGGCCGGAATGGAGGCACGACCTATCAAAAATTTCAGATTGCATTATTTCTACCGAACTTAACAAGGCGATAAAACGAAGGGCCTTCACTTTTTGAGAGAGACTGATCTAAAAACTCCCTCCAGTTACGATCTGCGAAATGTGGCGAAATGTGGGTGTACTAATGGGTACACCAACCCTTCGGGGATTACAGGCGTGATGTTATGTATGTATGTAAGTATTAAGATGGTACGAGTCCGAAGTAAAAGTTTCGTTCGACGGCTCGTAAAATTGACAACTTTTTTTTGAAAATGTTTTTTAAGAATACTTGTTAGTAAATGATGGCGCGCACCAGCATCATTTATCTCAACCATTTTAAAAGAGATGACTGATGCAGCTATTTGCTAATAGGAAGAACAAATGCCAAAAGATAAAGATGCATACCTCCTTTTTACAAAGTGCATCCCAATCTATATTCGCAAAAAACTCATGATTCTTAATGTCTTCAATACCATTGGCTCCAGCTCCCAATCTACCAAAAAAGGAAAAAAGTTATTAATTTTAAGGCCAAGTACTTATAGTAAAATTATTTTTTTTTTAGCTCACCGGTTTTGTGGGTTTCTTTTGAACAAAGCTCTTAATAAAGACTGTGCTTCTTCACTAAGATTTGATGGCATCCCCAGTTTCGCTTTTAATATTTGTGTCATAGTTTCATGTCGAGTTGACCCATGGAAAGGTAGATTTCCTGTCAGCATTTCAAACTGGGGAAAAAGAACTCATTTAGTTTCATTACAAGGTTTAAATTCCAGTAACTTAATTATTGTTGGTTGTAAGCATCATACCATAAGTACACCAAAAGACCACCAATCAGCAGCAAATGTATGTCCTCTTCTGTTTACGACTTCCGGCGCCATATATTCCACTGTGCCACAAAAGCTGTAAGCTTTATCACTAGTTGGAGGGAGTTTTGACAAGCCAAAGTCTGTAAGTGCTATATGGCCATCAGCATCTAACAAAATGTTTTCTGGTTTGAGATCCCTGTATATTATTCCCAATTTGTGTACATGTTCTAATGCTAATGCTAGTTCAGCTAGGTAAAATTTTACATCCTCCTCAGTAAACATTACCTAGAAATAAATAAAATGTGTAATGAACAAAATTTATTTTTTACAGGGATATAAACAAATGTTTCATTTCAATAAGTAATGAAAACTTCTTGTCATTGAAGTGGAAAGGAATTATGTTAACACATTTCTTAGGAAGTGCTCTTGTTCAATGTTCCTGCCTATCTCAATCGCAGACAGCTTACCCTATAGTCTGTTTGAAAAGAATTTGTTGAAAATGTAAACAAAGGTTCATAACATATGTGTACCTGTGGATGGCAAATAGTTACAGTTTTCACAAATTGAGTTTCTTGATTTGATTGATTGAAAGTATTGAAACCCTAATTTGAAATCTTCATTTTAAAATACATTTAGCATGGTTTTCATTTGAGAATCAATGCTATTTTAATAATTTATTTTTATGTCCACAATGTGTTACTATTTTCTGTTAGTTAGTGGGTGATTGTATAGGGAAAAGAAAAGAAAACCTGAAAAGGTTTGTTTACATTTTCATCAAATTTTATTAGTCATTACCAATATATTTAATTTAAAACTTACCTCTTTACTAAGTCGAGAAAACAAATCCCCACCACGCAGGAAGTCTAGTATTAAATATAATTTACCAGCAGTTTGAAATGCATAATGTAATTTAACAATAAATGGATGGCCCATTTCAACTAGAATATTTCTCTCCATTTTTGTACGTTCTCTATCTCTTACTTTTAAAGTAGCTTTTTTAAGTACCTAAAAAAAATATTTGCTCCGTATTATACTTTGTATTTAATTAGCACACATGATAAAACTTCATGTGTTAACTATAAAATGCTTCATAAGAATATAATAAAGAATATCACCTTCATGGCATATAAAGTGCCAGCATCAGCACCAGTAACTTTCCGTACTAAAAATACTTTTCCAAAGGAACCTTCACCAAGGACTTTGAGCAATTCAAACTGTGAAGGGTCTGCCTTATCATGTCCTTCTTTAACAACATCTTGAATTTCAACCTCTCTTTCTTCACTGATATCAACAACAGAAGTATCGAGACTCTCAGTCGTAGATGCTTGACGAGACTCAGCTAAGTTTTCAACCACTATTGGAAGACTGTTTACTGGCTGTGCAGATGAACCAAGCTATAAATATACATATGATAATGACTTAGTAAGTACTTACTTATACATGTTTGATTATCTATAGTTATGAGTATTATTAGCTGCATATTTCAACTGCTGTATGTGGAGTAATTAGCACATTACATCACTTCAGTACATTCCTGACTATCCAGGTATTCACGACAAAAACTAACAGCATTTGTTTGAACTGTGACCTAAGTCAGTCTAACATCAAATTTAAGTAAATTCATTGTTATTAGTGAATAAAAAGCTACTACTGTCCATCCCTTTGACATTCATATCTTTTTTACAAATGAGGCACTTCATTTTGACTTGAGTCTTGATGCTATTCTTTTTCACACAGAAAGAAGCATGTATTTTGTTATTTGTTTATGCATAACTAGGTTGAACTTATTAGAAGGTATTACCTGTTTCATTTTTGCAATCAATTTTAATATACACAATCAAGTTTTATTTTCACAAAATAACACTATTCATAGATATTTAAAAGTAACTGAAAAACAAAGTACAACTTTACTCTTTGAATATTCAATTATTAATAACTAAATGAATCATAGGACAGAAGCAATATATTGTATACTATTTGTATTCACAACCTATAAGGAAAAGTTATGTGATACTTAGTACCATATCATTTTGCCTTATAACTTGGCACTGACATGATTTACAAATTTTCTTGAATTGTAAATAATTATTGTGAACTAGCTCACTCAGTTAACGGAAAGATATTAGAGCAATTACATTAATCTCATTAATTTAAATTTTATTTGAGTTGTTTCCAAGAGGGCGTAAAAACAGATTTTACAAAAAAATAAATAAAGTACCAATGTTAGATTCAGTCCATGTTCTACGAGATTTGAGAGAGAAAATTAAAAATAGGTGGAGATCAGGAAAAACACAATTAACTACGCAAACAAACTAAACATACCGTGTTATCTCCAACATTCTGCATTCGCCAAGGATCGGAGGATGAGGTGTTAGCCAAAGGCATGATTTACCACTTTTGTACTTGAACATTCACTTTGAAATACTTTAACAATGAAATAAAAACCAATATAAATCAATTATAACTAAACCAATCTTTATAACATTTCTCATTCATAAACCACGAATAAATAACGTGATCGCTTAATCATTCATAATCATTGACAGCCAAGCAGTCAAGCAGTAGCACTACAATCATACAATGAGCATAGAGTATTCTAATTTCTATTACAGTAATGTCTGACAGTAACAGTAAGCCGAGCCCACACTGACGTCTTCTTGTAGCCATAGACATAAACAAGAAATCAAGAATGTAACATGCTAAAAGGAAACTTGTAAATAGGAAACGTTCTTTCTTGGACTTTTTATCACGTTTGTAGTTTGTACCTTGGCACAGCTATCTAGCAATCTCTATCTTGCATTAATAATTTAATAGTAACATTATTTATTTATCTGCATCTGGGAGCGTCGTAAGTAGACTAAATTCCTGAAAACAGAACTAAACTCTTTATCAATGACAAGAAATGTCGTTAAAGCGTTTTGAAAGATCATCAAAGATGATAGGGATTCTCCCGGTTTGTCCTTGATAGTTTGAATTTTACTTTCTGAATAATTACATGGGATTGCATTTCCCAACAATATTTTATAATTATTTTATAGAGATTATTTCGAAGTGACAATTGAATCAAATGCTAACGTACGGCACTGCCGATAGCAATAGTGAAATGGGTTCCATTTGGAAAAAGCATTTTGGTAAGTAGGCATATAAATACACAGTAATTAGTGGGGACAGCCTGTCCGCACACTTTTGTGTGCGTGGGCAGTTAATCATTTTATAGGCTGGGCTTACATAGTCAATCACGGGACCGCCGTAAAGCGAAGCCTACTGTTGCGCTGCATGGGCACATTAAATTGGCGGCGGGATGCGAGTGTCGCTTTTTCAAAGGGCGATAGCTATTCTTCTTTGCGATATCTAATAGTGCACACAAAAGCAACCTACTATTGGGAATGAGGTGAGTGTGGTTGAATTACAAGATTCAAAAATATAAAGACAATCTTATAATATTATCGATGTACATACTAAATCTATTTCAGAACTGTCGACCGTAACAAAAGAAAATATTCAAAATAAAGAGGATGTAACGACGAAAATCATTGGGGATTTTGGAAGGTGGCAACTAAAAATCAGTGTACTGATGGCACTCTTAAAATTGCCCATAGCTTATTACCAATTAAATATAATATTTATGGCTCCACCACAAGATTTCTGGTGCACCAAACCAGCAAGTTTTGCCAAATATAGTGATGCAGAATGGAGAAAAGTTTGTATGCCAGTAAGTTTGCTTGCATTATTTGGTTTGAAGACAGACATGATACACAAAATGCATCTAATTTATGGAAAAATAGGATGCTGTAGATATGGCCAAACATGATTGCACTGCACTTTTGGTCACTGGAAGGTCAGGCGCGAAATCTAGCCTTAAAAAAAGGATATGGTGGACTCAAACAAGCGTATCACATTATCACATTTAGACTCTAAACTACTGAAGCGATTTTAGTGCAACCTTAAAGCCTACAACTTAAAAGCATATCAGACTTAATAAAATGCTGGTATAAATTTCACAGTGAATAATATTATTAAGGTGTCCAAACTGTTTTTTTCGCGAATTTGGGTTGTGGGCACGACCGCAGTGCCCACAGCAGTGGATCCGCGCTTGACTGGAAGCCAGCTTACCTTTGACATGGCCACATGCGACCACTACCTGAAGCTAGAACCTAAGTGACGTTGTGGCGACCACCGTCGTCAACCGTGTGCGGCCAGGCTTACAAAAGGCTTTTAGGAGTATTCGGCGAAATTTGTAGGGCAAAAAGTGACTAGTTACCATGTGGTCAGAAACTTAATTAACTCGATTTCTACCGGCTTCTCTTCAGAAATTCGGAACAACACCTACACGCATTTATTTTTTTAGGTAAGGCAAATGAAATAATCCCATAATAATAAAATAAGGATTTTTCCCGTATCGTGGTTGCGTTTATCAACATGTAATATACTCACATAAACCCATACCCGTAACAACTATCTGTAGGCCATACAAATATTTGTGCCGTGCGGGTATGAAACCCGCGACACGCAGCGCAGCAGCCGATCGCTCAGCCAGTGCGCTAACCAGACCGCCATAAAAAAAAAAAAATATTATTAAATAGCTTATTTCTACAGCTAATAATAGTTTCCATATCATAATGATCGAGTCACAATCACAAGTGAGATGTTATAGGGCATGTGTGTCTTTTAATAGGTTGGTAAGTACTTAGGTACCTACAAGTAATAATGTTTTATGTCATATTTTAGCATGTGGAGGAATACCCGTGCTTAATCTTTGATCCAGATCTACTTGCAATTAACCCAGCCATGGACAAGTCTCAGATACCACTTGTGGCTTGTAATGATTTTGAATATGACTTCAGCGTGTTTAAACGAACAATCACGTCTGATTGGAATTTAGTATGCACCAAACACTGGCTGGTTTATGTACGTACTAAATAATTTAAATTCATTGAGATGTTCAATTGATACTAAATAAATAATAACAATACTTAGATGAATACTTTTCTATTCTTCCAGATGTGCCAATGTGTAATGATGTGGGGAATAGTAATAGGAGGCATTATTTTCGGAATTTGGGCAGACAAACATGGTCGACGATTACCTCTTATGACCTCAATAATTATCGAGGGCGTCACTAGTTTTATTGCCAGCGTAATTCCGTGGTATTGGGTGTTTCTACTTAATTGGTTCATTTTAGCATTAGCGTCTGGTGGTGTTGGTATTATATCCTTCGTAATTTGTATGGAGGTAAATCTAACTCATAATCAGAATTACATACTAAAACACATTCCATTCCCATCGCTAGGACACACCTCTCCTTTGGGGTTTGATAATGTAGATAACCTTCGATATTTTATCGAAGATCGTTAACTCGGATCTCGGATGATCAAATCCTTGAAAGCTTATAAACTTAAAGGGTCGTTAAATATAAATTGAGATTTTCGTTGCAAAAATACTATCCAAACTTTTTGGTGGTTTTTTTAATAATGTTCGCTAGATATTGCATAATGTAATAGACAAAAAAAATAGAATAAAAAGAGGAAGGCCTTTGTCTATAATCTTCTTTATCATGAGACTGAAAAGTTTGTTTGTATGTTCGAGTGCGCTAATCTTAGGAACTAATTGTATCGATTTAAAAAAATCTTTTTGCGTTATAGCCCGTTTATCGAGGAAGGCTATATGTATTTAATATCACAGCATGACCCACGGGAGAGGAGCATGGCAGTAATTAAATACCTACGTACTTTAACGCGGGTGAAACCCAGGGGTAATGCTTGTAATAAATAATTTATGTTGGAGTAAATACTATATACCTACTATTGATTTTAGGTGGTGAGCGGCAAGTGGCGAACCTTAATTCCAGTGATTTATCAACTGCCTTTTGGAATTGGTAATGCAATAATGGCAGGATTGGCATATTGGCTCCGAGATTGGAGAAAGCTTGAATTTGCATTGGCGTTCCTTTCTTCATTATTCATACTCTACTGGTTTTGGGTACCAGAATCGCCAAGATGGTTGATAGCTACAGGACACACAGAAGAAGCTGTCGGTAGGTACCTAGCAGTATTAGCTGACAATTTATTTGGCAGTGGCGTCTCCAGGATTGTCATTTAGAGGGGCTGACCCAGTTTACTTATTTAAAAAAAAATATGGCAGTAGTACCCTATGCAGGGTAATGCTGAGGATACAGATGCTTGGGGGGGGGGGAGACACTTAGCCCCCTCCCCCGTGATCCGCTACTGTAGGTAGGTAGGTAAATTTCAAATAAAATATGTAATTGAAAGTAATTAATTTACAGTTGTTTTAAAAAATATCACTAGAGAAAACGGAAAGTATGTCAGTACAAAATACATACGAGAGCTAATACACGAGCATGGAGATTTAAAACAACAGGACCCGAACTTTATGGCTTTCATGAGATCGAAAAATATGAGAAAGAAAACTATTTTGCTGTCGTTGAATTGGTATGGCTAACAAAATAATTTTCACTCAACTTATTTGATTAGGCAATAATACCTAAGTACTCAATTATTGTTTCCAACTTTTGCAGGTTTTGTACCGGATTGGCTTTTTATACATTTTCACAATACCTAGGCTCGTTAGGAGGAGACATCTTTGTTGCTGTAGCATTAACTGGAATAATTTCAGCATTTGGAGGGTTGACATGCATTTTTATAATAACAAGAGTCGGAAGAAAGACTACCATCGCATTATACCAGATAATTACAGCCGCGTGCTTTATTTTGTTACTTATGATACCTAGAGGCGTGTATTATAACGACTTTCCGAGGCTATTGTTTGCTGGAATAGGTTTTGCAGGAATGGCGGTAAGTCAACGATGTGCGAAATCGAACAGTAGAATCAGGTTATAGCTAAATTGAGTTCTTGCCTGCGGGGTGCAGGAGTGCGGGGGTAGGACGAGAACGGGGACCGAAAGAGGTGCGGGCGGCGGGCGGCGGGCGCTCGTAGTGTGATACACAAGAGGCGAAATGTGCTCTAAGCTGTTCTTAAAGATTATTGTGATGTCACAGTGGTTATCGGTGAACAGTGTCAGCAGGCGAGGGCTCAATTAGCAATAAGTAGATTAGTCGCTCATAGTAGGTAGCTAGGAACCTCAGCCTAGAAAATAATAGTCCAAGCTAAAGTGAGCAGTAAACATATTAGACCTGTCTACCTAAATGAATGAATAAAATTGTATTTATTAGGTATATTTTGTTTTTTCAAGTCTGAAAAAATAAAACGGTTGATTGGGTGTTTAATCGGAGTGCGCTGACCAAGCGGTTTAATTTACCTACCTACCTATATCAACACAATGTACCGATTGCAAGATCATTTGAATTTATTAGTTCTGCAAAAATCCGCATAGTATTTACAGTAGACCTACACAATAACGTTTTTTAGGATGACCTTTACGCGTAGGTACCTAGTTTTAGAGTTATCAATCACTAGCTTATGCCCACGACTACGTCCACGTAAATATCGGTTATCCGTAGGATTTATTTTATTTTGCGCTTAACCCATATCTTAATGAAGTCCCTTCAAAATCAGTCCAGCAGTTTCAGAGATTATTTAGAAAGCTTTTGGTAATTTAAAATCTCATAAACTAATACTACCGCCTATAATAATATTAAGTGATTTCATTTCGTATTATAATAATTTGCAACCTACCCCTAAAAGTCTTTTATCTTTCAGGGCACAATACCAGCGTTGTATTTATTTTCGGGAGAATTATATCCAACATTGGGAAGGAATATTGGTGTCGGCGGTGTGACGACTTTTGCTCGTATTGCATCCATGGTTGCTCCGGCCGTCGTTAGTTTGGACAGCATACTTACGGATCTTCCAATTAGCATATTGGCGGTTATTTCTATCGCACAAATATTTATGATATTACCTTTACCTGAAACGAAAGATTTTCCATTGCCAGACACTTTAGAGGAAGCTGATAGATTTTAATGATGACTAATTAGGTAGGTAACAAATTGACACCACCAATCAACTGACAGAATTTTGGGCGATTCCCCATACATGTAGACATACTATATATGTATCAATGTTGTCACTTATTTGCCAGTACAATTATTAGCGATTTAGAATTAAAATTTAAAATAGCAATTTTACAATTAACTAAAAATTATTCGAATTTTCCGAGATAAAATAAAGTGTTCTTTTAGAGAATCTTTGTTGATGGTGTCAATTATTCAATTAGACCTAGATATTTTCTTGTTTAGTCTAGTATCTATCTATATGAGTTACCTACTTTGATGTGAATTGTGATCCACTAGGTACTTAGTTAGCGGTGAATCTCACTGAAATAATTCGAAGGCATAGATTGTTAACAGAAGCAATCTACAATTTTTGTAGGTACTCAGATCGGTGTATAAAAGACGCTAACGGAGCCAAAAGTTACATGTCCTTCTAATGACTCGTATAATTGGGACTGAATTATAAGCTGGCTTGGTAGGTGTACCTATAAACACCTATTTACCTAGTAGTACCGAGCGAGCGTATAATTCGGCCCCAATTCTCCAGTGAAGCAAAGTAAATACCTACCGATTACCGATTTATCGCACCATACGTGACTACGTATGGTAAGGTATGAGTGGGTAAATAGAGGTAAATAAATATCACGTACTGGTTCAATACAAACTACATGCTGGTACATTTTTATTCAATGTGTAATAAAAATAAAATGTATTAAATTACAGCTTCGGTGAAGTAAAACATCATAAGGACTATGAGGCTCTTTCAATTAAAGCTTCGGTGCTGGGCTTCTGCGGTGCGCTCAGAGCGGTGGGGGTGTGTTAAATGCACACGAAATCTTTTTTTTTTTAATTCATGGTTTCGCGCGTGCTTTACCGGTGTTGCACGGCGCTCTCGAAGCGTCAACTGCACGGAAAAAGTCTGTGTGCAGTGCTACACCCGCACCAAACACTAGAATTAAAAGCGCCCATAATTAACATAAGTCTTAAATAGCCATTCTGCCTGGAGCAGGCGTGGTAATCAATGCTCGTGCCGTCTCTGTTTGAAAAGGGGCTTTTACCCTGCTGTGTGGCAATAATAGGTTGGTATTATTATCTTTATTAACTGGTCAGTCCCGGCTGACTTACTGGTATGACAGAACAATAGAAAATCGTGTCTCATTACGTGGACTTGAGTAATTAAATTACAACTTGTTACTAAATATGTAGGCATCCTTGGTACTATACATTAATATTACAGAAAAATGCTAAGTGCAAAATAAATGCTCTTGTGTGACAGTTTTGCATGTTAATTATTTTTATAGAATATTAGATCAACTCACTTGTATTTAAGTTTAAAATTGAAATATGTATTTACTTTTTAACTTACATAATAGGTCTGTGCGCCTGTGCAAAATTTGGCTCTATGAAAGCATTAATGTCGTAAATTTAGGATTCTTTTACATTTTATACCAAATGTGCAACAAGATTGAAAAATAGAAAAATAAAAAGACTGGACTAGAATATACTACAAAATGCAATTCACGAATTACACTAAAGTATATTTTACTTGTACTGTTACAAATGTAATGACATTATAAAATCGTACATTCTAAATAATATACCTTAAAAATATTATTCCTTTTTTTCATTTGTAATTTGGTTCCTTATGTTTTCAATTCTGTGTAACAATGTTGGATGTGAGTGGTACCAAGATGAATACAATTTATCATAAATTGGATAATCTAAATTGTCTTTCCCTAACTTAATAAGAGCAGACCGTAACTCATTTGGGTATGACAGTGAAACAGCAAAATTATCAGCTTCAAATTCAAACTTCCTAGACAGGGCTGTAGCAAAGAAGGATAACACTGAATTGTATGGTGCAAGGATCATTTGTAGAACTACAATTAAACCAATAATGATTGGCTCTTGTCCAGCAGGAAAGCCGAGGGAGGTATACAACATGGAATATTTGAACAGAACTCCAAATGCAGTAAATAATAAAAGCAAGTTCACTTCAGTCAAGGCAATTGATTTGTAAATGTGACTGCAGCTCCAATGTCCAAGCTCATGAGCTAAGACTCCCAATATTTCACTGTCTGAGCATCCAGTTTGAACTTTCTTTTCTTCATCAAATTTCTCTAATAATGTGTCAAACAAAACTATCCTTTTTGCACCAAACAAGCCACTGAAGTATGCATTACTATGTGCCGACCTTTTCGATCCTTCAACAATGTATATTTGGGATAGAGGAAAATGAAGTCTTGAAGCTAAATTTTCAATTCCTTTTCTTAGAGAACCATCAGGTAGTGGTACAAACTTATCAAATAGTGGAGCAATAACTGAGGGATATATTGTTAACAACAATACTGTTGCCACTGTGGTGAACAACCACAGCCATACAACAAACATGTTCCCTCCAAGCATTATGATAAATATAGCTATGGATATGATTGGAAGTGTGATAACAAGGCTAAGCACTAACGATTTTAACTGATCCTTAATAAAGAAGCCTGCGGTCTGCTTGTTGAATCCATGCCTTTGTTCTAACACAAATGTTCCATAAATGGTAAATGGCATGTTGACAACAAAATTAAACAATGTTACAAACACCATGAATACACAACTGACTATAATTTCTCTCTCAGGACCAAAGTTAAAGCTGGCTGCAATATTTTCTGACTTGTGCCATGCAACATATATCCACCGATTATATAAAATCACAGAGGTTAATGCTATACTGTAAAATTCTTTCAAAATCTTGAACTGTGATTTGTCGATCCCATAGAGCCGAGCCTTTTTGAAAGATTCTTCATTTAACATTTCCTTCAAATCATTTGGTATGGTATTATTTGTCTTATATATTTTCAACTGCAACAGAAAACATAAGTTATTAGAAAACATTAGAATATTGATCTAAAGAGTGGCAAATGCTGTTTTTGTCTATAGTAGCGAACATGGCGTCATGGTAAATTTGTTGATTGTATGCAAAGATTGTACTTAGGTATGCATAAAGGTATGCAGATACTATGAGGATAATGGAAAGTTTACGCGATTCTGTATTAAAGTTCAATAAAGCCAAAACGTTCGCAATGTGCTGTAAACAATGCTCTATTGATAAAGCGATGAGAAAGTAGGGAATACATGCAACAGAAACAAAACAAGATAAGACAATTACCTGCCGCAAAGACAAATATAACTCCCACAAATATTCCCCCCATGAGAATAGTAGAATCAAAAACACAATACAATCTTCATCAAATTTCATTTTGATTTAGTTCTAACGCGTGATGGATAATAAATCCTATTGACCACTTAATCCACTATATATCTAATCTCAATTAGCTTTGAATCTGATTCCACTTCTCACCAACCATGCACGAACAGCACAGCACCAACCGGACAGAATTTGACAGATTGGAAAATAAATAATTAAATGTCAGATTTATGCCGCGTTTGCATAGAGATGTGCCTATGGAAACTCCCTAACTACAAAAGCTACCGGTCAAAATCATGGAAAGGCCTCTGAGTAGTGCATATTTTTTTTTTCCTAAATTGTTGTTATATTATAACGTTTGCTAAAAGCTTAACAGTTACTGTCGTCTATTAAAAAACAAACCTATAGGAACTAATAACATTCGGACAGTATTATCTTCGTACTAATCAAAGTTTAAGGGCATCTTCAGAGCTATAGCTCAGTGAACGTTTGACACCTTAGATTACCTATATTTGACACTCACGACACTCATCATTAATGCTGAGTTTGCACAGACAATAAATCTTGTAAAAATCAATCAATGAAATTACAATTATTGCAGCACATTCATGGAAATAGTATGTACATCAACGTTCATAAACATGTTAAAGTATATGATAGATTAAATGAAAAAATATGAACATCAATTATACTCGGCCCGACTACATACTCACTCGCTATACTTACGTTTACAAGATATTTCAATTATGTATTCGATGACCCGCTGATAAATCTTGCCTCCGGTCCCTAATTCCCCATCCCCTTGTACAATAGAAGCCCGTAGTTAAGTGTATAAAAGGGCAACAGCGCAAAGAAAAAATATATTACAGCTTCAAACACGGCTTGCTTCATACAAAGCGGGACAGAATAAAGTCCAATATGTCTCCAATGAATTTTAAGATTTTATCGTATACAATTCAATTATTTTTCGTCGTCATTATAAAATGTGCTGTTGCAGAAGAACCCTGTGAAACAATTCCATCTGAAATACATGTTACTAAAGGTAGGTAGTAGGTATATCATATTATTTCTCTTTACGAATCAAATGTTGTCATTCATTATGTCTCCATTCAAAAGACCCGCGAAATTCAACTTCGTTCATGTCCTACAAGAATTCCTTATTTACAGGAAACCGGCAGATCCCAGAAAAGCCAATTTAATTTCCAACTAAACTTACTTACATTTGTTTTATCTTAAATCATTTCAGAGGAATACGACGATATGGGTAGATTAGTTAGATCATGCAGCGGAGAAGTTAGTGTTAACAAATGCGAAGGAATGTGCAGTAGTCAAGTACGACCATCAATTTCTGCTCCGACGGGATTTTCAAAGGTACCTTTGGAATTTCATTGTACTATTGAAAAATTCACATAGGCACCATACTTGGACTGACAAACTACTCGCAGCCCCGGATAACATTGTCACTTGTAGGTAATGACGAGAGTTATTATCGGAATTATCAACAGGACGAAGAGAGGCTGTATTTATCAAAATACAGCCTCTCTTTGTAAGAGTAATATATTAAAGTCATGGAATATTTTTACTTTTTTACTAAAGTATGCTTGTAATATACATAATTATATTTTGTACCTATAGGACTGTTTCTGCTGTCGAGAAAACTACTTGCGAGAACGCTTGGTTACACTGACCCACTGCTACGATCCTGATGGTGTCAGGCTCGAAGACGAAGACAGTGCCATCATGGAAGTGCGCTTGCGTGAACCAGATGATTGCAAATGCTACAAATGTGGAGATTACAGCCGTTAAACTTTTGTTTTTGTAAAAATGATTTCTACATACATACTTACTAGACCATTATGTGTATATCTTGGACCATCAAAGAAACGACTTTGGCGTTCCAGGCGTTCCTACAAACCAGCACTTACACAGTAAAGCGAGTGACTGAGAGGACGTAATAAGACAAGCACCACCACTTTAAATTTGTTTCTTTGATGGAAGGGATTTATTAGATAAAATGTAAAAAAGGTAGCAAAAAGTGAAGATATTTTATTTATAATTATTATTCATAAAAATGATATTAGAAATATTTTAATTTATCTAATTATGATATAAATAAATGGTCAAGGGTTTTTATATAAATAACACGTAAAGTAACTTAGTTATAGTTCATCGGTGCCTGTGTATTATGTAATAAAAATATTATAATCACTTAAATACTTTATTACTTTTGTGTGTGTAACAAAGTGTTGAAATAAATAATTTTAATGAAGTTAAAATCTGAGTCTACTTTTTATTTCTAGTGATGAAATCAATCATACGTTGCCATACACACTTGTCATGTGGTATGTAAACACGGCATTGTGAACTACAATGCCGTGCCAACACTGGTTGGAGGAACTTGTTGAGAGTCGGTGTCTTTTGTCAGGAGGCCTGTGTTGCTTTATGGTTTTGAAACACAAATCTCTCTTGTTTTTATTTTTACCTAAAAATAATGTAACACCGAAATTCACATAAAGTTTGAATATCCGCCGTGCTTGTTGCTGACTGACGCACTCGCAAACGGTGGATAAGCAATCAGGATCACTGGACTCCGGACCGCCGCCGCGCCGCGCCGTTGGCCCGTGTTGTTCTATGGCGGTAAAGCGTACCAGCCATAAAATTCGAAGAGCAGTTTCCATTTATGAAATAATAATGAAAAAAAAAACGCATTACAAATAGAGTTAAAAGAAAATCCGCGCAGAATTATATTTTCCTTCACGAATTTTATTTTTAGTAATATTTTACTTCACTACATATTTAAATTAATTTAAAAAAAATTGTTAGTTAGTATGAGGTAGGTAATCTCTGGAAGTAAAGATATAACAAAAAAAAACATCGTCATCACGCCTGTAATCTCCGAAGGGTTTTGCAGACGTGTACTCTAATAAGGGGCGAACCTATTGCCATTTACCAGGCACAAATCCAAACTCTCACTAACCAAAAAACTAATATTTTTGAAGAGTGGCCCATAGGTTTTGTTTTATAGTAGAATAAAGTAGTAAAAATGAACTGATTGGCAGCTTTAGCGGCGTATACAGAAGTAACAGCTATAAAAAAAAACCAAATAATTAAAAATATGACCGCAATGATAAAAAAACTTTGTTTTTTTTTTTATGCATTAAGCTAAACTACAAGATAGATAGGTACTCGATCAGGTCACGGGTGGCAGCAATCTTGAAAACCACAGGTCAAAGCGAAAATAAAGTGGATGTATGGTGTTCCAGGATGCGGCCAGACGACCTGGGTAATCAAAAGCTTCGATAGGGAAAGCGATTATTTTATCACCAGTTCAACAGAGGCCACATAAGATCAACACCAAAAGCAAAAGCAAAAGCTGCTGTAAGCACATATTATTAGTGAAGACAATCAAACTCAAAGTCAAATAATTTAGTTCAACTAGTTCAATGAGAGGCACTTTTAAAAATTATTAAAAAAAAATATTTTAGTTGCCCATTCTAGAAGGCACTAGGTACTAAGTTTCGTATGGAAAAGAATGGGCCCAAACTCTTACAATAACTTGTACAGGTACCTACATTAATTCAACTATACATTGTACGAATGTGAAGACGAAGAGTTACAACTGATCACTGAAGAAATGAGAGCTAAATAATTGATGGTAATGTTAAAAGGTAGATCTGTAAATGGTGATGGTGCTCACATGTTTATAATATTGTGATCGTAGCGATCACTCCTAACATTCCAAATGAAAACGAATTAGTGTGTGAGCTACATATATAAGGTACCTAATCATCAAATGTAAGAAAAAAAAAGCTAATCAGTATAAATTGTACATCATCATCATCATCATCATCATATCAGCCGTAGGACGTCCACTGCTGAACATAGGCCTGAAATTGTACATATTATTATTATAATTAAATTAGCTACCAGTGGATCTTGTCAAGTCTCTAAATTGTCTTATGGAGAAGGACTAGCATAGGTATTTCCAAACATTATTATCTTCAATAAAACCAACATGAACACAATGACTTCAATACTATCGAACGGGTTCAGAGTGTCCTTAAAATGCATCACATTATCGCGGTTAACGCACTAATGCAACATTTTGGTGTCATAGATAGATGATACTCGTAGTTTAGTTGTTTAGCACTAGTGGGGTGGGACCAAGCTCTTTATCGGAGATATTTAATTAACTGCCTTGAATCTTCAGGGAAAATTAGTTACGCCCGTCCAAAGTCTGTGCGACTGTGGCGACGGCGGGACTAAATTTGTCCTGCATACATCTTCACCCGATGGATGTGGTGTACGCGGTAGATGAGGATTTTCTCGGTATGTACTTGCCAAAGAACCAGGTTGACGATCGCGACCCTTGGCATGAAAGTTGATCGCTCCACTGCTGCACTGTAGTCAGTCTTATTGGTATAACACATGTTCTATCTCTCATTATGCCAGCTATCTTGTAAGCCGTCAGACAATTAAGTATTTGTACTTGTACCTATGAAAGTAGGTATTTAAATATTTTAACAACACAACGAATGATATTTCTTTCGGAATCCGCAGTTGATGGTAGCATCGTACGACGTACATAGGTTCTTATTTAACTATTAACTACTCTCTTGCTGCGTATCCATTAAGAGATCGATTAAATCTTGTCGGCGCTGTTGGATCTCTATGTTGGTTCACATACATACAGAGTTGTTTTTGCTAAAATGGATTTCGTGTCAGGTTTTGAGAAAACGCGTCTTGTTTAATGCACAGTGCCTTTATATACCGACGCATTTTTCCAATATTTCACACAACACTTTCTTCCATCAAAGAATAAGGACAAACTTATCGTTTAGATTTTATTTAAAAATGATTTCCTTCCAAATTATTTCTTTGAGTTTAGTATTTACGGCGGTTTTTCAGCTACATAATAAACCAGTAAGGGCTCAGTCAGTAGAAGTACAACTTCCTCCAGGTACTTAAATATTTCCAGTAGGTACCTAACTTTATTTTGTCATACCCTACCTGAACTTTTTGTTTTATACTTTTGTAGGACAAGAATGCCAGATGACACCCGTTATTCATATTCTAAAACATCCTGGATGTATACCAAAAGCGATACCCTCCTTCGCTTGTATTGGCAAATGCACAAGTTATGTACAGGTAAATATAGTCATGCCTGTAATAGAATAGTGTGATTTAGTAAGGATTGATAAATCTAACATTTTTTTGTAATGTTTTTAGGTGTCTGGCAGCAAAATTTGGCAAATGGAAAGAACTTGCAATTGTTGTCAAGAATCAGGTGAACGAGAGGCTACTGTAGTTTTGCTTTGCCCAAAAGCAAAGAGTGAAGATAGGAAATTGAGAAAGGTACGGTTTATTAATTAACTATTAAAATTTCTACGTTTGGCCCCCTATTACATGGGACCTATAACATAACTGGCGAAATGTGAGTATACTAATGGGTACTCCTCTGCCTCACACTTCGGGGATTAAAAGCGTGATGTTGTGTCATGTAACTTCTACGTTTATCTACTTTGTAACCGCAAATATTGTTCCTTTTTTATTTTATTTTTTTATTCTCTAGAGTATTTTTAAATTCGTTGTATACACTTTGAGGCATTTTATGTGTGACCCAGTTACTACCTAGTTATCGCCCAACGGCTGTCCATTAAACCAGACCACTAACCATGAGGATCGTTACTGTTTAAACTGTCTGTTAAGTGTTTAAATTATTATATTATATTATTATAAATTAGTGTATTAAATCAAGTTCTTTGTTCCAGATCACCACTAAAGCCCCTCTGGAATGTATGTGCCGTCCTTGTGGCAACATAGATGAAAGTTCCATCATTCCTCAAGAAGTGGCTGGTTACTCTGACGAAGGACCCCTTTACAATCATTTCAGAAAGTCGCTGTAAAAATTTAACGAATGATAGTAATAATTACTGATTGTTTTGTTCCAAAATTAAAGTTTTAACAATGTTCGTAGTAATTTAAAAATAAAACAAATTAATAAAACCCTTTGACCTGAAAAATGTTTATTTTTTAAACCAGAAAGGGAATCCGCCAAATCTACTACAAAAAAAAAACCCAGACCTGGCCGGCGCCAATGGCGTGGCCTAACTACTACATAAAACGTAATTTTATTGTAAGATAGAATCTGAGTTAATACGTGCTTATACCTTAAGTACCTACCTACAAGAAGTACATACATAATATTTTTTTACATCATTAGAAACGCTACTGCTGATCATGAGGTCTTGGGTTCGATTCCCAGGTCGGGCAAAGTGTTATTGGGTTTTTCCATCAGGAATTTCCTAGTAACAGCCTCGGAGTCTGGATTTGTGCCCGGATGATGGCAATAGGCTCGCCTAATATTACATGGGACCTATGGGTGTACTAATGGGTACACCTCTGCCTAACCCTTCGGGGATTACAGGCGTGATGTTATATTATGTTATGTAGAAAAAAAGAACATATTGTATGCATGCTTGAAATAATGTAGATATGCGCTACTATTTTAATAGTGCATACCTACCTTAGTACATTGTAAGCCTTGGCCTTGATGCAATTGGTTGTGGCCAGTAAAGGCTTTCAGCGGCTAGCGGTTTTTAATTTCAGAAGCGACCACTAGCAGGGGGGTGTGCGTTAGTAAACTAATGTGCATGTTCGCGAATAGTTTCTGAACAACCGTTCCTTGACTCAGAAACGTCAGCGTAACTGTCAGTGTCATTGTCACAAAGACGAAAAACTTCAATCTAGACTAGAAAAATAGAACTTCTTTTCGTTTATTTTGTTTTGTATTTATCAATTTTGTGCTCCTCCTCTAACTAATCGGAAACATAGTAAAATCAACAATAAATTCTTCAAAATGAGTCGCAGAAAACGTGCAAAGGTAGATTAGCATTAATAGTATCAAAAGACATTCATTAATGTTTTCTGTTTATTTGTTTTGATTACCTAGGTTATGTTTATCGATCGCAGGTTGAAACCCGGGAATTGGATGAGAAATTAAAACAAGATGACTCCGAGTCTGATCAATCAGAAAAGAGTAAGGTTACGTCGTCAAGTCCTACTTCGATCGGGGGTCGACGAGAATCGTCATCGAGCCGCACCGCCGAAGTTATTAAAGAGACGAAAGAAAAAAAGGAGGATGCTAAAGTTGATGATGCCAAGAATGACGATATCGAAGAGATTAACTACAAAGAAATGCTTAACAGGTAGTGTACTGAACCTAAATTGATACCAAGAAGACCAGCATTATTTTTTCCCATAAGTGTTCATTGGTCTTAAACATATACCTTTCCCCTTTTAAATTCCACCCTTAATAAAATGAAATAATCTGGTTTATCCATGCTTTATAACTTAAAACATTTGTATTAGTTGAATAAAGAAACATATCTATTCACAGTTTGGAAGGAGCAGCATTTCAGTCTCGGTTGCCATTTGATAAGATGTCATCTCTAGAAGCTGAGTGTTTCTCTGATCTGCAAGGACCCTCGAGCCATGCCTTTGTTCAAATAAGAAATCGCATATTGAAACTATGGTTTGAAGACCCCAAAAAACAATTAACTCCAGAAATTTCTGTGCAGAAAATGGAGGTAAGTTGTGGTGTGTGCAACAAGTACTTGTTGGTAAAATTAAGAAACTTGTTGATAAGCAAGTTATTAATCATCAACTTACATAATCTGTATATTTAAACCACACTGTTATTCTTTGTCAAAAATGGCTATACTAAACCCAGCAGATTGACAAAACAAAGGTACATCAAGTGTTTGTATTAGGGTTTGGAAGACCCAACGGTATCACAGTCCTGAGATCCAAGACTGAATTTTAGAAAACATCAAGGGAGTTTGTGACTTGAAAAATCCTAGGATTTGAACCCTAGCTTTAATATAACAATGCTTTACTGTAAGTTATTTTTTTTTTATAAACTGTGCATTTATTTTCATTAATGTTATTTCAGGCCCCATACAATGGTGATCCTGCTTTAGTAATGAGAACTCATGCATTCTTAGAAAGACATGGTTTTATAAACTATGGGATCTATGAGAGAACTACACCTATTCCAACTCCACCCAAAGGAAAGCAGAGGCCAAAAGTTATCATCATTGGAGCAGGTGTGTACAATAAAATAATAAATGAACTTTTATTTATTCTTATTAGTTTGTTAGTCTTTGAAAATACTGATTAGTCTATTAAAAATTAAATTATATTTTTATTAAAAAAAACCTAGTTGATAAGATTCATTCCCAGATGTGCAATACATACATAATTGTTTTAATAGGTAATTAAAAGTTTAAAAATATGCAAATTAATTGTATTTTAAGTTTATTTTGTTTTATGAATGAAACATTTTGAATTATTGAGTAGAAAATACGTCTTGCCCATATAGATTCCAATTTAAATACAATTGTAATTTTAAAATATTTTCTGCTGATTACAGGAGTCTCGGGCTTAGCTGCTGCTCGTCAACTGATATCTTTTGGCTGTGAAGTTGTTATATTAGAAGGAAGAGATCGAGTTGGAGGCAGGATAGTGACATACAGAAAAGGTCCCTATGTTGCAGATTTAGGTGAGCATATCTTTTGTAAATTATTATTTACTGGTTAAAAAGTATTCTCTGAAACTGGACTTGCTTGGGCCGCTCTACTTCTTCACTAAAGTTCTATGTACTTAGTAATGTCACCATTATCATTTTAACTAAATATATCTTCTGCCCGCAACTTCTCTCGCGTAGCTTTGTTTTACTCGCCTCAAGTTACTGCTCCGCTTCCGTGGGTGGTAGCGCGATGTTAGATAACTTTTCCTATTCTCTACTCATGAATTTGGTTATCATTTACAAAAAGATTTTTTAAAATCCGACTGGTAGTTCCTGAGATTAACGCGTTTAAACAAATTAAGAAAGTCTTCAGCTTTATAATATTAGTATAAAATAAGTAAAAATAATATAGATGTTTTGTTAATTTCCAGGTGCAATGGTTGTGACTGGTTTGGGTGGTAATCCAGTAACAACTCTCTCAGTACAAATGAATATGGAATTGCATAAAATCAAGCAGAAGTGTCCTCTTTATGAAGCTACTGGTAATCAAGTGCCTAAGCATAAGGATGAAATGGTATGTGAGGAGACTGGGCAAGTATAGTTAGTGATCTATGGACCCAAAGTGTAACGGTTTCGTTACCTGTGGAGGGATACCTCATCTTACATGTATATCTTGTGCAAAAGGACATCGAAATTTGACCCGGCAAGTTTGAGATAAAATAGTTTTAAAATATACAGGGTGGATATTTGGACGAGATGTGGAGACCTACCATTGTAGCTTCTAAAAAAGGAGGCGCCTGTCTTTTACATTGATGTTGACTTGTTGATGACTACGCAAATATCAAAACTGTGTCGCTATTGATCCATAGACTACTTAAGCCCTGTCTCCTTTAAAGCAATGAGTTGCCTGTAGAGAACTCAACAATTACTTTGTCTTTTTTTTTTTTTGTAAGTTATCTCATTTATCCTACATTTCTCAAAACTATCTATTTTAAAATTGGTAGGGCTCTCTTCAATGGGGGTATTCCAAATATGTAGTAGCAACATTGGAAATAAAAGCAAATAACTGAATCACAGTTGTCAGTGTTGTCATCCTACATTGATGACCGAGTTTTAATATATTGTTAAGTTGAGAATGTATTCGCAACTTTTAACGATTGCTTTTTAGAGCAAACGATAACATACCTTTACATGAAAAATTCTTTTTTAAAACGTGTTTTTTTGTACAGGTGGAGCGTGAATTTAACAGACTGCTGGATGCTACCTCTTATCTGTCACATCAAGTTGATTTTAATTACTACAACGACACGCCCGTCTCTCTCGGCCAAGCGTTGGAATGGGTTATCAAACTGCAGCAGAAGAATGTAAAACATAAGCAGGTATTTATCAAAATCCTTACTACCTAATATAAATGCGAAAGTAGGTCTGTCTGTCTCTCTGTCACGCTTTCACGACTAAACCACTGAACTGATTTTGATGAAATTTGGTACGGGGAAAATTTGAATGCCACGATAGGACATGCGCTACTTTTTATTCCCCAATGCCCCGATTACGTCTGCATCCGCGATAACCGACATATATGCGACCGAAGTTGCAGGCAAAAGCTAGTAACAATTAAGGGTCTTGGAAGATAAAACATAACATAACATCACGCCTGTAATCCCCGAAGGGTTAGGCAGAGGTGTACTCCCACATTTCACCAGTTATTTTTTTAGTCCCATGTAATAGGGGGCGAGCCTATTGCCATCAACCGGGCACAAATCCAGACTCCGAGGCTGCTACTGAGAAATTCCTGATGGAAAACCCAATAACGCCTTGGAAGATAATTGTGAAAAAATACAACCAAGAGTATGTCGGATTAGAACAATTAAGGTTTCAAACTAAATTAAACGTTATCACTGTGTTTCGATTTGCGGAATAAACTAGCGCATGCTCCTAAAGTATACTTACATCTAAGTGACTCAATATCAAGGATTTTTTTTACAGTAAACGAACACTTGACGGGCCTGTTGGTCTAGTGGTTAGTGGCCCTGACTGCTATGCCGGAGGTCGTGGGTTCGATTCCCACCCAGGACAAACTTTGTGTGATGAGCATGATTGTTAGTTCTGTGTCTGGGTGTGATTTATCTATAATATGTATGTATTTATAAATTATATAAGTATGTATATCAGTTGTCTGGTTACCATAACACAAGCTCTGCTTAGCTTGGGATCAGATAGCCGTGAGTGAGTTGTCCCAAGATATTTATTTATTATTATTTTACTTGTCGAAGATTACAGGAAAATTATAGCCGTTTCTGTATTTTTTCTGTTGTCTTTAGATTAATATGTAATAACCCAAGTAATATTGTAACTTTAGAAACGTAGGAGTAGACTAAACAAAGAAAAAGTTTTTTTATGTATCCTTGCTTTACCTATCTAGTACATGTTCCACATGATATAAAAAAAAATACAATCGATAGGTACCTATGTATGTGTGAACATTAACAATATCTATCATTCATAAATCTTCAGGAAACCCTCTGACAGCCGGACAAAAACTGATCTTATATAAGAGTTCCGTATTTTTCTTTTTAAGGAAAGATCTCGTTCATCCATTTTACCCGTTTTTGTGTAATATTAAAGTTTTCTTTCTTTGTTCCAAGGTACAACATCTAAAGGCACTCATAACATTGCAAGAGAGACTTAAAACGAATATAAACAAGTAAGTAGTAAAGTAACAGTTTTAGTGACAATGAAACTGTACTGATCGTTCGTGTCATTCGATTGTACGATAGAAGACTAGATTTTATGCCAGTACGTTTTTCAGAATGTCCGATATGAAAGAACTCTTGCAGTCTATGAAGGCCGAGAAAGACGCTTTGCTAGTAGAGAGAGACAAAGGTGTGACAGGAGATGCGAGTATCTTGCAAGAGTTCAATTTTCGCCGCCTCAATAGAGAGATGAATCTGCTATGTAATGAATATGAGGCATTAGTCTGCACTAACGCTACGATTGAAGAAAAATTGGTGCAGCTGGAAACTAACCCACCAAGGTATTTAATCATTCTATATTAGCGAATCGCCCCGGCTTTGCACGGGAGCGAATTTCTGGCTTTTGCGGCGGATTTCTCAAAAAAACCATTCATGTAAACCTTGAAAAAAAGAGTCGGCCAAATCGGTTCAACTGTTTTCGAGTTTTGCGCTTAGCAACACATTTATAGAGATAGATAGAAACATAGATTATTATCACCATTGTGACTTATGTTACGGGATGTTATATTTGGCACATCAATAGAAAAGGTCGGCTTTATATAGCATGGATTCTGTCATTCATATCTGTTTAAAAACTACTTTTTGTCCTGAAATGTCATTGTTACGACCGGCTACATAACCGTACCGATTCCCTTGTTCACAAACTAGACTAAATTTAGAGAATTGACATCTCTTACTAACATACAGCGAAAGGAAAGGACGGTGGCATTAAAGAACTAAGTTAGCGATGTCAAATTAGTTTTGCCTTGATTTTTTCCGTATTTTTAATCCATATGTTTTAACATGTCAGCTATAATTGTATTAATGTGTCAGATTGACTAAATTTGACAGCTCTTATTTACATTAGTCTCTTTCTTGTTTTATTGGGCAGTAAAAGATGGAAATAGTCTAATTTTAGTTTAGTTTGTGACCCTAGAGAATCGGCACCTGTGACATAGACTATAACGCGGGAAACCATAGTGTAAATCAGCTATTCAATTTTTCTACATTTGAATGGTACAAAATGATACCTATGGCATAATTTATTCAATAAATTGTTAAGGTAACAGAAACAGTTTGTGTTAAAAAATCACAAACGTTTTGCAATTATACCTCTCATGAAAAATTATAAAAAAATCGCCAATTCATTAATGTTATAACTACTTAAACACAACATGTTTTTAGTTCAGTGTATTTGTCGGTACGCGACAGACAAATACTTGACTGGCACTTCGCTAATTTGGAGTTCGCGAATGCAACACCACTGGGCAACCTATCTCTCAAGCACTGGGACCAAGACGACGACTTCGAATTCACTGGGAACCATTTGACAGGTATGTTGAAAATGTCATTTACTCTCAACCACGTTAGAAGATTTTTTCAATATTTTTTATTTTATTTTATCTATTTACAGACACACAATTATAACGTTTTTACAGTAAAAAACCAAAACGACAATTATAAGTAACTAGCTTTTACCCGCGGCTTCGCCCGCGTTTGTTTAGAATTTGACAATCAATTCGGGCTGTACTCGGCTTGTTGTTCGGCCAGATCCAGAATCATTAAATACCTACAGACCAACAGACTGTGACTCATAAAAGTCCGTCGGCGTTCAGTTTGCATTTCTGCAAGAGAGGTCCTTCTCACCTGTGACTATTTTAGAGTTTCTGTCGCTGTAATGGCTGAGCTTGTTCTCTGAGACGAAGTTCTGTTTGATTGAAAAGGTGTCTCAGTTGCTCTTACAGCTCTCTGGCTTTCGGCTTGTTCCTCCAAAAGCAATTTCGTTTAAAAGGGCGTTTCAGTCACTCTCTGAGAAGCTTGGAGGGCGAACGGCTTGGCTCTCTAGTCTTTCCTGGCTTTAAGAAAATGTCTCATCAGCTTTCAAATTTACTTGTCGCTCCGGTTGTGCTTGCCTTCTTAATGCGGCATGAACGGAAGATTCCGAAGATTGACCAGTAATTTTTTCTCGGGCTCGCAATGAGCTTTTGGTTGTGAGTTGGACCTGCGAGATATTCTAAAATTGAAAAACGTAACCTACCTACCGTCATTAAAACACACCGAAATACCTCTAACGAAAAAATAAACAGTACTGAGGGACAAACTTAACTTTGCCGTTGAAAAACTGTTGTCAACATACATCGACATAGGTCACGGTTAGTTTAGCAACTAACCTCTTCCTTCAGTCAATCATCGACTACACGCATTAAACAAAGCAATTTTACTGTTAAGACAGTTCTGCGCTGTGATCTTATGAGGAGTTTCCTTTCCATATCTCCGAAGTTCATCATCAGATCATGACAGTATTTATTTGGGACCAATTCGAAAAAATAAACAAAAAAAGAATCATCCAAATCAATTTACAATTAGCGGAGTAATCGCAGAGTATGCTTCATTGACAGAGCGTAGGTTCACCTTTATTCTTCCATGCATCCTCTATGAGTGCGTTTACACCTATCAGTGTCAGTGATGACAGTGTCAGTTACGCAGTTTTTCTGTATCCCTGACAACGTATATAAAGTGGGTCACAGACAAACGCGAAATGTTGTGGCGGCCGCGTCAATTGCAAATTTTAACAACCGGCCGCGTGTACTGCTTTGTAAAATATGGAAATTGTAATAGAAATAGTTGAATTTAAATAGTAATTTAAATTTAACTCACACTTCTCTATTCCTAAGAGTAATATGCGATGCTAATGATAATATAGGTAGAGATAAACTACTATACCTTGACGCTTCCCTCCATATTACCATTTCAATGTGTGTAGTCACATTCGTATGAAAGACTGTGAGTAATCGTCTTCAGTAGCAGGCTTTTTTTTTTTTTTTGAGGTGATAAAAATCATCAAATGACTCCTTCCGCCCTGGGTGGGGCGTAAGGGACTGTCAGACTTTTACTGACTAAAAAACCACACTGTTCCTTCTGTTGCCCTTTACGTTCCGGGGCCACGGTATCCTGTTAAGACGTCCCGCAACCCCGGCAGGCGTTGGCCCCGTTGGGGGCCCCGTCCCTGTGCTGACAGCTCTTTGAGGCGCGCGCGAACACAACGCGCCATCGACCCGGGCTTGGTCCTTGATCGGACGGCGAGCTACCCATTACTCGCCGTCCGCAAGCCCGCGCCTACGGTGGCCGAATGTCGCCTCACGACGTCCGACGCCCTGGGCGTCTCCCGCGGCGGCTGGGGCGTGAGGTGGTTCTCTCCCTCACGCGGCCCGCCTCCTCCTTCGCTAGCATTACTGCTTCGCAGACGGAGGTGACTGCATCCCATTCCCTCTCGCCCCGGAGCATGGCCTGAACCAGGTCCGGACGCGAGAGGTCGCCGCCGCCTATCGCCTCCGTGAGGACACGGCGGTGGTCTGCCCAAGCGGGGCAGTCCTGCACCGTATGCTCCACCGTGTCCTCCGGGCGATCCACACAGTGGTGACACCCGGGCGTTTCCTCCCGCCCTATCCGACACAGGAACCTCCCGAAACTACCGTGTCCGGTGAGGACCTGCGTCAGGCGGTAGGTGAGGACGCCGTAGCGCCTCTCCAGCCACTCCTCAAAGAGGGGTCTTACCGCCGCGATTGCGGCATGCCCGAACTTGGGTTGCGACAGTCGCATCTCCCATTCCGCCATGTGATCGCACTCAAGTGTTTAAATAAACGGTTTTCTTATCTTCTGAGAGGACTAATGAGTCATGAGAGTAATAAGACAACGTTACGGTTAGCCATATTGACTGACGTCCGATTGTCCGATTGTAGCACAATCACCACGCTAATGACACTTCAGGCCGCCACTGTGACCGCGGTGGTGTGTTTTTGGAGCGTTAGGAGCCGCGGCCTGCGGTTTGCCGTAACCGCAAGTCCGTCCGTCTGGAAGCCACTTTATGCAAAATGTCAGGATACTCTTCAGCGGTTTTGGGCATGAAAAATTATTTAGCAAACAACTTTCGTAGGTACTCCTAGGTTGTTTACTTGAAACTGGTCTATCGACAGTGTAGACTCATAATGTATTACATGCTTAAACTTAAAATTTAATCATGATCCGATAGACACGTGGCGCCATCTACTGTCATAAAAACGTTATTGTGATTCCTCTCGGGAACAGTACTTTTTTTCTGGATGAGAGGTACCCTATGTTCGTTCCTGTACACCTGGCAATGTATATGCAAAATTTCAGGATGATCGGTTCAGTGGCTTAGGCGTAAAATGGTAACAAACAAACAAACAAACTTACTTTCGCATTTATAATATTAGTTAGGATATTAGAATTAATTTAAAAATATCAATAGACCATTAAATAAAAGATAGAAAATATACTACGGTACACATTAAATAACACAATAATATTAATACAATAACGCTTAAAAATATTATAATTTTTCTAAAAGCAATTGTACATTTTGAAACAATTTCGGCAGGTTTTGTCCAAAAATGTCAACATCATTTTGTTTTACCATAGGCATGGAAACTATGTACAGTCAATAGAATGTATAAGTAACCAGCCAAAACCTTGCCCATTTGCATAATCATACTTATTATGAGACATAATTTACATAACATACGCAATAACACGTTAAAAATATTAAATCAATTTATTTCCGATTTTACTATCGGTAAACATAACCAAATAACAACCAACCACCAACCATAAAACATAACTGGCGAAATGTGGGTGTACTAATGGGTACACCTCTGCCTAACCCTTCGGGGATAACAGGCGTGATGTTATGTTGTTTACTATCGGTGTGTTGAAAGTGTCTCAATTAACCAATTAAAATGACTATAATGTACATTGAATTAATTGTCATCATGCGGCATGTCTTAATTAATTTTAGGGTCTCCATTTGGTCCGGATACCAATCGTTGTAAGTGATTAACATTCGGTTACTAAATAAAAGTCGAATTATAAGGACAGAATTGTAATTCAAAAATATTTTGAGTACATCAACTTTACAACCTGAAACTCATCAATCAACCAATAGATCAGATACAAGGTTAGTTGATGAATAAAGTGACTTCAAGTGGCAAACAGCGGTGTGTATAAAGAAACGCTCCATTAGAATGGTTTCCGTCGCTAATCACCTGGGCATTCGGGCGTCGGGCCTGCGACGGCAATAACTTCAATTAGCCGCTGCTACGGCACTCGTTAGCGTTTTACTGAACGTTTCCGTGCAATCCAGCACGATCGATGCGCCATTGTATCACACACAAAAGATGCTACCGAATAGCAATAGTTGTCCCTATAAGGGTTGTTTTACCTCGGGTGTGTTATTTGTTTCCACTTAGGCCATGCTATCTAAGCAACGGTGAATGAGAATCTGCTGAGCTTATAACATAACATAACATAACATAACATCACGCCTGCAATCCCCGAAGGGTTAGGCAGAGGTGTACCCATAAGTACACCCACATTTCGCCAGTTATGTTTTTAGTCCCATGTAATAGGGGGCGAGCCTATTGCCATCAACCGGGCACAAATCCAGACTCCGAGGCTGCTACTGAGAATTTCCTGATGGAAAAACCCAATAACACTTTGCCCGACCTGGGAATCGAACCCAAGACCTCATGCACAGCAGTCGCGCTTGCGACCACTAGACCAACGAGGCAGTCAAGCTGAGCTGAGCTTATAAGGCTTTTGTATATAGCTATATATTTTATTCCTGTAGCCTTTACTTTAAATACCTATAACACATATAACGCAGGCATGCTATTGATGTTACTGCTTTGTAAAATGTACAAAATGTATCGTAAAAGCCTTATTTAAAGAACACCGTTCTGTCCACACAAAATGCTTTCGCAGTGAACATCGAATCTTCGCAAGTGAGGTTTGACAGTGGCTCCGTTCGTGCCCAAGGGCTTGCTCCGTTATGAACGTGGAATTTTCGAGTTAGTGACTGGTTGTGATCTTTAGCAACGTATTGCAGATTTTTGCCTCGGGCGTCGGTTCGTGTCAATAATTACTATCATTTCTGGCCGCAAGTTTCCATCTTCTACAGCCGATAAATTACCAACTGACTTCTGTGAATTGTTGTAATGACCGTTGCAGAAAATACGAGCCCACTACTTACCAACTTTACACATGGTGTAGGATTGACAATTAAGTCATACTCGTTTAGCTTGTTCATGTTTGGTTATAGGTAAGCTGAAGCAAAAGTTAGAAGTAAGCTCTGTCTATAATTAATGCTGCTTAGTGCTTGTCTATTATATATATTAGCAAATCAGATTTGCATAATGTATTCTTCTGAATATGCGCCAAGTTATAGCTGTCAATTGCTGAATACAAAACACATTTATTTAGATTTCATTTATGTTTGTCGATTACGCGTAAAATAAAAAAGGGCCGAAGTGCCCTGTTGCGTCTTGCATCCGTTGTTCAGTCAAAAGATATGTATCGCGACATCCCCAAGACGCCTCTTTTGTACGTCGGCTATGCGTGTGTTGTCGGCCATATTTCTTGGTGTTCACGGCGTGGGTAGTTGAAAAATGACATCTTGATTGTTGTGCGTTATTCTACTCATGAGAATGTCGAGTCGTAGTGGTCGCGTGTACCGCCGTTGCCGGGGTTCTGAGCCCTCCAGGCTCTACGAATTGAACTCCCTTGAAAACTCTGTTATCGTGACTTGTCACGGAATTATTTGTAGGTTCTTAATATATTTTATTAAAATGTTATAGTAAATATTATACGACTATTTATGCCTTGTTCGCAGCACAGCACAAGCCGCGATACATGTTTTGCGACTTGTGCCGCGCGTATTAGTATGTAACATTTTTATTCCATTACTGATACGTGTCGGCACATCCTCTTTTGGAACTAATCGTAGAAGTTTTCAGATAAAAATACAATAATAATGTAAATAAAGGTAGGTACGTGCCTATCCTTTTCATTGGTAATGCAACCAAAAGTTAGTTATTTCACAAAATTTCATGTTAATTTTAATACCAACACTGGAATGTTTATTTTTCAATAGGTCGGCGCTGTAACAACCAGGAATTTTTTTCAATCCAATCAAATCTAAGGTATTTACCTCAAAGTGATCATTTGAGGTGAGATCATAAATAAAAACAAAATTTAAGGTAACTGAAAAGCATGAAACAAAGAATATTCCTATTCACGGTTTTGAATTCTTCATTAGAGTTAGGAAATCTTCTATATTATTCGTATATTGCGGTGTTATCCAGGGTGTGGCTATGATCGCATACCATCCTGCAAAAAGACTTTTACTCATTAAAACCTAAATTTTTATACCAAACAATATTACTATAATTTTTTTATGACACTGAGTGTTGGTTTTTTTGTGGCGGCGGCGGCGCTTCGGCGAAAAGCTCACCGCGTGCCGTTTCTTTCATTCGTAAAAATACTACGAGTAGTTGAGGAGATATGATGGAGCATTTCGCAATAGCTGACTAAAATTACAACTCCGCTTTGCCATAGTGGAGTAATAAAACTAACAAAACCACGATCACAATGAATTAAAAGCTGTTTCACTGTTTGCCAACGACAAATGGCGTTTGAAACAAGTCCTCGAGGTGGCGGCGATGACCAAATGATCGGAGTATAGAAGAGCTCACGGCGGCAACAAGTTTTGATAAGAGTGTGCGTGGCAAGATGCGAGGCAGTAATGAATGTGATACAAGCGCGACCTTCCTCATTTATCACTCGCTCTATGAATAAAATATCTCGACGTTCCTTTCGGATAGTGTCTGGTCGTGCCGGGACGCTTACGGCTCATAGCCGAGCGATCACAATCTTCAGCCTAGTACCTAATAACGCTGGGCTCTCAGGAGAAATTCACAATATTCGTTCTTGTTACATCTCTTTGTTTGGTGTAAAACAGCCACTAGGGAGTATTTCGTTCAGATTTGTGAGTACAGCCGATTTTCTTTTGATCTGTAACTGGAAATAGTAATTAACAATAACATGTCATATTTAGTTGTAGTTCGGTGAGTTAGTAACTTAGTATTAACTATTGACTGACTAAATTACCATAAACATACATACATACATAAACTCACGCCTTTTTCTCATAGGGGTAGGCAGAAACTACAGAACGCCACCTGTTACGATCCTTACATACTCCAAAATAAATAATTACCATAAATTGAGTGGGTAATCAGAAAGTATTAAGTACTATTACTTAATACCTGTGTAGGGTTGCCAGATATAAAATATAGAAAGCCGAACCACCAGTCAGTTAAACCAGACATTTAGGTGAAATTGGGTAAAAGAGCCGGATTTCATGTCTAAATTTTAGAATGATGACAGTATTGTAAGGTTAAATGTTAAAAGCCGGACAAGCCAGATGCCTAATATTTTGGCGGTGGTGTAAAGACATAAAGGTCTTTTGACTCACGAGGATGTCAATCGCGACGATGGCGTAGCCTGCGGAGGCGTCAGGGGCGTGGATGAATAAGCAATAAAACGACGAATGGCTCTATTAGACTGCCATTGTTGCTTGCGATCGCTCGACTTGCGCAAGCGACATGTATTGTTCGCAACTCGTGGCTTTCACTTCGAGCGATGACGTCACAACGCTTGCGACCTAAATGCTTGCAGTGTTAGATGTAGTGCAATTTCCATTTATTGAGCCTTATATAGCTTGGAACGCACCCAATACGGTGGTAAGTCGTTGTCGCGTCCACAATGCCTTGAATGTTACTGTTTAATGTCTGAAGAAAAGGATTGACTGCAGTATGTTTATGGCTGGACTTTTTACTACTGATACTTTTTTTAATGCTAATACCCAATAATACTGCCCGACCTAGGATTCAAACCCAGGACCACGCGCTCGCAGGCGTGCTTGGAATAGTCCACATAAGCCTTGAAGAAGGAGTTTATCATTAACCCTTGATACGGATTTTACCTTGTCACAGTAGAGAATTTATGAGGTATGTACATTGTGTTACCATGGGTCTCTGTGCGTCTAATTGACAAGTTTCCGGAAGTGAGCGCGTCACACCTGTCTAACGAGCACGTTGTGTATTTGATTGCACCCACTCGGCCCGACTAACAAGCTGCTCATCTTTGCCTATATCAAATTCCTGAATCTGACATCTTTATTGACAATTTGAACAATCGAAAAATTGATTTATGGAACAAGTTACTATTTTATTTTTACTATGTTTTAAATGTTTAAGCTCCAGTGTACTCCAATCCATTTCCATAGAGTGTAATGAACGGTACGAGCGTAATAACTGCACCAAGAGATAACTCGTTTTTGACAATTGTACTAATCTGGCTGAATGCAGTAGAGCTAGACCAGGCTAGCTAGTAGAGCTATTCGACTCCGGCTAGTATTATAGATTTCATACCAACCTACCGACCGATTGTCGTATTGACCATAATTTACCCCTATGTTGTGTTTAATCGTCGTTTATTCCTATTGGTCAAAATACAATGGTATGTATATAGCTATATACATTTTATGTCTGTTTCATCAGACGACGATGTTCTGTTTGATGACATTCACTATTCTCCCTTTTTCTCATTACATTATCGTCAAAGCCATCCAGAAAGGCTTCACAAACTATATTGTGGGAGTGACAAAGGTTCAATTTAATTTTAACTTACTACGTACTCATTCTAATTTTGATTATTCCACGTTAGTTTAAATCGGGTCTCCGCTCAACTTTCCTTTCATTGTAAAAGTTGTAATCCTCTTTGTGGACCCTAATTGAATTCACTGTTATGCTAATACTCTGATTTCCCATCTTATTTCGTTAATAGAGGTCTGTGGTAAACCAATTAAAGGGTACGTCTGTGGATTACTCAACTTTTGGCGAGTAGTTTGGGGGTTTAGCATGTACGAAAAATTTAACGTTTGTTTGATCCTTTTATTTAAACAACTAGATCGTTTTCCACTAAGAATCCTGTTATTGTTACCAGGTTTGTGGAAGTAATGTAATCAATATTTGGGTTAAAACTATTAATACCGTGCTGCAATATAAGTAAAAGCAAATTGGGATAACGAATGAATTTAGAAAATTCGAAGAACTGACTACGATATAATGTATGCTTTATTACATACCTATGTGTTTGTCGCTTTGTGTGCGTCTGATATGTGCAGATGTTTATGTGCGTTGGTGCATATGTCGCTTTATTGCGCGTTTCGGAAGGCTTAGCATTCCGCCCGTGGACTCGGTCGTCTCTAATGTTGGCGTATTGCGGTTTTATTAACGTTGTTTCCTTTTGTATTACATTCCGTAGCATCTTGTTTACATGAGAATGTATTATCTATTTCCTGGAGTACAGGGGTTTTCTTTAAATCCTTATGCATGGTTGTGGTCATGCAATTGCAATTTATATAATACACAGTTTAAAATGCTTTTGAAAATCTTAAAGATTACGTGGCTTTTCAATTTCAATATATGACACAAAATAATATTGTTAGATCGCTTGCAGTTCTCGTATTTGACGCTGAAGTATAAAGTTATGTATGCATTAGGTATGTGTTCATAGGAGCGTTGTGCAGGGTTGTGTCACTCCGTTCGGTCGAGTGCCCCGACAGTCAGCGCAGCGTGAATTGCGGACGCCCGTTCCAGTGCTAGTAGGTACTAGCGCTGCGCCGGCTGGCAACACAAAAAACAAATAGTTTTGTTTAACTCAAATCCGCTTAAACCTTTCCAAAAGTCACAAACGATAAATGGTTTTACCAGAAAATAAACTTTTCACTGTACTGGAATGTACCATATTTCAATCCTGTTGAGATATTACGTTCTTTGTAGTTTGGATCAGGCTGCCGTCGTACCCAGTTGGTCCTGAAAACGGCCCAGATGTCGACTGGAAGCGCAAAATGAAACACGTTAGCGCTTCGGCTGACGCCAGTTCCCTTTTTTATCACGCCGCTTGTGGAAGGCCATTTATCAACTTTTTATGGAAACGCTTGTTTTAATTTATGCTTACACTAACTTCCGAGCTCGTAGCTATCTGCGACCTTATGTGCAACCACAGCTTTGTTGCTGTTTGCGCATACTACTAGAGATGTTCTTGATTTGAAACGGACCATTTCGGTTAGCCTTACAAAGATTTGATAGGGTTTTTGGTGTGCAATGTGTTACACTGTGAAGGGTTTATCGTATAAGCTTAACCTTTATCTGCAAATAAATAAATCTTTATCTTTATAAATCGGTTATCAAGGCCCGGCTGTCATACCAGTATGACAGAAGAACAATAGAACATCAATTTTGTCTCATTACGTGGGACTTGAGTAATTAAGCCAAACAATTATTGTTATCGAACCCTTATTTAACGAACAAGTTAATAACCCTCTCAAAACCTGTATATCATGAAAGGAATAGTATAATATAATACACCTTTAAAATTTTGGTAGTTTTGATGGAAGATTCTTGTACAGCGCAACCTGAATTTTTTGGGACAGTTGTATTTTTTAACTGAACTGCGCATTGAAAAGGGGTTTTTTCAGTATTTTCTGAACAAAGTTAAAAAAGGACATGATGTAGATTTTAAAAGGTACAAATAGGGGATGGACGTGTTAATCTGGGTTGTAATATTTTTTCGTTCAATTCAAAATTCAATCTTAAGAAAGTAAATAATATATTATTGTTATAATTTATTTTCCAAATCTAACCTTTAGATGGTTTAGAGGAGATATTGATACGAGACCCATGCGTAAAACGTAGGCAAAGAGATAGTGTAGCATAAAAGTGAAATGAGATTTGTTTAAAGTATTACGGTGGTAGGTACCTAAAATTATTTTTTTATTTTTATTTAGAGTCCGTTCGGAGGCATATTCAAAGCTTTGCCTGATGCATTTACGTCTGATGCTTGTCTGACCGCACATCTGATAATGCAACTAAAACGCCTTGTGAAGTTACTATAATTAAATACAGACCTTTTTGCTGCAGAGGCCTACGTGCCTACGTGTCATATGTAAAGATAAGATCACACATAAAATGCAAAAAGATGCAGAAGACATTTTCCAAACGGTAATTATGAGTCATTAAAATAAAGCAAAAATAATGTACTCGTATTTAAACGCGTACTAAGGTCTTATATATTTTGCTTTGTAAATAAAAACGGTTAACAAGGTACTAAAGGTAGAAAACAGCATCTGGTGTTAGCTAAACCTGAAAGCTCGTTTTCAGCGAAGGCCTAACTTGTTGGAAGCGCCTCGCAAAACGTCTACCGCAGGACAAATTTCGCTTATATTAACTTTTGCTTCGAGTATTCTTCAACTGTGCGACCACTGCACTTCTAAGTGGCAAAGTTTTAATCTCGTCGCCAGGTTGTGGCTATACTGTCTGTGCTTCTCGACACACTGTTCCCTCTTCAACGTTTTTTGTGCTCTTGAATGAGGGTTATACTGAATTTGAAATGATTGGTATTTATTTCTGTGTTTATTATTACCGAATACCTACAGCACATGAGCCTGAAACGAACTAAATTAAGATTTTAATGAAATCCAACCTTTTTAATTAATCGAAAAGTTTATGCTTCGAAAAATCAGAAACATAACTTTGAATTGATTTCAACATTTTAAAGTGACGTTCCTAAACGATGTTAAAAAGTTCGTTCAAACTTTAATTTTGTGAAGAAAAATAAATGTTACGTGTGTTTACGTGATACAATCTAATAAAGAATAATTTTGAGCACGTATGGATATGAATCTATCAAAACCTTACCCAATTTCTACGTATGCAGCGCAATACTAGCGTGGATTCCTAAAAGCGAGCACTTAACCACAGTATAATTCCTATAAAAGGCGGGCATACCGTCCGTTTTCTTCTTAATGTCAATTTAAGCGAAAAAGTTCGACGCTCATTAACCGGATTGGCGGTTAATGAAACGCGTGCGACATAGAGTGTATGTATAGGATATATATACGTTCAAAACCGCTACCACCAGATAATATCACACTTCATTTTCATATCTCATTGAAGACAACTCTCTTATTAACCTGTTTTTCGAGTTGAGGTGTTAAAGTCATGATGTGTTAAGGCGATAAACTCTAAGTTTTAGTGGCTCGAGCATGGCGCTCAAGGCTTCGACTGAGACAATTATTGCGGCCTTAGTGTCATTGTCCTAAAGAAGGAATTTTTCGCGCAAATTCCAGTATCGATCCCAACAACTGATTTGAAATCCCAGTTGAATGTTTAGAATTTTGAATATACTTAATACAGTAGTAATAGTTGGAAATAGGCAGACAGTAAAATAGGGTTTTTTTTTCTCAATAAAATTATCACTATGAGAGCTGTAAATAAAACCATGAATCTAACGAGAGCACTCATTAAGGGCCTTTTTCATTCTGCACCATCGCTCGGTGCGGTTTTCCTGCGCCATTGAATTGTGCTGCTGCCGCTAACTTCCGCGGCGAGCTGTTCAACCCTCAGGGCTCTGCCGTTTTTGCATTTTAACACCTCGGATAATGAGGTCTAGAGGCACGTACGTACTATATTTAAAGTGCCGTAAATATGGAGTAGAAACAAGGCTGTATCTAGCATGATTTAATAACAACTATCTAATGGTCATTTAAAATTTCGTACCTGACCATATTTTCTTTTTAAATTGAGATGTTTATTGTTTGTATTAATCTGCTGTAACACGGACCGGTGTTTAATTCGTGTTGTTTGTTTTAATGTAGCACTTCACTATCTAGTT